>VDFB02353493.1:235198179-235375715 GCA_007258455.2 Sequoia sempervirens | reverse complement strand
TTAATAAAAAAAAAATCAATAAAAAATTACAAAAAGAACATCGAAAACAAGCTTCAGTGAGTCACAAATATTTTCCCAAAAGGATTTTGAAAAATATGTTAATTTAGGTAAAAATATGGATGTCGTACACGTTCATGGTATGGTAAAAAAAAATGACTTTTAAACAGTGGTTTTTAGAAATGCCTATTGAAACTCAATTTTTACAATCTAGGTATTGAAATAAATTACATATTTGGAAACTAGACTTCGAGTACTACATTTTATGATTAGTGAATTTTTTGAAGATTCCATCTCTAAGTGCTTCAAATTTTAAGGTCAAATGTGTCAAATGCTGAAAATCAGGGAAAACACTTCCACTTTTTGGCCAAAAAGTGAACTCAACTTCTTGCACACACTCGCTAGTGGAAAGGATGTGGTTGGAGACATGGAAGTAGAAGAAAGTGGAGAGGTGGTGGCAGAAGAAGAATCAACCACCACGATTGGCCCAAAAGGTGAAGAAGAGGCAAGGTGGATCGAGATGTCCATTGTAGGTGGGGGGGTAGCCACCATAGCTTGAGAAGTGGATGGAGGAGCGACAGTAATGGAGACAGTTGGAGGGGACTTTGGTTGATAAGCCTCCATTTCCTCTCCCTCATGGATTAGATCCTCTTGAATAACAGGAATTTCATTGACGCTACCCGATATCTTATGTCTCTTGGAAAGCTCACCTTTTGAGGCCTTTCTAGCATACATTTTTGGATTGGACTGCTGCTCGTCAGTCTCCTTTCTTTTCCTTGAGTGAGTGAGTGGAGGGGACTTCAAATTTTCTCCTATTGATGTAGTAGCTACCCCACCATCTATTCCACTTAGCTCACTTTCAAGCCATTCATAAGTTAGGATGATGCCTTGTTGCTTCAATTGGGCAACTTTCCTATCAATCCATACTTTTGTATGAGCCTCGACAAGCTTAATCAATTTTTTGAAGTCATCAACCTCTTGCTTGTCCCAATCAATTAGCAGTAGTGGCAGATTGGCAACTGCATTATACTAGGGGTCTATCACTGTGCTCTCAACTCCTTTTACCTAATCAAGCACTGGGAACAAGTTCACCCTTTTCACAAAGTATGTGGTCATTTGTATATAATGCCTCATCCACACCTCAAAGTCATCCTTACAATTGGCCCAAAAATATTCAATGCTATGAAGATGGGTGTATTTGTGTTTGAGTTCCTTCCTGATGTGGCCATAGGGATCCATCAGTGGTTGGGCCATGTGGAGTCTGAAGTGATACTCGACAAACTCCTTTTCTAAGTTTGGGGCATATTCGGAGGTATGAAGCTCGTACATCCCCTAGCCAAAATAAAGGGGATAAGAAACCCCCACTGGATGTTTGCTACTCAAGAGGATGTGCACATGTCACAACTATCGAAAAAGTTCCAGCAATATTATCCAGTCATTGGGATATTAGGGCAGCTTGTTTGGTCTTTCCGAAAAGCCCTGAGCTTGGATGTATTTAAATTTCAAGTATTGAATGAACAAGAAAGCATATTGTTTGAGGAAATATTGAGCACTATGAGAGACTCTCCTCTCAAAATCACCCCTGAGCAACCTAATGATATGACCTATGAAAGCATCATTTACATTGCAGTAGTCCCTCTTGTAGTTTCTGTATTGGAATTGAGGGTATCTATCATAGACTTTCAGGTCTTTATCTTGTTCTTCATTTGAAGCTCTGAATAAACCACTATATTTCCTCCATTCGACCAAGGAATAGACTAGGTAGAATGTCATGTAGAACTTGGAGGTCTTCTTAACTACCATGAACTGCTCATGAAAACAATCATTGATTATCCCTCCCTAGTGGAATGTGATATCCTTTTTCCCGCAGGGAATCTATTCAACAAAGTAAACCATCCATTCCTAAAAGTAGGTGGTAGTGGGAAGGCCCATTATTCTACTTAGTAGGGTTACTAGATCATGATAGTATTTGTAGAAGTCACTGAAAAAAGAGCTCCTAGGGAACCTTTATAGCGTTGTTTCTTTTCTCCTCGAGCCAATGTTGATTTATAAGCTTCTTACATTTAATTGGGTCCTCATCCCACACTGCCTTGCACTCCTCTATGGTGAGAAATTCCATATCCTTGGAGGTAGGGATATGAAAGGTATTAGTTATTGCTTGGGCCTACATGTTAGCTAACACATTCCCATCCTTGTCCACTATTGTTCTAGTTTCTAGCTGGTATGTCTCCCTACAATCCATTAATAGTTCGGGAGCGACAAGAGTAGGAGGAAAACCTGTAGCTTTGGCTATCCCACTACTTCTGATCAATCTTGTGTTTTATGTCTTAGGGATGATCCTAACCCTTTGTATGTATTCATTAATGTCCACATGCCCTATATTGGTGTGAGAGACTTCCTTCCAATCTGTAGTGACTTTAGATTGCAACGGTTCCCCTTGGAACTCTTATTTTATTTGGTCTTTATCTTCTTTTCCATGAGGAGCTTTCTCTATTTTCTTCCCTTTGTCCTTTTCTGTAGCCACTCTCAAAGGTCCTACACCTTATTCCATATATTTTGTGGGTAACAAAGAGGTAAGAAAATTTGATCACGGAAACATAGAAACGTTAGTCAAATCCCTATAAAACAGTGTTAGATTGGATAATTCATTATTCAAAAATTTAACATTTAGTCTAAATTGCCATTAGCAGTTCTCAGGAGGGAGTTTGGATGGTTCGGACCCCAGGGGTCAGACTTCCCTGTTAGGATGGTTGTTTTGAAGGGCGAATAGGGTAGGGCAATCTGTGTGATTTTTTCCATCTTCAAATTTAGGAAATTTGAAAAGTCCATGGAGAAGAGAATTTAATTTCAATATGTGGTTCAAAGCTTGTTTTCAGATTAGGAGGCATTCAGGTCATCTTCTAAGTGATTGGAGTTAAGAGGAGGAAAGGCCATCTGGAGTTTTTTGTTAGAAACAACCATGGTGAGGCAGCGTTCCACGGGAAAAATTCTGATAGCTGGGACCCGCGAGTTTGAAAGGCAGTTAGCACAACTCTTGATTGTTTAAGTGCTTCAGGTTGGAGACGATGGGAAGCCGATTGAGGATTTCTATTTGGAAACAATGAGCAGCGAGCAAAATTCTGCTAGAAGAAGTTTGATGGTGTGGGATCGACAGAGGGTTTGGCTTATACATTTTCTTTGTTGTGAGCTCCATCGGCAATCAGGGTATTGGGTCTTGGAGGTCGGGATGATGAAGATAGGTTTCCCTTTTACAACGACTAAGATGGGACAAAGTCTCGATGATGAAAGTCCAGCGGAGGGGACTTGGCAAAGTTTGGGATAGTTTTATCATTTTATTCCTATGGCTGAAAGATGATTAGGGCCTGGAGGCCGGAAAGTAGCCTTTTGAAAGTTGTGAGGAATGGCGATGCCATAATGGCAGTCCGTGGATGGAGGTCCATGGACTAGGACCTAGAGAGCCCTTAGGATGTGGAAATTTCAACTTCTCAATCAAGCAACGGACTGAGAAGCGGACTCTAGAGGATGGAAAGATGAAGCAAGAATTTTGTTTGGGAAGGTGAATGGTAGACAATGTCCTTGGGAAAAAATCCTATAGGAGCGGGCCCAAAGAGCATGGGAGGAGTTAGTGAGTTCAAGTTTTATAAAGTTCAAACGATAGAAAGGTAGGGGCATGCTGAGATGGTGGACCCAAGAGGGCACTTTGTCATTTTAAGTTGTCTTCAGTTTTCATGTTTTGATGGTGGCAAAGAGGATTCTCGGGCCTGAAGAGTGTTGGCACTCTGCCCGAAGAACAACACCGGGGAGGTGAGGTTTTGTTGGTGTTTTAAAGGAAATTCATGAAGGTTTCTTAAAATTTCGCCACATGGGTTTTAAACTCCTCATTTTTCTCTATCAAATGTATTCATTTTTTATCCCTTTTATCCATTCTTCTTGCACAAAATCATAGAAAAGCACAATAGGGGGTGGACAACCAACTTACCACTAGAACCTAATGAATGAGGATGATTAAATCGCTGATAGATGCGAAGGACCGGTGAAGGGAGGCAATGGACTCGAGGGAAACATGACAAATGTTCTCTAATTGCTTTGATCACTCTAGCTAACTTGACATGTGAAAATGACATGTCAAAATGGCATATTGATAGAATTTTATGATATTAAATTCCATTAATAAATGTGCGTACAATAGCCCAAAAGTTGGTGAATTTGAAAGTCAAAAACGGTTGCAGGCGAGCTAGAGTTCGGAGGTTGGGAAGACGTGAGCTGATGGCTATTTGAAATGTTAAGCAGAAAACCATTGACAAAGAGGATCTCAGGGTCTAACAAGCGGAACTTTGGAAGGAGACGATCATTCAAGAAGGGAAAATGCATAGCAAAAACTCAAGAAGGGAGATCCTGTAGACCACACCCAATGAGCCCCATAGACGATAGGTTACACTTGGTCATTGAAAGCACGGTGAATAGCGATTAGGATGGCGAGTCCCAAGTGACAGAAGGCCGAGGCCTTTTAGCCATTAGAAACAACAATCACACTAGAGAAATCCAAGATGGGAAACCTGACAAGGCGGACCTAGAGAGTGCCAAGGACGTTGGTAGAGGAAAACTACAAAGGGATCTCCGAAAAGGAACCTAACTTAGAAAATTTAGGGGGGGGAACATGGTTGACCTGATATGACACTTTGAGGCTTGTTGACCGTTTGAGACACCAAAACAGGGGAACACAAAAATAGGTGGCGACAAAACGACCTGGCAAAGTGAAGGGAAGAGAAAGTCCTTGTTTTGAACATGGCGTGTGTGTTGAGGGCACAAAAAATGGTGACTCTATTTGGGAACGCTCTTGAGCGTTCTAAGGATAAGTATTCATTTAGAACCTAAAATCTCTGGTTTCATAGACCAAGGGCCGACATCCAAAAGTGAACTAGGAGAACGAGATCCTTAGTTTATTTAACCTACAAAACATTTTAGAAGTGGGTTCTTGGTGAGTTCATTTCCTTTTCTTAGGAACTATGGCAAGTAGCCTCTAATGAACCGAGCAAGCTACATGGATCGTCCAACACCAAAAGTAACCTAGGCATTGCCCCGCTGCTAGTCAGGCATCTATAGCCCTGACAGAGTTGTCATTGTGATCCCATGGATATTGCTCTACTGTTGGCTAGGCATCCATAGTCCCGGTAGAGTTATCCACACACCCATACAATTACTTGATTTTAGAATTTTCATTTATTTTCTTTCTTTTGATATTTCTTTTCACATTTATCATTCTTTTGCTCAACCGTGTAAGCACTGAAGCCTACTATGGGTTTGGGGAACCACAGTGGTCACTGGAGCAGACTTGAGATTTTTCACTCACTAAGTCATCATAATAGTTGTTGCACAACCCTTTGGAAATAATTAATGTGTATTTCAATGCGAGATCTAAGATGGACATAAAAAGATTCAACCAAGGGGAAAATTCTAAAGAAGAGTTCAAATGAGGAAATTATTCTAGAGTAGCGATCAAAGACCAACGATTGAGAGTGAATTCTTAGCCAAAGAACACTAAGAGTGGGAAAAAAAGTGAACCATTCGTCGAATGAGCATGGCCACCGCAATAAAAATGGACACCCTCATAAAAAATAAAACAGTTGGGAGATGAGGAAAATGAAGCAATGCAAAAAAATGAAATGAAAGAAAACCAAAGCAACCTACCCTAACCTATGCACAAATATTTACAAGAGTAGCTCAGAAAGAGCTCAGACTTGGAAGTAATGATTCAAATGTTTCTTGTTGACATGCAATGGGACATCGTCACCAGTTAGGGTCTTTAAATGGGAGGCATTGTCTCCAAGGATTTCAACAATTTGAAAGGGGCCAAGCCAAAGCTTGTTGAATTTTTTATGTCCCCCTTTCTTTTCATGGGCCTTGTCTCAACATAGGACAAGATCTGCAATTCTAAAGGCCTTGATTTTGGCTCGACGATTGAACCATTTCTTGACTATGCCCTAATGTTTGGAAAAAATTTCTATTGTGCGATCTCGTACTTCTTCCAAGTGCAAGAGCTCAGCTAACCAAGCTTCTCTATGATCCACTTCTTCGTAAAAGTCATTGATAAACTAGAGGGTGGGAATTTTCAAGTGTATCGAAAAGATAGGATCTAAGCCGTAAACAAGATGGAATGGGGAATCGCCAAGCGCAGCCTTGTGATGGGTGAGATATTCCCAAAGGGCGAAGCGGAGCTAGGTATGTTAGTCCTTGGGATTCCTATCGAGCGGTTTCTTAACCATAGTAATTAGGTTCTTATTTGTGGATTCTGCAAATCCATTGCCTTGAGGGTAGTAGTTGGATGAGAATTTGAGGCAAATTTCATAATCAAAAGCCCAACTAGAAAATTTTAATGAAGAAAATGTGGGTCCATTATCACACACCAATGCATAAGGACAACTAAAACGATTTAAAACAAAACTTTCCAAAAAAATTGTAGCTACCTCTATTGTCCATTACCTACATGCAATTTCTTATGTCCATGTAGTTCAATAATCATAAGTAGTTAGAATATACATGTTTCCTACAGATGATGGAGAGCTTACCAGACCAATGAAGTCAAGTTCCCATTGTGTGAACAACCTCACCTCCAAAACGGGTTGCAGCAGGACAACAACATTCTTTTCCTTGGTAGAGACTATTTGTCATGTGTGGCATGAGAAAACATGACTATGATCATCCTTGAAGATTGTTGGCCAATAATATCCTGCTCTCAGCATTTGATGGATGATGGAAGGACTGGATTCGTAACCAGTACCGAACTTGTCATGGAACTCCTTTAGGACTCACTCTACTTCTTCTTTGCCAAGGAATCTCAGGTAGATACCTTCATGATTCCTTTTATATAAAATGGATCCTTGTAGCATATAGCTAATACTCTTCAACCTAAGGGCATTCTTTTGAACTCCCTATAGGTGGGGTGGGAATTTGTGATTCAAAAAATAGTAAACGACATCTTCATACCATTCCCCTAGAGAAACATCTTCAATTTGGTATTGCTGCACTGTGAGTTCAGGCCCTACATCCATTGTTTCTACCACAATCATTCAGGAAGTGCTTTTCCTCTCACCAACTTCATTGGTTGAATTTCCATATCATACTCTTGCAGAAATGTGACCCACTTTACTCTTTGCTCTCCCAGCTCATTTTGCATAAGCAATATTTTTACTGCTGGGTTAGGAACTATGACAAACACCTTATTGTGTAAGATGTAATGTCTGAACTTCTTCACTCCTCTAACAAGGGCATATGCTTGTTTTTCCACATTGTGGTAACTCAGCTCAACATATTTTGAAGGGGCACTCATGAAGGCAATTGGGTGCTCATTCCCCTCATTGTCCTTCTAGGTCAAAATGCTAGCACATGATTGATCCAAAGTGAACAAATAGATGTAGAAAGGCTTAAGATAGTTTAGACTGACTAGCATTGATTCTTCAAAAATTGCTTGCTTAATTTCTTCAAAGGCTTTCTTTGCTTCAGGATTCCACTCGATCTTGGCATCTTGCTTCAACATGGCATTGAGTGGCTTGACAATTTCAACAAAGCCTGTAATAAACTTTCGTACAAAGTTAATCTTTCTGAAGAAATATTTGAGCTCTTTCTTGCTACCTGGTAGTTGAATCTTCAATAGGGACTGACTATGCTCCAGGTCAATGGAGATGCCTCACTTTGAGATAACATGCCCAAGTAGCTTCCCTTTTGTAACTCCAAAGATTCATTTTTTAGGATTAAGGGAAACCCCAAACTCTCAGCACCTTTGGAAGACTTACACAGGTCGGAGACATGATCACTCCACTTCTTTGAAAACACTTTCAAATCATCAATGTAGATGATTATACACTTCCTGATCATATCTTTGAATGCTATATCCATGGCACACTAAAAAGTGGTGCCAACATTGATGGGCCTAAATGGCATTCGTCTATAAGCCAAGGTTCCCCACTTGGTGGTGAACGTTATCTTATGGCGGTCTTCGTATTGTACCATCACCTGATTGCACCCAGAATAGCCATCAAGAAAGGACATCATTTATGGACCATCAATAATCTACAGTACCTCATCTAATGAAGGCACCGGGTAATTAACCTTTTCTGAGGCTCGGTTTAGATTGCAGAAGTCCACGCACAATTGGATTTCTCTGTTCTTTCTCCTAACTAGGACCAAGTTGGCCACCCATGTAGAGTGCCGAACTGGAAAGATAATTCTTGCTGAAAGAAACTTCGACACCTCTTTGTAAATAATTAGCTCTAGGAAGGTGTTTATGGGATGTTGTCCTTGTCAGAAGGGCTTCACGTCTGGATTGAGGGGAATGGTGTGCATTATGATGGAAGTATCATAAGTTTTTAGATCTTCATAGCTCCATGCTACCACATTGTGATACTTTTGAAGAGCATCAATGATCCCTTTCTTTTATTCTATGGTACACACCTTGCCAATGAAAACATTTTTTATTTCCTTAGCTATTCTGAGGTTATGGACATCACATTGATTGTTGATGGATTCCTTCTTTGCTAGCTAGTCCTAATCTCTAATATGATCCAAATCAAATATACACTCTAGCTGACCCATACCTCTGGGAATTGTGTGAGTCTTGAGGTTGATAACTCCTTCTATGCCCAATTCAACTTCTTTTGGATCAACATCATCACTTATTTGGGTGGCAAAGACATTAGAGCTCATGATGAACTCGAGGATGTTCTTATCATCATTGAAGACTTGAAAGTGAGTGACATTATCTGGAATAGATGGGGTGGATTTCAACTTGACTGTGAAGCGTTTGAGACCTGAAAAGGAAAGTGGTTGTAGCGTGCTAGCTGCTTGAGCCAAAGCATCGGTTGTATGGTTCTAAGCACAAGGGATCAATTATATATTGAAAGCATCTAAACCTTCTAGGAGATCCTAGACCCTATGTCTATAGTTGGCTAGTCTTCTATCATGGCAAGAGTACATTTTTCTAACTTTCTTGACTACAAGCTTAGAATCACCGAAGACTTGAAACATCTTAACATTTTTTCTCAAGGCCACAAGAAGGCCATGCACTAGAGCTTCATACTCGCTACATTGTTAGTGCAATAAAATTGTAACCTACAGGCAGCAAGAAAGGTCTTATGCATTGGGCTAATGAGTTAGAATCTAGCACCGACCCCTTGCTTTGACTTAGATCCATCAAATCAAAGAATCCAAAACTTGGAAAGCTCCTTGACACTAGGTCCAATGATGTATCCATTTTCTTTTGGCTTGTTGTTTGTCTCTAATACCTTTAGATGAAGTGTTGATTCAACATGACTGATGACAGGTTGTTCTGGTACTATCTACCTTGGAATGTCCTTCTGAGGGATGGATAATCCCTGGACCCTCTCTAATATCATTTGGCACATACAACATTCGAACTCAGAGTGAGTATCATTATGAACTTTGCACCAATTTGGTAACAAGAGCTCTTGAAAATTCATTCGAGTTCCCAAGTTGACTTGGTCTTGTACACACTTTTCCATGAAATCTTGGAAACTGTCTAGCAGTCCCAAGTCATTGTCTTCATTAGGCTCATCATCTGACTCTATCAAAACTTTGGTACTTTGAGGCATTTGGGCCAAGTTGGATGGGGGACTGCATTGCACTAAGAGTACTTCAGTGGCTAGTTCTTCGTTAGGCTCAAATTATTCTTGGAAAGTAAAGGGGCAATAGTTTCCCATCTCTGTCTCAACAAACAACACCTCATTAGTGTTGTTTTACTTTGTGATCATGTATTTCATATGGGGTTCATGGTCTATACGGATCTGATTTGGTAGTCCTCTCAAAGGTAACCACATGTGAGAATGATTTGTTGTAGCATATCCATTCAGTGTTCAGGTGAAATCTCACCCAAGGATAAGCCCATAGGTGTCGGGTATGTTTTCCACTTGAATATCAATGACTTGCTATATCCTAGGATCCACAACAATCTAAATTGGAATCCAATTCATCTCTCCCACTATGTTAATCTTTGTTTTATCTAGCTAGATCACCTTCCTTTTTGAAGGTGTGGAAGTGATCCCAAGAGCTTTGCAGATTTCCAAGGGCATAATATTTACTGACGCTCTTAAATCAAGTAGGAAATTATGAAAATTCTTCCCAAATATTCGGATGGTGGTGAGGAAGGGTGGCATTTCCAATCTACCTTGGAAGAGGCTAGTAGGTGTGTCCACCTGGGCTACGTCAAATTTGTTGTTATTGTCTGCCTTATCTTTAATCTTTCTAGAGGGTTGATCTTTAGAATTCTGCCTATTGCTTTGATTGGATTCTTTTTCGGGCTGCTTACTCATAGAATTATTGGAGGGAACATCCTTCTTTTTCGCTATAATTTCCTAGATTTCATGTTCCTACCTAGGTTCTTCAAAGGTGACCCTTTTGGCTGATGTTTCCTATATTGCTTTAGAGGAAGGGGTTCCATTAATTACCCTAAAGAATGCATACCTTACAACAAGGACCTTAAGTAACTCGAAGGTGGATAGGATGATCTTAACTTTCTTGAACTCCTCAACAACATATTCACCCATTTGCTCAATTTTAGATTCAAAGGCCCTACCTATGATAGAGCTAGCAGGTTGGGTTTGTGTTTGGATTGAGTGAGTTTGGGGCTGACCTTGAGGCTGGTTTTGTTATTGGTTATGGGGCTGATTTAATGGCCTATCCTTGTTGAAGTATTGAGTGGGCACATGAGGAAGAATGGGATTGTTGCTAGCATTTGGATTTGGTGGGGTAGTGAAATAATTGGGTGAAGTGGATGTAGTAAATGGTCCCCCTACTTGTCTATTCCTTAAGTAGTATGAAGTGGCTCTCTAATGGAATGTATGTACTTCATCCTCAAGGGGTTCTTCATCATCTAAGGGACCATTATCTATTGAATCAAATAATTGAGATACGGCTTCATCGTTACTTACCTCTTTTACTTCTTCAGCCTTCAAAAAGGAAGTCACATCCTCAGGCTCATTGCTTTTGTTTCTTGGGAATGGGGATTGATTGACCACGAGCATGGAAGATTCATAAGGCTCGGATGGGACTATGTCTCTACAATTTGTGCTTTCAATGGCATTTTGGACCTCCACCTATAAAATATCAGCTGCTGTTTGGAATTTGGGCCAGTCCAGCTTAGAATGTCAGTTTGTTTTATGAATCCAGCACCATCCGGATAAGGCAACTTCAGCGAGGTATACCCCACTGGTTGTCTTCTCATTATTGGCTAGTTGATTGAGAGGGGTAGGAACACCTCTATTGTTGGGCCTCATGTTCCATGTTTGGTTTTGCCTCTGGGAAGGTCTCCTCTTGAAACTCTAATTTGAATTTTTCCCTCTATGATAATTCTATCTAGAACAGGTGTTGGCCTGGTGATCATCTCTATTGTCTCAATTATCCTTGATATCTCTATTGAGATTAGCTTGAATGCTATGTTGGGAGGCCTGCAACTAGCTATTTTGACTCCTCAAGTGTGTCATCTCTATGGACATTTTCTAGATCATTTTTGTCAGATCATCCAATCGATCCTTTTCCGCATTGCTAGGCTATGATACCCAATTCTGAAGAAAAATGGGCGGAGTAGTCGGCTGATTCTATTGAGTGGGTGGAAATTATGGCCCTTGCAGGTATAGGGGCATTTAGGGCTATTGTTGGCATACATGTTGGTGTTGGGGAACTTGGGCATAGGTTGGCTATGACTGAGGTTGCAAGTATGAAGGCATGGGAGGTGTCTTGTTTATGGGCTATCCTGGATGAGGAATTATAGGTAGTTGTGGCACCTAGTTCATAAGAGGTGTCTAATGAGAAAATGCTTGGTTGAGGCTTTGAATTTGCATTGAGTGAGTTGTCAGACCTAACAAGGGAAACGGGCCAGAAATATTTTGTCCCAAATCAATACTAGCAACAACTGCCTCTGAATAAGCCTCCACCAATGTGGCAGGGGGTAGGCACATTCTCTTAACCAATGCTAAAGTAAGATTATCCAATGTTGCATAATAGACGAGCAGAACAAGAGCATCATTTAGTGCATAGGGGGTCTGAAGTCTCATGTAGGCACAATGGAAATAGTCGTTGAAAGAGTTGATTAGCTCATTAACTTCCCTGCAGACAGACATAAACTATTGGTATAGCTCTGAAGGGTTGATTGGAATTTTGTATTTCTACAAGAAGGCATTCATCAGAAGGTCCCACGAAGTGATGGACCCCCTCGACAAGTTGATGTACCAATATAATGCTTCTTCCCCTAATGAATATGGAAAGATCCTACATGCCACATCGTCGTGAGCTATCTCCATATCTTAATGTGTTCTTGTACTATCCTTTGTGGATCACGAGGAATGAAATTCGTCCAAAAGATTTCAGGATTCTTGGGCATATCATGTTAGGCATTGAAGTGTAACGGAGAAGGATTTTGTGCTCACCAAGCCATGAGAGGAGGCAAAGGAGGTACCTACTACTAAGGAACAACAACCTAGGGCTGCACCTAGGCCACGATAGTTGGGGCTGCATGTTGGACCTAGAGGGCAGGGGAAGAGGAAGACCCCTAGCTATTGGAGATGCGAGGTGGAAAAGTAGTTTGGTATGGCTAAGCGGAGTGGATGAAGGTGAAGGAAGTCTACTAACTTTGAGGTGAATGGAAGGAGTAAGGAGGTGAGGGAAAAGGTGAAGTGGGTGGGATGGAGGAAGAAGAGGTTGCGCCCTCCCTCCAAGTTCTTCTTGCCCTTGTAGGAGGCTGCAGTTCTTGGAATTCCCATGTGCTTGGTGTCAACCTTAAAACTCTCTGTGACCTCTCAGGGGAGAGTGAGTCACCTCAATCCAATTTAGCTCAAATTACCTCCTAGCACTAGTTCTGTTGATGTGGTGTTTTGCACACTTTCTCAACATAGGTAGTGCATAAGTTCACTACCTCTCTTGAAAGGAAATCTCCAACAACAAGTTGCTGAAAATCACCCCAAGGTCTCACAGGTGTCAGG
Source organism: Sequoia sempervirens (assembly GCA_007258455.2). NCBI lineage: Eukaryota > Viridiplantae > Streptophyta > Pinopsida > Cupressales > Cupressaceae > Sequoia > Sequoia sempervirens. The sequence continues at coordinate 235,362,732 of VDFB02353493.1, read as the reverse complement.
TCATGAATTGCATGGAATTCCTTAGTTGATGTTTGATGTGATTTTGTTGGTAATCATAGGGAAGGATTACATTCTTAGCTAGATATTATGTGAATCATTAGGTGGAGTTCCTAAAATGGAAGTTAAAGTGCAGTTTGCTGTAGGTTCAAACACCAATCATAAACTCCTATTCTATCTTAATATTTGGCTTTATAATGTGCAATGAACCTTAGAATAGATCACTTTTAAAAAAAAAGGAAAAAGAGAGTAGGGAAGAGAAGAGGTTCCTATATCTGAAACTAACTATGAACAATGATCATGGAGGGTTCTACTATTGACAATTTCCTTAAAACAAAATTTCACTTAACCAAAAAATTCATAGTATCATGAAATTTGTGCTATCTTCTAAGGACTGCAAATGTTTTACCATTCATTCACCATACACATGCATGGACAAAAATAAATTTTAGAGCAGCTTTCAATTTTGAGCCCAAACTAACTTTACACAGCCATCTACCATCAGTAAACAACAAAAAGTATGGACCAGAAAGGCATCAACACAGTATAAATCTAAAAAACCATTGAACAACATTAGTAAATCTATCAAAGCAATCTAAGACTATGAAGAAGAACAAAGCAAATCTAACTAAATCAGCTAACTATGAGAGATGAATAATGAAACATGCAAAGAAACTTAGAAATCCACCAAAGTCAATGTATTTCTATTATAATTTCAACAGCATGTCATTACAACAACTCAACTCTCTTTAAAATGAGAGGAGACCCCCCCATTTATAGTGTCCAAAAAGTAGAATGAATGGCCAAGATTGATTTTCATTATGTGGCCAAGATTCACTACAAACTAGGGTTCCACCTACCCCCCAAATATATTACATTTTAAAATACAATCTTGTCCTTTTCCCTATTTTTTCTTCTAGTGGCAGCATTGTAGCATTTTATCTTTTTGTTGATTGCCTTTGCTGCAACTATTCTGTAAGAAATTCTTCATCAACAATAGGGTTCCCTTCTTGCTTCTTCAAAGCAACATACCCCATGAACTTCAAAATCAGAGGTTCGAGCTTTTTAACTTCCATAATCTCAAATTTTAGTACGTGGTAACTCCATTGCTTGGACCAGTCGGTGAGCTTTTCCCAATCTTCATTGTACTTGGCAGTGTGGTCTCTGAATTGTTCGGATTGGGTGAGAGCTTGGGTAGAAAAACTCAAGAAGTTTGTAGTGACCTCACCCAACATTCCATCTTCCATCTTCTTATGGAAATGTGGCTTTACCTTTTCTGGATCAATTTGAATGATAGACATGTCAAACCCCATCATTAGCTTCAAATACTAGATGTGATCTTCCCTAGCATCCTTGGCCCAATAATTATCTAGATCCACCTTGTAGAGTACCTACTCCAATCTTTCCTTTTGGTTTTCAAAATCCAGTTTCCACATCTCCGCGAGCCAATGATCATCCTCCTTGAATGCAAGCTCCTTTTCCCAAGTTTTCTTTGGTAGCTTAAGGATGCCTCAATTTTTGGGTAAGTAGACCCATATATCCTTGGGAAGTTCATACAAAACTTCCTTGTGCCCTCGAGAGACTTTTGTACCTCCAAGAACTTGTTTTCTATCCTAACATCATGACCAATTCCCATGTTTCCAACATATAGGACCTACTGGAACCAATCATAGTCTTAGCTAAGTTCTTTTTCTCAAGCTTTTCTACTTGCTCCTTAGACAATAGCTATGATGGTGCTGAAGATGTGGTAGGCTATTCTTCTACTGATGACCATTATTGGATATATATTGTCAAGTCAGCTAGCTGTGCTTTGAGCTCATCCTTGGAGATCTTATCTTGTTGTATTAAATGCACCACCATGGCAATAGACTCCTAAAGGTGATCCACCTTCTACTCTCTTGAAGTAGTTCCAAGGTTGATGGTGGAGATGTTGTAGCCTATTCCTTCTCCCACCACTAGCGTAGCTACCTACACAGTTCTAGATCTAGAGGCATCCATTGTCACCTTTGATCTAAAATTAAGCTTCTTCTCCTTCTTAAAGTTGATTTGAGCTCAGGCCAATATGGCCTCCAATCTTGTTCTTGGATCCCTCAGGTTAGGAGCTTTCTTCTCCGGTTTCCTTTTTAGCCAATCAAGCATTAAGGACTTCTCTTTGGGTGATTTACAACCACCCTCCTCTCCATCTTTCTTGATTTCAATCTCTTTATCACTAGGAGCCTCTTTCTTTGTCCTTATATCTTCTTTTTCCTCATCAGAGTCCTAGATGAACACTATGTATTTGATGGGGGATTTAGAGGGCAGGCATTCCTTAGGGTTCTCCTCCATTTCAATATCTATTTCTTCCTTTTCTTCCTCATGCTCATGCCCCTCGAGCTGCTCAGTCTCTAGATCCTTATGGGTTTCAGCCTCTTCTTCAGGCTTATCTTCTTCTTTATGTTTCTTTTCCTCCCATGGAGGTGGCATATCTTTGTGTTCCTTCTTTTCTTCTTCTTCCTACTCCTCTGAGAGAGGCATCTCCTCAATGTGCTTGGGGCTTTCCTTTAGTTCACTAGCTGGAAGTTCAGTGCTTTCCTCCGCTTTGTCATCTTTTTTCCATTCTTCTAGAGGTGGTCTTTCCATTTCTTCTCCAACATCTTTCAGTTGTTAGGCCAACTCTTCCTCAACATCAACATCAAATTTTTGTACAATGAATTTAGTATTGGCATCCTTTTCTTCATTGCTTTCATAAGATTCCATCTCCTCTCCTTCATGAAATACCTTATCAATTTGCAGATGTTGATGTTCTAGATGCTCATGGTAGTCGTTTGCTTCCTATTCTAATTCCTTTGTGGCTTCCCTCTCCCATCTCTCCAACTCCTCAAATATTTCCATTGTGGCTCTCATTTTAGGAGGCTTAGTTGGGGGCTTTGAGACAGGAATGCTGGCAAGAACCTATGCCAAGGCATCTTGGATAGTTTTTTTCATTGACACTTCAAAATTTTTGGAGGGGACACTCTGCATATGCCATGAGAATTTCTTTGGAAGGGAGAGTGTTGGTATCAGTATAGTTGTTGTGGCTAGTGGAAAGGATTTGGTTGGTGACATGGAAGTAGAAGAAAGTGGATAGGTGGTGGCGGAAGAAGAATCAACCACCACAATTGGCCCAATAGGTGAAGAAGAGGAAAGGTGGACCAAGATTTCCACCACAGGTGGGGAGGTAGCCACCATAGCTTAAGAAGTGGATGAAGGATTGATAGTAATGGAGGTAGCTAGTGGGGAGTTTGGTTGATCAGCCTCTATTTACTCTCCCTCATGGAGTGGATCCACTTGAATAATGGACATTTTAGTGGCTCTGCCCGATTTCTTATGTCTCTTTGAAGGCTCACCTTTTGAGGCCTTTCTAGCATACACATTTAGATTGGACTACTGCTCATTAGTCTCCTTTCTTTTCCTTGAGCTAGTAATTGGAGGGGACTTCAAAATTTATCCTATTGATGTAGTAGCTACCCCACTATCTATTCCACTTGGCTCACTTTTGAGCCCTTCATAAGTTAGGATGACCCCTTGTGGCTTCAATCAAGCAACTTTCCCATCAATCCATTCTTTTGTATGAGCCTCTATGGGATTGGTCAAAATGTTGAGGTCATTGACCTCTTGCTCATCCCAATCAATTAGTGGTAGTGGTAGATTGGTAGCTACATCATACTGAGGGTCTATCACTGTGCTCTCATCTTCTTCTACCTGATTAGGGACTGGGAACTGGTTCACCCTTTTCACAAAGTATGCGGTCATCCGCATATAATGTCTCTTCAACAGCTCAAAATCATCCTTACAATTGGCCCATAAATCTTCAACACTATGAAGATGGGCACATTCGTGTCCGAGTGCCTTCCTAATGTGGCCATAGGGATCAATCTGTGGTCAAGCTGTGTGGAGTCTAAAATGATACTCAGCCAATTCCTTTTCTGATTTTTGGGCACATTGGGAGGTATGAAGCTCGTACATCCCCTGGCTGAAAGAATAAGAAACCCATGCTAGATGTTTTTTCTCAAGAGGGTGTACACATGTCACAACTTTCGAGAAAGTTCCAACAATATTATCTGGTCATTGGGATACAAGGGAAGCCTATTTGGTCTTTCCAAGAAGCCCTAAGCATGGATGTATGTAAATTTCATGTACTAAATAAACAAGAAAACATATTGTTTGAGGAAATCCTAAGCACTATGAGAGACTCTCCTCTCAAAATCACCCCTGAGCAACCTGCTGATATGACCTACGAAAGTGTCATTTACCCTATAGTAGTCCCTCTTGTAGCTCTTGTATTGCAACTGAGGATATCTATCATAGACTTTCAACTCCTTTCCTTGTTCTTCATTCAGAGCTCTGAATAAACCACTATATTTCCTTTGTTTGACCAAGGAATAGACTAGGTAGGATGTTATGTAGAACTTGGAGGTATTCTTAACTGCCATGAACTACTCATGAAAACAATCACTAATTATCCCTCCCTAGTAAAATGTGATACCCTCGTTCCCATGGAGAATCTGTTCAACAAAGTAGACCATCCATTCTTGAAAGTAGGTTGCAGTGGGAAGGCCCATTATTCTACTTAGCAGGGTTACCAGATCATGATAGTCTTCATAGAAGTCACTGCGAAAGAGCTTTTGGGGAACCTTTGCAGCACTACCCCTCTTCTCCTTAAGCTAATGTTGATTTATAAGCTTCTTAAATTTAATTGGGTCCTCGTCCCACACTACCTTGCACTCCTCTATGGTGAGCAATTCCATCTCCCCAAAGGTAGGGATATGAAAGTTCTTAGTTATTGCTTGGGCCAGCATGTCAGCTAATACGTTCCCATCCTTGTCCACTATTGTTCTAGTTTCTGGATAGTATGCCTCCCTACAAGCCATTACTAGTTTGGGGGCAACAAGAGCGAGAGGAAAACCTACAACTTTGGCTATCCCATTGCTTTTAATCAATTTTGTGTTTTTTTGTCTTAGGGTTGATCTTGACCCTTTGTATGAATTCATCGATGTCCACATGCCCTATGTTGGTGTCTGAGACTTCCTTCCAATCTGTAGTGACTTTATATTGCAATAGTTCCCCTTGGAACTAGTATTTCATTTGGTCTTTATTTTCTTTTCCATGAGGAGCTTTTCCTGTTTTCTTCCCTTTGTCCTTTTTTGTAGCCACTCCCAAAGGTCTTGCACCTGATTCCATATACTCTATGGGTAACAGAGAGGTGATCAAATTTGATCATGGAAACATAGATGTTAGTCAAATCCCTTTAAAACAGTGTTAGATTGGATAATTAATCATTCAAAAATCTAGCATTTAGTCTAAATTTCCATTAGCAGTTCTTAGGAGGGAGTTTGGATGGTTCGGATTCCAGGGATCGAACTTTCCTTTTAGGATAGCTGTTTTGAAGGGCGAATACGGTAGGGAAATCCATATGATTTCTTTTGTCTTCAAATTTAGGGAATTTGAAAAGTCCATGGAGAATAGCATTCAATTTCAATATGTGGGTCAACGCCCGTTTTCAGATTAGGAGGCATTCGGGTCATCTTCTAAGTGATCAAAATTAAGAGGGAAGGCTATCTAGAGTTTTCTATTAGAAACAACCATGGTGAGGTAGTGTTTCGATGGTAGAATTTCACTAGCTAGGATGGTCCGTGAGTTTGAAAGGCAATTGACACAACTTTTGATCGTTTAAGTGCTTCAGGTTGGAGATGGCAAGAAGCTGCTTGAGGATTACTATTTGGAAACGGTGGGCAGCGAGTGAAAGTTTTTCAGAAGAAGTTCGATGGCACGGGCCTAGTAGAGGGTTTGGCCAATACATTGTCTTTGTTGTGAGCTCCATCGACAATTGGGGTATCGGGTCCTGAGGTCGGGACAACAAAGATAGGTTTCCCTTTTACAATGACCAACATGGGACAGAGTCCGAGTTGCAGAAGTCCAGAGAAGGGAACCTGACAAAGGTTGGGATAGTTTTATCATTTTATTCTTGTGGCTAAAAGATGATCAGGGCCTAGAGGCCAAAAAGCAGCGTCTTGAAAGTCGTGAGGAATGACGATGCCATAACGGCGGTCCACAGAGAGCCCTTAGGACGTGGCAATTTCAACTTCTAAATCAAGCAATAGAATGAGGAGTGGAGTCTAGAGGATGGATGGATAGAGGAAGAATGTCGTTTGGGAAGGTAAATGATGGATGGTGTCCCAGGGATAGAATCATGTAGGAGTGGGCCTGGAGAGCATGGGAGGAGTCAATGAGTTCAAGTTTTATAAAGTTCAAACGATGGAAAGGTAGGGGTGCGTCGAGATGGTGGACCCAAGAGGTCACTTCGTTGTTTGAAGTTGTCTCTTTTTTCATGTTTCAATGGTAGAAAAAAGGATTCCTGGGCTTGGAGAGCACTGGCGCTCTACCCGAAGAACGACGTTGGGGAGGTGAGGTTTTGTTGGTGTTTTAAAGGAAATTCATGAAGGTTTCTTCAAATTCTGCCACATGGGTTTTAAGCACCTCATTTTTCTCTATCAAATGTATTCATTTTTTAATCCCTTTTATCCATTATTCTTGCACAAAATCATAGAAAATCACAACATGGGGTAGACGACCAACTTATCGCTAGAACCTAGTGAATGAGGATGATTAAACCGTCGATACATGCAAAGGGCTGACAAAGGGGGGCAACGGTTTTGAGGGTGGCATGTGATGAATATTGCCTGATTGCTTTGATCACTCTTGCTAACTTGACATGTGAAAATGACAGGTCAAATTGGCCTATTTATTAAATTTTATGACAATAAATTCCATTAATAAATGCACGTACGACAACCAAAAAGTTGGTGAATTTGAAATTTGAAAATAGCTACGAGCAAGCTGGAGTCCAGAGGCCGAGAAGACATGAACTGATGGCTATTTGAAATGTTAAGAGAAAAACCACCGACGAAGAGGATCTCGAGGTTTGACAAGTGGAACTCCGGTAGGAGACGGTCGTTCATGAAGGGCAAATGCATAGTAGAAACTCGAGAAGGGAGATATGACAAACCAGGCCTGATGAGCCCTATAGAAAATATGTCACACTTGGTCATTGAAAGCATGAGGAATGATGATTAGGATGGCGGGTCCTAAGTGACGGAAGGTCGAGGCCTTTTAGCTGTTAGAAACAACAATCGCAGTAGAGAAATTTGGCATGGGAAACCTGACAGGGCGAACCTCGAGAGTGCCAAGGACGCTAGCAAAGGCAAACTGCCAAGAGATGTCCACAAAGGCACCTAACTTATAAAATTTAGGGGGAGGAACATGGTCAACCTGATATCATACTTTGAGGCTCACTGACCATTTGGTACACCAAAATAGGGACACACAAAACGAGGCAGTGACAAAATGACCCAGCAAGGAGAAGGGAAGAGAGGGTCTCCATTTCTAACGGGGCGTGTGTTTTGAGGGCACAACACTAATAAACTAGGATTATTCATTGTTTGGGACCTACTAACAAGTTGATGGCTCATACACCCTCATTGAATTTAGACTGATTGAAGCAATCCCACTAGGCATGCCAAAAAAAAGAAAATTGTTGATGCCAAAAATTGGCAAGGTAACAACCCTTTATGAGAAACTAAGTTAGTGGGGGGACCAATTGTGCTAAACTGAGTGACCTCTAGATTTTTAAAGAAGCTAACTTCTTTTGTAATTGGGGTTTTGGAATGGGAAAATGAAGTAGATATAAAAAATAAAGATCTAACTAAGGTGATGCGCCAAGGAGTAGATATAGGCACAGTAAATCTATCTTTTGGGATTCAATTTAAGGGCCTAATCAACAATCTTCTATGTACCAAAATAACATAAATCAAAGTTAAAGACTTGAATAATTCATTTAATGACATAAAATAATTCTCACACATTCACTGAAAAGAGGAGTCAAAGACATGATATAAACCAAAAAAATTGTATTAAAATCATAGAAGTTCTGCAATGAACAATTCAAGAAAATAATGACACAGTATCAAATTTTTTATCAAATAGCTTAAGAAAAATAGAAAGGATGAACAATGACACAATCTGAGAGTCTTATACAATAATCTAAAAGCATAAAAAAAGGCATGGTGTCTTTCCCTAATTTTTCTACATCTTCTGAACTTTTTTTCTAAAGCAAGGAGCAGTATATATAGCCAACAATCCACCACCTGGTGAGCTTGTAACATAAAATATTATGTATCTCGAGCAATGATGGCTGCAAAAATGATTTCCTTCAGCTGTTGTAACAAAAAATATTCGAGTCATAAGCACATAGTTGCTTCCCAGCGAGATGCATCCCTTGTGAATGATGGCAGTGGTCCAAAAAATTCTTGTGTAGACAAGTGTCGCTTCCCAATGGAGGTAGTAAGAGCATGTGGTAGTAGGTCACATCTCATTACTCGCTCCATCCTTTCCTTTGATAGAACTCCCACTGAAGGAACACATGGCGGTAGTTCACAGCCCATGGTTACTTCTCCCCTCTCTTTGATGAAAGTTTGTGCTATGGAGACACGTGGAAATATTTTTACTATCGGCACCGACTATGAGGTTTTCCAAAATGGAAGCTATGTGGCACACAAATGGGGCTTGATGAAAAAGTGAAGGGAAGTAGTTATGAATAGCCTGCATCATAGATAGATGGAAGCGTGACAGGAGTCAATAGAAGAGTGAAGGAAGCATTCGCCATGAAGAGCGCTCAACGGACACGTGGAAGCATCCGACAGAGTTCAAAAAAAAGAAGTTCAATGAAAAGCTAAGGGAAACACTTTCAACATATGAGGCGCAGGCCGATACTTAGCAAAATAAAACCACCCGAAGGGAGCTTGAGGAATTTAATATTCATAGGTAGTATTGTCCTATCAGTCTTGGTTGGACCTAAATTTGTGAAACTCCTGTTTGACCTCATTCTTGGGTTTGAACTCTTTAGGGTGAAGTTGGGTATTCCTTGGCTGGTGGCTATGAATGTAGTCCCATCAATCATGCAAAAAATGTTTAAAATTTATCCATGGGGGGTCCATACATGTATTCGTGCGACTCTAGTTATAGACCACTGGTTGCTCGTGGTAGCTACTCCTTGGACCACTCTTGGCCTGTGCCTGTGCCTGTTGGTCCTCTTCTGCCTAGGATGGACCTTCTACATCGAATATATTAGAATTATGAGAAAGGGCGCTTGAGGAAAAAAGTGAGATATCCTCCCTTTCCTTATGTCATTTAACATAGGGCTTGCTTAAAAGCTGATAGCGATGCCACTAAGGAACAAAAGAAGGAAGAAGAGAAGTGGTCCTACAACACTCCTTCTTCCTCTTTTGTTGGTCAGTCTGGCACTTCTTCTCACTCTGTTGTGGTACCGTCAGATTCTGTTCCTCATTTTCAAGAGAATCTTACGATGCCTTCTTTGCAAAATCCTAAGTGTCCTGCATTCAAACTTTTTGTTCTGCTGAAAAAACCTAGACTCATTTGGTATAACAAGAAGGTCTCCCATGGAGAGTCCTCAACTTCCGTGGCCTCCTACCACTCCTGCTCCTAAGGTAGTGAATGGGAAGAGGCCCTCTACCGAGGCTCTTGAGTTGACTCTCCCCACTGCTTCTCAGCCTGTTCCTCCTACTCCCATGCAGGAACCTATCCCTTCACCAAAAATAGTTGTGGTGGATGTTCCCATGGTTGAGTAGGAGCCTTCTATTCCTTGCCCACCTCAAGCCTCCAACTCAAAGAGTTGTAGAAATTTCCTGGCATGCGATCACAAGAATTGGTGAAAGGCTCTCTTGGCTAAGCAGGCTACCTCGCAAAGGAAGGAGGAAGAAGTGACTGTCCATACTTCAGGGCCTTGTACAGTTTCTTCTTCCCCCCTTCCCTCTACTCCTCTTCATTCCGGTCCTGTACTGCTCCCAGCTTCTGTTGGGAGTATGAATGCATCTAACCCCAAGAGGTTTTAGGTGTTCATTGATCCTTCAGTAGAGCTAGCCTTGTTAATGTCCGTTTTGGATGTCTAACCTTTCTTGAAGCCCATGGATATGGTTAATACCTTGGTTGTATCTGCTACAGTTCTTTCCTCCTCTTCCTTCACGCCTCTAGCATTGTCTGTGGGGAGTTCATCTCCTCTGACGAAATAAGAGGAAGGGTCTGGTCCTCTTGGTAGCAAAGGATGTACAAGGAGTCTGCCTTCTTCACAAGATGGCCCCATGTTGACTTGTTTTGTCTTGGTGACAAAACCAGTCCCAACTTCTCTTGAGTTCGTCACCACTCCCGAGTCATTCGGCAAGCCTAGCGATGGATCTCAGATGTAGTTTTCCCCATCCACTGAAGTTAGACATGACACTCTTGTGGGATGCATGTTTAACTCCATGGATAAAGTTTCGGCCTTGTCAGTGATCTTTGTGAAATCCTTGACCTTAGCTCCACAAGAGCTCAGTGAAGAAGACCTCACGGGGGCTTCTTCCTTGGCCCTTATTGCAAGAGGGCCAAATGATCCTCCTCTTAACATCCCACCATTTCAAGCTCATCCTCCTTCCCCTTATGAGGATTTAGATTGGGAAGCGAATGACCTCTTGGTTTATCAATGTTAGGAGGAGACCTCTTCTTGATCTTGTGTGTGTGTATGTGTGTTTTGTGATGTGTTCCCCCATGCTCGTGCTATGTGTACCTGGATGACCCTTGTCACCCCTATTGGTGCTTGGATACAGGCATGGTTTTTATGTCGTAAACCTTCTTCTATGTGTATCATCATTCTTCCATGTTTGTGCTTGATTTTCAAAAAAATGGGGATGATGCAAAGCGTTGGGAGCATTTAAGCTTCTCTTCCATGTTGACCCAATTTTTTATTTTACTTTGTCTTCTCATGCATTCTTCCTTATTTGGTTTGGGATTGATGATCTTTCACCTTGCACCATGGTTACCTATTATTTATATGAGCTCGGACAGATCTGACCCCGCTAAACCAGATCCCCCTGTGTCCTTTGTTCATGTTTTTCTCTCATTTGCTTTACCTTTACCTTTTTTCTCTTCTTTACTTGAGTTGTCCCTCTCATGTGTGATAATGCTTCTCCTTTAACATTTCAATTTTTAGAAAACATATTCATTGCTAGCAAATCTTTTCTAAAAAATTTACTCAAACCCTTCTTTGAAACCACATTCTCAACTTGGAACCCTAATGGAATGTGTTTCCTTCATCACAAGTTCATAAAGAAAGGACTGGAAAACCTTCCTCCGAAATGGGAACAACTTTAATCTACCCCTCGTGTGAGGACACATCCTTCCTTTCAAATTCTTTGATGAAGTGAACATCTTTCAAAAGGATCCCTTGATGATGAATTGCTCTAAGAAAGAAGATCTACTTTTGAACTGTGTGTCCCTTGAGTGGACCCTTTTTCACCACGGTGGGTTCTCAAGGGACCCCCTTTGAAAGTCCTTACCTCAAATGGATTCTTTCATGTCTACCTTGGGGGTAGCCTAACTAGACCTGTTTCACTTTTTTGTGTCTAGCTTGGGGGCAGCTTGACTAGACCTCACCTTTCAAACAACACATCCCTTGAGTAGACCCCCTCTCCTTTTGAAGGGTTCCCAAGGGATCCCTTTGAAAGACTTTCAAATCATCAATAGTCTACGTGACTATCTGCTTATTTGCCAATGTGGCCGCTTCTTGACTCTGTAGCGTCCACTTCCTTTGGGTTTCCTCCATGCTAGAGTTTTTGAGGGATGTGCTCCTTCCAAGTCTATGGGCCTATAATTCACTTACTTCATGGGGCTTCCTTCATGCGAGAGATCTTGAGGGTTGCCTCCTTGTAGGTCCACGAGCTTGTAAGACACTTTATGTTTCCAACTTCATAGTTTTGAGTAGCTATGTAGTCCTTTGCTTGCCCTGCACCTTCAAGTACACCAGACCGAGCTCTACTTACTCAATGGTTCAAGTATACATTTCTAACCTTACACTCTCCTTGATCTACTTTATCGAGCACTCATCAATATTCGTGCTCGCTAAAGTGGGAAAAAAATGTATAGGAGTAAATTTGCACCCCATGTGCAAATCCCCTTTTTTCCTTTATCCACCTTAGAAAACCAATTTCAGAGCCTTAATTCCACCTAATCCCACTGCTTTCAACACAGTTGGTGCTTGTTTTGAGCATCAGTGGAGGCGTTCTATTAGGGACGCCTACGCAACATGTAGACATCTGCATGACACAGTTATGTCCTTGGCAGATTCCTACAGTTGAACCTGTAGAGGCATTACACTTGTCATTGGGAGTCAAGTTGTAACGCCCCCTTCGGTCGACTGACCTGAATATGGTTGTTTCTTTCATTACCTCTTCAAATTCATTCCTTCAACATGCATTATAGCTTCTTCACAACTTGAAGCACTCATTCTATCACTTCACTGAGCACTCTCAAGCTCTCAAGCAACATTCCAAGCATTCCATAGTAGCAAAAGCTCCACTCCATCACTTTGGTAGAGCAAGTTTGGGACCACACCATTGCAGCAAAGGCTCGAGTACTCTAATTTTCTACCCCAAGCATCCTTGAGTGCTCTTGGTGGAGGTGGTAAGCTTCCCTCTCCTCTCCTCTATCACTTGGTTGAGTTAGCACTTTACTATTTTTTTGTGCTTTTGTGCTCTTTATTACATTGTTTCCTTTATCTCACTTTATTTATTGTCTGTGGAGGTGGGAACACCAAAATGGGGGCCTGACTAAGGCAGGCCCCTATATAGCCACCCAACATTTTCCTCTCCTTTTTACGTGTAGGTGAACATGCTTTCGAGGAGCTAGCTGGCAAATGAGTTTCTTTGTGAGATCCTTCTTGCCACCTTTACTCTTGCATTTTTTCTTAATCACATTAGAGAGTACTTTATTTACTTCATCGCATTATTTTGGCCCTTTAGTGAATTAGCTAGGCCATTAGCTAGTTTTTCTAGGTTCAACCTTGTCTCCACTGTTGTCTAGTCATACGGGCACCAACACACTTTAGAGATGCCAGTGCGCCACACTGTCATCCAAAGATCATGCTTTCGTCCTTAGGTAGAGAGCTCCCTAAGGCATAGTGTTGAGCTTGAAAACCAAGTTTCCTAGCCCCTACTTGCATTTCGGGTCTTCAAAGTGACTAAGAGGCCTCATAGTCCTCATTACTCTCGCCTTGCATTTCCTAACACTACATCTAGCTTAGGTAAATTAGGGTAGCCTCTCACATCTTGGCCCTCTGTGACCTGGGGTCTTGCACACAGTAGTCCCCCTCTCTTACATTATGGAATCACACATACATTGCCACACTTAGATATCTAATGGAAATATCACCAACAACCAAGGAAGTGGGCCCTACCTTTGCCAGCTATTGAGTGATAAAGCTCACAAACACATAATTATTCCACACTAACTATCATTCATTTGAATTGCAACAATAGATTATGAACAAAATTTTAACACCAATATGTGATTTCTATTATGTCTTCAACACGCACACACACACACACACACACACACACATATATATATATCGCAACTGTCTATACCCATAACAGTCTTGCAGATGAAAGTGAATAAACATTTTGGTTGTTTGTGGCTTACAACCAACAACCATCGAAATATAATAAAAAATAGCTTAAAGTATTTTAATAGTATCTTAAAACAACATAACAACTCAAAACAAATTTGTTAATCTCTGCACAAATATGGCTAAAGTGACAAAATGACTCCAACTGGCCTAGTCTTCTATCCACCGATGCCTTCATGCCCATGTGTCACCCATTCAATCATCCCTGTTATCAAAATCATGAAAACGATTAATAAACAACCAAGGGATTTGATATATTCACGTATTTTTATCTTTCCTAGTATTCTATAAAATATTTTTCAGTTCATTCACGAAAAGTGATAGGAGCAACAAGAAATACTAGGAAAGATGAAAAATGTTAAAGAAAATAATAGGTAAAATAATGGCATATTTTTCACCCATCACATGGTACTTGAAAGACTCAAAGAAGTTCAAGAGTGTGAGAAATAGGTCAAGATTCTATTCAAATTTTGTTGGACTTGGCCTAATACAATTCAAAGACTCAAGGATGCTGAAAACATAATTGAAACCCAAATCAAGTTTGCATCTAGCACCTTTGATCCTGCTCTTGATTTTTATGATCAGACTTGGTACGGTTTGAAAAAACTGCATGAATAATACCTTTCATCACATAAAGAGATAGGAGAGATTATTGAATAGTATGGGGTGCTCAAAGACCTAATCAAGATTAAGTGTACACATGTAGATACTATGTTCTTTCTTTGGCTGATAGAACTTTGAAATCTAATGTTACTCTCAAAACTGTGGTTGAAGGAAAAGATATCTTAATTGATCTCAACTATTTGTTTAGAGCTTTTTTTTTCCTTTTCCATTGATGTCAAAGGGGGATAGAAAGAGAGAGAGGTATCATGTGAAAACAAAGAGAAGATCAAATATGAAAAGTTTTGTGAATAGTAGTTGGGAGAAAATTGAAACTTTGGGAAGAAGTATTTTGATGTTTCCTTTTCTTGATGCTTTTGACATTGTCTGTTGCCATCAATGACAAAGGGGGAGATTGTTGGAAATAGAAAGGTTGTCATTGATGTCAACAAATAATGGAATTTGGATAATTACCACAATGGAATTTTGATGTTTGTCAGTATTCAATAGCTTTGGTAATGGAAGTCTGTTGATCTGGTATTTTGATCACGATTATCTTGTTTTGTAAGATTTACTCAAATTTTGATAATCTCCTATCTTGACATTAGTTGCATCCACTGACAAAGTTTCACTTGAGAAGGTTATATGGTTGGAAAGTTATAGTTACCAGTAGCTTGGGAAATAGTTTCATGCTTATACAGTGGCCCTGTATGTTAGTTTTTTGGTCTGGATTCTATCGAGCATAAAAAGATATCACTACAAGAATTTATACACAGATTTGAAACTACAAGATGCATTCTACATTGGAGTTTCAGAATGATATATGAAGGCATTTGAAAGATATGAATGGTAGTATTCTGCTCTAAAGACTACAATGAGTTTCTATACAGTACACTGATGTGGGAGATTCCACATTTTCTCATATTTGATTATCATGCTATGCAGTGTTGAAGACAAGTAGTTTGGTGTTGTTTAAAGGAGAATTCAATGTGTTAGCAAGTTTTTTTGTTGCGCGTTTGATGGATTGCATATATGTTTGGAGTTTTGATCTAACTCTGGCTAACCTAATGTTGAGAAGTTTCAATATGTGCTATGAATGATAAAGGGAACTATCTTAGATCCATGTCAACTATTTATATGTGAAGATGAATGTGTTTTGACGATAATGCCAACAAAGTTGGTTTTTTATTCGCAATAGGGTTTCTCTATTTAGGATGACCTAATTAGTGAGAATGAATAAGCATGGATATATATTTATGTATGTAAGACACTTTTGAAGAGGAGGAGTCAATGAAGAAAAGGCAAGAGATAGATGAAGAAAAAGAAGAGAGTGTGTGTGTGATGTATATGTGTGAAATTGTATAGATGAGCAAACAGATGTGTTGTATAAAGAAAGGTTATTCATATATTGTGCTTCACCAGAACTGAACTCTAGCATAAGGAAGGTGCATTCTATCTCAGTTCATCACTTGGTAGTGAGCCATTCTCTATTTTAAAAATTCCTTTAGGCTGTGAGCCTTTAAAGACAATGTGTCCTGACAGTGAGTCATTGTAATTTTTTTATATCTAGATATATTATATTGTGAGCTAACACTCATTGTGGTTTTTCCCATTTGGGTTTTCCACATAAAAATATTGGTGTTCATGTGTGTTGATGCATTGTCTTAATTCCATGTTTTCTCTTGTTATTCCAGTTAGATCAGTGATATTGTTTGGATGGATTTTATGTGAATGGTTTAATGGAATACTGATTCACACACCCCCCTCCCCCCTGCCTCTCAGTATTTCGGGTGTTCAACACCTTTTACATAAGATGAGCCATGCATTGATGATATAAATCCATTAACTTCTTGTTTCATTGTGTAGTACCAAAATAAATGCACAACCAAAAGGCTTTCTTCAAGGCAGTCAAGCTTTATCAAAAAAATTGTTGGTAATACAAATATCTTTTGATTTTAGTAGGAAAGTTTCATTTTGCTAAACACAAGCTTCTAATTTCCTATAGTTAATACCTTTTACTTAAGATAAGCTAAGTGTTGTTTATATAAATCCACTTACTTCTTGTTTCATTGTGTAGAAAAAAATAAATGAACAATCAAAAGGATTTTTCCAAGCTCATTTCATACAAGCACAACAAATCATCAACTACAAAATTCAAAACAAAAGTTGTTATAAATATTTCCTTCAATTTGCTATAAAAAATATGTAACACAAATATTTTTTAATTAAACAGACAAGATTCTATATATTTCAAAATTGTGTTACAAAATTATATATAGTAATTATACACTTCATTAACATGTTAACCTACATAATCATTACTCTCCCACCTGGTGCTAGTCATTAAAACAGAAAGTGGTAAATTTGAATGGACAACTACCACTACAAAACCATTTAAATAGATTGTAATCAAAATATTACAAACTTTATATTTAATTTTAATTCATTCTAACTATGGCAACTCATCTAACCGTGTAAGAAAGCAGCCCGCCATAGTCTTTACGGGTAGATGGAGATGCTGCATCTACTCCATCTATCACTCCGCACGCGAATCCTGCTAGCTTAATTGCAGCATATACCTTATCTTCTCTGAGTTCTGCAGCGCATTTCCTCGAACGGTTGACGAGAATCTTGGACTCTCTGACGCAGCTAGCAATTAGATCGATAAACATGTTGATTAGATAAATCTGCAACTCCTCTACATCGCGAGCAGGCCTGGAATTTGATGGTCTATTTGACCGTTTTTTGCATTTTGGACCATATATTACAACCTAAAAATTTATTAGACCGTATCATTTGACTTGCTATATTTTTATATAACCGTAAAATTGACACTTAAAATTATTATTAAACCGTAAAAATTTATTATATATATATATATATATATATAATAAAATAATTTTTATGATAAAAATATAAATTAGTTTAGATTTGGAATAATTCTTTCTAATTTCACTTTATATTAATATATATAATTTATTATAAATATATTTATTAATTCAAAATCTGTTGAAAATAGAATATTTTCAAGATTAAATATAATTTTTTCTAATTTTTAAAGATTTTGACATTTTTATTAATAGTTATCATTGCTTTTTATTAATATATATGATTTATAATATTTATTATAAAAATTATATTAATTCAAAATCTTTTCAAAATAGAATATAATTGATTTTTAACTTTTTGAATATTTTAACAAGATTTATTTTCTACATAATTTAGAAATTTAACATTAAATTTAAGATTTTTTAGATTTATTTCTAATTATCAATATATTCTAATTTTACATTTTTTTTAATATATATAGGATATCCTTATGAATAATCACATAACACAAATTTTCACTGTTGAAAGTATTTATTTTATAGCATTGTAACTTGTTATTTTAACAGCATTTTGTTGATTCCCAACTTTGATTTTTTTAAACATAATACAGCATAAAACTTATTGGTGAGCAATAAGCATGTTCAAATTTTATTTTCTCAGCTTTGATTTTTTTCAACATAATACAACATTTAGGGATTAAGCATTTTTTTTTTACAGGCGATTCACTGCCGGCTTTGTTTCCTTAAAGCATTTTTTTTAACAGGCGATTCATCGGCTTTGATTCCTTAAAGCATTTTTTTTATAGACAATTCACCGGATTTGTTTAAAGGTGCAGTGAAACAGGTGATTTCTATATATCACAATGAAATGGTTGAGTGCAATGGTGTTTTGTTTTGGAGCACAGTGTGTCCTATTACTATTGTGGCTTTCAGTATTCAAGATGATAGTTTTATTAAACCGGTAAAAATAGCTGAATTCCCAATCCACCTTATTATTGGAGATAATATGATTGAAGGAGAAATGAAATCATTTATGGTGGCATATGGATTGTCAGTTCTGGCGATAGCAGTAATTAAGGATCTTTCAAAGCCAATGAAAATAGTTATCATGGAGTTGTTTAGGGATGAGAAAGATCCATTGTTTTGGAAATGGAGAGAGTTTGTAAGCATGCCTCCTGCCTCTGTCCCTCAATATCTTGAGATGAGCCATGAAAGTAGTTGGCAGTGGGGATGCGTTGGTGTGGGGGATTACCTGTGCTTTAGCTGTGTAGAAGATGTAGAATGTCCAAAGGTGGCTGCATATAATTTAAGGGAAGGACTTTGGCAATGCCTTCCTCAACGTCCTGGTACAAACTTTTTCGAGATGATGTCATTTGAACCTAAGCTTATGGGGAAGGTGTAAGTCCAAGTCCTTTGGATGAATATCAAAAAATAAATAAAAAAATAAAATTATTATTATTTGAATTCAAGTTTATAGTGGAAGTGTAACTATTCTATGTAAATATACTATTCCAATTTCAGGCCACGCAGCAGTCATATTTTTTACAATTGGTTGAAGAGTATATCCATTATATTTTCCTCATATATGGTGTGTAAATGATGTGTATGTTTGTGCCTTCACAAAACTAAATATGATGGGAAACCGTAAAAAAGAAGTCCCTAACAATAGAGTGAACATCTAAAAACAGCGCATGCATGTATGAAATCTAATAGTTTGGTGCTGCGAATGAAGAGTTGCATGTAGAAAGATTCATGCATCAATTGTCAATATCTATCAAGGATTACCTCGGCTTTATTGTTTATGGAAGTTATAAAATCATGGCTTTATTGTTTATGGAGGTTATAATTTATATGATACATAATATTAAAAAAAATCAAATTACTTGTGTTATTAAAAATAGAAATTTATAAAAAAAAAAAAATCATATTTAATATGTATGATTAATAAAATCAATAATATTTTAATATAAAAGATTTTATATAAAAACAAATATAAATTAAATATTTTTTGACAGTTAAATTTTTTCATAAAACGTAAAGTGACAGGTATTTAAATGAACAAACCGTCACAAAATTTTCATATGACAGGTAGGTGGCCGTCAAATTCCAGGCCTGATCGCGAGTTAAACGACGGTCTTGGATTGTTTTGCATATCTTGTACATGGCATGAGGTTCTGCTGCGATAGACCAGTCTGTGTCAACGGCTTGTGAGTTGGAAGCTTCCAGCAGTCTACACCTTTTAAGTTTGCTCTTTGCTTCCTTGAGCAAATTTTCAATGGCTTTAGCAGCTGTCGACCACTTTCTGAAATTGGCGCGCACACATTTGAATCCACTAACAGAGCCAGTTCTCAACATGAAAGCTTCCAAATTGGATATGTTGAAGATATCTATAGAGACTCCCACGTTATCGGGGCAGTCGAGAAAATCCATCAGCTCGTCTGATTCCTTAAAAGCTGTACCAAAATCCTCCTTTAACTCACACATAGACTGCCGCCGGTCTTCAGAGACGAAGTCATCCAGAAGACGCACCATACGTAGCAAGTAGAAGGATGTAATCCCCTGGAAGGAACCCTTAAGCAAGGGAAAATACCTTTTCACACTCTCCAATGGCTCGAGTAATTCATTCACATCTTGGCTTAATTGAATATTTCGAGCAGGCCTGCTTTGAATTACGTTCTGGAATGCTTTGCAATTCCTGCCGTTGTCATAAACCTGGTCTGTACATTGCTTTAAATGATTGTAAGAGCTTGTATTTGCTATCCATAAAAACTCTGCGTTATCGTCCGGCATGCACACCCGCTCCAAAGCTTCCCTGTATGTGCGAAATTCTTCAGCCGTCGAATAAGACAATTCTGTCAACCTTAAAACCAGGAAGCCTAAGCCGCCCACGAGAAAGCCTAGAAACATTATCATGGGAAAGCACAAAATCATCATCACCAACGCTCCCAACACTCCTACTAAACTTATGCAGAAAAGCAGTGAGAACAACAAAACTAACAAGCTAAACTCTTGGCTGCTTTCACCATTTTCATATGTGAAACAAATAATGTAGACTGGTACCGCCAGCCCGAAAAAATATCTGCATGTGACGTCATTATACGCATAAACCAGTCTTGGAAAGACTCTGGCTCTGGCTCTATCTCTGGCTCAGAATGGGCGCTGGCTCTGGCTCTGGCTCTACTTCTGGCTCTTTTCTTTGCGTAAATGTTCCATCCTTGAGTAATCAACCATCTATAGGATATAACAAACCATCCTAGAATAATGAAAATACACTGAATAATAAACAATGGGAATGGTCCGTGCAATTGAGATCTCAGATATATAACTTTCACTCCTATGAACACAACGTTAAATGTTACCAAATATAGCACTTCACCACTGAAAACTGACCTATTTAACACATATTCGGGCTGGGAAACACGTGCTACAATCCATGATTTAAGCATCTCAGATTGATAGGTGTCCCAGGTCTCACTATTATTCTCAGGACTCTCAAGGGTTAAAGGAATCCTGCTGCCCAGATTGTCACGGATGAATCGACCACGGATGATTGCCCAGCCTATAAGCCACGAAAATAATAAAACTGATTCTAACATAACAAAACCTGATACAATTAACCAAATCCCACTTTGGCCCTTAACTGCTTTTTCCTTCTCACTAACACGAGACTCAAGGGCGACAGACAGTTCAATGGCGACATGAGTGGACAAACTAGTAAACAAGGCAGCTATATTGGCCCAAAATCCATGAGTAGAGGCTAAATTGGGCACTAAATACCCTACAAATACAAAGAGGACAAGTCTTGAAGTATCGATTGACAGTTGGTTAGAAACCAATACTTCCAACTGCTGATCTTTGTGTGTACTTCCAATCCTCACATTTTGCACATCTAAGTATCCAACCAATTGGAGGCAGAGAGCATAGATAACGACGGCACATCCAGGAAGCCATATAGCCCCTCTACTGCATGCCATACAAATATCGATGCTTATGCACATTGCCAGGACCACTACGCCTACACACAGCAGGACCTCCTCACTTACGATGTGTGCCATGGCCTCTCACACCTTAAAACAGACACAAATGATTTCCAAGGCTATTCTTCTAGCTCACATTGCTTTATACCCACCCGGTTCTTCCCATATTTATATAGTTAAAAATATCCTTGAGCTGAACCATATATCAAACTTGAAATTATTCTTTTTCCTATCATAGTTTAAGTTTATTCTATTCCTCAAGTAAAATACGGTTTCCCAAATTTTCCCGTACAATTCCTCCCGGCAAAGGCAGATATCCAAATAAGCTAGGAAATAAAGTTGGATAATGCAGGTAAACGAGAAATCGGAGTTAAAATTATTCCTATAATTTTTTCATCGATATTAGATCTTATTCTATTCTAAAGTAAAATAGTTTTCCTATACTAGTCCAATCAAATCTAAAGGTTATTATATTCTAAAGTTCATTTACGTACACATTCAAGTAAACGCTAATAATCAAGGAAACACTAATAACCTTAAGTAATCGCTCCGGATCCATTCGATTGGAATAACCCCCTGCAGGCTGTGCAGGCATCGAGTGGCACCTCTATAGCCATATTTGTTTAAATCAAGAGTACAGATTGCGAAGATTACTCAAAAAGATGTTTAAGAACAGATAAATTGAAAAGTTTAAGAGCGATTCCAAAAGAGAACTGCTAATATAGCTGAAACTTTGGTAGGGACCGGTGTGACTGATTGAGAAGTTAAATGGGAGTGAAATCAAGTGGAATGCGATTCTACAGCAACTAAGGCTAGAAGCTTGTCTTCTTTTCCAACCGACAGATCGGCTCAAATAAAATAAGGTGTCGTGATTTTCCTGTTAAAGTTAAAGTTTATTCTAATCCCGAAGGTGGCCCTCACTTAATTATGTTGAAAAGTCGCTTCAGCATTCATTCACATGTTAAGCTTTACAAGAATGTGTGGTTATATTTACAGTCTGCCGATTAGCTTGAAACTTAACAGCTATTTCACCAGACGTAACAAAAGATCCCGCCATTAACCGCTGTCATCTGATCACTTCGCAGACCATTGTCATCGGGGGCTTTTGTTTGAAACATTTAATTATTCGCAGTTCGCATCAGTAATATTAATATTTCATCTGAAGTTTCCTCTCTGTCAGCAAGAAATAGTTTACAAGCACGCACCCATTCTTTTAAGAAGGATTCGTGTTTCAATGAGTTAGAGTTTTTTATGGTTCCGATCAAAGTTGCATATATCAAATTGTTGACATAATGTAGTCGAGCAAAGTTAACAACTAAACATTGAAGAAATTATTTGACATTAAAGCAAAACATTTTGATTTTGTACTTTATAAGCTGGTTTGCTGGCTCAAAGAGTAAATAGTTTACTCATAGGTGTTGTTGGTTCCACATGTTACTGATCTCACATGTGTGGCCTGAGCGAAAACAAAGGAGAAAGGAGAGTATATGGATAAGAAGTGGAGGCTGAAGTGTTGAAAATCGCAAGCACAAATATTGAAAAATCGAATAATTACCTCACCCTATCATATATTTTTTTACAGGATATTAATCTCAATTAATTACATATTAAAATGAACATTTTGTCACTAAGGTGGCTTTATTACAGAATATAAACTTTTCATTTTCTAGATATTATTAAAAAAAATAGAAATAATAAAATTGTTTGGAAGTTAACTATACTAGTCTAACAGTAAATTCATGGATGTGTTTCAACCAAATCTCCTTGCTCATCAAGAACACCTCAAATTGCTCGTGTCTAGGTAGATGTTCTAGATTACCACCAAATCACCTTAGAACATCTCAAATTGCTCATGCCTAAGAAAATATCCTAGATTACCACCAAATCATCTTAGATCACCTCAAACTGCATGTGTTAACGAAAATGTCTTAGCTAACCATCAAATCTCTTTTGAACACCCAAAATTGCTCATGTCTAAACATATGTCCTAGTTGTTCAAAAATACATGTGAATCAAGAAACACTCAGTTAATCACAAGTGCACTATGCAATACTACACTTACAAATAGAGATGAACTCAACTATCCATAAAACATAAAACTACCAAGTCCCCTTGCTCCATGAAAACACACAAAAAAAGAACTAGTATTTCTCATGCAAAGTGACATCTCTAAGCAAGAAGCTAGCTTGAGATAGATAATATTCTTTCATTGAGCCTTCTCTATGACCTCCTTAAGCTTTAGTAGCTTGATGTAGTAATAATGCCTTGAAGAATTTTTCATGCGTATTATGGATAGTCCTGATAATACAAACATTATTTGATAAATATGTCATCATAATTAAAATCAAGAAATAATGTATTTGATTCAACCAATAACACATTCTTATAAATTTAAAGCCATTCAACCTTATGATACATGCATTCAAAACTAAACTCTTTCTCCCCTTGTATGTCCAATTACACAAACAAAAAAATCCTTACAAAAAAATTATCTTCCAAAATATAATAATTTCAAGTGTGACCAAAGATATGATATATTATTTCTAATGACTACACAAGTAACCATCAACCAACTACTCTTTTTAACAAAAAAACTTTTGAATTATGTGATGATTCTTTAAATCTCTAATGTATAGTGGAATTATCTCTTTAGGAGCCAATAATAACAAAAAAAAGGGTAATGACAACAACACCCATAGAAAAATTGTTGGATCTATTTACAAACCTCTTTACCACCTACTTATATTGCAAAGATGACACTCGTAGAGTAAAATCTCCAAGTTCAAGAAGCCATGAAATAAGCTACATCACTAGAATAGTTACTTCCTAGGAATAAATTTGATTATAAGGCAACTCCTAGTCATAAAGAGAAGAAGGGCTCTCCTATTGCAAAAAAGAAGATGATATTATAAATGAGCTCAAAAGAAAGAGATTTTTGAAATGGTGACTGAAAAGATATATAAGATGCATATTACTCCGTTGTTGATCAACAATAAAGAACAATACATAATATTTTATTGAATTGAGATTCATAATTTAAATATTTTTCACATTACATTGCAATGACCTTTTAAAGCCTTATTTTCTCATGAACCAACTAACCTAAAAGAACATCACTTCCCAACTAACTATTAACTAACCTATAATTTAACATTTACATGTTGATTTAATTTATTATTTGGTCTATATATAATATTCTAACATTCCCCCCTTATTACATCAATTTAAATAAAGGATGGAACATTGCAAGAGTTGATCACATCAACTCTTCTAGAGAATCTAATGAAACACCTCCACCAATTCTCATTTCTCACTCAAGAAAAACCAAACTAAATCCATCAATGGGTCTCTTGATTGTAGACTCTAAAAATCCTTGCACAACATGAGAGAACATAAAGTATCACCATCCTCCTTACAAAATGAAAGAATAAAATTCCTCTGAAAGTCCACATCTCCTTTGATTGTGTCAAAATCCCTCTTCTAGTTCTACAAATGAGAGAAAAATATCCTTCAAGAGTTCACATCTCCTTTGATTGTGTTAATTCCCTCCTCTTGTGTCATAGAAACCAATCCCTCCTCTACTATATAAGAAAACCTCAACCAAAAGTGAATACTAGCTACACCCACAAGAAATGTCAAGAAAAGCCAAGAACCCCTTTACTCCTAGAAGGGACACATATATAAAGTGGTTGTTCTCATGTAATGGAGCATCTATGATTGAGAAGATAGCTTGAGATGATAAAATTCCTCTTGCCTCTAATTCCTCTGACCTCCAATTTTATTGTGCTTAGATTTTATTAGCCAGATGTAATAGTATAATCTTTAAAAGTTGTGTAAAGTGTACTATGAATAGCCCTAAGAGCATAATCATTTGACAATATAATGTAACTAAGCATAATCAAATTTAAAATATTAAATTCAATATTTAAAGGTGCACCTTATTTATCTAAAAATTCCTTATATCTCTAAAAAATAAACCCCACAAACTATCTCCAAAAAAATAGGTTTCTATTATTAAGCCTTCAAACTATTGAAATAATTATAAACATATTTTCTTTTATTTTTTAATGTCTTCTAGCTATTGTCCTCATGTTCCATTTCACTTGACTAACATACAAGAACAAGAATTATTTTCTAATAAAAAACTAACCTACAAGAACATAACTTCCCAACTAACTATTAACTAACCTATAATTTAACATTTACATAATTTATTTATTATTTAGTCTAAATGTAATATTCCAACATTCCCCCCTTATTACAACAATTAAAAATAAAGGATGGAACATTGTAAGAGTTGATCACATCAACTGTTTTGGAGACTCTAATGAAGCACCTCCACCAATTCTCTTTGCAAACTCAAGAAACACCAAACTAACTCCATCAACGAATCTCTTAATTATAGAATCTAGAAATCCTTACACAACATGAGAGAACATAAAGAATCATCATCCTCCTTGCACAATGAAAGAACAAAATTCCTCTCAAATTCCACATCTCCTTCAAGTGTGTCAAAATCCCTCTTCTAGTTTTGCAAATGAGAGAAAAATCTTCCTAAGAGTTCACATCTTGTTTGAGTGTGTCTATATTCCTCCTCGTGTGTTGTAGAAACTAATACCTCCTCTATTGTATAATAAAACCTCACGAAAATTGAACACACCAACTGCACCCAAAAGATATGTAAAGAAAAGCCAAGAATCCCTTTGCTCCTTTAAGGGACACAAATATAAAGAAGCACTTCTAATGCAATGAATCATCTATGATTGAGAAGATAGCCTAAGAGGATAAAATTCCTCTTGCCTCTATTTTCACTAACCTCTTATTTTATTGTGCTTTGTTTTTACTAGCCAAATGCATCATTATAATCTTTGAAAACTTTGTCTAGTTTACTATGAATAACCCCAAAAGAATAATAATTTGATAGTATAATGTAATTGAACATAATTAAATTTGAAATATCATTTGATTATATCATGTCACTAGGTGGACATATATCATTATGGCTCCCTTATGTATCCAAGATGGTTAGTGATCTATCACAAATAGTGACATAATAATGATTTGCCACTATATTTTATAAATATATATATGCAAAAGTATATTTACATATATCTATTGATTATGCATCTATCCCTATTGATTCTAGATAGGGGTGGAAGTTTATAGGAAATTTTCAATATCAACTAGTAAATGACTCGTGAATTGTAAATAAGAGGACATTAACTGGTCTAACCCTTTTGGTACTTAGCAATTATTATAAAGTGGGCACCAACCTCATAAATGAATGAAATTTTTTAGATTATAGTAAGATATTATAGGTGAGGTCGATCACTTGTCATTAGATCGATGAGTAGATAAATATTATGACCATGTACCGATATTCTATTTCCAAGATTGCATCATCTACTTATGATTATTTCATCCATCATGTTGCACATATAACTAGAAATGATGAGTTGTATATAGGTTAATAAAATATATCACCCATAATTTATTAGATACCTTTTAGTTTATCAACTCAAAGCATGAGATACCTCTCAATTTTATGTTAAGACATATTAGGTACCATTTTGATTAAAAAGTGGCACATAGTTAGGTTGCACATTTCATAGGGGGATATAAAGCTACTCTCAATATTTTAGTTTCACATGCTCAAGAGGGTGATTATACAACAACAAAAAAATATTCAAGTTAATTTTATTACACATTTTACACCAAGATCATTTTAATGGACTTCTATATGAGGATATTGCATTATTTCTAGTGTTGGGATTAGCTAGTATCACCATGATCCTTGATTCCTTTGGCCTTGGTTAGATTGGGAGTATCATAGGTGTTGCAAACCAAACTTTCTAGTTTCCCAATGATTAGGTACATATCAATTCATAATTTATAATTTTATATCTTATAATTTTTAATTGGTAGTTTTTATATGTACAATTTATAGCTTCTACGTAGCATGAAATAGATCAAGAACCCTAGCATTTGATCAATCCTACATCAAGTCACCCCCATTATGGGTGTCACTTTACAACCAATTTTTTGAGATTTGTGGTATAATGCTAATCTATTGCCTTATCCCAAGGTATAAATTAGGTCAAATATAGAAAACTACATAAATTTACTTTTCTATAAAAAATTACAAACATAATAAAAATCTATAGCACTTTCTCATATAGAAAAAAAAAAATTAAAAATGCATACATACTTTGGTATTATCTCATGATTTTCTTCAAAGTGAAATTGAGTGTCCTCTACATGATGAAGGTGAATATTAAGTAAATGTCTTATATTATATAAAAATTTATAGTAGGGCATGTGCAAAAATATGGGAGCCAAAAAAGGCCACCCCACTTTTGGGCCCCCATGTAAGCATAATATGAGCACATTATAATGTGCTCATGTTATGCCTCATTTAAGTAATAAAAACCAAAAACACATTTTGTTTTGTATTTTTTTCAAATCATAGCCTCAAAACTATTCCAAGTGTGCTTGTTTTGTTGCATACTTGAATTTGCACCCAAATATTTTCCAAATCATGACCAAAATGTTGTGAAGATACTAAGGAGGCCAATGAAGTCAGTATTTTTAGCTTTTTAGTGTCAAATTTGCATTAAACAGGTAGATTGAATTAGTTTTTTAAATATTTTCTTTAATTTTTAGTAGTTGATAATTCACCCCCAAAAGATTAAAATCTCAATTCATCTCTTCATGAAAAACCTCCTCAAGAACAACCACAATAAACAACTCCTACAATTCCTCGTCAGATCCTTGAGGAACACAACAATAAATATTAGGGAAAATTGAAAATAATAGAAAATAACTTGAGGAGTTAATTGCAAGGTTGAAAGATCATGTAGGAACAAACTGCCATAAGACCATTGTTAATCAATCAATAAAATCCATTGTGTCTTATGTAGAATTAGTTAGTGGGAAATAAATAGTTGGTTTAACAAGAGTGAACAAAAAACACAATTTTATGTAGACATATTATCATATAAACAAGTTAAAGAAAAAAATTGAAAATTTACTTTTGTGCACTCTTCACCAACCCACAAACCAATCAAACCTTATAGATGCATGAAAGAGATTCCCTATCCATTGGTGCCACCACCAAGAGATAAATAATAATTTTTGGGATAGGTGGCAGATGACTTTTGACCATCCTCCATGCAATAACAATGAGGTACCACAATTTTTTTTGAGGAAACTCTATTGTGATTTTTTCCTCAATTAGATCTCAAATTACTTTGACATGTGGGAGTTCTAGAGGTTAGTGGTGGGGGCTCCACATATGATAGAGTGGGGATACAATGTGACCCAAACCTAGAGCATTGAAACCACTAGCTACACTAGAGTATGAGCAATATATCTACTGAATTATATGGTCGTAAAAAAATCTCTATTGAGAGATACAATTAACTTTGATAGTCGCACGTGTAAATTTCAACAAGTTAATTTAATTCAATTTACTAAATTTTATTTGAGATTTAAGATTAACTAAATTAGTAGAATTATTATAATGAAATTTCAAGGTCAATGTTCACCCTACTTGTAGTGGTCCTCCACCTCCCTATTATATGATGGTGTTGAGTGTAGAGGTTTGTAATCAGTAAAGAATTATAAATATCACATGTGAGTAGTTGAACCTTATATGAATGGTATTCTTATAAATCACTTTAGATGTTGAATAGGTTAATAATGGGCCTTCAACATCAATGCCTAGCAGTCAAGGTGCTCATCAAACTTTCACTTTGGTAATTTAATAGAGAATTTTTAATTTTAGAATAAAAATTTATAAAATAATGTGAGGTAGTATTATTAATTGAATAATGTTTTTTTAAATTTTTGGATGATGCAAATAGATACTCTGATCAATATTTATAAGACAATGGAGCATGGTGATACTATAGTAGTAGCAATTTTGATAACTTTGAGAGATGTATGAGGTACATTAGTAAACTTCACATTACATTCTTTGTTTTATTTTTCTATTAATGAAAAATAAAATAATATTCATTTTTAGTTTAATTTCTATCAAAATATTTTCCACAGGGCTTCACAACTTTAGATCATGAGAATGACCCTAATATAGATGAATATAGTGATTAATTTTATGCAATAAGTGATCATTTTGTTATATTTCATTCTATAATTTTCAATTTATATATATTCATGTCTAAACTTTATATTGTATTAGGTGGAGGTCCAAGAAAATTTATACAAGAGGTTGAGTGAATGAGTTTGAAGGAGGCCACCATCATATGCATCTTCATCCTCTTGATAGTCAAAGGTAGTTCATGATCTTTTTCCATCCCCTGGATGGAAATGACTATATTAGGGTCCTTTTTTGTATGCCTACATATCATTTTTGAACATATATTTTGTATTACATATATGTGACATTTTATTTCCATTGGTATTGGTGTAAGCCTATATGACTTTCTTGTGTATATGTTATACTTTCATCAACATATAATGTTGTATTCCCATATGGATTTTTGGTTAGAACAAATATTTTTTTTACCAATGGTGTCCATATTTGTATTATGAATTATTAATTTAATAAATTAATGAGATGATGCTACTATAAATTTTTAATGCTATCCATATTTGCACTATAAATCATTATTGAATAACTGAATAAGGCTCACTTTTACCATATAATTGAGCAAAAATTATAATTAATCATTCATAATTTTCCTCACTCATGTTTATAAGGTATGTGGATGAGAGTTTGAAATAGTCAAATTCCTTCTTGGGGCATGGGATATCCGTATTAAGGCTATATGTTTTGACACATGTTTCATGTCTCAAAGCTTCTTTATCTTAGTCTTTGGCACCCCTTCTTTATGTTCTTTCCACTATCATTTAAAATTTGACTAACTTGTCTTTCATGGAAAACCTTCTAAATTCTAAAACTAATTAATAAAACCATCTTTTTCCTTAATGGTCTTGAATACTATCCACTATCCTTTGACTAATGACTTCATAAAACTCATCTTCTATACAACCCTCTACAAGTGACGTTTTCCCTTTTATCCTTTTGAGCTCATTAAAGTACCACAAGATTTTCTCTTGTAATTTTACTCCTTGACTATCTACTATCCTTGCATAAGATCACCATCATGGTTCATTATTTGTGCCACTACAACCTTTAGACTTCCTTTTGAACTCAATGATTTGTAATGAGGACATTGTATTATCTATTTACCTTGCATAAAGTAACCATCATGTTCATTCTTTGTCACTACAACCTTTAGACTATCCTTTTGAACTCAATGTTTTGTTAGGACATTTTTAAAATATTATATTCTATCCATTCTTCATGAGAACCCTACCCTTTGAAAATAAGACTATACGATGGTTGTGTAGAACTATCCTTTGGTTCATGGGATTGTCAAGATACTAAATGACTATTCTCTTGTTCTTTATGTCATTGTCCTCTTCTTGTTTGAGGATTTTCTACTATCATTGCCCACTTGAATTGTCATTCTTTCACTAGAATTTTAGGAGCTCTCTAAACAATGGCTCGTATGTCCATGGGTACATTTCCTTCTTGAATGCTAAGGTCACTATGAAGACTATTGTCACTTTAATCAAAATAGTATCTTTTAAAGCCAAATGTCCTTCATTTCTTTCAATCATTGTCCAATAATTGTGCAATCAACTTGTGATCTTTTGTTATGACCATGTCTCTTGTTTCTTGAAGGACTATCATACCCTTTTAAGAAATTTTCTATTCACTAACTCTAATAACGATTTCATATGTGCATTTGGAGTCATCTTATACCCATATTAGTCTCTCACATGAAACCATTGTCTTTGATAGCTTCAAATTTTCCCATTGATAACATAACAACTATGGCACGCCTTTTGTGAATTCAATTGTTTATTATTAACTTTTTTACTATCATTTTCCAAGGATTCATTGTCATTTGAAATTTCACACACTCATCATTAGCTACCTTCTATGATGGATTTCCTCTCATGTTTAATGATAGGAGCATGTACTATCCATGATAGTGTTGCTTGGTGTTTTTTCATAAGCCCTACAACTCATGATTGTGTCTTATTAATGTAAAAAAATTATGGCTATTATCACCATGGCTATCATCACAAAAGATTACCATTCCTAAATATTGCTTCAATACTTTATGCCAAGTGCTATGTTCACTATCTTTGTGGCTTATCCCTTAGGATCCTTCTTCTTGGACTACTACCATTTGGACTATAGTATTTTATTTCCCTACAATCTTGATTATTTTTTTCATTCTTGAAATTATGCTCTCAATTTTGGGGTTGAATCAAGGATTTATTTTCCATACCATCCTAATACCCACTATCATGGGTTATACTTGTTCATGAGTGACAAAATTTATCATCTTCTAAATCATTTCATTCATTGTGTTATGTGAAATGATTCCAATGTCATATGAACAATTTTGTTTTGCTTCTTGGATTGTAATTGTTCATATGATTGTCTTCTACCCCATGTTATAGGTCCATGTACATTCTAGGGTCCTTGGTGGGAAAGCAAGTATAAACTACTTTCTTATAGGGATTGCCACTCTCTTACATGAAATCATTTGTTTAGATATTACTTAATTACCCTTGATTTGGACACTCATGAATTCTCCTTTGAGGACTTTGTCATATTCATGTTTAGCAAACTCTATTCCATTCTCTTATTTTGAAACTATCACATGTAGTTAGTACCCATTACCATTTTCATCTCTATCCATTTTTAGATGATTGTGTGCACTTGCATGGTTAAAGGTAGATGATGTCTAAGGAAAAAACAACAATTTCTATATATTAATTCTCTCATTGAAGGTTCCTTTTCATGTGAAACTATCATACAACAATATTTTTAAGGCATTAAAACTAGAAATATAGTGAATATGGACATTTTAATACCCTTTTCAAGATGGAAACTGAATGTAGAGGTGTTAGAATGAGCATAAAACTCTTAGATACCTCCATAAAAATTTGAAGATAGCCCTAGCCACCATGAAGGACTAAAAAATTTCATACAAAGAGACTTATAATGACAAAAAACCCTAAATTGGACCTATTATTTTTTATCTAAAACTCTCCTAAAAAACAAACAACCTCTTTAACTCATGCACATGGACCTTCAAGGGTTAGTAATTGAAGATAGTAGTGTTTCAAGTAAGAAATTTTCCTAGTCTAATTTAGCTCAAAAGGATCACAATGCTTGGGTGAGAAAATGACTCATCTAATAGTAGTAATCCACCCACCCCAATGTATTATAATTATCAATTTAGATTGTGAGATGAAGAACATAAAAAGTGTCTCTCGACAAATTTTACTAAACGCAATCGACACTTTTTACAACATCTAAAACATTTTCACCATGGTGAAACTAATTGGATATATGGAAAATTAAGAGAGTTTATTGTGGATGGACCCTACATGATCTTTTATCTTTATACAAAATATTTGTAGGTGCCACGACTTCAAAGAAATAACCCGTCAAAGTTTGGCATTTAGGGATCTTAAGAGAAAGCACAAATACAATGTAGTATAGAATGACCAGGCATGCTAGGGTGAAAAATATGACCTTTCCTACTATAACACTACCCTCATGGATGTTTCCAAACTATCAATTTGGCCTATTGATGCATAGAACAAATATTATGCTACCTTGTAACTTTCTCTTTAATGCATTTGACACTTTTGCAATGTTTGAAAACTTGTTGACATGGCCAAAAGGATTGGATTTTTTAAAAAATATAATTTTATTGTGAAGGGACCCTATATGAAATAATAGATGGAATATTTTTATGTGCCATAGATTTTGAGAAATAACTTGTCAAAGTTTTCCACTTTTTGTCACTTAGGGCTCTTAAGAGAAAGCGGTGTCACACTATAGTCTAGAATGATTGGAGAATATGGGGTGTGAAATAGGAACCTACTTAGCATAAAAACATCCACACAAATATGTGAACATTGTCATTTTTTCTCCACAATTGATAGAACTTATTTTCTACCTTGCAACTTTTTATTCAATGCATTTGACGTTTCTTGCAACGTATGAAAAATTGTCATCACATCCATATGGATTGGATTCTTAAAAATTTAAGAGAGGTTATTCTAGAAGGACCTTACATGACCTTGTACCTTTAGATATAAATTTTTTAGTTGTTGTGGTTTTTGAGAAACAGCCCATCAAATTCTGCCACTTTTTGACACCTAGGCTCTTAAGAGAAAGTGTGACAAAATGTAGTCTGGAATAATTGGGAAAGATTGGGTGAAAAGTGGTACCTTTCCTATCATAAAACCACCCACTTGGGTGCGTCAACATTATTTTTTTGACTCCACAATGCACAAAACAAAAATTATGCTACTTTGTAATTTTTTCTTCAATGCATTTCACGCTTTTTGCAACATCTAAAACCTTGTTGCTATAGCCAAATAGATTGAAGTTTTAAAATTTTGAGAGAAATTATTATGGAGGGTCCCTAACTAACCCTATACTTTTAGAAAAAAAAAAAAGGGTGCCACTATTTATGAGAAATAGCTTGTCAAAGTTTTCCACCTTTTGATAGTTGCGGCTCTTAAGAGAAAGCATCAACACAATGCAATATGGAATGATTGGGAAATTTGGAGTGAAAATAGGACCTTTTCTATCATAAACCCACCCACTTGAAGATGTGTTGGCACTATCAATTTAGCCCCATGATGCACGAAATATAAAATTTGGTTTTTGACAAGATTTTACTAAGCATAATTGATGTTTTTGCAACATTTAAAAAATTGTAGGCAACTAGATTAGAGATTTCAAAAACTAAGATTGATTATTATGGAGGACATTATGTGACATTTTATCCTAAGTTAGAATATTTTGGGTGCCATAATTTCCTAGAAATCTAGCTCGTCAAATTTTTCCACTTTTTGGCAGTTAGGGCTCTTAAGAGAAAGCATTAACACAATGTACACTACAATGTTTGGGAAAGTTGGGGTGTGAAATTTTGGAGTTATTAGGATATAAATTGATCATTATTTAATCATTAATTGATTATTAAGTCCCTTATTACTTTATTCACTAAAATTAAACTTAGGATTTCTTTTTTATTATTAGATTGGGTTAATTATATGTCAAGTTGTTTCATTGCATAATATTAAGACAATTGTCACAACCTAATGCAATCCTCATCTAGGGTTTTCCTTTTCATGCTTTTTTAAGCATGTAAATTCATTGTAATCATTAATCCATGTAAAATAATTCTATTCAATTCAATATTATTATAGGTTAATCTCGATATTGGGTATGTGTAGGATCATGAGGGGCCAAAAAGTGGCAATATTATGGATATTTGTAGGGTATGTGGCTGACGACTTTATTTTTATACAAAATTGATGAAACGAAAAGGGTTTCTAGAGGAGATTCTCAGCTTTCCACCAATATAAATTATGCTTTAATTTGAATTTAATAAGTAATTATTATTTATTTTCTATTAGAATTATGACTAAAGTCTTGATCGATAGGCTGATTGAAAAACATCTATAAATTTCAAACGGTGTCACATTTTTTGAATCCAAAACATGTGTCACATTCTATGCTTCACATACTATACGATTAAAAAAAGAAAAATTAAATTTCATGAAGTTTTGTCCAAGTTAAGGTGGTTAGACATACGAGTTTTTATATTTTTTAAAAGTTGTAATAAAAAAATCATAATTAATTATTTACTTGGAAAAAAGTTACAAAAAATATGCATCACATCGACATGAGTCCTCTACTTACATATAAAATATTATATAAAAATATTATAATTTTATTGTGGTTGAGGTGCACAAACACCTACTTCTTATTTTTCTCGAATTTAAGTACTCTGCATTGAAATTTCAAATTTTCACCAAATAGATTTTATTTATTTTTAAATAAACCTAGTAGTTTAGAAACTACATTCAATTTTTTATAGATTCTATTCTTACATATTTTTGAAATAATATAGATAACTTATTCAAATTTTTACATCTAGTTTCCTAACACTGATTTTTCTGATTTTTTTGCCACTTAAGGGCTTGTTTTTTCCATGATGATCCTGCACATACCCTATTAGATGCTTACAATGTGATACTTGTGTGGATTCAATCTTTTCTCTCTTGATTGCATAGAAAATTAGTTGCTTTGATCTCTTATTTTTTATAGGAATTTTAGTTGTAGAGAATCACTCAAACTTGTGGGGTTCTATTGCAAAGGCAACTACCATTGCACCAAAAGATTGACCTATTAATGCCTAATATAGCTGTTGGATCTATACAAGATCTAAGGTCCACAAGAGGTGGTTAAACCATGTCACGAAGCCCAAGCACCATGCTAGCCCATGCTGAGAAGACCAAGGGCGACATCATGCAAAAATCCCCCATCACCAACACAAGCGAGGGATTCAAACTTGTGACCTCATCTCTCATACCAATTATTGCAAAGGCGGTTGCCTTTGCACCAAAAGATCAACATGTTAATGCTTGATATAGCTATTGGATTTATACAAGATCCAAGATCTATAGGAGGCAGTTAAAGCATGTCACAAATCCCAAGCGTCGTGCTAGCCCATGCTGAGGAGACCAAGAGCGACACCTTGCAACAGGTTCACTATCAACTCTAGCATGGTATCAGAGCACTAGATATATGACTTCCTATCCAAATTCTGAGAGATTCAAGATTGAGGGAAAAAATGGCTCATCTTGAGGTGAAATAGGCATCACTATTGCATCCAAAATGGACAAAACTATATGGAATGCCTATCGTTTGGTCAAATTTGGTGAAGTTGAAAAAAAGGAAAAATATTTTTAGTAGCCAGAGGTACACACAAGAATCTGAATGGTTGTATGGTCCTACATGTGATCCCAAATCACCATTATTTTTTTGATGCAAGTATGAGGGTTTTAAAGATAATTGTATTTTTTTTTTAAAGTATAGAATCAAAAATAAAATAAAAAAGGTATTTTTTGGGGTATTAAGTACCCTACTTGTACTGTGCAAGCATTTAACACTAGTCAGCTACTTGGTCAACAATAGTCCCTAAAGGTTTTATTGGTGCCCACCAATAGTGAGCCTGCCACATCCATGGTAGCCCCATCTCTTTCCAATTGGTTAATTCCTAGTAATTTCAATTAACCCACTAATGACAAAAAAAACCCTAGCCACAAAACTCAAACCAAATAGCATCTCTGATGACCCAGTGAAATATTCTGTTAATCGCATATTCTAGTGGAAAGAAGCATATACCAACACTTGCAAAAATTTTAATCAAACTAGATTTTTTCCAATAATTAGGAATATTCCAAGAATATTTCATGCTAATTTCATCCATAATATAGCTCTCAAGCCTCCTCCTAGCCCTCATTTTCTTTAAAAGAGCCATTTTTTTCCTTTTTGGCATAACTTACACATATAGTGTCAAAATTGGGAAAATAAGATATCATTAGAAATTTGGTTCCATCTACTTTCTAGTGGTGTACATCTCATTATTAAATTTTTATATTGGTTCTTACTATTCTCAATCAAAGTTAGATCATCATTTTACAATTCAAGCAGCATTGGGAAGGTATTTTAGAGATCTTTAGATCTATTCATGCATTTTTCCAAAATATACCCTAGTTATATATTTTTTTTTTATAATTTCATAATTCTGTCAATTATTTGGATGTCTTAGCACCTAGAAAGGATCTTTTTGTGTTGGATGACTTCATTTGGTCTACTTTATGTGTAGTGGGGTTATTAGACTCTGATTTTATCATTTAAGTATCATGGCGTTTTTGTTCATCCTTTTATGATCAACTTGGAAAAGAATAATTATAAATCTTGGCAAAATGAAATCCTGACACATCTCAAGTGACTTGATCTCTTACCTTATCTATATGGATTCATTAAGCTACACCAAACACAGTAGGGAGTTATTCAACACGGGGCATTATCACTGATTATGTTGTAGGGGTTATATGTTCTAGTGAACTGGTCTTGACACTATGGGTGTTGTACCATAAATTTATTGTCCCCACACACTTTGGATTCATCTTTGGGAGATCCATGGAGACCCTCATATCTCTCCATACCTAGAGGATCCTATTGGAGATTCTCTCATTCCTCTTGTAGATACATATTCCATACCCTTTAATGATGATACTTTAGAGTAGCTTGAGTATATCATAGGTCTTGCATGTTCCAATGATTCAAAGACTTATCTTCATGTTCCTACTCTTTATATCAAAACTTCATTGAATCATCATCTATTGTTCCTGATTAGTTTGTAATTTTTGCATCTTTGGCCTTTATTGGTTCATTGCAGGAGGTCATCCATCTTCTTCCAGACACAACTACTTGGATTTATATCTTAAAGTAAAATTGTTTTCTTGTACATAAAGAAAAGATATTAAAGTAACACGTTCTTAAGCTTTGTCAGAATCAAGGAGACACTCCTAACTAGAAGTGGCTTTAAGTGTTGGAAAATGCAAAAAGCATAAATATTTTAAAATCAAATGATTGTTGTTTAGATGATAGAAAAAAATTGTAAATGTAGTATAAATGTTTTAGAGGTTTTATAATGTATCGTGTAAATGTTTATAAAAATGTACTATATTTTTATATTTTCATATAAATTTTTTAAATTGTATGAAATTATCATAAATTATTATATTATAAATTAATTTTCAATTAATTAAAAATTAAAATTATTATTAAGTCTTTAAGGTGACTTTATTATAAAATGTAGATTTTAATTTTCTAACATTGTCTTTAAAGTTTACATTATTAAATAATAAAATTAAAAGAATAAAAAACTACACTTATAAATAACTATCAACCAACTTCTCTTCTTAAGAAAAATCCTTTCAATAAATTAAACAAATACATTAATGTATTTAACCATAACCTAGTAATATATTTATCACCGCCTTATAAATATGACACTAACCTGCCATGCCAAAACTCCAAGGCACAAACTACTAACTAAACCAATCACATAGATCGGTACACTAATCGCTTGTAGAAATCATTTGTTAGGATTAAGGTGTCATCCACCTTATAAATCCTATGACATAGTTCCCACATCCTTGGAAAGTGTCTCTAAGCACTTAGGGTGTATTGGGAAAATGTTTTGTAATATTAATTCTCACCGTTTGTAATATACTCATAAGGGGTTATGGGGTTCCAATAGCAATTGTAAAGGTGAGTTGTGGACATAAATATTTAATATCATTTTCTTGATATGTGAATGTTTAGATTGAGATAATAAAAGATAGGAAATAAAAAATAAGTGACTATTGGTATTTTCTAAGTGGGATCTTGGAAAGAGGCAACAAGTGTCTCTTGATATTCCATCATTTATTGTATATAATGTAATGTTTATCTTCCATGTTTCAGAACCCAAGCTGTAGGGAAAATATTAGAGCCAAAATTGATGTCCTTTTGCATTCTAAGAAGGTAATCCAAGGGTTGGGGCCATTTGGAATG
This sequence comes from Sequoia sempervirens, assembly GCA_007258455.2. NCBI lineage: Eukaryota > Viridiplantae > Streptophyta > Pinopsida > Cupressales > Cupressaceae > Sequoia > Sequoia sempervirens. Next base: position 235,324,317 of record VDFB02353493.1, on the reverse strand, counting down.
AAGGGTCATCTTTGAGATCCATTTTTGGGGCTTAAGATGTCTTCACAAGTCTATAAATTCAACCTCTTAGATGTAAAAAGTATGAGCAATAATTGAGTGTAGAGTTTCATTGTAGGTATAAAGATAGGTTGAAGGATAAAGAGGTTGTTCATAAATGCACTTGTTCTCCCATTGTGGAGGAAAATAAGAGAATGGAAGTGCATTTATTGTAATCTCACTTATTTGAAGAAAATACATACTTGGCCTCTCTTCTTGGTGGAGTTTTTATCCACAAAATGGTTTTCCACGTAAATCCTATGTTATGTGATGTTCTTTTGTTAATAATTTTTGCCACATTGTTCCTATCTTATGGTGATGTTATTTTTTATATATTACTATTATAAGTTCACATAAGTACTTAGTGTTTATAAATATGTTATTTTGGCTATTTTTGGCATCATAAAGAATATAGATCTAACCATGTTAGTTCCATATGAAGGAAACTTGTTGATGGTGTTTTTATGCACTTCACAACACAGGCAGCGCACAGGTGCACTACCTCTCTTGAAAGACAATTTCCCACAATCGAGTTGCAGAACACTATCCCAAGGTCTCTCGGATGTCAGGTCATGACGATGCTTAGATACCTCAGTAGTTTGATGTGATTTGCTGGAATCACAAGGCGGCCTTATAGAAACACAAAGTATGGGCACGAAGCATGAAGTTTGATCTTCGAAAGGAGTTTTCACATGTAAGCAGTTATGTCTTGGCTGTAGGTTCAAACAGCAGTCTCAAACTCCATCTAGTTGTTAGATTTTGCTTTATAAAGTGCAATGAACCTTGGTGTTGTTCAGTTTCTAAAGAAAGTGAAAAAAGAGCGAAGGGGAAGAAAAGTTCCTAAGCTTAAAGCTTGCTGCGAATAGTGATAATGGAGTCCCTGCAATGGACAATTCCTTCAAAACAATATCCCACTTAACCAGGGATTTCACAGTATCATGGGAATCGTGCAATCTTCTAAGGGCTGCAGATTTTTATCCTTCATCCACCACATACATGCATGAACTAAAGATAAATATTTGAGGCAGCTTAAATCAGGTCCAGGCTAACTTTGCAAAGCTATTTACCTTCAACAAACAGCAAAAAGTGTGGATTAAGGGATCATCAACAAAGCAGGAATTTTCATGAATAGCCAACAGCATTCCTAAGATTATCCAAATAACATGAACAACTAACTAAACAGCAAAGAGGTCTAAGCTAACATCTAATATTGGAGAAGTGAATCAATAGACATGAGAGAAAACAAGGAAATGCACCAAGTCAATGCTATTTCTCATAAATTTTAGCAGCATGTCTTTACAACAACTCAACTCTCTCTTTTGCAAATGAGGGGAGTGCTCTATTTATAGTTTTCAAAAAACTAAATGAATGGCCAAGATTCATTTCCATTGTGTGGCCACGATTCATTACAAATTAGGGTTTCACCTACCCCCAAAATAGATTTATAATTTTAAAACATCTTTTATCTTTTCCCTATTTTGTCATCTAGTGGATGACACTATTTGCATTTTCGTCTTGTAGCTAATTGATGTGCCTTTGGCTGTAGCTACTCTTCTGGGAAGTCTTCTTCCTCGGCTGGGCTGTCTGGTTGCTCCTCGGAGGCTACGTGTTCAATATGCTTGAGGATCATGGCCTGGAGCTTGTCTATATCGAGGATTTCACATCTCAACGCCTAGTAGCTCCATTCTTTGGCATTCTCTTCCAGCCGCTTCCAATCCTCATCATACTTTGAGCCCTGATCTCTGAAGAGCTCTGATCTATCAAAGACACGGGCAACGAAACTCAAGAAGTCCATTATGATATCTTCGGCAGTCCCGTCCTTCATCCGTTCCTCAAAATACGACCTGACCTTTTCTGCATCTAATTGCACCGTGGGCATATCATGGCCCGTCATTAGCTTGAGGTACTCGGTGCATTCTACTCGGATCTCCTTGATCCACGTAATATCTGGATCTATTCTTCCTTGGATCTGTTCCATCCTCTCTTTACGGTTGATGAGGTCTCTGCGCCATATGTCAACCAACCAGTGATCCTCCTTCTTCAGTTCTATATTTTCTTCCCACGTGCTTTCTGGCATTTGAAGGATGGCCTCAACCTTCGGGAAGGTAGAGTCGTAGATCGCAGGGAAGTTGGTGCAGAGCTTCCTCGTGCCTTCCAAGGACTGAATCAAGTCTAGGAACTTGTTGGCTATCTGCACAGCCAAGCCGATCTCTACGTTTCCGACCTTCGCAACCTGCTGGAACCAGTCCTCTGTGGTCTTCTCTAAGTTTTTCCTCCTCTCCAGCTTATCTATCTGCTCCCTGGAGAGTAGCTGAGGAGTGGCCGTCGAGGTAGTGGGAAGGTCGTCTATTGAAGACCACTGCTGGATGTAGTCGGTTAGGGCAGCAACCTGCGCCTTTAGCTCATCTTTGGTGATCTTATCCTGCTTAATCAGATGCACCACCGTGGCCACTGACTCCTCCAGATGTCCAACCTTCTGTTCCCTGGTGGCTGTCCCTAGGTCGATCGTGGAGATATTGTAGCTTACTCCGGTCTGGCCAACAGTTGGCGTTGCTACTTGTGCAGCCCGAGAGCCAGAAGCGTCCATGGTTATCCTAGAACGGACCTTAGGCTTCTTCTCCTTCTTTGTTGTGGCTAGAGATCGAGCCAAGATGGCTTCCAATCTCGACCTCGGGTCGCTCGGGACAGGAGTAGTCTTTTTGAGCTGCTTTTCCAGCCAGTCGGGCATGGCGGATTTATCCTTGGGTGTACCATGGCTGCCTTCACCCGTCCTAGTCAGAGGCAAGACCTCTGCCTCCTTTTCCTTTTCAAGTTCTTCCTTTTCCTTGGCAGCATCCTCCTCTTCATCAGAGTCTTGATAGAACACGAGGCTTTTGACGGGGGCGTTGGTGGTCAGTATCTAAGTGAGATCCTATTCTTTTGCTACCTCTTCTTCTTTCCTCTTCTTAGCAGCCTTAGGCTCGGGGCTCCCTACCATGTGGGTCTCTGCCTCAGTGATATCCTTTTCAGGCTGCCCCTCTGGTGGCTATCCCTCTTCACCACGTGGCGACGGTTCCGCCTCTTTTCCAACATCCTCATTAGAAACCTGAATAATTTTCCCGGTGCCCGAGCCATCCTCCCCATCCCCACCCTCGGATGAGCCCGTTTCTTCTTCCTCATAAGCAACCTCGTCAATGGTTCTATGCTCGTGTTCGGGTTGCTCGTAATAGTCATCGGCCTCCTCCTCCATAGGCTTTGAAGCCTCCTGCTCTAGCTCCTCCATCTCCTTGGAAATCTGCATGGTGGCCTCCATGGCCGGTGGACCTATCGGCGGTTGCGATGGCTGAGCTGTTGTGAGGGCTTGGGCGAGGGCAGCTTAGAGAGCAGGGTCCATTAAAATCTCTGAGAGCTCAAGAGGGAGACTCTGCAGGTGTCGTGTAATAGCCTCAGGCACGCTAGAAAGGGGAACAGGTGATGGTATTGTTGCCAGAGGTAGCGAGGTGATGGGTGACATGGCAGCAGCAGAGGAAGGGGAAGTGGTCATGCTCGAGGAAGAGTCAATATTGACTATGGACCCAGCTGGGGGCGAAGTGGCAAGGTGGACAAAAATGTCCACCGCCTGTGGGGATGAGGTGGCTGCGGCCTGAGAGGGGGGCAGCACACCAGTCGGGGGAGGAAGGAGCAATGGAGGCTATGCCTCTGTTGTGACCACTGTCCTTTTAAGCTTCTTTGGAGACGAGCCTCCCGTATCCTTTGTTGCTTGTTCTTTGGGGCCCCCAGACTGTGTCATTTCTACTTCTTTCCTCTTTTGGGACCTGGTGACGGGGGGAGACTTGGAAGTCTCACCAGCTGATGGGGAGGCATCAACGTTCTCCGTGGCGCTCAGCCCGCTTTTGAGTGCCTTGTATGTTAGAGCCACCCCCTGTTGCTCCAGTTGTGCCACCTGTCCATCAACCCACTCCTTAGTGCGAGCTATGATAGGCTGGGTGATGGTATCCAGGTCCTCGACCTCTTGTTCATCCCAGTCGATGGAGGGGATTGCCAGGTCGGCAACCGCAGGGTACCTCGGGTGCACCAGGGTGGACTCATCTTCCTCAAGCTGGTCTGGCACTAGAAACAGCCGCACTCTCCTTAAAAACTACACTGTCATTCGCATGTAATGTCTCTTGCGAACCTCCTTATCATCTCTACAATCTGCCCAAAAATCTTCAACATGGTACTGGTGGGCGTATGCCGGCCCTAGCGCCTTCCTGACGTGGCCGTGGGGGTCCATCTGTGGGTGAGCCGTGTACCATTCAAAGTTATACTCCTTAAGTTCCTTTTCTGAGTTACCGGTGCATTGAGATGTTTGTAGTCAATACTGGCCCTGGCCGAGGATCATGGGATAAGGGATCCCTGCCACGTGTTTCTGGCTGAAGACTGCCTGAATATGTTGGAGCTGTCGGGACAGTTCCAGGAGAATGATCCTATCGTTCGGGTATCTCGGCAATTTGTTTGGCCGTTCCGTGAATCCCTGGGCACGGATGTAAGTGAACTTGGAGAACTAAATGTATAAGAAGGCATACTCCCTCAGGAGTGCCCTGGCACTGTGAGATACCCTTCTCTCGAAGTCCCTGGCTATCAATCTGATAATATGGCCTATGAAGGCATCATTGATCCGGTGGTACTCCTTTTTGAAGTAGCTGTATTGTAGCTGAGGGTACCGGTCAAAAGGCTTAAGCCCTCGTTTGTGATCTCCATTCGGCACCATGAAGACTATATTGCCTCTGACCTGCCAAGGAGTACACTAGGTACAAGGTCATGTAGAACTTGTTGCTTTTCTTGATATTTACAAACTGCTCGTGGAAGCAGTTGCTGATGATACTCCCCTAGTCGAACGAGATCTTGGTTTCCACATCTTCATTTCCTCGTATGATCTTCTCAATGTAGTAATCCATCCACTCCTGGAAGTAGGCGGCTGCTGGGAGGCCCATGACTCGGCTTAGCATAGTCACCAAGTCGTGATAGTCTTCTTGAAAATCGCTGCGGAACAGCTCTTGGGGAACTTTTGCAGCGCTGCCCTGCTTCTCCTTCAACCAGTAAACATTGATTGACTTCTTGATGTTCAATGGATTGGCATCCCATGCCGCCTGACACTACTCCAAAGTGGGGACTTGCATATGTGGGAATATCGGAATGTGGAATGTTTTTGTAATTCCTTCCGGAGACATGTCGGCAAGGATATTCCCTTCTTTGTCCACGATTGTCCGGGTATCTGTCTGATAGGCTTCTCGGCAAGCCATTACCAGCTCAAGTGCTATTAGAGATGGAGGGAAGCTGACAGCTTTAGCGATTCTGCTTTGGCGTATCAATCGGGCATTCTTTGTTTTGGGATCGACCTTGACCCTCTGGGTGAACTCATCTATGTCCACCTGGCCTATATTGGTGTCTGAGATCTCTTTCTAGTCAGTCGAGACCTTTGACTGGAGTGGTTCACCCTGAAATTGGAACTTCATTTGGTCTTTGTCATCTTTCCCACGGGCGGCCCTTTCGGATTTCTTACCCTTGTCCCTTTCGGTAGAGGCCCCTGAAGTTCCTGCGGCCGATTCCATACATCCTGTAGGCAAGGGCAAAGTTAGCACAAGAAAACACCAATAACGTTAATGTTAGTCCGCATTGTGAGCATATTATATAACTAACCATTCAAATGCATCATAAATTTAATCCTCAAATGATATCGATTTTATTTTAGGGCAATTCAGCAATCCGGGCCCCGAGGGCCGGACTTCCCTGGCAGGAATGCTGCCAGGAAGGGAAAACACGCCCGAAAGCTCCCGGAGACCCCCGTTGGTCAGATTTTGATTTTGTAAGAGACCCATGATGAAGAATGGCCTGATTCAGGACGTGGGTCGGAGTCAGATTCTTGATTGGACTTGATTTGGATCGATTCGGGGAGCTCCAGGGGTTTCAGGCCGGAAGGCAGTCAGACGAAGGAAGCCGGCGGCAGTGGACATCAGGCGGAAGTCCGGCGGCAGAAGCCCGAAGGCCGAAACCCGGGAAGGATAAGGTCGGCCGCTATCAGGTTTGGTTTCATAGTTTAGACCGGACGGCACTTGGAGCACCGGGCCCCGGGAGACGGGAGGACACCAGCTGACGGCCGCCGCGTAATTGTTAATCGGCTTGAACGGCGGCGGCCAAGAGGAAACCGGAGCCGGAGGGCGGGGAGCCGCCGAGGTTCACCGGCTGAATTTAGGAGTGCTCACCGGGCGACGCGAGGTGAAGCTCTGCTTCACCCAAGGGATGACGTTTAAGGGACGGCCGCTGCAGGAAGTTATGATGACCCCGAAGGCAGCCGACGAAAGGAGGACCGATTGCTAATCGAGATGGGGATCTAATCACGCCATAAATCTGTCGAGTATCCGGGGTAAACGGTGGCAAACACTCTAACCCGGTGTCGGGCAGTCGTAGGGTTCTCGGGCTCTCTAATCGGCGAACTGGCCACTTTGTTCGGGAAGGAACTCCGGACGCATCAACTAAGGTTCAAGGGGCAAGTCGAGTAGGATGCAAGTTGGTGGGCCAGCGTCGCGTAACCGCTGAAAACTCCTGCCGGGCGTCCGAGGTCCGTAATCGGCGCGAGGGCGATCAAAAGAAAGCATTCCGTAGGGCGCATTAAGGCCTTAACGAGACCCGAGGGGCGGAGTCGACCGGCGGTTTTCCGCCGAGGGAATTTACGCGTATCGCATACCCCGGACTTAACTCACGAATTCACCCAGATAGAGAGGGTACGCCGGCAGGCACTTTGCGTGATAATAGAGCGGCGAAGGAGGGGACCGGGCCCGAGGGGGTCGGTCACCCTGCGCGAAGAACAGCCGCACGATGGTTGAGTTCCGAGTCGAGTGAGGGATCATTGTGTTAAGTTTGCGCGATTTTGAGGACATGGGTTTTGGGCGCAATGAGGGGTTGTTCATTTTTACGTATTTTAATTCATTGCTCATTTTAACCAAAATCCACAAAAAGATCAAAAACAGCGGTAGAGCGAACGAGGATGGCCTACCTCGAACTTGCTAAGCGAGAAGCTGATGGAATTCACCGGTGGAGTCGGCGGAGTGAGGTTGATGGCGACGATCGTGACGAGGGTGATTGCAGTGGGCTCCAATTCAACCGCTGCTCCAACTCGCTCAAATTCGCTAAGTGAAAAAGACATTGGCAGACCTCGGTTTATATACCCAACCACTCATTAATGCCGCATTTAATGCCTCGTACGTCTGCGCCAAAAGTCAGTCGGTTTCAAATTCGGGGTCGGCGGCGGCGACGAGGGTTTCGAGTTCCGGCAGGCGGGAAGCCGCGTAATGACGGCCGCTGCGAAACTTTGCGAGGACTTCGAACGGCGACGACGAAGGTGTGACCGGGGCCCGGAGGGCGGGGCGCGGTGAAGAGTTCGCTGCCGAAGGAACTTTCGCACTTCGTTTAAACGGCGGCGGCGAGCATCACTTGGGGGGCCGAAGGGCGGGCGGTCACCGGGAGTTCACCGCTGAGGGAATTTGGCATTTCGGTGATGGCGGCGGCGAGCCAGACCTGGGAGCCCGAGGGACGGGCAGCCGATGGAGGATCGCCGTCGCGGACGCGATCCCGGGATGGAAGTCCCACACCGACTTCCGAGTTTGGGGCTCGGCGAGCGAGGCCGGCCGGAAACCCTAAGGAACAACGAACCAAACACGGGTGGGTTCCGGGAAGGAAAGATGCCCTGAAATGCCGCGGGCGGCAAATGAAAGGGGAAACCCATAGGGGAACCCCGAAGCCCGGCCCAAAGAGGCCCAGGCCCTAAAGTCTGGAATGGGCCCAGGACCCACAAGGTCCTGAGGGCACCAAAATTTAAAAGGGGAACCACGGTCGATCTTAAGATGAAACTTTAGGGTAAAATCGACCATGCAAAATGTGAAAAAAAAAGGGGGGGCACGCAAAACGAGGCAACCCTGACAGACCCGATGAGGCAAAAGAAAAGAGGGTCCCCATTCCCAACGGGGCGTGTGTGCTGAGGGCACAACAAAACTTAATTTTTTAGATTTTCATGTTGTTGTAGTCTAAGCCATATATCTCATCCATTGAATTCATATTTGGATAGAGATTGAATTTTATAACAATTAGTATAAGAACATGTTCATTTCTCATTATTTGGTATTAGAGCTAAAGATTAACTAAGTTTTGAGTATTCCTTCTTTTTTATTTCTTAGCTTGGGAAGCTTAAGGGAATTGTTAGAAAGAATTGAAGGTTTTTTGAAGGCTTGTGGGTCTACAATTAATGTTCTTTGAGTAACTTTGTTTTGTAGATTTGTGGGATTGGAAGCCATGGACATTGTAAATGTGATCTATGTTGGGCATTGAAAGTTCATGATTTTGGATCTTTATGGAGTTGGTTATGTTTTTGATAATTTGAAGCTCTTGTTTGATAATATGTTTCTATCATCTTGTTTGGTGGTTTTATTCCTTTACCTTATGGTCATGTGTAGTGAGAAGGCATTCATGTTGGAAGGGTAAAGATACCCTAGTCACATGAAGAAATACCCTCAATTTGGATTATAGAATGGAGTGCTTATGTTAACTTCATGGTTTCAACCCTTGGTTAAATGAAAGCACTAGAAAATAAACCACTAACCTGGGTATGTGTAGGATCATCATAGAAAAAATAGGCCCTTAAGTGGCAAAAAAATTAGAAAAATTAGAGTTAGGCAACTTGATGTAAAAATTTGAATAAGTTATCTATATTATTTCAAAAATATGTAAGAATAGAATCTGTAGCAAATTGAATGTAGTTTCTAAACTACTAGGTTTGTAAAAAATATATATATTTGGTGAAAATTTGAAATTTCAATGTAGTAGTACTTAAATTTCAGGGAAAAAAATAAGAAGTAGGTGTCTGTCTGACCACCCTAACCACAGTAAAATGATAATTATTTTTTATAATATTTTAGATATAAGTAGAGGACTCATGTCCTGATGTGATGCATATTTCTTTGTAATTTGTTTCCACATAAATAATTAATTATGATTTTTTTATTACAACTTTTTTAAAAAATTAAAAACTTGTATGCCTAACACCTTAACTTGGTCAAAAATTCATGAAATTCAATTTTTATTTTTTATCTTATAGTATGCGAAGCATAGAATGTGACACATATTTTGGATTCAAAAAATTTGATACCATTTGAAAGCTATAGATTTTTTTCAATCAGGACTTTAGTCATAATTTGAATAGAAAATGAATAATAATTACTTATTAAATTCAAAGTAAAGCATAATTTAATATATTGGTGGAAAGCTGAGAATCTCCTTTAAAAACCCTTTTTGTTTCATCATTTTTTGGTAAAAAAATTGTTAGCCACATACCCATCATATTGCCACTTTTTGGCCCACCATGATCCTACACATACCCACCTTTTTTTTATTTGTGGCAATGATATGTTTTATACGTTATAAGCTCTTGGAAAAATCAGTTCTCCTATTGGGTTGTAGTTTACTCTTGTTTTAGCTATTGGTTTGTAGATTTGTGCTCATTCTATTATTCATGTGACATGTTTGATGTCAATGTATGGATATTTTAATGGATTTCATATTTAAAGAGATAGTATTACATGTTTTACATGATAACCAAAATATGTGGCATGTAGATTTATGATGAGACTATATTCAGGGTGTTTTGTTGTATGAAGACAATTATAGGTTTGCATGGCTAATCGAAGGGTTCTTATTGATCTATGGTTACTGTTATGTGAGTTTTTTTGGAAAATTAGATCTAGCATTGATCCTAGAGTTTGAGTCTTAGAAATCCACATGATATACCAAATTATATCTATTTTCATGATACTAATGTGGAGTTGAATCTATTTTTCATTTATTTGAGATTGGAGAACTGATTATGTATTTCTCCTTTGATATGTTACATATGTGTCACTCTTGTAAAAATTTATGATGTGGATTATATTTGGTAGGCCATATTCTTGATCTCCATTATTACATTTGATGCAGGAGCATCCTTGATTCTTGGAAATCTTGCATCAACCAAAAATATTTTCCTTTCAGTTTTGTTCTTATTTTGTTCTTTCTCAATTCATGTTGGTGGATTCATCATCTTTCCTCACCTAACCCTGTGGATCTTGGAGTACATCGTCTACATGTTCATTTTCCTTGTCCCAAGATTTGAGTGTGATTGGGTATTTTTTCAGAAAGTTATCACTTCTAGAATTCTTGGCAATTTCTTGAACCAGCACCAGAATAGTTTTCAAGCCTAACAGCTAATCTGATCAACTCGTGGATCATTCCCGTGACTTGCGGATCTTAACAGTGTGATTTTAATTGTTCATGGGAGTGTCCCTGACCTTCAATATAGGTCCACACTTCATCTTATGCACTTATTGTGGAGTAATTCCAAATTTGAGACCAACTTGTTCATGCACCCATTACATTTTCTTTCATTGGAAGATGTAATGATCTTTGGCCGACACGGATGTTTCCAGAATCTTGGAAATGCTATAAAGCTTGTAATTAATCATTAGAATAGGCGGTAGGAATGGATAGATAAGTTTGGATTAGATTTGTAAGAATTCAACTCGAATATAGGAGCACATTGGAATATTGTATTTTTGGGCATGTTGTATCAGGCCTGTGAGCTAAATCTATAAGCCCAGATGTTGCCAATTGAATGTAATAGAGACTTATGTTAATAAGAATATTCCCATCTACATTTTCCTCCATATTCTCTATTTCTTTTGTTGTGTTACTCTTGTTGCACAGCCTAGATCGTTCTCTTTGAGGACCCTCCTACCATGGCTACACCAACATTGGTATTCTTATTGTAGTGAGAGATGGTTATTGGGAGTACCTAATATAGTTTCTCATTTGACTCTTTAGTAGTTTTTTATAGTGTATGAGAAACTTTGTTCACTTTTAAGTAGATTTTTTGTAATCATATTGGTCATGATGCAATTTATAACTTGGTATTACTTTAAGTGACACTAACTCATTTGACTACAAAATCCGATAAATTTTTTTGACGAAATATGTATAATTTGATGTATCGTCGGGTGCTTGTAAAATTTGATGTGTAATTTTCAATTTTTTAAAAGTTTATCCCTGAAGTTCATCAAAATTTTGACAAACCTGGGTTTCGTCAAAATTTTGATTAGAATTTTCATTGAAATTTCAACAAACATGAAAATAAGAAAAAAATCAAATTGTGGCCGACATAAAGAAAAGTGAGTTCATTGATTTATTGCGATAGTATTTTGCTCTACTTGAGATAGTTTTTTGAGAACTAAGGACAATTTTCTTGGGAAAAATAAAAAAATTCAAGAAGATATCGCCAGGTTGATGGTAGTCATTGTCGTTTTGTAGAATTCAGTTGTGAAGTTAGATTTGTAGTTCTAGGTTTGAAAATCATATTTTAAAGCAACATCTCATCAGATTTCATTTTTAGAGGTTTACGATTTTGAGAATTTCATGTCCAGATTTTGTTGTGTGGAATCACCATAAGATCACAACCAAGGAACAGATTCTTGTGACTATAATTATGTGATCCATAACTCTATCAGTCATGTGGCATAGTTGTGCTATAACAAATATAGGATGCATTCATGTGTGACCCAATTTTAATGTGGCTATGTTGTGATAGAAATGGAGGCACTCATATAATGTAGTTAATTCAGGTTGTATAATGTAGCTTTCAATCATCATTGGGTGCATTCAAGTTGTCTCAAGTTTAACAGGTTACGATGTAATTATAGCATGATCCAAGAGTGATTACCTCTTACTGCAATGAAGAGCCTATAACTCTGGTTGATAAGCATAGTGGTTGTGTTATATCAATTATGTAGTGCATTCAAGCACAACCCATGTTTAATGGGATATTCTAGAGAGTGATCAAGATTTTCTAAACATTATGAATGTTACTTAAAAGTGTATAGCTTAAACTAAAAACCATGCTTGTTACATACTTGAATGCAATCGTGGGTTACAACAACTATAATAATGTGATATGCTAATAACCATTATGGAAAGTATTAAAGCAAGATTCATTCTATATAGGATACATTTTCTTGATCAGGTTCACATACCTTAATGATCAAACACAAGCTTCCCACACACTCTAGGATACAATCCAAGATCATACCACAACTTTACCAAGACAACTAATTTTTTGACCCAAGATTTAAGGTTATTTTTTAATACCAACAAAAGCATTGGTAAGAGCGTGATTAGGGTACAAAACCTAGGCCTCCGTAAAAACATATATTGGTATGTGGAGACTGATCATGCTATATTGTATAGCCCATAGTATACTGTACACCCCGGCACGTATCCTTGCCAGGGTCCGGGGCCGGGAACCCAAAAATCTGGAAGCTTCTAAGCTTCTTAAAAAGGGGTTTGGATGGGTATTATAGGATGATGAAAAATGTGATTATTCGTAAGATTGTAATAGGTTTTACACTGGATAATAAAAGTATTGGATGGCTGCGGTTTGGTGGATGTAGCCCGGATTGGATGAACCACGTTAAATTCTCTGTGTTATGATTTATTCTATGTGTGTTTTAGTTTCTATGTTTGTTAATTAAATCTACATTTAATTGTTAGATATCTACCATTTCTAACCCTAACAAGTGGTATAAGAGCGGGTTGTGTTTTGATTATCGTTTATAGGAAGATCTTACAGTTGAGTGGAAGTCTCATGGTTGAGTGGGAGCAATGGCAGATGAGGGTAAGAAGGTTGAGAAGTTTAATGGGTAGAACTATTAGTTATGGAAGATGTAGATGGAGGACTATCTCTATCAGAAGGATTTATGGCAGCCATTGGAAGGGAAAACCAAGAAACCCGTAGCAATGTCAGATGAGGACTAGGAGATCTTGGATAGAAAGGCTCTTGGAAATATTCATCTATGCCTAGCACAATCAGTGGCATTCAATATTACAACAACAAAGACAACTCAAGAGTTGATGGAAACCCTAGCAAAGTTATATGAAAAGCCTTCTGCTTCAAATAAGGTATTTCTTATGAAGCATTTATTTAATATGAAAATGGTAGAAGGTGGGTCAGTTACTAATCATTTGAATGAGTTTAATACAGTCATTAGTTAATTAACTTCTGTAAAAGTAAATTTTGATGAAGAAGTTAGGGCTCTTTTGATGCTGTGTTCTTTGCCTGAAAGCTGGAATAGCTTGGTAATGGTTGTTAGCAATTTTATTTCTGGTTCAAATACATTGAAGTTTGATAATATTGTTGGTGTTATTTTGAGCGAGGAAATTCATAGGAAAAGCTCAGGTGGAGCATCCACATCAGGCAGTGTTTTCAATGCAGAAAGCAGGGGCATAACAAAGGAGAGAGGAAACAATTCCAAAAATCATGGGAAGTCACGAGGAAAATCAAAGGATAGAAAGTCCCAATCTAGAGACAAGAGGGATTGTTGGTACTGTGGTAAGCCAGATCATTTGAAGAAAGATTGCTGGTTTCAGAAAAATAAAGGAGACAAAAAGGAAGGAAGCAAAGAGGAAAATGTGGTAAGTAATAAATCTAATGAGGATGCTTTGATTCTTTCCCTTGATAATGCTGATGATTCTTGGGTGTTAGATTCAGGGGCTTCATTTCATGCTACCACCCATAGAATTTATTTTCTTGATTATGTCCAACGGGATTTTGGGCTGGTTTATTTAGGAGATAACAAACCCTGTTAGATTGTTGGAAAGGGAAGAGTCAAGATTAAGTTTCAGAATGGGAATCATTGGCTACTATGTGAGGTAAGGCATATTCCAAAGTTAAGCAAAAATTTAATTTCAGCAGGGCAACTAGATGATGAAGGTTGTGTTGTTACTTTTAGTGATAAAAATTGGAGGGTCACAAAGGGTGCCTTAGTGGTAGCAAAAGGTGTGAAAGTAGGCACCTTATATCTTTGTACAGGTCATACTATTCCTTCTACTTTAATTGTTACAGAAAAAGGTCAATGTTCATAAACAGTTGTTGTAGTTCAGTAGGTAGAAGATCATACAGTTGTTGTGGACTCTAAATCAGCACTGTGGCACAATAGACTTGGGCATATGAGTGCAAAAAAGTACTTCATTCAAATAGTGTTTTACCAGGTCTAAAATGTGTTAATATGGATTCCTATGAAAGTTGTGTGTATGGAAAATAAAAGAGAGTAAGTTTTCTTAAGGATGGGAAGCAAAAGAAAGATGAGAAATTAGAGTTTATGCATACAAATGTATGGGGACCAGCTTAGGTATCTTCTCTTAGTGGCTTTCTATATTATGTTACATTCATTGATGATGCAACTAGGAAGCTATTGATTTATTTCCTTAGGCAGAAATTTGATGTATTTGAAACTTTTAAAAAATGGAGAAGCTTGGTTGAGAATTAGATAGGTAAAAAGATAAAATGTCTCAGATCTAATAATGGTGGTGAGTATTGCAGCAAATATTTTGAAGATTATTGTTCCTCTAATGGTATTCATAGGCAGAAAATAGTTCCAAAGACTCCATAGAAAAATGGAGTGGCTGAGCGCATGAATAGAACAATAATGGAGCGTGCACAAACTATGAGATTGCATGCTAGGTTGCCTTTAAAAATATGGGCAGAGACTGTAAACACTGTTGTTTATTTAATTAATAGAGGTCCCTCTAATCTTTTGGGTTGTGGTATTCCAGAAGAAACATGGAAAGGTAAGAAGGCAAGTTTTTCTTTTCTCACAACCTTCGGTTGTGAAGTATTTGCACATGTAGATTCTAAAAATAGAACCAAGCTTGATGCAAAATCAAAGAAATGTGTATTTGTTGGATATGGCATTGATGAATTTGGTTATAGGCTTTGGGACTTTGAAAATCAAAAAATTGTGAGAAGTAGGGATGTCATATTCAATGAGAAACTGTTGTACAAAGATCTATTGCTGCAGCATGAGAAGAAAGAAAATGATTATGCAATGTTGGATAATATTCCAAACAATGATGTTTCAGTGGTTCCTCATGCTGGGCAACAACAGCAACAACAAATACCACAAAATCCTGTTATATGATCTTCAAGGATAAGTAGACCTCTAGAAAGATTTTCTCCCTCTTTGTATACTATTTTGTTAACTGATGCTGGTGAACCAGAATATTATGATGAAGCTATGCAAGTGGATACCAAGGTTCAGTGGGTGCATGGAATGGAAGAGGAAATGGACTCCTTGTTGAAAAACCAGACTTGGGAATTATGCAAGTTGCCTGTAGGTAAAAAGGCTTTACCAAACAAATGGATTTATAGGCTGAAAGAGGAGGATGGAGGTAAGAAGATATTTAAAGCCAGATTAGTTGTAAAGGGATTTGCACAGAAAAAGGGTATTGATTTTGATGAGATTTTTTCTTCAGTTGTTAAAATGACTTCTATTCATATTGTTTTAAGTATTGTGGCTGCTAAAGATTTGCATTTAGAATAGCTTGATGTTAAAACAACCTTTCTCCATAGTGATTTGGAAGAGGAAATATATATGAACCAGCCACAAGGATTTGAGGTCAAAGGTAAGGAGAAACTAGTGTGCAGATTGAAGAAAAGTTTATATGGCTTGAAGCAAGCACCTCAATAATGGTACCTAAAATTTGATAGTTTTATGGCTAAGCAAGGCTACAGCTGGTGTAATTCTGAACATTGTGTTTATTTTAAGAGGTTGGATAATGACAATTACATTATTTTATGTCTATATGTTGATAACATTCTTGTACCACGGTCTAACATGGATCACATAAGTGAACTAAAACAATAGTTAGCAAAATCTTTCGCTATGAAGGATTTTGGGGCAGCAAAACAAATCCTTGGTATGAAAATTTATAGAGATAGGAAAAATAAAAAAATTGTTGTTATCTCAGACTAATTATGTTGAAAAGGTGTTGCAGAGATTTCATATGGAGAATGCAAAAGTTGTTAGCACACCTTTGCCTATTCATGTTAAATTGACTAAGGATATGTGTCCAAAGACACAAGAGGAGGAAGAAAAAATGTCCAAGGTACCATATGCTTCAGCTGTACGCAGTTTGATGTATGCCACATGTGGTATGCACAAGACCAGATATTGCACATGCTATAGGAGTTGTTAGCAGGTATTTGAGTCATCCAGAGTTGAGCATTAAAATGCAGTAAAATAGATTCTCAAGTACTTGAGAGGTACATCCAATAATTGTCTATGTTTTGGGGGCTCTAATATTGATTTAAAAGGCTATGTTGACTCAGATTTGGCAAGGGATATAGATACCAGGTGGAGTACGACAAGTTATGTATTTAGAGTTGGTGGGACAACAGTGAGTTGGATTTCATGATTGCAGAAGGTGGTTGCTTTATCCACCACAGAGGCAGAGTATGTTGCTGCAACAAAAGTGGCAAAGGAGATGATATGGATGCAAATTTTCATGGATGAGTTAGGAAAACAACAGGCTAGAAATTACTTGTTTACAGACAGCCAGAGTGCTATACATCTTGCAAAGAATTCTGCCTTGCATTCTAAAACAAAACACATACAGTTGAGATATCCTTTCATTCGTTCGGTGTTGGAGGATGGACAAGTCAAGCTGGACAAGATACATATAGATGTCAATCCAACGGATATGTTTACGAAGGCAGTGACAAGGGAGAAGCTGAGCTCCTCTTCAGCTTCGATTGGCCTTCAAGGTTGAATTCAATTATAACAGAGCAGCAGAGTCCAAGGTACTTATTTCTAGTAGGAGTTGTAATTGCAGCAGTGTCGTTCAGGATCAGTCTCCAAGTGGGAGATTGTGTTGGTATGGAGCCTGATTTGTCTCCAAGTGGGAGATTGTTGGTATGTGGCGACTAATCATGCTATACTGTATAGCCCATGGTATATTGTACACCCTGACACATATCCTTGCTGAGGTCTAGGGCTGAGCTGGGCCCTGGGTGATGGTTCGGGGGCGGCAGCCCCTGAGAAAAATTTTACTCCTACTTTTCGCGTGAACACCAAAAAAGGGAAAAATCAATAAAAAAAGAAAAATCCAATTTTGTAGAACCCAAAAATCTGGAAGCTTCTAAGCTTGTTAAAAAGGGGTTCAGATGGGTATTATAGGATGATGAAAAATGTGATTATTCCTAAGACTGTAATAGGTTTTACACTAGATAATAAAAGTATTGGATGACTGCGGTTTGGTGGATGTAGTCCGGATTGGGTGAACCACATTAAATTCTCTGTGTTATGATTTATTCTGTGTGTGTTTTAGTTTATCTGTTTATTAATTAAATCTACATTTAATTGTTAGATATCTGCCATTTCTAACCCTAACAACATAAACAATAACTCTAGTAGATTAGTGAGGTTACAATACTAGAAAGATTGAGACTTTGTAGCTAATAACAAAATCTTGCAATCTAAACATTGTAGCCAATAACACGCACACTATGTAGCTTAGTGACATTTGTAAATGCAATCTATGGTAAGAAGAATGATAGTCACTTGAGATGTGACAGTCAAAAAGAGGTTGAGCAATGACAAGATAATAAAGCTCAAACCTTGCATAAACGTAAAGTGGAGATTTTAACAATGAATTTCCTTACCCCCTTGCTGACCTTAAGGGTTTTTCAAATGCTTTTGGTAGTGTTAGACAAGGAAAATGCAATCAGGGAATGACTGTCCAAATGAAGTAACAATGGTAATCATAGGTTCAATGTTTCTTCTTAGCCATTAATGTATAATGGAGGTAGTGGATTGCATGTTTGAGTAGTGTTTTGAGACTCATCAAAGATGGGAAAATAGTGAATAATACCTTGTAGACTGTGAAGTAGTGTCAATAAGGTTGAAGGATCTTAAGATCTACAATACCATGAAACAATGAGTCCCCTATAGTAAATAGGCAATCTATAGGGCATAGTTTAATTTTATAGAAGGATGCTCATGAAAGGAATCTTCAAGTGATAGTGAGTGAGTTGTTTGAGATTGCAGCTGAGGGTGCAATACCCAGTCTTAAGGGAAGTTATCAAACTAGTAAATTTGCAAGAAAATCAAATCGTACACAACAAATAATTCACAATGTTATCTTACATAATGCCTTGAGTTTGAAGATAAAAATCTCATTGTATCTTGATGAAAGTTGTGACCTTAATGGACAATCGCTGGCAACTATGATTTTAAAACATGCTATTGTGCTTATGGAGGCAACATTTTAAGCAAGGAAGTGAGTGGTGGTTTGGAACAATAACAGGTATGAAGGACTTGCTTTATATGCATACTATGTAGTCTAGCTTAAGACAACATTCTTAGAAGAGATTGAAGGTGGATTGTGGAACTCAATGGTTACCATGAAAAGGATTAAAGCAAAGATCGAGATCTATTTAAAAGCCACGATAATGAAGATATTAAAGATGTCACATGAAAAACCCTAGTAGCTGGAGTAATGAATACAATGTCAAAGAGGATAGTGTGCTAGGGCAGATTTAGGAGATCTCCATATTATCTAATTATAGGGAAATACATCATTTATTTATTTTATTAATTAAAATAAATCATTCTAAACCCTATATAGGATACATTGATACTTCAAAAGCCTTTGAAGGAATTTGAGATTATGCAAATTTATATGTCAATTAAATACCTAGATTACAAATAGTAGCGGAAACAATGTATGATTTGTTGAGCAAAGCAAGAATGAGATAAGCAACAATGAATCATATGCCTCCTTTCATGCACATCTCCTCACCGTTCTCTATCATTATTTACTGAAACACTTCTCCATTTTGGCAGTCTATGCTTGAAAATAATGTTTTGACGAACGTTTTAGAGTATGTTTATTAAAATGAAAACTCCATTCTGGTGGGCTACACCTGAAAATAAGATTTTGACAAAAGTTTTAGGGTATGTTTATTAAATTTTTAGAGTATTATGGCAGACTATATTCTTGATTCCTTAAATGATTTATTCAAATGGATTGTGACTAAATAAATGACTAACTATTTAGTCATTTTTATTTGTGTGACTAAATAATTTTTAATCAACGACCAAACTAGTAATTTATTTACTCATTTATAGCTGAGTTGCAAAAAATGAGCATAATTTAGTCATTTTTAGTTGTTGTGACTAAATTTTTTAGTCACCTAATCATTTATTTTTCAAATTCTACTAGTGTGTGCTTCCTTGTGCAATTAGGGCTCTCTCAATGTTGAGGGTCATAGGGATAAGTTTGTCATAAGAAGTGAGACATTGCATCTTTAATTAAAAGGATAAATCTGTATTGACATTAGCAATGATGATTCTGACTTTTTGCTTCTTAGGAATGGGTCACTTGCTCTTACTAGCTCGCTACCTCCATCGTTGTAGGAGTTTGCGATCAAATTCAATATTCTGATTTTAGGAGTGTAACAGTTGGAAATCATAGTAAAATTAGAATTTAATAAGTTTTGGAATTAGTATTTTAAAGTGTTTTTGGGGGTCATTAATTTCAGACTATCTTCTCTTTTGTAGGGGTGGTTGCATGCCAAATTTTTTTGGTGTAAAATATTAGAATTATTAGATTTTGTTACTTGTCTATGAATAAAAATTATTAGAGTGTGAGTTTGATATTTTTTGAAGATCTAAATAGTCAAGCTTGGTAAAGAAAAATCATGTCAAATAATATTAGCCTAGAACAAAATGAAGAGACACTTAATAGATTGTGGGCTAGATTGAAAAGAAAGGGTGATGGGAAATGTTAAATTGTCCTTGCAATAATTGCAAGGGCTTAAAGACAAGACAACTTTTAATCACAACATCTATGAAACATTGTAGGCAGCATGGTCATATTGAAGGGGGGCATGATTATCGTCTATTGGTAAGTTGTTCATTATATGTGTTTATATTGATTGAATTTGTAAATGTTTATATTGTTTTAACATATATATATAATCACTTGATCATGATCATGGTTTATTTGTGTCTATAATTATTATAAAGGTGGAGTGCCCTAGGGCACATGATATGGATCATCATAGCCCAGAGAATGTGGTTTTGCAAGTGGACGAACATGGAGCTGTGAATATCAAAGATGAAGTTAATGATCCTATGGAAGACGATGATCATGCACCAAAAAACATAGTTGAAGATGATGGTACAAATACATTGATCCATGACACATTTAGTGGTAGAGCCAATCATGATGATCGAGATGACTTTGATGATGTTCATAATTTACCTTTTCTTGAGAAGGCATACAAGCCCCTTTATGAAGGCTCCCAAACAACTCTTCTCTCTGTTGTATTCTTGTTGTTGAACTTGAAGATTATGAATGGTTTATCAAACATAGCAATCTCACAGATGTTAAAGTATGTCATATATGTCATCTTTTTTCATCTATTTTAATTGTTGTTAGTTCATCGCTAGTAAATAAAGGATGAAATATGTACTATTAATATTCTTTATATTAACAAATTATTTTTTGTTGTAGATTGATTGGTGAATTTTTGTTACCACCATCAAATATTTTACCTCCCTCATACCGAGGTTTATTTGGCATTATGAAAGATATCATAATAGAGTATCAAGCAATAGATGCATGTCCCAATGACCATATTAAATATCATAAACAACATGAATTTGCAATAGAATGCCTGAAATGTCATATCAGTAGATATTGAATAGAACTAACAAAAAAGGTGTCTCACAAGGTTCTTCGTTATATTCTCATTATTCCACATATGCAATGATTATTTAGGTGCGAAAGCTTAGCACAATTTATGGATTACCATGCACGGAATAGAAGTGGAGATGATATTTTTTGAATGCCTGTGGATGGTTCTGCATTTGGGGAAATGGAGGAAAAATGGCCACACTTTAAAGAAGAACCTCATAATCTCAGGCTTTCATTGGGAGCAAACGGTGTCAATCCATTTGGAGAGCTGAGATCTATTTACTGGGTGTGGCCTATTTTTGTTATCAACAATAACATTCCTCCATGGATGTCAATAAAGAGGGAGCACATAATGTTGTCAATGATTGTTCTAGGTATTTGTTTATATCAATTTTTTTTAACGTAGTAGCATCTCATTTGTCCTATTTTTGCATAATGACTTATATTTTTTTCATTCAATAGTCATGTACATTAATTTATATATATTGCAGTAAAATGGTTATAATAATTATGCAATGTTTATGTTCATTCAACTAGGTAAGTACCAAGTTAAAGATATGAATGTATATATTAAGCCTCTTATTAATGAGTTACTAAAGTTATGGAATGGTGTCACTATGTATGACGTCTCTATACCAATAGGACAAAGACAATTTCAATTCCATGTAATGTTTGTATGGACAATTCATGATTCCCTAGGGCTAACACATTTTTGTGGTATGTTATAACATTCGACTGCACTTTAACAATATTTAATTTTATGAAGTAGATATCATGCATGTTTTTAAAATAATCTATTCATTATATATAATTATAAAAATTGACATATTTAATCCAATTATATATGATTTTGCAGGTCTTCAAGCAAAGGGAAAATTTTCATGTCCAATTTGTGGTCCAAAGATGAAATTTCGTTATTCAAATTTTTTAGGAAAGCAGGTGTTTGATGAGTATACGCACTTCCTCCATAGAAATCATAAGTATTAAACTACTGAAAAACATCTTTTCAATGGGAAAGAAGAGACTATATCAAAACCACGAAGAATGACACCTCGCCTATAGAAGTTGGAATATAATAAAATTAATCGTCAAGGTTATACATTGGATCAAATTTTTTATCTATCATATATGATATGTTTTAAATTTATAGTTTTATATTTTGTTGTGTTTACTCATGTTGTAACTGAAAAATGATTGTTGTTAATTTGTTTCACTTATATGCTTCATGAAGCTCGTCAAGGCATTAATTGTCGACTTCCACAGGGACTGAAAAGTTATCCCAGACAATTTAGTAGGTTGCCCTACTATGAGCAGCTACAAATTGTTTATTTGTTTGATACAATGCATATCATAAAGAATATAACAGAAACATTATGGAAAATATTGGATGGAAGGCATGAAAAAGAAAAAATTGTCAAAATTTGTAGTGACATTCAGGAAGCCAATCATGCAATGAAAAATGTCATTCAATTAAATAGCGATAGAGACCAAATTAATATAAGTATCCTTCCTTGGTTATTAACAGAGCAGCAAAGCAATGCTATAAAAGAAGTCATACGAAAAATTTGATTTCCCATAGGATTTGTTGCGAACATAAACAATATAATAACAAAGAAAGGTGAATTTGGGTCAAGGATGAAAACACATGATTAGAATACCTTCATTAAGGTAATTATTCTGGTATATTATATACACTTGTATAATGCATGTACTTTTCATTGTAGTATTTTACTACTTTTGGAAACAGAATAAAAATATCATTTTATAATTGTTGTAGTACATTCTACCTCTATCTCTCCCATACAACTTTGACAACAATGTCAATCAAGTTATATATGATCTTGGAAAATATATGAGGTAATTAGTGATATTTGTTCAATTGATTATATACATCTTATAATTGTCATTTGTTTTGCTTGTTATGTAATATACTATATATTTTTGTTAAATCTTGTTAATATATTTGCACCTTGAATCACTTGTAGATAGTTGTCATCTAAAGAAATCCATAAAGAAGATATAAATTATTGGAAGAGAAAAATTCCTCATATAACATGTGTGAAATGCAAAAGTGTCTACCTTCAACATTTTTCAATACACAAGAACACTACCTCATACACCAAGTTGAGGAGATTGAAATGTGTGGACCTATACACACAAGGTCAATGTGGATGGTTAAGAGGCACTTGAAATTTTTGAAGGCTTTGGTTAGACAAAGAACACATCTTGAGGGTTCTATGGTGGAGAGATATATGGTATACCAGACCATGGCATACATTAGTGAATATCTTCCTAAGTTTGTAGCAAAGATCCATGTAGATCGCATTTGGGATCCCAACTCCATTAACAAATTCGAAGGGGAGTACCTGATGGAGAAAGGTAGATTGAGGAAAGTGAGAGGTAATTATAAGATGGTCTTGGAGATTAATTGGAGTATATTTTAAATATGGTTTTTATGTATATTGTACTTATTTAATTTTTAATCTTCAATATATGTATCAATTATATATTAAGGTCATATACTATAGTATTTAACTAATTATATGTCATTTGTGAATTTCAATTTTTTTGATATAGTTGATCGAGAGTGGGATGCACTACATTTGTACGTCACAAACAATCTTGATTGGATGATGGTATGGATTGAACGATGTCAACAATCTGGTCACGCATTAACATGGGAAGGTGTGGCTTCATTGATTAAAGAAGCTCATCATAATGGAGATTCCAATGTTACATAAAGGGAAATTGATTTAGCATATGGTTTAAGAAATAAACAAGTATGTATAAATATATTAATCACACATATTATTTAATTATTTTCAATTATATTGATGTATATATATGTTGAGATTGTTTTCTTTGCATACATTCAGCTAAGAATAAATGTGTTTATCAACTGATGATATTGCAATTATTTTTTACATGTTTGACATATTGCAGGTGAAACACCACAAGGCTATGTGGTGCAATGGTTGTAAATTTCAAATCAAAATGTTGGATGACATGAAAAAAACTTGTGATTCTGGTATAACTGTAGTCTTTCAGGTGACTAATGTTTCATCTAGAAGTGACATACATCCAGAAGTCTTAGAAAATTGATACTATGGGATTTTGGATGATATACTTGAGTGTGTCTTTAAGTTCTTCAGATTAATTTTGTTCGTCATCCTATGGTATAGGCTATGATTGAATGAAAATGATCCCAAGAGAACTGTTATTGAACATGATAATGGATTTACCATGGTTAATACAAGGTCAATCGAGCAAGTTGGAAATAAGCCCTATGTTCTTCCAAGCCAATGTGAGTAGGTATTTTACTCAAAGTTTATAGGTAAACTTGGTTGGTCATTTGTTGTTAGACATGATCCAAGAGAAAGGCCGATAAAGTATAATGTGGTGGAAGAAGAATATACCAAAGAACTAGAAGATGATGTAGATGATGATCAAGATCAATACTTAGTTGATGATGTCCTTGACGAAGATGTTGAAGAGGAGGAACTAGATCATGTTGATTTAGGAGTTAATGTTCATAAAGATGATATCCGTGTGGATGATGACATTATTGAAACCGATATCGATGATGATGATGATATGACCAATCCTTACAATGTCGAATCTGGATCGAATGATATAGACAAAGAATTAGATGAAGAAGAAAATCAATGACATTGAAATGTATGAGTTATGTGATTATATTATCTATTTGATATTAATTTCTTGATAGAATTATATTTTACTTATGTGGTTACATAATTAATTCATGATTTTTTTAATTTTTATGCCATTACATAATTAATTTAATGGTGTACTTTTTAATGTTTGAAAGGTCAAAAAATAAAATATTTCAATAGTGATGTTAACAACCTTGAAATTAGTGTGTTTTATGTTTCATGTGATCATAAAAGATTAAAAAGTCAGTTGTAGAGGTGGTTGTTCATTGGTTGACATGTAAAGGCCTTTAAAAGTCATAAAGTGATCATTGTAATGGTTGTTGATGGTTGAGGATTTAAAATACAAGCTCTTGACATTTGAAAATATGTGTTTTTCTTCAAAATTTCTATATTTTTCCTATTATGTAGCACTGTACGATCACATGCAGCCATATTTTGATGTGAAACCAATTCCAAGTCATGACGATATGTGCTAGCTTTGATTAAAATTTGATTTGAGGGCTTAAGACATTGATTTGAGTTAGAAAGCTTCATTTCTTTGCATACAGCCCGGTTACCCTATTTTTGAGGGTTTTGTAGTCCAAACATGATATAAAAGGGCTCTTACACTTTTTATGATTACTATAGCTTGTGTAAGATGTCCCATGGATACTGTTGTAATTTAAGGATGCATGAATAGGATGCATGATGAGAAATAAAGAAAGTATAGCTATTGTCCTCAAGAGTTTTGTAAAGAAAAGCATGTGAAATGAGAAGTACTGTATGGCTCGATGCTTGTTTGCTCCTTCATTTTCTATAAGAAGGATTTCAAGGCTAGAAGTACAGGTTAGCAAGTTAGATATTTTTTGGTTGAGTCTAGGTAGAGTTGCAGAGCAAATTGTAAAGTTTGATGGTTTAAAATAAAATGCAATTTAGGTTTTGAGTCATTCTGTAGTAGGTTTTGAATTCATAGGGATTTTATGTTTTATGACAATACTGGCATTTGAATTGAAATGATTAATTCAAACTCATGTCTCTCCATTGTACATGCATATCTAAATTTTGAATAAGATAATCAAGGGTTGTATCGTTCATCTCAATGTTGTGGTGTGTATGATTTTTGTTTTGGCTTTAATTCAAGGAATTAATTAAAATGCTTGAATGGGATTGTAGGTGGATATGTTTTGTATAAAGATTTGATAAGTAGTATTAGATTAAAATACATGTTGATGAAATTGTAAAGCAATGTTCTCAAGGATCTTATATGTTATGTGTTAAATCTATCATAAACCCTTAGATGTTTATGAATTTGACTCCCTCAATAGATATATGGCACTGATCTAAGTTGTACTAATTTGTATGGTTCAATATTTTGTTTTTCTCTACATAACACTTGCTAAAAATTGCAAATCAATGACTATTTTACACTATGGAATGTGTTGTAGTTATCTCATGGAACTTGTCATGGAACTCCTTTAGGACTCAATCTGCATCTTCTTTGCCAAGGAATCTCAGGCAGATACCTTCATGATTCCTTTTATATAAAATGGATCCTTACGGCATGTAGCTACTGCTCTTCAACCTAAAGGTATGCTTTTGAACTCCCTGTAGGTAGGGTGGGCATTTATGATTCAACAAATAGTAAAATGGATCCTTACAGCATGTAGATACCATTCCCCTAGAGAAATGTCTTCAATTTGGTATTGTTGCACTGTGAGTTCAGGCCCTACATCCATTGTTGCTTCTGCAATCATTCAGGAAGTGCTTTTCCCCTCACCAACTTCATTGGTTGAATTTCCATATCATACTCTTGCATCAATGTGACTCACTTTTCTCTTCGCTCTCCCAACTTATTTTGCATAAGCAATGTTTTTATTGCTGGGTCAGGAACTATGACAAACACCTTATTGTGTAAGATGTAATGTCTGAACTTCTTCCCTCCTCTAACAAGGGCATACGCTTGATTTTCAAAATTTTGGTATCTCAGCTCAACATCTTTCAAAAGGGCACTCATGACGGCAATTGGGTGCTCATTCCCCTCATTTTCCTTCTGGGTCAAAATGTTGGCACATGAGTGATCTAAAGTAAATGAATAGATGTAGAAAGGCTTCAGATAGTCTAGACTGACTAGCACTGATGATTCAGAAATTGCTAGTTTAATTTCTGTGAGAATTGGCTATGGCTGCCAAGATCTATGGACCAAATGGAAAGCACAAGAAAAGAGAGAAATGATATGACAAGAATAAACTGTATTCAATGTCATTGATATGATATGAATCTGATTGATTACAAATGAGAGACCCCTTGGTTAAATAGCCAAGGTGAGAACATAGAAGGGCATAAGATTATGACAAGTGTCATAATCTTATGACATGAGACAACTAGGAATACCTATCACTCCACAAAGGGTGGAGAGATAATCATATGATGTGTCCACAAAAGGTGGAAATGATGAGATAATGACATGTCAAGTCCACCAAAAGTGGAAATTCTCCAACAACCTCCTATGTGGTCCCTAAGTAAACTTAACTAAGGTGTAATCATGACCTAGGAGAAGGTACAAGACTTTTAATTACACCAACACCCCCCCTTAAGGGCAACTTAGGGAGAATGTACACAAATGAAAACAATGCAAGATGGGTCCCAGCTACTAGGCCATGCTAGGTACCCATATACACACACAATGCAATCAATGCAATCTCTCACAAGCGAGGAAAAGGAGAAAACCTCATGGGAAAAACTCCCCCTCAAAAGAGAGATAAAATACAAAATAGAAATGCTCTCAATGAAGAATGAGAAGGTAAAAACCCCATGTGAGGAAAAAGATCCCCCCATAAGAGAGAAGTAGAAGAGAGACAATGTTGCCCCCCCTCAATGTTGAGTCTCCTGCAATGATGGTAGAAGCTTGACATTGAATGCTGAAGATGATCCAATTGCGCCGAACAACGTTCCTCCCCTTAGGAAGAAATAAAACCAAGGATGTATGTAGGATATCATGATGTATTATGGATGATGATGTCTCTGAAGAATGCTCAAGTGTCTCCATGTCAATGCAAAAAGCTGAACCACTCCAATCAGGCGTTCTAGGCCACACTGCTGAAGAGGAAAATCCAACACCTAGTAGAGATGAATGTAGAGCACAATCCAAAGACAAAGATATCCCCTCTAAAGACAAAGAATCCTCCTCCAAATGTTGTCCAAAAGAATCCACACTCACGCCAATCTACGAAGAATGATCATGTAGAGAGTGAACAAGAGGGTCAAGGTGTTCCCTCACAACAACTGAAGAAGGTGCATCTTCGTCAAAGAGAAGATGGATGCAATCAATGGTGTCCTCCAAATCAGCAAAATGAGACTCCACAAACAAGTCTGAAATACGTATGAGGAAGCCATCCAAAGTAGCCATATCTGGAAGACTATGTATATTCTGCTGCACTTAATCACTAGGAGTCAAAACTGTTGATTCGCAAGTATCATCAACTGCAACAGTAGGTGGAGGAGATGAAATGCAAGGCTCAAGAACTAGATCTGATGTGAGTATTCCCAAGTTCAAAAATCCAAATGTCTCCTCAGAATCATAGTTGTGATCAACAGTCAAATGAACATCGTCATCATCAGAAGCAAACTATGCAAAGGAATACAACCGAGATAAATGATCAACCACCCCAGTAGCAATAATCTCTCTAGTCTCCAAGTCACGAATGATAACAGAATCAAGAGTAAACTCCACAGTTCTCTCATCTCCACCATGTGTAATCTGATAAATGGAAAGTAGATTGTTCGTCAAATGAGGAACACACAAGAAATCCTGAAAAGTGTTCTCCCCAATGCTAATAGATCCCTTCCCAAGTACACTCATTTAGGTATTGTTTCCCATCAAGATAGGAGACATACTACAAGGCTGAAATGAAGAGAAGATAGTTTGTGAAGATGCCATATGATGTGATGCTCCTGAATTTAGAAGCCATCTCCTTGATCCTGGACTTGAATGAGCACAAAGAGGTTGTCCTTTATATCCTGATGTTTGACCTTTGTCCTTTTTAGACTGTTTTGAAGTAGAAGGAGAAGAAGATTCAAACATTCTAGAAGGTAAATCAATGTGATTCTTTTTGAGAAGATTTTTCAACTCATCTATGTCCTTCTTATAACAATAGTGTTCTTCATGTCCATCCTTCTTGCAATATGCACAAAAAGGTCTCTCCTTCTTAGATGTTTCTCCTTTTGATGATGATGAGGATTCTGATTCTTTATGTGGCTTGTTCTTTTTCTTCTTTTGCTTCTTATCAAGATTCCCTGATTCTTTTTGTACCTTAGACTCATTAGCCACCAATGCTTGTGGTTTGGAAGACTTGATTAGACCCATGTTCATTAACTTAGCTTCCTCTTGGATTAGGAGATTTGCAAAGTCATCAAACTTAGGATCAACATATGATGCTCCCATAGAAATTGATGGGTATGAAAGCCAGAAACAAATACTGAATACTCAGGACCAAGCTTGGATAACACATTCACAATCAATTGTAAATCCTCTTTTTCAATAGTGCATTCTTTCAATTGTGTTCTTAGTTGCTTGATTTTGGAGATGTAGTCTTGGATGTGGTCAAAACTTTTAGGATCAAGATTCATCAAATCATTATCAATCTGATAGCCTCTAATCTTATCTGTTTTACCATACAATTTCTCAAAAGTCTCCCATACCTCTTTAGGTGTATTACATGATTCAATATGAAACTGCAAATCAAATGAGACTAATGAACATATGCATCCAAGTGTTTTCTCACGATCAATCTCCCACATTGCCAATTCTTTAGCATCTGTAGGTTTTTGAATTGTGTCCTTTAGATGACCTATTAGACCTTTCATCATGAGATAGTTTGTTACTGATTTTCTCCATGTAGCATAATTATGTGGATTTAGGGGTTCAATTTGAGATCTCTCCATTGCAAGAACACAAACCAAGCAAAAGAATGCAAGCAATCATTGCAAGATTACCCACCCAAATCACTCAATCAAGAAACCCCCCAAGCAATATCTGATTTGGCACTTTATATTTAGTGCATTTACAGTTGCCACAGCAAAGTGGTCTTTGATCTTGGTGCTTACAAATGCCAAAATAGGCCACAGTATTAAGTACAATTTTTGGTACAAAATGAGATCAATCTGATCCTACCACTGAGAAGTACATGAAAAATCATGCACTTTCAAAAAAAATTGCACCCAAAAATGTTACCGTAGGAGCAAGATATGAGCTCCCGAAGTTCTCAAAATGAGGATGAAGTAGCAACACCTGTGAGAATCTGCAATTTTTGGAAAAACCAAGCACCAAAACCAGAAACTGATTGCACCAATGCGTAGAGCATGAAATTCTAGCCCAAATATAAAAAAATGCTCGAAAAAAGGAGTCAGAATGAGCAAGATATTAAGCTTCAAAGTTCGACTGCAAAAACTAAAAGCTCATCCGTGAGGGGTAGAAAATTTCAAAGCTGTGCTGACGTAAGAAAAGTACGGGATTAAATTTGATGGTTTTGTGCCCGTCACCGCCATGATGCTCGTCCCCAAAATATTCTTTGTGTCGGAATATGCTTTCGGAATATTGTATGCCGGTACCTGACGAAATCTTCAGAGAATCTTGAATGCCGGTTTGAATTTTCTTTCGCTGGATTTTTTGTGGCTGGCCGGTAATTGAAGCTTTGACCGCCGGTGGGGGAAATGCCAGTAGCCATGGCCAATAGGAAGGAGCAGTGGGCCTGCGGGGGGGACAAGTGGCTTGAAGCCATGCGTCGGGTACTGCAGGGTACGGGGGTACCCAACTCTGCGGTACCGGTCTATAGTACCGTAGACTTTAAAAAGAACTTTTATATATAATTTTTTTATTTGATTTTTTTGAATTTTTAAATACAAGTTTCTGAAAAATAATATAGCGATTGCTATATAAAAAATTTCAAAAAATTTCCAAATAATAAAATATTTTATTTTTCAAAAAAATCGTACTGACTGGTAATGATGGTGACCTAGGGGCCGTATGGGTCTTGGGTAAATTTTTTTTGCCTCACCGGATGACTTGCTCCGAATTGGACAAATTGACAGTCAATTTTAGGGTTTTTGGCCCTTCTGGACGCGATGGCAGGGTCGGATTTGACCCAAAATGCTCCAAAATTGCAGCTACCTTATGGATCTAGCAACCACACTTCAGCTTCAAACCCTCTTAGATTTGGCCTCGTATGTCCGATTTGGACGAAACAAAAGGAAAAATTGACTATCTTGAACCTTCCGGACATAAAGGTGAGCTCAGATTTGCACCAACAAGCTTGGATATGAACCTGCAACAAAGAGCCACGAACGGAACCTCCTCAGATCTGGAATCTATCTTCAGAATAAGACTCTCCAATGGCTCCAAACACACTCTGATACCATGTTAGAATTGGCTATGGCTGCCAAGATCTATGGACCAAATGGAAAGCACAAGAAAAGAGAGAAATGATATGACAAGAATAAACTGTATTCAATGTCATTGATATGATATGAATCTGATTGATTACAAATGAGAGACCCCTTGGTTAAATAGCCAAGGTGAGAACATAGAAGGGCATAAGATTATGAAAAGTGTCGTAATCTTATGACATGAGACAACTAGGAATACCTATCACTCCACAAAAGGTGGAGAGATAATCACATGATGTGTCCACAAAAGGTGGAAATGATGAGATAATGACATGTCAAGTCCACCAAAAGTGGAAATTCTCCAACAACCTCCTATGTGGTCCCTAAGTAAACTTAACTAAGGTGTAATCATGACCTAGGACAAGGTACAAGACTTTTAATTACACCAACAATTTCTTCAAAGGATTGTTCACTTTGGGAGTCCACTCGATGTTGTCCTCTTGCTTCAACATGGCATTGAGCAACTTGACAATTTCAACAAAGCCTGTAATAAACTTTCATACAAATTTAATCTTTTCGAAGAAAGATTTGAGCTCTTTCTTGTTGCTTGGCAGTTGAATCTTCAATAGGGACTGAATGCATTCTAGGTCAATGGAGATGCCTCGCTTTGAGATAACATTCCCAAGCAGCTTCCTTGTTGTAACTCCAAAAATTTATTTTTTAGGATTAAGGGAAACCTCAAACTCTCAACACCTCTGGGATACTTTACACAAGTCGGAGACATGATCACTTTGCTTCTTTGAAAACATTGTCAAATCATCAATGTAGATGATTATGCACTTTCCGATAAGATCTTTGAATGCTATATCCATGGCATGTTGAAAAGTCGTGCCAACATTGATGAGCCCAAATGGCATTCATCTATAAGCCAAGTTTCCCCACTTGGTGGTGAGCGTTGTCTTATGGTGATCTTTGTATTGCACCATCACTTGATTGTACCTAGAATAGCCATCAAGAAAGGACATCATTTGTGGACCATTAACAATTTGCAGTACCTCATCCAATGAAGGCATCAGGTAATTATCCTTTTCCGAGGCTTGGTTTAGATTGTGAAATTCCACACACAATCTGATTTCTTTGTTCTTTCTCCTAACTAGGACCAAGTTGGTCACCCATGTAGAGTGTCGAAATGGAAAGATAATTCTTGTTGAAAGCAACTTCTACACCTCTTTATAAATAATTGGCTCCAGCAAGGTGTTTATGGGATGTTGTCCTTGTCGGAAGGGGTTCACATCTGGCTTGAGGGGAATGGTGTGCATTATGATGGAAGTATCATAAGTTTTCAGATCTTCCTAGCTCCATGCCACCACATTGTGATAATTTTGAAGAGCATCAATGATCCCTTTCTTTTCTTCTTTGGTACACACCTTTCCAATGAAAACATTTTTTATTTCCTTAGTTGTTCCCAGGTTATGGACGTCACATTGATTGTTGATGGATTCCTTCTTTGCTAGCTGGTCCTGGTCTCGAATCTGATCCAAATCAAATATACGCTCTAGCTGAACCATACCTTTGGGAATTGTGTGAGTATTGAGGTTGATAACTCCTTCTATGTCCAATTCAACTTCTTTTGGATCAACATCATCAATTATTCGTGTGGCAAAGACATCAGAGCTTGTGATGAACTTGAGGATGTGCTTATCATCATTGAAGACTTGAAAGTGAGTGACATTTTCTAGAATAGATGGGGTGGATTTCAACTTGACTGTGAAGCATTTGATACCGAAAAGGGAAAGTGGTTGCAATGTGCTGGCTGCTTGAGCCAAAGCATTGGTTGTATGGTTCTAGGCACGAGGGATCAGTTATATATTGAAAGCATCTAAACCTTCTAGGAGATCCTCAACCCTATGTCTATAGTTGGCTAGTCTTCTATCATGGTAGGAATACATTTTTCTAACTTGCTTGACTACTAGCTCAGAATCACCGAAAACTTGTAGCATCTTAAATTTTTTTCTCAAGGCCATAAGAAGGCCATGCACTAGAGCTTCATACTTGGCTACATTGTTAGTATAATAAAATTGTAACTTATGGGTGCAAGAAAGGTCTTATCCATTGGGCTGATGAGTTAGAATCTGGAATCGACCCCTTGCTTTGACTTAGATCCATCAAATCGAAGTGTCCAAAACTTGGAAAGCTCCTTGACACTAGGTCCAACTATGTCTCTATTTGCTTTTGGCTTGGTGTTTGTCTCTACAATCTTTGGATGAAGTGTTGATTCAATGTGACTAATGATAGGTTGTTCTGGTACTGTCTCCCTTGGCATTTCCTTCTGAGGGACAGCTAATCCCTGGACCCTCTCTACTATCATTTGGAACATACAACATTTGAACTCGAAGTGAGCAGCATTGTGAACTCTACACCAATTTGGTAGCAAGATCTCTTAAAAATTCATTCAGGTGCCCAAGTTGAGCTAGTCTTGTATAGAATTTTCCATGAAATCTTGGAAACTGTCTAGTAGTCCCAAGTCACTATCTTCATTAAGCTCATCATCCGACTCTATCAAAACTTCAGTACTTTGAGGCATTTGGGCCAAGTTGGATGGGCGATTGCATTGCACTAAGAGTACTTCAATGAATAGTTCTTCATGAGGCTCAAATTCTTCTTGGCAAGTAAAGGGGAAATAGTTTTCCATCTCTGTCTCAATAAACAACACCTCATTGGTGTTTTTTTACTTTGTGATCATGTATTTCATATGGAGTTCATTGTCTATATGGATTTCATTTGACAGTCCTCTCCAAGGTAACCATAGGTGAGAATGATTTGTTGTAGCATATTCATTCACTATTTAGGTGAAATCTCGCCCAAGAATAATCCCATAGGTGTCGGGTATGTTTTCCACTTGAATATCAATGACTTGTATCCTAGGATCCACAACAATCTGAATTGAAATCCAATTCATCTCTCCCACTATGTTAATCTTTGTTTTATCCAGTTGGGTCACCTTCCTTTTTGAAGGCATGGGAGTGATCCCAAGAGCTTTGCAAATTTCTAGGGGCATAACATTTGTTGACGCTCCTAAATCAAGTAGGAAATTATGCAAACTCTTCCCAAATATTCAGATGGTAGTGAGGAAGGGTGGCGTTTCCAATCTACCTTGGAAGAGGCCAGTAGGTGTGTCCACCTGGGCTATGTGGAATTTGTTCTTATTGCCCACCTTATCTTTAATCTGTCTAGAGGGCTAATTTTTAGAATTCTTCCTGTTGCTTTGATTGGATTGTTTTGCGGGCTCCTTACTCATAGAATGATTAGAGGGAACATCCTTCTTTTTCCCTGTAATTTCCAATATTTCAGGTTCCTGCCTAGGTTCTTCAAAGGTGACCCTTTTGGCTAATGTTTCCTGTGTTGCTTTTGAGGAAGGGGTTTCATTAATTACCCTAAAGAATGCATGCCTTACAATAGTGCCCTTAAGCAGCTCGAAGGTGGATAGGATGATCTTAACTTTCTTGAACTCCTTGGTGACATGTTCACCCATTTTCTCAATTTCAGATTCAAAGGCCCTACCTATGGTAGAGCTAGTAGGCTAGGTTTGTGTTTGGCTTGAGTGAGTTTGGGGCTGACCTTGAGCCTGGTTTTGTGATAGGTTATGGGGATCATTTAATGGCCTATCCTTGTTGAAGTATTGAGTGGGCACATGAGGAAGATCGGGATTGTTGTTAGCATTTGGATTCAGTGGGGTAGTGAAATAATTGGGTGGAGTGGACGTAGTAAATAGTCCCCCTACTTGTCTATTCCTTAAGTAGTATGAAGTGGCTCTCTGATGGAATGTATATACTTCATCCTCAAGGGTTTCTTCATCATCTAAGGGACCATTATCTATTGAATCAAATAACTAAGATAAGGATTCACCGTTACTTATCTCTTTTACTTCTTCGACCTTCAAAAAGGAAGTCGTGTACTCGGGCTCGTTGCTTTCATTTCTTGAGAATGGGGTTTGATTGAGCACGAGCATGGAAGATTCATAAGGCTCCAATGGGACTATGTCTCTACAATTTGCGCTTTCAATGGCATTTTGGACCTCCACTTAGAAAATATCAGCTCTTGTTTGGAATTCGGGGCAGTCCAACTCAGAATGCCAGTTTGTTTTATGAATCTGAAACCATCCGAATAAGGCAACTTCAACAAGGTATACCCCACTGGTTGTCTTCTCATTGTTGGTCGATTGATCGAGATGGGTAGGAACACCTCCATTGTTGTGCCTTGTGTTCCATGTTCAGTTTTTCCTCTGGGAAGGTTTCCTCTTGAAACTCTAATTTGAATTTTTCCCTTTTTCATAATTTTGTCGAAAATAGGTGTTGGCTTGATGATCATATCTATTGTCTTGATTATCCCTATTATCTTTGTTGAGATTAGCTTGAATGCTATGTTGGGAGGCCTACACCTGGCTATTTTGATTCCTCAAGTGCATCATCTCTATGGACATTTTCCAGATCATTTCTGTTAGATCATCCAATTGATCCTTTTTCGTATTGCTAGGCTGCGATACCCAATTCTGAAGAAAAACAAGTGGAGCAGTCAGCTAATTTTGTTGAGCAAGTGGAAATTCTAGACCTTGCAAGTACAAGGGAATTTAAGGCTATTGTTGGCATACTTGTTACTGGGGAACTTGGGCATAGGTTGGCCGTGACTGAGGCTACAAGTACGAAGGCATGGGGGTGTCTGGTTTATGGGTTATCTCAGATGAGGAACTATAGGCAGTTGTGGCACTTAGTTCATAAGAGGTGTTTGATGAGAAAATTCTTGGTTGAGGCCTTGAACTTGCATCAGATGAGTTCTCAGACCTAACGAGGGCAACAAACTAGAAGTATTTTATACCAAATTAGTCTAGCAACAACTGCCTCTGAATAGGCCTTCTCCAATGTGGCAGGGGGCGGGCACATTCTCTTAACCAATGTTGAAGTAAGATTATCAAATGTTGTGTAATAGACGAGCAAAGAAAGAGCATCGTTGAGCACATAGGGGGTCTAAAGTCTCATGTAGGAACGATGGAAATAGTCATTGAAAAAATTGATTAGCTCTTTAACTTCCCTGCAAATAGACATAACTATCAGTACAACTCTAAAGGGTTGATTGGAATTTTGTATTTCTGCAAGAAGGCATTCATCAAAAGGTCCCATAAAGTGATGGACCCCCTCAGTAAGTTGATGTACCAATATAACACTTCTTCCCCTAATGAATATGGAAAGATCCTACATGCCACATCCTCATGAGCTATATGAATATCTTTGAGCATGGTTTCAAATATCTTAAAGTGTTCTTCTGCTATCCTTTGTGGATTTGAGGATTGAACTTCGTGAAAAATATTTCAGGATTCTTGGGCATATCATGTTAGGCATTGAAGGGAAACAAAGAAGGAATTTTTGCTAACCAAGCCATTAGGGGAGGAAAAGGAGGTACCTGCTGCTAGGGAACAACAACCTTGGGCTTCACCCGGGCCATGACAGTTGGGGTTGCACGTTGGACCTAGAGGGCAGGGGAAGAGGAAGCCCCCTGGCTATTGGAGATGAGAGGTGGAAAAGCAATTTGGTTTGGCTAAGCGGAGTGGATGAAGGTGAAGGAAGTATGCTAACTTTGAGGTGAATGGAAGGAGTAAGGAGGTGAGGGAAAAGGTGAAGTGGGTGGGATGGAGGAAGAAGAAGAGGTTGCATCCTCCCTCCTAGTTCTTCTTGCCCTTGTAGGAGGCTGAAGTTCTCGGAATTCCCCTGTGCTTGGTGTTGACCTTAAAAATCTTCATGAGCTCTCAGGGGAGAGTGAGTCACCCTGATCCAGTTTAGCTCAAATTCCCTTCTAGCACCAGTTCTATTGATGGGGTGTTTTGCACACTTTCTCAACACAGGCAGTGCGTAAGTGCACAACCTCTCTTGAAAGGAAATCTCCAACAATAAGTTGCTGAAAATCACCCCAAGGTCTCTAGGGTGTTAGGTCATGACTTGCATGGAATTCCTCAGTTGATGTTTGATGTGATTTTGCTGGTAATCACAGGGTAGAATTATGTGCTTATTTGGATATGAGGTGAATCATGAGGTGGAGTTCCTAAAATGGAAGTTAAAGTGTAATTTGTTACAAGTTCAAACACCAATCATAAACTCCTATTTTATCTTAAGATTTGGATTTATAATGTGCAATGAACCTTAGAATAGATCACTTGTTAAAAAAAAGGAAAAAGAGAGCAAGGAAGAGAAGAGGTTCCTAGATCTGAAACTAACTATGAACAATGATCATGGAGGGTTCTACTGGGGACAACTTCCTTAAAACAACATTTCAATTAACCAGAAAATTCACAGTATCATGAAATTTGTGCTATCTTCTAAGGACTGCAAATGTTTTACCATTCATTCACCATAAACATGCATGAACAAAAATAAAATTTTAGAGAAACTTTTAATTTTGAGCCTAGACTAACTTTACACAACCATCTACCATTAGTAAACAACAAAAAGTATGGACCAAAAAGGCATCAACACAGTAGAAATCTACACAACCATTGAACAACATTACTAAATGTATCAAAGCAATCTAAGACTATGAAGAAAAACAAAGCAAATCTAACTAAATCAACTAACTATGAGAGATGAATAACAAAACATGCAAAAAAACTCAAAAATCCACAAAAGTCAATGTATTTCTATTATAATTTCAGCAGCATGTCATTACAACAACTCAACTCTCTTTAAAATGAGAGGAGACCCCCCCATTTATAGTGTCCAAAAAGTAGAATGAATGGCCAAGATTGATTTGCATTGTGTGGCCAAGATTCACTACAAACTAGGTTTCCACCTACCCCCCAAATATATTACATTTTAAAATATAATTTTGTCCTTTTCCCTATCTTGTCTTCTAATGGCAGCATTGTAGCATTTTGTCTTTTTCTTGATTGCATTTTGTCTTCTAGATCCACCTTGTAGAGTACCTGCTCCAATCTTTCCTTTTGGTTTTCAAAATCCAGTTTCCACATCTCCACAAGCCAATGATCATCCTCCTTGAATGCAAGCTCCTTTTCCCAATTTTTCTTTGGTAGCTTGACGATGGCCTCAATTTTTGGGTATGTAGACCCATATATACTTGGGAAGTCTGTATAGAACTTCCCTGTACCCTTGAGAGACTTTTGTACCTCCAAGAACTTGTTTGTTGTCCTAACATCACAACCGATGCCCATGTTTCTAGCATATAGGACCTATTGGAACCAATCTTTCATGGTCTTAGCTAAGTTCTTCCTTTTCTCCAGCTTATCCACTTGCTCCTTAGACAATAGTTGCGGCGGGGCTAAAGATGTCATAGGCTATTCTTCTATTCATGACCATTATTGGATATACATTGTCAAGTTAGCTAGCTGTGCTTTGACCTCATCCTTGGAGATCTTATCTTGTTGTATTAAATGCACCACCATGGCAACAGACTCCTGAAGGTGATCCACCTTCTACTCTCTTGAAGCAATTCCAAGGTTGATGGTGGAGACATAATTTATTCCTTTTTCTTCCACCACTGGTGTAGCCACCTACATAGTTCTAGATCTAGAGGCATCCATTGCCACCTTTGATCTAATATTAGGCTTCTTCTCCTTCTTACTATTGATTTGAGCTTGGGCCAATATGGCCTCCAATCTTATTTTTGGATCCCTCAGGGTAGGAGCTTTCTTCTCTAGTTTCCTTTCTTGATAATCAGGCATTGAAGACTTCTCTTTAGGTGATTTACGACCACCCTCCTCTCCATCTTTCCCAATTTCAATCTCTTTATCACTAGGATCCTCTTGCTTTGTCCTTGTATCTTCTTTTTCCTCATCAAAGTGTTGGATGAACACTATGCATTTGATGGGGGATTTAGAGGGCAGACATTCCTTGGAGCTATCCTCCCTTTTAGTATCTCTTTCTTCCTTTTCTGCTTCATGCTCATGCCCCTCAATTCGCTCAGTCTCTAGATCCTTATGGGTTTCAGCCTCTTCTTCAGGCTTATCTTCTTATTTATCTTTCTTTTCCTCCCATGGAGGTGGTATATCTTCGTGTTCCTTCTTTATTTGTTCTTCATGCCCCTCTGAGAGAGGCATCTCCTCACTGTGCTTGGGCCTTTCCTTTTGTTCACCGACGAGAAGTTTAATGCTTTCCTCCACCTTGTCATCTTTTTTCCCTTCTTTGAGAGGTGGTCTTTCCATTTCTTCTCCAACATCTTTCAGTTGTCTGGCTAGCTCTTCCTCAACATCGACATCAAATGTTTGTACAATGAATTTAGTGTTGGCATCCTTTTCTTCATTGCTCTTAGTACATTCCATCTCCTCTCCTTCATTAACTACCTTATCAATTTGCTAATGCTAATGTTTTGGATGCTTATGGTAGTTGTCTGCTTCCTCCTCTAATTCCTTTGTGGCTTCCCTCTACCATCTCTCCAACTCCTCAGATATTTCCATTGTGGCTCTCATTTTAGGAGGCTCGATTGGGGGCTTTGTGATAGGAATGCTTGCAAGAACCTATGCTAGGGAATCATGGATGGTTGGATTCATTAACACTTCAAGAATTTTGGAAGGGACACTCTACATATGTCATGAGAATTACTCTAGAAGGGAGAGTGTTGGTATCGGTATAGTTGTCATGGCTAGTGGAAATGATGTGGTTGGTGACATGGAAGTAGAAGAAAATTTAGAGGTGGTGGCAAAAGAAGAATCAACCACCACAATTGGCCCAATAGGTGAAGAAGAGGCAAGGTGGATCGAGATGTCCAAAATAGGTGGGGAGGTAGCCACCATAGCTTGAGAAGTGGATGAAGGAGCGACAGTAATGGAGGTAACTGGTGGGGAGTTTGGTTGATTAGCCTCCATTTACTCTCCCTCATGGAGCGGATCCGCTTGAATAATGGAAATTTCAGTGACGCTACTTGATTTCTTATATCTCTTTGAAGGCTCACCTTCTGAGGCCTTTCTAACATACTCTTTTGGATTGGATTACTGCTCATCAATCTCCTTTCTTTTCCTTGAGCGAGTGAGTGGAGGGGACTTCAAAATTTCTCCTATTGATGTAGTAGCTACCCCACCATTTGTTCCACTTGGCTCACATTTCAGCCCTTCATAAGTTAGGACGACCCCTTGTTGCTTCAATCAGGAAACTTTCCCATCAATCCATTCTTTTGTACAAGCCCCAACAAGCTTGGTCAGAATGTTGATGTGATTGACCTCTTGCTCATCCCAATCAATTAGTGGTAGTGGCAGACTAGAAATTGCATCAAACTAGGGGTCTATCACTATTCTCTCATCTTCTTCTACCTGATTATGGACCAAGAATTGGTTCACCCTTTTCACAAAGTATGCAGTCATCTGCATATAATGCCTCATCTACACCTCAAAGTCATCCTTATAAATATTCAACGCTATGAAGATGGGCATATTCATGTCCGAGTGCTTCCTAATGTTTCGTTGGTGTTTTAAAGGCAATTCATGAAGGTTTCTTAAAATTCTGCCACATGGGTTTTAAGTGCCTCATTTTTCTCTATCAAATGTATTCCATTTTTTATCCCTTTTATCCATTATTCTTGCACAAAATCATAGAAAAACACAATAGGGGGTAGATGACCAACTTACCACTAGAACCCGATGAATAAGGATGATTAAACTACCGATAGATGCAAAGGGCCGACAAAGGGAGGCAACGGACTCGAGGGTGGCGCGTGACAAACATTATTTGATTGCTCTGATCACTCTGGATAACCTAACATGTGAAAATGACAGGTCAAATTGGCCTATTTATAAAATTTTATGACAATAAATGGCATTAATAAATGCATGTATGACAACCCAAAAGTTGGTGAATTTGAAATTTGAAAATGGTTGCGAGTGAGCTGGAGTCCAGAGGTCGGGAAGACGTGAGCTGATTGTTGTTTGAAATGTTAAGAAAAAACTCACCGACAAAGAGGATCCTAGGCTCTGATGGGCAGAACTCCAATAGGAGACGACTGTTCAGGAAGGGAAAATGCATAGCAAAAACTCGGGAAGGGAGATCTGACAGACTGGGCCCGATGAGCCCCGTAGATGATAGGTTACAATTGGTTGTTGAAAGCACGAGGAATGATGATTAGGATGGTGGGTCCTAAGTGATAGAAGGTCGAGGCCTTTTAGCCATTAAAAACAATAATCACAGTAGAGAAATCTAGCATGGGAAACCCAACAGGGTGGACCCAGAGAGTGCCAAGGACACTGGCAGAGGCAAACTATCAAGGGATCTCCGCAAAGGTATCTGACTTAGAAAATTTAGGGAGGGGGAAATGGTCAACCTGATATAATACTTTGAGGCTCGTATATATAAAAAGTAAAGATCTCACTATGGTGATGCGCCAAGGAGTAGATATAGGCAGGATAAATCTATCTTTTGGGATTCGATTGAAGGGCCTAGTCAACAATCTTCTATGTCCCAAAATAATAGAAATCAAAGTTAAAGACCTTAACAATTCATTTAATGACATAAAATAATTCTCACACATTCACTGTCAAGAGGAGTCAAAGACATAATCTAAACCAAAAAATTTGTATTAAAATCATAGAAGTTCTGCAATGAACAATTCAAGACAATAATGACACAATATCAAATGTTTTATCAAATAACTTAAGAAAAATAGAAAGGCCGAACAATGGCATAGTCTGAGAGTCTTATAAAATGATCTAAAAGCATAAAAAAAGGCCTGGTGTCTTTCCCTAATTTTTCTGCATCTTTCAAACTTGTTTTCTAAAGCAAGGAGTAGTATATATAGCCAACAATCCACCACCTAGTGAGATTTTAACATAAAATATTATGTATCTTGAGTAATGATGGTTGCAACAATGATTTCCCTCGGTCGTTGTAACAAGAAAATATTTGAGCCATAACACGTAGTTGCTTCCTAGCTAGATGCATCCCTTGCGAATGATGGCAGTGGTCTAGAAAATTCTTGTGTAGACAAGTGTCACTTCCTAGTGGAGGTAGTAAGAGCATGTAGTAGCAGGTCACATCCCATTACTCACTCCATCCTTTCCTTTGATAGGACTCCCACCGAAGGGATGCATGGCAGCAGTTCGCAGCTCGTGGTTATTTCTCCCCTCTCTTTGATGAAAGCTTGCACTTGGAAGACACATGGCAACATTTTTACTATTAGTGCTGACTGTAGAGTCTGCCAAAATGGAAGCTATGTGGCACATAGATGGGGCTTGATGAAAAATTGAAGGGAAGCAGTTATGAATAGCCCGCAACATAGATAGATGGAAGTGTGACAAGAGTTGGTAGAAGAATGAAGGAAGCATTCGCTATGAAGAGTGCTCAACAGACACATGGAAGCAGCTGACAGAATTCAACAAAAAAGAAGCTCGATGGAAAGCTAAGGGAAACATTTTCAACATATGAGGCATGGGTCGATACTTAGCAAAATAAAACCACCTAAAGGGAGCTTGAGGAATTTCATATTCACAAGTAGTATTGTCCTATTGATCTTGGTTGGACCTAAATTTGTGAAACTCCTATTTGACCTCATTATTGGGTATGAACTCTTTAGGGTGAAGTTGGGTATCCCTTGGTTGGTGGCTATGAATGCAGTCCCCTTGGTCATGCAAAAAAAAAATTAAAATTTATCCACGGGGGGTTTGTACATGTATTGATGACACTAGTTATAGACCACTAGTTGCTCATGGTAGCTACTCCTTGGACCACTCTTGGCCTGTGCTTGTTGGTACTCTTCTACCTAGGATGGACCTTTTGCATCAAATATATCAAAATTATAATAAAGGTCGCTTGAGGTAGAAAGTGAGATATCCTCCCTTGCCTTATGTTGTTACACATAGGGCTTGCTTAAAAGCTGATAGCGATGCCACTAAGGAACGAAAGAAGGAATAAAAGAAGTGGTCCTACAATGCTCCGTTGTCCTCTTCTATTGGTCAGTCTGGCACTTCTTCTCGCTTTGTTGTGGTACCGGCATATTCTACTCCTCATTTGCAAGAGAATATTATGGTGCTTGCTTTGAAAAAGCCTAAGCATCCTGCATTCAAACTTCCTATTCTATTGATAGAACCTAGACCCATTCAGTATAATAGGAAGGTCTCCCATGGAGAGTCCTCTTTGTCTCAACCTCCATGGCCTCTTACCGCTCCTGTTCCTAAGGCAGTGAATGGGAAGAGGCCCTCTATCGAGGATTTTGAGTCGACTCCCCTTGCTACTTCTCAACCCATTCCTCCTACTCCCATGTAGGAACCTGTCCCTTTGCCGAAAATGTTGTGGTGGACATTCCCATGGTTGAGCAGGAGCCTTCTGTTCCTTCCTAACCTTTGGCCTCCAACTCAAAGAGTCATATAAATTGCCTTGCATGCAAGCGCAAGCACCGATGAAAGGCTCTCTTGGCTGAGCAAGTCACCTCGCAAAGGAAGGAAGAAGAAGCAACTATCCCTACTTTAGGGCCTCCTACAATTTCTTCTTCCCCCCTTCCTTCTGCTCCTTTTCAGTTCGGTCCTGTACTGCTCCCAGCTTTTGTTGGGAGTATGAATGCACCTAACCCCAAGTGGGTAAAAGTGTTCATTTCTCCTTTGGTAGAGATGCCCTTGTTGATGTATGTTTCAGATGTCCAACCATTCTCGAAGCCCATGTATATGGTTAATACCTTGGTTGTATCTACTACAGTTCTTTCCTCCTCTTCCTCAGCACCTCTAGTCTCATTTGTGGGGAGTTCATCTCCTCCAATGAAATAAGAGGCAGGGTGTGGTCCTCCTGGTAGTGAATGATGTAAGATGAGTTTGCCTTCTTTACGAGATGACCCTATGTTGACTTGTTTTTTCTTTGTGACGAAACCAGTCCCAGCTTCCCCTAAGTTCGTCACTGCTCCTGAGTCATTCAACGAGCCTAGCAGTGAATCTCAGATGTAGTTTGCCCCATCAACTAAAGTTAAACATGACACTCCTATGGGATGTATGCTTAACTACATGGATGAATTTTTGGCCTTGTCAACGATCTTTGTGAAATTGTTGACCTTAGCTCCATAAGAGCGCAGTGAAGAAAACCTCATAGGGGCTTCTTCCTTGGCCCTTTTTGCAAGAGGGAAAGATGCTCCTCCTCTTAACATCCCACCATTGCAAGCTCATCCTCCTTCCCCTTATGAGGA
The DNA here is from genome assembly GCA_007258455.2 of Sequoia sempervirens. NCBI lineage: Eukaryota > Viridiplantae > Streptophyta > Pinopsida > Cupressales > Cupressaceae > Sequoia > Sequoia sempervirens. Next base: position 235,280,527 of record VDFB02353493.1, on the reverse strand, counting down.
TTTAGATTGGGAAGTGGACAACCTCTTGGTTGATCAATGTTAGGAGGAGACCTCTTCTTGATCTTGTGTGTGTGTATCTGTGTTTTGTGATGTGTTCCCCCATGCCCGTGCTATGTGTAGCTCGATGACCCTCATCACCCCTATTGGTGCTTGGATACAAGCATCATTTTTATGTCGTAAACCTTCTTCTATGTGTATCATCATTCTTCCATGTGTGTGCTTGATTTTCAAAAAAATGGGGATGATACAACTTAGCGTTGGGAGCATTTAGGCTTCCCTTCCATGTTGAACCAATTTTTTATTTTACTTTGTCTTCTCATGCATTCTTCCTAATCTAGTTGGGGATTGATGATCTTTCACCTTGCACCATGGTTACCTATTATTTATATGAGCTTGGATAGATCTGGCCCCGCTAAACTAGATCCCTCTTTGTCCTTTGTTCATGTTTTTCTCTCATTTTCTTTAGCTTTAACTTTTTCTCTTCTTTGCTTGAGTTGTCCCTCTCATGTGTGACAAGGCTTCTCCTTTAACATTTCAATTTTTAGAAAACGCATTCATTGCTAACGAATCTTTTCTCAAAAATCTATGCAAACATTTCTTTGAAACCACATTCTCAAATTGGAACCCTAATGGAATGTGTTTCCTTCATCACGAGATCGTAAAGAAAGGACTGGAAAACCTTCCTCTAAAATCAGAACAACTTTAATCTACCCCTCGTGTGGGGGCACATCCTTCCTTTCAAATTCTTTAATGAAGTGAACATCTTTCAAAAGAATCCCTTGATGATGGATTGCTCTAAGAGAGAACATATACTTTCGAACTGTGTGTCCCTTGAGTGGACCCTTTTTCACCATGGCGGGTTCTCAAGGGACCCCCTTTGAAAGTCCTCACCTCAAATGGATTCTTTTGTGTCTACGTTGGGGGTAGCCTAACTAGACCTATTTCACTTTTTCGCGTCTAGCTTGGGGGAAGCCTGACTAGACCTCACGTTTCAAACAATGCGTCCCTTGAGTGGACCCCCTCTCCTTTTGAAGGGTTCCAAAGGGATCCCTTTGAAAGACTTTCGAATCATCAACATTCTGCATGACTATCTGCTTACTTGCCTACGTGGCCACTTCTTGACTTTGCGACGTTCCCTTCTTTTGGGTTTCCTCTATGCTAGAGTTTTTGAGGGATACATTTCTTCTAGGTCTATGGGCCTATAAGGCGCTTACTTCATGGGGATTCCTTCATGCAAGAGATCTTCGGGGTTTCCTCCTTGTAGGTCCGCAGGCCTATAAGACACTTTATGTTTCCAACTTCATAGTTCCGAGTAGCTATGGAGTTCTTTGCTTGCCCTGCACCTTCAAGTATGCCAAACCGAGCTTTGCTTACTCAATGGTTCATGTATACATTTCTAACCTTACACTCTCCTTGATCTACTTTACCGAGAACTCATCAATATTGGTGCTCACTAAAGTGGGGGAAAAATGTATAGGAGTAAATTTGCACCCCATGTGCAAATTCCCTTTTTTCCTTTATGCACCTTAGAAAACAAAGTTCAAAGCCTTAATTCCACCTAAGCCCCCTGCTCTCAACACACTTGGTGCCTGTTTTGAGCATCAATGGAGACGTTTCTATCGGGGATGCCCATGCAGCATGTAGACATTTGCATGACACATGTATGTCCCTGGCAGATTCTTGTGGTTGAACCTGCAAAGGCATTACACTTGTCATTGGGAGTCAAGTTGTAACGCCCCCTTCAGTCGACCGACCTGAATATAGTTGTTTCTTTCATTCCCTCTTCAAATTCATTCCTTCAACATGCATTCTAGCTTCTTCACAACTTTAAGCACTCATTATATCACTTCACTCACTCTCAGGCTCTCAAGTAGCATTCCAAGCATTCCATAGTAGCAAAAGCTCCACTCCATCACTTTGGTAGAGGAATTTTGGGACCACACCATTGTAGCAGAGGCTCAAGTACTCTCATTTTCTACCCCAGGCAGCCTTGAGTTCTCTTGGTGGAGGTGGTAAGCTTCCCTCTCCTCTCCTCTATCACTTGGTTGAGTTAGCACTTTACTATTTTTTTGTGCTTTTGTGCTCTTTATTACATTATTTCCTTTATCTCACCTCCTTGGTTGTCCGTGGAGGTGGGAACACCAAAACAGGGGTCTGACTAAGGCAAGCCCCTATACAACCACCCAACATTGTCCTCTCATTTTTGTGTGTAGGTGAACATGCTTTCGAGGAGCTAGCTAGAAAATGAGTTTCTTTGTGAGATCCTTCTTGCCACATTTACTCTTACATTTTTTCTTTATCACATTAGAGAGTACTTTGTTTACTTCATCACATTATTTTGGCCCTTTAGTGAATTAGCTAGGCCATTAGCTAGTTTTTCTAGGTTTGACCTTGTCTCTACTATTGTCTGGTTGTACGGACACCAACACACTTTAGAGATTCCAGTCTTCCATACTACCATCCAAAGTTTGTGCTTTGGTCCTTAGGCAAAGAGCTCTCTAAGGCATAGTGTTGATCCTAAAAACTAGCTTTCCTAGCCCCTTGCATTTCAGGTCTGCAGAGTGACTAAGAGGCCTCACAGTCCTCGTTACTCTTGCCTTGCATTTCCTAACACTGCATCTAGCTTAGGTAAGTTAGCATAGCCTCTCGTGTCTTGGCCCTCTGTGACCTGGGTTCTTGCACGTGGTAGTCCCCCTCTCTTACATTATGAAATCACACATACATTACCACACTCGGATATCTAATGGAAAGATCACCAACAACTGAGGAAGTGGGCCCTGCCTTTGCCAACTATTGAGTGATGAAGCTCACAAACACATAATTATTCCACACTAACTATCATTCATTTGAATTGGAACAACAAATTATGAATGCAATTTTAATGCCAATATGTGATTTCTATTATGTCTATCTCTATAAGTCTTCAACATACACACACACACATCTATATATATATATATATATCACAGTTTTCTATACCCATAATAGTCTTGCAAATGAAAGTGAATAAACATTTTGGTTGTTTGTGGCTTACAACCAACAATGATCGAAAGGTAATCAAAAATAGCTTAAAGTCTTTTGATAGTATCTTAAAACAACATAACAACTCAAAATAGATTTTTTAATCTCGGCAAAAATATGGCTAAAGTGACAAAATGACTCCAACCAGCCTAGTCTTCCATCCACTGATGCCTTCATGCCCATGTGTCACCTGTTCAAGCATCCCTGTTATCAAAATCATGAAAATGATTAATAAACAACCAAGGGATTTGATAGATTCACGTATTTTTATCTTTCCTTGTATTCTATAAAATATTTTCAGTTCATTCACGAAAAGTGACAGGAGCAGTAGGAAATACTAGGAAAGATGACAAAGGTTAAAGCAAATAAAAGGTAAAATAATGGTATATTTTGCCCCCATCACATGGTACTTGAAAGACTCAAAGAAGTTCAAGAGTGTGAGAAAGAGGTCAAGATTCTATTCACATTTTGTTGGACTTGGCCTAATACAATTCAAAGACTCAAGGATGTTGAAAACACAATTGAAACCCAGATCAAGTTTGCATGTAGCACCTTTGATCCTGCTCTTGATTTTGATGATCAGACTTGGTATAGTTTGACAAAACTATACGAATAATACCTTGCATCACATAAAGAGATAGGAGAGATGATTTAATAGTATGGGGTGCTCAAAGACCTAATCAAGATTAAATCTACATGCATGTAGATACTATGTTCTTTCCTTGGCTGACAGAACTCTGAAATCTAATGTTACTCTTAGAACTATGGTTGAAGGAAAAGACATCTTAATTGATCTCAACTATTTGTTTAGAGCTTTTTTAGAGGAAAAAAGGTTTTGGGATGAAGGCAGATCCTCATGGACAAGTATTCTCAACAAACTTCAAGGGACTACAACCTCCGATTGATTACTCATAGATGTTGCTTTGGATGTACTCCTCAGGGGGGCATTCAAGTATGCAAATGGAATTGCTAAAAGAATTTTTTTTCCTTTACCATTGATGTCAAAGGGGGAGGGAAAGAGAGAGAGGTATCATGTGAAAACAAAGAGAAGATCAAATATGAAAAGCTTTGTGAATAGTAGTTGGGAGAAAATTGAAAATTTGGGAAGAAGTATTTTGATGTTTCCTTTTCTTGATGCTTTTCACATCGTGTGTTGCCATCAATGACAAAGGGGGAGATTGTTCGAAATAGAAAGGTTGTCATTAATGCCAACAAATAATGGAATTTGGATAATTGCCACAATGGAATTTTTATGTTTGTTAGTATTCAACAACTTTGGTAATGGAAGTTTGTTGATCTAGTATTTTGATCAGGATTATCTTGTTTTCTAAGATTTAATCAAAATTTGATAATGTCCTATCTTGACATTAGTTGCATCCACTGACAAGGTTTCAGTTGACAAGGTTATATGTTTGGAAACTTATAGTTACCAATAGCTTGGGAAATAGTGTCATGCTTATACATTGGCCCTATACGTTAGTTTTTTGGTTTGGATTCTATCGAGTAGAAAAAGATATCACTACAAGAATTTATACATACATTTGAAACTACAAGATGCATTCTACATTAGAGTTTCATAATGATATATGAAGGCATTTGAAAGATATGAATGGCAGTATTCTGCTCTAAAGACTACAATGAGTTTCTATATAGTACACTGATGTGGGAGATTCCACATTTTCTCATATTTGATTATCATGCCATGCAGTGTTGAAGAAAAGTAGTTTGATGTTGTGTAAAGGAGAATTCAATCTGTTAACAAGTTTTTTTGTTGCACATTTGATGGATTGTATATATCTTTGGAGTTTTGATCTAACTCTAGCTGACTTAATGTTGAGAAGTTTCAATATGTGCTATGAATGATAAAGGGGTCTATCTTAGATCCATGCCGACTATTTATATGTGAAGATGAATGTGTTTTGAGGATAATGCCAACAGAGTTGGTTTTTGATTCTAAATATCGTTTCTCTAATTAGGCTAACCTAATCAGTGAGCATGAATAAACATGGATATATGTGTATGTATGTAAGACACTTTTGAAGAGGAGGAGTCAGCAAAGAAAAGGCAAGAGATAGATGAAGACAGAGAAGAGAGTGTGTGTGTGATGTATATGTGTGAAATTGTATAGATGAGCAAATAGATGTGTTGTATAAAGAAAGGTTATTCATATATTGTGCATCACCAAAATTGAACTCCAACATAAGGAAGATGCATTCTATCTCAGTTCATCACTTGGCAGTGAGCCATTCTCTATTTTATAAATTGCTTCAGGATGTGAGCCTTTAAGGACAACGTGTCTTGGCAGTGAGTCATTGTAATATTCTATATCTAGATATATTATATTGTGAGCTAACACTCATTGTGGTTTTTCCCATTTTGGGTTTTCCACATAAAAATATTGGTGTTCATGTGTGTTGATGCACTGTCTTAATTCCATGTTTTCTCTTGTTATTCCAGTTAGATCAGTGATATTGTTTGGATGGATTTTATGTGAATGGTTTAATGGAATACTAATTCAAACACCCCCCTGCCCCCCATCCTCTCAATATTCTGGGTGTTCAACACCTTTTACATAAGATGAGCCATGCATTAATGATATAAGTCTATTAACTTCTTGTTTCATTGTGTAGTACCAAAATAAATGCAGAACCAAAAGGCTTTCTTCAAGGTAGTCAAGCTTTATCAAAAAAATCATTGGTAATACAAATATCTTTTGATTTTAGTAGGCAAGTTTCATTTTGCTAAACACAAGCTTCTAATTTCCTATAGTTAATACCTTTTACTTAAGATGAGCTAAGTGTTGTTTCTATAAATCCACTTACTTCTTGTTTCATTGTGTAGAAAAAAATAAATGAACAATCAAGAGGCTTTTTCCAAGCTCATTTCATACAAGCACAACAAATCATCAACTAAAAAATTCAAAACAAAAGTTGTTATAAATCTTTCCTTCAATTTACTATAAAAAATATGTAGTACAAATATTTTTTAATTAAACAAACAAGATTCTATATATTTCAAAGTTGTGTTACAAAATTATATATAGTAATTATACACTTCATTAACATGTTAACCTACATAATCATTACACCCCCTCCTCATGCTAGTCATTAAAATAGAAAGTGGTAAATTTGAATGGACAACTACCACTACAAAACCATTTAAATAGATTGTAATCAAAATATTAAAAACTTTATATTTAATTTTAATTCATTCTAACTATGCCACAAATATTGAAAAATTGAATAATTACCTCACCCTATCATATATTATTTTACAGGATATTAATCTCAATTAATTACATATTAAAATGAACATTTTGTCACTAAGGTGGCTTTATTATAGAATATAAACTTTTCATTTTCTAGATATTATTAAAAAAAATAGAAATAAGAAAATTGTTTGGACTAACTATACTAGTCTAACAATAAATTCATGGATGTGTTTCAACCAAATCTCCTTTCTCATCAAGAAAACCTCAAATTACTTGTGTCTAGGTAGATGTTTTAGATTACCACCAAATCACCTTAAACACCTCAAATTTCTCATGCCTAAGAAAATATCCTAGATTACCACCAAATCACCTTAGATCACCTCAAACTGCATGTGTTAAGGAAAATGTCTTAGCTAACCACCAAATCTCTTTTGAACACCCAAAATTACTCATGTCTAAACAAATGTCCTAGTTGTTCAAAAATACATGTGAATCAAGACACACTTAGTTAATCACAAGTGCACTATGCAATACTACACTTACCAATACAGATGAACTAAACTATCCATAAAACATAAAACTACCAAGCCCCCTTGCTCCATGAAAACACACAAAAAAAGAACTAGTATTTCTCATGAAAAGTGACATCTCTAAGCAAGAAGCTAGCTTGGGATAGATAATATTCTTTCACTGAGCCTTCTCTATGACCTCCTTAAGCTTTAGTAGCTTGATGTAGTAATCATGTCTTTGAAGAATTTTTCATGTGTATTATGGATAGTCTTGATAATACAAACAATATTTGATAAATATGCTGTCATAATTAAAATCAAGAAATAATGTATTTGATTCAACCAATAACACATTCCTATAAATTTAAAGTCATTCAACCTTATGCTACATGCATTCAAAACTATTTAACTCTTTCTCCCCTTGTATGTCCACTTACAAAAAAAAAAAATCCTTACAACAAAATTATCTTCCAAAATATAATAATTCCAAGTGCAACCAAAGATATGATATATTATTTCTAATGACTACACAAATAACCATCAACCAACTACTCTTTTTAACAAAAACCCTTTTGAATTATGTGATGATTCTTTAAATCTCTAATGTATAGTGGACTTATCTCTTTAGGAGCCAATAATAACAAAAAAAAGGGTAATGACAATAACACCCATAGAAAAATGGTTGGATCTATTTACACACCTCTGTACCACCTACTTATATTTGCAAAGATGACACTCATAGAGTAAAATATCCAAGTTCAATGAAGGAAAATACAATAGTGTTTCAAAAAGAGAATAAAAAATCATCATTTTTATTTTTTTAAATGTCTCTTTTACATAATTTTGCAACTTGGAAATGAGATATCCATCAAGAATGTTTTAACAAAAACAACCTATAAAAGCTTCCAAATATTTAGCAAAGAATTGGTAGAGAATAAGGAAGAAGAAAAATTAAAACTAACTCCTCAAGAAGCCATGAAATGAGCTACATCACTAGAATAGTTACTTCCTAGGAATAAATTTGATTATAAGGCAACTCCTAGTCATGGAGAGAAGAAGGGCTCTCCTATTGCAAAAAATAAGATGATATTATAAATGAGCTCAAAAGAAAGAGATTGTTGAAATGGTGGTTGAATAAATATATAAGATGCATATTACTCTGTTGTTGAACAACAATAAAGAACAATAGATAATATTTTATTGAATTAAGATTCATAATTTAAATTATTTTTCACATTACATTGCAATGACTTTTTAAAGCCTTATTTTCTCATGAACCGACTAATCTAAAAGAACATCACTTCCCAACTAACTATTAACTAACCTATAATTTAACATTTACATGCTGATTTAATTTATTATTTGATCTATATATAATATTGTAACATTCCCCCCTTATTACATCAATTTAAATAAAGGATGGAACATTGCAAGAGTTGATCAAATCAACTCTTCTAGAGAATCTAATGAAACACCTCCACCAATTCTCCTTTCTCACTCAAGAAAAACCAAACTAAATCCATCGATGGGTCTCTTGATTGTAGAATCTAAAAATCCTTGCACAACATGAGAGATGTAGTGCCCTCCATTTGCGTTGTCTTTGTAATGCATTTCCAACTGGTTGTGAGGTCAGGTGTTGTTGGATTTTGAGTGCATTTGATTTATTCTAGTCGATAAATGTTTTTGATCAAATTACGACATTTAAATAAGATTCTAAAGTTGAAAGGTATAGTGGTTAATTAAAAAAAATTAAATAATTAAATAAATTAGTTTTATAAAATATTAAGTAAAAAAAAAAATTATTAATAAATAAATAAATTAATTGTTTTTGTGAAAAGCATTCTTTTAATGATATTCGATAATAATTAATAATATATTAGTTGTTGAAAGGTAATTATCCCAATGACGTAAAAGGGTAAATATTATTGCCAATAGATTTTACTGGATTGGCATGATTTGAATTGGTTCAATTTATTCGTTTTGTGTTTTGAGGTATTCAATAAAATAAAAGTTAAACAAAACTAAATACAATATTATGTTAGATCTAATTATAGACTCTTCGAAACTGAAACTGGTTGATAGAGCATTTGGAAGTTGAAGGAAAGCGATAACTGTAACACTTGAAAATAACTATCATATAGCAAGGAGAGGGCGATAATTCCAGGGGGGATTTGGAAAGCTTTGGTAATGGGTATAACATTATTTAGTCCAGTTGCAATGGCATAGAAAACTACTAGTTCTAATATCAAAGCAAAGCGAAAGCCCAACCAAGCAAGCTCTGCAAAATGGGAAGCCATAAGGGCCATAATAAAAGAGGACGAAGTCACCTGTTTTAAGCGTTTTTGAGATTATAAAGTAGGTAGGAGAGGGCAGTGTAGGGCATATATTCTTGTGTCGCCTTTCGAATACCCCCCCCATTACTTTGTATTGAAGGCAATGAACAGGGTCATTCTTGAAAAGATCAACAAGTCGAAAAGTAATCAGAATGAAATCGAGATACTTGAGATGTTGGACTATTTGTTTCTTCCCACTTGGTACCATTCTTTCCAAATAGGCGCCTCTACGGTTGCTGTAATGGACTATTGCCAGGAGGTGACTTGTATGGCCTACAGCAGAAGCAGCTAATAATTTGCTTTTCTGAAGGAGATGCACGGTATGCATTTTTCTTTAAAAAAAAAAAGGATTTTATATCATTTACTGATTGTTTGATATGGTAGTACAAGTTTATGTTGGTATCTGTTTTATTGAGAAGTATTCATTCCCTCATTCCTTATATCATACCTTAAGGGATTTGAATCTTAGTGAAAAAAAAACCTTTGATAGATTGTGGATTATTTATCTTCCATCTTTTAAAGCTTGTGGTAGTGAGGATCAGATTTTACCAACCAGCATTGCTGTCTTTTAAGTAGTAACTATTATATAAATATATATATATATTTTTCTTACAGTGAGCATTAAAATAGTTGTACTTTCCACCTTAAGATCATCCGCATTTTAGGCGACACATACACCCAATTATCTTTTAGCATTCATAATCGATTTCAAGGCCTCTAAGCTGTTTAACAAAGCCTGACTGTGTGAATTGTTCAGATCAGGCCAACCATGTTAGATTCTTCAAACTCAAAGTTGCCAATAACATTAAACCTATTCCACGCCTATAAGTATAACTATTCTATATTAAACATCTTCTCTGCATGCAGTTTTTTTTTGCTGAGCTTGATAAAATTAGCTTACCCTTCATTCACTTAAATTTTATTTAAAAACTGTCCGATATATCTTTCTGTTTCTTTAACAAGTTATTTCATGTATAGAGATATCTACTAAATTTAATGAGTCCCTCACATGTTTGTCTGACTTGTTAAGTCTCTTTGGTATTCTTGATCTTTGTTTAAAGAAAATTAGTCAGTGCAGCATCTCTCTTAAAATCCCCATCTTCCTCTGGCTTGATTAACAGGTATCTCCCAGTTTATGTTCTCCATGACCTTGTCCTTAAAAAAAAAAATAGCTGAAGAAGTCCCTTCCCAGTTTATATAACCTCCTTGTTATTCGAACCTCCCTCAGATGTAGCATTTGAACAGGATAGGGAGTTTAAAGATTTAAATAACCAGTTTGATTATTCTGATAATCTATCGCAGTTGCTGCACTTGAAAATATTAATTCTCCTCCTCTCAAGCCGCGTATTTGTACCTCACCTTTCTCCTTCCCATCATTTTGGTGGATAACATCTTGGATTTGATGATAATGCAAGTAGATGGCGATATTAACAAATTCCAAAATTCACCTTCTCATATAAATAGCCTCTCACATTTTTGCAACCGTAACCATCTCAAACTTGGAGGAGGCTTGGCCCGTGTGTCTTCTCTGTTGCTGTCAATGAACAGATTGTTCAAGCGAAGAAATTGAGGACCAACGAGCAGATTATTTAATTCTCTTGGTCTGCGCAATGTTTCAAGCCCTTGCCAGTTACCTCCGTTCAGTCAAAGTTGAGAGAAATTGATGTTATTGGATACCGCGCTTAGATGAGCTCCTTCACATAGTCTGGTAATCTAAATTTATTAAGCCTCTCCAAAACCATTGGCAAACTGTCACAGCAGCAACGTTTGGACTTGCAAAGAAGTAGTAAATTAAATAATCTCTCTCTGTTTCATTGTCAACCCATCACAGTAAAGCACGTGAACATGGTAGGGTATATAGATTTAAGTGATCCCTCTGCATTCTTTGTTATACTGCCTCAGCCGCTTAATAGGTAGTTCAAAAGTTAACTGATTTCTTTTATTGTCAGTCTGTCTGCACTTTTCCATCGCAGTCTCTGTATTTAACACCAGATAGTATGCCTCTTTATGCCCTTAATCTGTAATTTAATTCGCTTAATTTTCTGCTGGTTGTTCTTTTTATGGAAATGACTTAGGGTTCTTTCGCTGCATAATTCTTCTCTAGGTGAAAATAAGCACATTCATATAAATAAAGTGAATAAAATAGTTTCTTTTGCAAGTATATCGAGATAAGGGGAAACTAAGTAAAATATATATATATATATATAATAACAACATCAATAACCATTGGTATAAATCAATGTTAGAATTAATTATGAATGTCTAAATTTAATCCCTGTAGATCAATCTTGAAATTAATAATAATATTGGTATATTGTTTTAATCTTGTACGAATATTAAAGTAATACCTCTAGTAAACATTGATAATAATCAACAAGATTGCATAATAATGTATCCCACGTCTATAATAGCATCACTGCGAGTTAAGATTTGTAACGAATAAATCCTAATGTATAATAGCACAACAGTGAGGTGTAAATAAGTGTTGTGAACATTGGACAAGTGCTCTTAAAATTAGTTTTAATTACAAGTGCTTTCAAAATTTAGATTAATTATTGGTATAATAAATAATGTATTATTAAAATAGGTTAAAAGTTTTTAACGTGAGATTTAAATTAAGGAAAATTATAATACAAAGTATATCTTGTATTTCTTATATGTTCTTTTATTTGGTAATTTAATTTTTATAGTACTAATTTCGTGATATCTTTTAATTCGTTTATATTTCTGTTAGTTTTAGAATTAAATAAATGTTATCTCAATATCTTTCTCCTCGCATGCTTTTATGTTTGGTTAATGGATAACTTGGCAAATGGGTAATGGAATCTTTCATATTATTTTTAAGACCTAGGAATCGTTATGTGAAATGAACATTTTTGTATAAACATTCATTCATGTAATTGTGTGACGTGAATATTAGTGTGATTGTTTTATATTTATAAGGTTATGAAGTAGATAGGGATATGTTGAAAATAAGAAAATTGCTTGGTTAAGATAGTTTTATTTTGATAATTAGGAGAGTAGATGGTTGTAGAGTTGACTGTGTATTTGTGGATGGATGTAGGGATTATGTTAATTAGATGATTTTCTAAATGATGACTATTCCCTTATTCTCTATATGGATGCTTACTTGTTTCATGATTGATTTGATGGTTTGAGCCAGTTGATTTGTATCAAGATGATTATGTATTTTTATTTTATTTTATTTGAGTTTTGTTTATGGATGGAGCTCTTTTGTGTCATAAAGTCGTGATTAGATTTTTGGTCCTTGCGGAGGGATAGAAAGTGTTTGTGTGACTATTATTATTCATTAAGTGTATCCCCGTATTTGAGGATTGTTATGATGAATTTGTATCAATATATCTCTTGAGTTGTTTAGTTTCCTTAGGTGATCTTGATCATTGAGTTCATATTTGATTTTGTGGTGGAGTATTTTTGGATACAAAGGTGATGCTTGGTTGTGATAAGTTTATGCTTCTTGTTGTATGCAATTTTCCCACTTTCATTATATTGTTGTCATGTTGGTTGAATTTTATCAAAGTTCATTTGTTTACCATCTGTACGGGTATCTGGTGAGGAGGAAATTGAGGTCTCCCTTGGATGCCTGATTGCATGCTTTTACCTCTGTTGTTGAAGGATTGATTTGGATGTTTCCGTATTGGTGTGAATACCTTTGGAGATTAATTTTGATTCAAGGAATCTTTTGTCATTTAAGTTGTGTTGCAATGTAATTGGGAACTCGTGTTTTGATTATGAGTTGTGGATAGTTGATCTTTTTTGAATTTCTGATTTATTTCGTATCAAAGTTAAGTATGTAAGGAGTTGTTGATCTTATTTTGGTTTATTCACTCATTATATTTGATTTGGAAATAGTTCCTTGAGGTCTTGCAATTTATTGTTGTTAGTTCTTTGATGGGGAAACCCTAGTGTGACTTTTTGAGAATCTTCCAGAGGCTTGTTTGGTCAACGTTCTCTCTCTATGTGCTTTGATGTGGCAAGTGCCTTGGTATTTGGATTTTGAAAAGGGTTGTACGAGAATTGTAAGATTTTGAATATGTGTTTATAGCGAGATGGGTAATGCCTCGCATGTTTCTCTTTTGTGATCTAATGTTCTTGTTATGTTGTACAACCCTTGGATTTGGTTTTTGTGTTTTGAGTGTCTAGAGTGGGAGTGGCTCTAAGTGGGTGGTCGGCGCACAAAGGGGCACCAGGATAGCCCTCGTTAGAGTGAAATTAAAAAGTGATAATTTAAATAATTAATTAGGGGGTGGGTAGAATCACATTAAAAAGATAATTGATGCCTCATCCGCCTTTGAGTGCTACCACAGACTAAAGGGGATTGAGAAGGCCGTGGTTGGCAAGATCGTTGCCTTGTCTTCATGAAAGGTTAACGGTTCCGCATGAGCAACCCTATGGAGCGGTACCTTGAGATAGGAAGCCTGGATAACCATAGATGGAGGCGGCTCCTAGCGCTCAAGTTGCCTGGATAATTCGTCAATAGACGGAGGCAGTGCCTTGCGTTAGTGGTAGCCTGGATAATCCATGTTAAGCCATGCGATGACACTCTCCTCTAACACTCCTTATGATGTTTCTTTGGAAATCCTCTGGAAGTGGTTCTTTGTCTTGAATTGATGGAACACAATTATTTGAGATGAATTATGATTTTTCCCTATTTTATCTTTGGTGTACTTTGTGGTCTTGTATGATCTCCTTGATATTGGACTTATGACCTTGTACCCTTGTGGTACTGTGATTTGATGTTTTTAGATTGGTTATTGCAATTTGGAATTGTGTCATGTTTATTAATGCAGTTTATTGGAGGTGTTTCATGATCATCCTTTGGTTATTTGGTTACTGGTCATTGCTTTGATCTATGTGATGAGATTTATGACTCTTGGATGTGATTGATTATGTCATTGTAATTCCTGAGTGTTATGATACTTTTGTATGACGTTGAGTTTTGTGGTTCCCTATTGGATGTTCTTGGTTGAGGTCTCTTTCTTGTTAGCTCCTAGCACGGGGGGGTGGGTCTTCGGACTCACATGGTCGGGTGGAACGTGCTAAGCACCCCATTGGCTCCCAAGTTGAGGATCGAGAGGTGCGGATTGGTGCCGTTGCAGCGACTTCAGAGTTGTATCTGTCTTGAAGCCAGTTTTGATACTTGTATTTCTCTAAATATTTGTATCATGTTATCTTGTTGTATGGTTTCCGTTCATGATTGGAAACACTTTTGTATCATTGTACTTCTTAAACATTGTACTATAATGAAATGTTAAACTTGGTGTGGATATTGGCCATGGTAGTTGCTATTCAAGGCGTTATGTTAATCATGCTTATGTTGTATTTATGTGCGGATGGCCTCTTATCAATGAATTTTTCATGTATGCGTTATATTTGTTATTGTTTACTTTATATCTTTGGATTTTATTCTTTATTGATGTTGTATGGATCTAAGTTGTGTAATGACTCTTCGTGTACCCCAAGGGATGTATGTGTTAATGAATCTATTTAATTGAAATTCATGTTATGACTTAATGTGTATTACATGTATGTTATGTTTATTTAAAAAAAAAAAAATTGTGCTATAATTATTGTGTTAATGTCCTTTGGGGTTCGCACGGTGGGGCGTTACAAGAGAACATAAAGTATCACCATCCTCCTTGCAAAATGAAAGAATAAAATTCCTCTAAAAGTCCACATCTCCTTTGATTGTGTCAAAATCTCTCTTCTAGTTCTACAAATGAGAGAAAAACATCCTTCAAGAGTTCACATCTCCTTTGAGTGTGTTAATTCCCTCCTCTTGTGTTGTAAAAACAAATCCCTCCTCTACTATATAAGAAAACCTCAACCAAAAGTGAATACTACCTACACCCACAAGAAATGTCAAGAAAAGCCAAGAACCCCTTTGCTCCTTGAAGGGACACATATATAAAGTGGTTGTTCTCATGCAATGGATCATCTATGATTGAGAAGATAACTTGAGATGATAAAATTCCTCTTGCCTCTAATTCCTCTAACCTCCAATTTTATCGTGCTTAGATTTTATTAGCCAGATGTAATAGTATAATCTTTTAAAACTTTGTAAAGTGTACTATGAATAGCCCTAAGAGCATAATCATTTGACAATATAATGTAACTAAGCATAATCAAATTTAAAATATTAAATTCAATCTTTAAAGGTGCACTTTATTTATCTAAAAATTCCTTATATCTCTAAAAAATAAACCCCACAAACTATCTCCAAAAAAATAGGTTTACATTATTAAGCCTTCAAAATAGTGAAATAATAAACATATTTTCTTTGATTTTTTGATCTCTTCCAAATATTTTCTTCATGTTCCATTTCACTTGACTAACCTGCAAGAACAAGAATTATTTTCTAATAAAAAACTAACCTACAAGAACATAACTTCCCAACTAACTATTAACAAACCTATAATTCAACATTTACATAATTTATTTATTATTTAGTCTAAATGTAATATTCCAACATTCCCCCCTTATTACAACAATTAAAAATAAAGGATGGAACATTGCAAGAGTTGATCACATCAACTCTTTTGGAGACTCTGATGAAGCACATCCACCAATTCTCCTTGCTCACTCAAGAAACACCAAACTAACTCCATCAACGGATCTCTTAATTATAGAATCTTGAAATCCTTACACAACATGAGATAACATAAAGAATCATCATCCTCCTTGCACAATGAAAGAACAAAATTCCTCTAAAATTCCTTATCTCCTTTGAGTGTGTCAAAATCCATCTTCTAGTTTTGCAAATGAGAGAAAAACCTAAGAGTTCACATCTCATTTGAGTGTGTTGATATTCCTCCTCATGTATTGTAGAAACTAATCCCTCCTCTATTGTATAAGAAAACCTCAACCAAAAGTGAACACACCAACTGCACCCACAAGATATGTCAAGAAAAGCCAAGAACCCCTTTGCTCCTTGAAGGGACACAAATATAATGTGGCACTTCTAATGCAATGGATCATCTATGATTGAGAAGATAGCTTGAGATGATAAAATTCCTCTTTCCTCTATTTTCGCTAACCTCTTATTTTATTGTGCTTTGTTTTTACTAGCCAAATGCATCATTATAATCTTTGAAAACGTTTTCTAGTTTACTATGAATAACCCTAAAAGAATAATAATTTGATAGTATAATGTAATTGAACATAATTAAATTTGAAATATCGTTTGATTATATCATGTCACTAGGTGGACATATATGATTATGGCTCCCTTATGTATCCAAGATGGTTAGTGATCTATCACAAATAGTGACATAATAAAGATTTTCTACTATATTTTATATATATATGCAAAATTATATTTGCATATATCTATTGATTATGCATCTATCCCTATTGATTCTAGATAGGGGTGGAAGTTTATAGGAAAATTTCAACATCAACTAGTAAATGACTCATGAATTGTAAATAAGAGGTAATTAATTGGTCTAACCCTTTTGGTACTTAGAAATTATTATAAAGTGGGCACCAACCTCATAAATGAATGACATTTTTTAGATTATAGTAATATATTATAGGTGAGGTCGATCACTTGTCATTAGATAGATGAGTAGATAAATATTATGATCATGTACAAATATTCTATTTCCGAGATTGCATCATCTACTTATGATTATTCCATCCATCATGTAGCACATATAACTAGAAATGATGATTTGTATAGGTTAAGAAAATATCTCACCTATAATTTATTAGATACCTTTTAGTTTATCAACTCAAAGCATGAGATACCTCTCATTTTTATGTTAAGACATATTAAGTACCATTTTGATTAAAAAATGGCCCATAGTTAGGTTGCACATTTCATAGGGGGATGTAAAGCTACTCTCAATATTTTAGGTTCACATGCTCAAGAGGGTGATTATACAACAACAAAAAATTCTTCAAGTTAATTTTATTACACATTTTACACCAAGATAATTTTAATGGACTTCTATATGATGATATTGCATTATTTCTAGTGTTGGGATTAGCTAGTATCACCATGATCCTTGATTCCTTTGGCCTTGGTTAGATTGGGAGGATCATGGGTGTTGCAAATCAAACTTTCCAGTTTCCCAATGATTAGGTATATATCAATTCATAATTCATAATTTTATATCTTATAATTTTTTAATTCGTAGTTTTTTATATGTACAATTTATAGCTTCTACATAGCATGAAATAGATCAGGAACCCTAGCATTTGATCAATCCTACATCAAGTGACCCAGATTATAGGTGTCACTTTACAACCAAGTTTTGGAGATTTGTGGTTTAATGCTAATCTAGTGCATCATCTCAGGGTATAAATTAGGTCAAATATAGCAGACTACATAAATGTACTTTTCTATAAAAAATTACAAACATAATAAAAATCTATAGAACTTTCTAATATAGAAAAAAAAATTAAAAAATGCATACATACTTTGGTATTATCTCATTATTTTTTTCAAAGCGATATTGAGTGTCCTCTACATGATGAATGTGAATATTAAGTAAAGGTCTTATATTATATAAAAGTTTATAGTAGTTCATGTGCAAAACTATGGGAGGCAGAAAAGGCCACCCCACTTTTTTGCCCCCATGTAAGCATAACATGAGCACATGTTATGCCTCATTTAAGTAATAAAAACCAAGAACACATTTTTTTTTGTATTTTTTTCAAATCATAGCCTCAAAACTATTCCAAGTGTGCTTGTGTTGTTGCATACTTGAATTTGCACCGAAATATTTGCCAAATCATGACCAAAATGCTATGAAGATACTAAGGAGGCCAAGGAAGTAAGTATTTTTAGCTTTTTAGTATCAAATTTGGATTAAATAGGTAGGTTGAATTAGTTTTTTTAATTATTTTATTTAATTTTTAGTAGTTGATAATTCACCACCAAAAGTTTAAAATTCCAATTCATCTCTTCATGAAAACCCTCCTCAAGAACAACCACAACAAACCACTCCTAAAATTCCTCGTCATATCCTTGAGGAACACAACAAAAAATATTAGGGAAAATTGAAAATAATAGAAAATAACTTGAGTTAATTACAAGGTTGAAAGATCATGTAGGAACAAACTCCCATAAAACCATCGTTAATCAATCATTAAAATCCATTGTGTCTTATTTAGAATTAGTTAGTGGGAAATAAATAGTTGGTCGAACAAGAGTGAACAAAAAACACAATTTTATGCAGACATATTATTATATAAACAAGTTAAAGAAAAAAATTGAAAATTTACTTTTGTGCACTCATCACCAACCCACAAACCAATCAAACCTTATAGATACATGAAAGAGATTCCCTATCCATTAGTGCTACCACCAAGGGATAAGTAATAATTTTTGGGATAGGTGGCAGATGGTTTTTGACCATCCTCCATGCAATAACAATGAGGTGCCACAAAAAAATTTGAGGAAACTCATTGTGAGTTTTTCCTCAATTAGATCTCAAATTACTTTGACATGTGGGAGTTCTAGGTTAGTGGTGGGGGCTCCACATATGATAGAGTGGGGATACAATGTGACCCAAACCCAGAGTATTGAGACCACTAGCTACACTAGAGTATGAGCATGCGACTATCCCTTTTGTTGTAAATTTCAACAAGTTAATTTAATTCAATTTACTGAATTTTATTTGAGATTTAAGAGTAACTAAATTAGTAGAATTATTATAATGAAATTTCAAGGTCAATGTTCACCCTACTTCTTGTGGCCCTCCACCTCCCTATTATATGATGGTGTCAAGTGCAAAGGTTTGTAATCAATAAAGAATTATAAATATCACATATGAGTAGTTGAAACTTATATGAATGGTATTCTTATAAATTAATTTAGATGTTGAATAGGTTAATATTGGGCCTTCAACATCAACACCTGGTAGTCAAGGTGCTTGTCAAACTTTCACTTCAGTAATTTAATAGAGAATTTTTAATTTTAGTATAAAAATTTATAAAATAATGTTAGGTAGTATTATTAATTGAATAATGCTTTTCCTTTTTTTTTGGATGATGTGAATAGATACTCTGATTGATATTTATAAGACAATAGAGCATGGTGATACTATAGTAGTAGAAATTTTGATGACTTTGAGAGATGTCTGAGGTATATTAGTAAACTTCACATTACATTTGTTGTTTTATTTTTCTATTAACGAAAAATAAAATAATACTCATTTTTAGTTTAATTTCTATCAAGATATTTTCCACAAGGCTTCACAACTCTAGATCATCAGCATGAACCTAATATCGATGAATATAGTGATTATTTTTATGTGATAAGTGATTATTTTGTTATATTTCATTCTATAATTTTCAATTTATATATATTCATGTCTAAACTTTATATTGTATTAGGTGTAGATCCAAGAAAATTTATACAAGTGGTTGAGTGAATGAGTATGAAGGAGGCCACCATCATATGCATCTTCATCCTCTTTATAGTGAAAGGTATTTCATGATCTCTTTCCTTCCCCTAGAGGGAAATGACTATATTAGGGTCCTTTTTTGTATGTCTATATATCATTTTTGAACATATATTTTGCATTACATATATGTGACATTGTATTTCCATTGGTATTGGTGTAAGCCTATATGACTTTCTTGTGTATATGTTATACTTTCGGGTATGTGTAGGATCATGATGGGCCAAAAAGTGGCAATATGATGGGTATTTGTAGGGTATGTGGTTAGCGACTTTTTTTTTACCCAAAATTGATGAAATAAAAGGGATTTTTAAAGGAGATTCTCATAAATCTACCAATATAAATTATTCTTTACTTTGAATTTGATAAATAATTATTATTCATTTTCTATTTGAATTACAACTAGAAAGTGTTGATTGATAGGCTGATTGAAAAAAAATTATAACTTTCAAACAGTATCACATTTTTTTATTCCAAAACATGAATCACATTCTATACTTCGCATACTATAGGATTAAAAAAAGAAAAATTGAATTTCATGAAGTTTTGACCGAGTTAAGGTGGTTAGACATACAAGTTTTATATTTTTTAAAATTTGTAATAAAAAATTTCAAATTAATTATTTACTTGGAAAAAAATTACAATAAAATATGCATCACATCCGGACATGAGTCATCTACTTATGTCTAAAATATTTAAAAAAAATATTATCATTTTATTGTGGTTAGGATTGTCAGACATAAACCCACTTCTTATTTTTTCCTTGAAATTTAAGTAATGCTGCATTGAAATTTCAAATTTTCACCAAAATTTAAAAATAAAATAAAAATAAACCTAGTAGTTTAGAAACTACATTCAATTTTCTATATATTATATTCTTACATATTTTTGAAATAATATAGATAACTTATTCAAATTTTCACGTCAAGTTTCGTAACTCTGATTTTTCTGCATTTTTTGCCACTTAAAGGCTTATTTTTTCCATGATGATCCTACACATACCCTTTCATCAACATATAATATTGTATGCCCATATGGATTTTTGGTTATTACAAATATTTTTTTACCAATGGTTTTCATATTTGTATTATGAATTATTAATTTAATAAATTAATGAGATGATGCAACTATAAATTTTTAATGCTATCCATATTTTCACTGTGGCTGTGTAGAACTATCCTTTGGTTCATGGGATTTTCAAGATACTAGATGACTATTCTCTTGTTCTTCATGTCATTGTCCTCTTCTTGTTTGAGGATTTTATACTATCATTTCCCACTTGAATTGTCATTCTTTCACTAGAGTTTTAGGAGCTCTCTAAACAATGGCTTGTATGTCCATGGGTGCATTTCCTTCTTGAATGCTAAGGTCACTATGAAGACTATTGTCACTTTCATCAAAATAGTATCTTTTAAAGCCAAATGTCCTTCATTTCTTTCAATCATTTTCAAATAATTGTGCAATCAACTTCTGATCTTTTGTTATGACCATGTCTCTTGTTTCTTGAAGGAATATCATACCCTTTTAGGAACTTTTCTATTCACTAACTCCAATAATGATTTCATATATGCATTTGGATTCATCTTATACGCATATTAGTCTCTCACAGGAAACCATTGTCTTTGATAGCATTATATTTTCCCATTAATAACATAACAACTATGTCATGCCTTTTGTGAATTCAATTGTTTATTATTAACTTTTTTACTATCATTTTCCAAGGATTCATTATCACTTGAAAAATTTTCACACACTCATCATCATCTACCTTCTATGATGGATTTCCTCTCATGTTTAATGATCTAGGAGCATGTACTATCCATGATAGTGTTGCTTGGTTTTTTTTCATCAGCCCTACAACTCATGATTGTGTCTTATTTGTGTAAAACCCTTATGTCTATTATCACCATGGCTATCATCACAAAAGATTTCCATTCCTCAAGATTGCTTCAATACTTTATGCCAAGTGCTATGTTCACTATCTTTGTTACTTATCCCTTAGGATCCTTTCTTCTTCTTGGACTACTACCATTTGGACTGTAGTCTTTTATTTCCTTGAAATCTTGATTTCTTTTTTCATTCTTGAAATTATCCTCTCAATTTTGGGGTTGAATCAAGGATGTATTTTCCATACCATTCTAATAGCCACTATCATGGGATATACATTGTTCATGAGTGACAAAATTTATCATCTTCTACATCATTTTATTTATTGTGTTATGTGAAATGATCCCAATGTCATATGAACAATTTCTTTTTGCTTCTTGGATTGTAATTGTTCATATGATTGTCTTCTACCCCACGTTCTAGGTCCATGTACATTATAGGGTCCTTGGTGGAAAAACAAGTATAAACTACTTTCTTTTAGGGACTACCAATCTCTTACATGAAGTCATTTGTTTAGATATTACTTAATTACCCTTGATTTGGACATTCATGACTTCTCCTTTGAGGAATTTATCATATTCATGTTTAGCAAACTTTATTCCATTCTCTTATTTTGAAACTATCACATGTAGTTAGTACCCATTACCATTTTCATCTCTATCCATTTTTAGAAAATTGTGTGCATTTGCATGGTTGAAGGTAAATGATCTCTAAGGATAAAAAAAAATATATAGACATTCATTCTCTCATTGAAGGTTCCTTTGCATGTGAAACTGTCATGCAACCATATTTTAAAGGCATTAAAATTAGAAATATAGTATGGAAACTGAATGTAGAGGTTTTAGAATGAGCATAAAACTCTTAGATACCTCCATCAAAATTTGAAGATAGCCCTAGCCACCATGAAGGACTACAAAATTTCATACAAAGAGACCTATAATGACCAAAAACCCTAAATTTGACCTATTATTTTTTAACTAAAACTCTCCTAAAAAACAAACACCCTGTTTAACTCATGCACATGGACCTTCAAGGGTTAGTAATTGAAGATAGTAGTGTTCCAAGTAAGAAATTATCCTAGTCTAATTTAGCTCAAAAGGATCATGATGCTTGGGTGAGAAAATGAGTTATCTAATAATAGTAATCCACCCATCCCAATGTATTATAATTATAGATTTAGCTTGCGAGATGGAGAACATAAAAAGTCTCTCTCGACAAATTTTACTAAACACAATCGACACTGTTTACAACATTTAAAACATTGTCACCATGGTGAAACCAATTGGATATATGGAAAATTAAGACATTTTATTGTGGATGGACCGTACATGATATTTTATCTTTATACAAAATATTTGTAGGTTCCACAATTTCAAGGAAATAACCCATCAAAATTTGGTACTTTGGGATCTTAAGAGAAAGCACAAAAACAATGTAGTATAGAATGACCAGGCATGCTAGGGTGAAAAATATGACCTCTCCTACTATAAAACTACCCACATGGATGTTTCCAAACTATCAATTTGACCTTCTAATGCATAGAACAAATATTATGCTACCTTGCAACTTTCTCTTTAATGCATTTGACACTTGATATGTTTGAAAACTTGTTGCCATGACAAAAAGATTGGATATTTTAAAAAATAGAATTTTATTATGAAGGGACCCTATCTGACATTATACCTTTAGATGGAATATTTTTATGTGCCACAGATTTTGAGAAATAACTTGTCAAAATTTTCCACTTTTTGTCACTTAGGGCTCTTAAGAGAAAGCGGTTTTACACTATAGTCTAGAATGATTGGAAAATATGGGGTGTGAAATAGGAACCTACCTAGCATAAAAATATCCACACAAATATATCAACATTGTTAGTTTGGCCCCACAACTGATGAACTTTTTTTCTACCTTGCAACTTTTTATTCAATGCATTTGAAGTTTTTTGCAATGTATGAAAACTTGTCATCACATCCATATGGATTGGATTTTTAAAAATTTGAAAGATTTTATTCTAGGACCTTACATGACATTGTACCTTTAGATAGAAAATTTTTAGTTGTCATGGTTTTTGAGAAACAACCCATTGAATTCTACCACTTTTTGACACCTAGGATCTTAAGAGAAAGTGTGACAAAATGTAGTCTAGAATAATTGGGAAATATTGGGTGAAAAGTGGTACCTTTCCTAGCATAAATCCACCCACTTGGATGCGTCACATTATTTTTTTGACTCCACAATGCACAAAACAAAAATTATGCTACTCTGATATTTTTTCTTCAATGCATTTCACACTTTTTGCAACATCTAAAAACTTGTCGCTATAGCCAAATAGAATGAATTTTTAAAATTATGAGATACATTATTGTGGAGGGTCCCTAACTAACCCTACACTATTATAAAAAAAAAATTGGGTGCCACTATTTATGAGAAATAGCCTGTCAAAGTTTTCCATTTTTTGACAGTTGGAGCTCTTAAGAGAAAGCAACAACACAATGCAGTATGGAATGATTGGGAAAGTTGGAGTGAAAATATGACCTTTTCTAGCATAAACCCACCCACTGAAATGTGTTGGCACTATCAATTTATCCCCATGATACACGAAATATAAAATTTGGATTTTGACAAGATTTTACTAAGCATAATTGATGTTTCTTGCAACATTTAAAAAATTCTAGGAAATTGGATTAGAGATTTTAAAAACTAAGAGTGATTATTATGGAGGACCTTATGTGACATTTTACCTTAAGTTATAATATTTTTGGTGCCATAATTTCCTAGAAATCTAGCTCGTTAAAGTTTTCCACTTTTTGGCAGTTAGGGCTCTTAAGAGAAAGCATCAACACAATGTATACTACAATGTTTGGGAAAGTTGGGGTGTGAAATTTTGGAGTAATTAGGATATCAATTGATCATTATTTAATCATTAATTGATTATTAATTCCCTTATTACTTTATTCACTTAAATTAAACTTAGTAGTTCTTTTTTATTATGAGATTGGGTTAATTATATGTTAAGTTGTCTCATTGCATAAGATTAAGACAATTGTCACAATCTAATGCAATCCTCATCTACGGTTTTATTTTTCATGCTTTTGTAAGCATGTACATTCATTGTAATCATTAATCCATGTAAAATAATTCTATTCAATTCAATATTATTGTAGGTTAATCTCAATATTAGATGCTTGTGTGATACTCGTGTGGATTCAATCTTGTGTCTCTTGATTGCATAGAAAATTAGTTGCTTTAATCTCTTGTTTTTATAGGAATTTTAGTTGTAGAGGATCACTTAGAGTTGTTGGGTTTTGTTGCAAAGGAAACTAGCGCTGCACCAAAAGATTGACCTATTAATGCCCAATACAACCATTAGATTTATACAAGATCCAAGGTCCATAAGAGGTGGTTAAACCATGTCACGAAGCCCAAGCACCACACTAGCCCATGCTAAGAAGACCAAGGGTGACATCATGAAACAATCCCCCTCTCCAGCACAAGTGAGGGGTTCAAACCTGTGACCTCATCTCTAATACCAATTATTGCAAAGGTGTTTGCCTTTGCTCCAAAAGAATGACCTGTTAATGCTTGATATAACTATTGGATTTATACAAGATCCAAGATCTATAGGAGGTAGTTAAACCATGTCACAAAGCCCAATCACCATTCTATCCCATGCCTAGGAGACCAAGGGTGACTCCTTGCAACCGTTTCATTATCAAATCTAACATGGTATCAGAGCACTAGATCTATGACTTCCTATCCAAATTCTAAGAGATTCAAGATTGAGGGAAAATTTGGCTCATCCTGAGGTGAAATAGGCATCACTATTGCATCCAAAATGGACACAAATACATGGAATGCCTATCATTTGGTCAAATTTGGTGAAGTTGAAAAAAAGGAAAAATATTTTTAGTAGCCAAAGGTACACACAAGAATCTATATGGTTGTACGGTCCCACACATGATCCTAAATCACCATTAATTTTCTGATGCAAGTATGAGGGTTTTAAAAATAATTATCTTAAAAAAAAATTAGAGAATCAAAAATAAAATAAAAAAGGTATTTTTTCAGGTATCAAGTACTCTACTTGCATTGTGCAAGCATTTAACACCAATTTGCTACATGGTCAATGATAGGCCCCAAAGGCTTTATTGGTGCCCACCAATAATGAGCCCGCCACATCCATGGTAGCCCCATCCCTTGTGAATTGGTTAACTTCTAGTGATTTCAATTAACCCACTAATGACAAAGAAAACCCTAGCCACAAAACTCAAACCCAATAGCATCTCTAATGACCCAGTGAAATATTTTGCTAACTGCATATTCCAATGGAAAGAAGCATATACCAACACCTGCACAATTTTTAATCAAACTAGCTTTTTCAAGCAATTAGGAATATTCCATGCTAATTTCATCCATACTATAGCTCTCAAGCCTCATCCTAGCCCTCATTTTCTTTAAAAGAGCCATTTTTTTCTTTTTGGCATAACTTGCACATATAGTGTCAAAATTGGGAAAACAAGATATCGTCAAAGATTTGGTTCCATCTACTTTCGAGTGGTGTACATATCATTATTAAATTTTTCTATTGGTTCTTACTATTCTCAATCAAAGTTAGATCATCATTTTGGACTTTTGAGTTCATAAATTTTCTTTTATATCTCAATTTTTTGCAATTTAAGTAGCATTGGGAAGGTATTTCAAAGATCTTTAGATCTATTCATGCATTTTTTCCAAAATCTACCCTAGTTGATGACTTTGAGAGATGTCTGAGGTATATTAGTAAACTTCACATTACATTTGCTGTTTTATTTTTCTATTAATGAAAAATAAAATAATACTCATTTTTATTTTAATTTCTATCAAGATATTTTCCACAGGGCTTCACAACTCTAGATCATGAGTATGACCCTAATATAGATGAATATAGTGATTATTTTTATTTGATAATTGATCATTTTGTTATATTTCATTCTATAATTTTCAATCTATATATATTCATGTCTAAACTTTATATTGTATTAGGTGGAGATCCAAGAAAATTTATACAAGAGGTTGAGTGAATGAGTTTGAAGGAGGCCACCATCATATGCATCTTCATCCTCTTTATAGTCAAAGGTATTTCATGATCTCTTTCCTTCCCCTAGAGGGAAATGACTATATGAGGGTCCTTTTTTATGTCTATATATCATTTTTGAACATATATTTTGCATTACATATATGTGACATTGTATTTCCATTGGTATTGGTGTAAGCCTATATGACTTTCTTGTGTATATGTTATACTTTTGGGTATGTGTAGGATCATGATGGGCCAAAAAGTGGCAATATGATAGGTATTTGTAGGGTATGTGGCTGGCGACTTTTGTTTTACCCAAAATTGATGAAATAAAAAGGGTTTTTAAAGGAGATTCTCAGATTTCCATGAATATAAATTATTCTTTACTTTGAATTTAATAAATAATTATTATTCATTTTCTATTTGAATTACAACTAGATAGTGTTGATTGATAGGCTGATTGAAATTTTTTTATAACTTTCAAATGGTATCACATTTTTTTTATTCCAAAACATGAATCAAATTCTATACTTCGCATACTATAGGATTAAAAAGAGAAAAATTGAATTTCATGAAGTTTTGACTGAGTTAAGGTGGTTAGACATACAAGTTTTTATATTTTTAAAAGTTGTAATAAAAAATTTCAAATTAATTATTTACTTGGAAAAAAATTACCATAAAATATGCATCACATCCGGATATGAGTCATCTACTTATGTCTAAAATATTTTTAAAAAATATTATTGTTTTATTGTGGTTAGGGTTGTCAGACATAAACCCACTTCTTATTTTTTCCTTGAAATTTAAGTAATGTTGCATTGAAATTTCAAATTTTCACCAATTTTTTAAAAAAATATAAAAATAAACCTAGTAGTTTAGAAACTACATTCAATTTTCTATATATTATATTCTTACATATTTTTGAAATAATATAGATAACTTATTCAAATTTTTACGTCAAGTTCGTAACTCTGATTTTTCTGCATTTTTTGCCACTTAAAGGTTTATTTTTTCCATGATGATCCTACACATACCCTTTCATCAACATATAATATTGTATGCCCATATGGATTTTTGGTTATTACAAATATTTTTTTACCAATGGTTTCCATATTTGTATTATGAATTATTAATTTAATAAATTAATGAGATGATGCAACTATAAATTTTTAATGCTATCCATATTTTCACTATAAATCATTATTGAATAACTGAATAAGGCTCACTTTTACCATATAATTGAGAAAAAATTATAATTAATCATTCATAATTTTTCTCAATCATGTTTTTAAGGTATGTGGATGAGAGTTTGAAATTGTCAAATGCCTTCTTGAGGCATGGGATATCCGTATTAAGGCTATATATTTTGACACATGTTTCATGTCTCAAAGCTCCTTTATCTTAATCTTTGTCACTCCTTCTTTATGTTCTTTCCACTATCATTTAAAATTTTACTAACTTGCCTTTCATGGAAAACCTTCTAAATTCTAAAACTAATTGATAAAACCATCCTTTTCCTTAATGGTTTTTAATACTATCCACTATCCTTTGACTAATGACTTCATAAAACCCTCCATAAGCACCTTGGTTATGTTTGATTGACACAATAATAGGATAATATCTTCATGTATATTCCTTGTAACTTATCTTCTATACAACCCTCTACAAGTGACCTTTTCCCTTTTATCCTTTTGAGCTCATTAAAGTACAACAAGATTTTCTCTTGTATTTTTACTGGTTGACTATCTACTATCCTTGAATAAGGTCACCATCATGGTTCATTATTTGTGCCACTACAACCTTTAGACTTCCTTTTGAACTCAATGATTTGTAATGAGGACATTGTATTATCTATTTCCCTTGCATAAAGTAACCATCATCGTTCATTCTTTGTCACTACTACCTTTAGACTATCCTTTTGAACTCAATGTTTTGTAAGGAGGACATTATATAGGGTTGTATTCTATCAATTCTTCATGAGAACCCTACCCTTTGAAAATAAGACTATACTATGGTTGTGTAGAACTATCCTTTGGTTCATGGGATTTTCAAGATACTAGATGACTATTCTCTTGTTCTTCATGTCATTGTCCTCTTCTTGTTTGAGGATTTTAAACTATCATTTCCCACTTGAATTGTCATTCTTTCACTAGAGTTTTAGGAGCTCTCTAAACAATGGCTTGTATATCCATGGGTGCATTTCCTTCTTGAATGCTAAGGTCACTATGAAGACTATTGTCACTTTCATCAAAATAGTATCTTTTAAAGCCAAATGTCCTTCATTTCTTTCAATCATTTTCAAATAATTGTGCAAACAACTTCTGATCTTTTGTTATGACCATGTCTCTTATTTCTTGAAGGACTATCATACCCTTTTAAGAAATTTTCTATTCACTAACTCTAATAAGGATTTCATAGATATGCATTTGGATTCATCTTATACCCATATTAGTCTCTCACATGAAACCATTGTCTTTGATAGCTTTATATTTTCCTATTGATAACATAACAACTATGTCATGCCTTTTGTGAATTCAATTGTTTATTATTAACTTTTTTACTATCATTTTCCAAGGATTCATTGTCATTTGAAAATTTTTCACACACTCATCATCATCTACCTTCTATGATGGATTTCCTCTCATGTTTAATGATCTAGGAGCATGTACTATATGTGATAGTGTTGCTTGGTTTTTTTTCATCAGCCCTACAACTCATGATTGTGTCTTATTAGTGTAAAAACCTTATGGCTATTATCACCATGGCTATCATCACAAAAGATTTCCATTCCTCAAGATTGCTTCAATACTTTATGCCAAGTGCTATGTTCACTATCTTTGTGACTTATCCCTTAGGATCCTTTCTTCTTCTTGGACTACTACCATTTGGACTGTAGTCTTTTATTTCCTTGCAATCTTGATTTCTTTTTTCATTCTTGAAATTATCCTCTCAATTTTGGGGTTGAATCAAGGATGTATTTTCCATACTATCCTAATAGCCACTATCATGGGTTATACATTGTTCATGAGTGACAAAATTTCTCATCTTCTACATCATTTTATTTATTGTGTTATGTGAAATGATCCCAATGTCATATGAACAATTTATTTTTGCTTCTTGGATTGTAATTGTTCATATGATTGTCTTCTACCCCACGTTATAGGTCCATGTACATTATAGGGTCCTTGGTGGAAAAGAAAGTATAAACTACTTTCTTTTAGGGACTGCCAATCAATTACATGAAGTCATTTGTTTAGATATTACTTAATTACCCTTGATTTGGACACTCATGACTTCTCCTTTGAGGAATTTGTCATATTCATGTTTAACAAACTTTATTCCATTCTCTTATTTTGAAACTATCACATGTAGTTAGTACCCATTACCATTTTCATCTCTATCCATTTTTAGACAATTGTGTGCATTTGCATGGTTGAAGGTAAATGATCTCTAAGGACAAAAAAAAAAATCTATACATTCATTCTCTCATTGAAGGTTCCTTTGCATGTGAAACTGTCATGCAACCATATTTTAAAGGCATTAAAATTAGAAATATAGTATGCAAACTAAATGTAGAGGTTTTAGAATGAGCATAAAACTCTTAGATACCTCCATCAAAATTTGAAGATAGCCCTAGCCACCATGAAGGACTACAAAATTTCATACAGAGAGACCTATAATGACCAAAAACCCTAAATTGGACCTATTATTTTTTAACTAAAACTCTACTGAAAAACAAACACACTATTTAACTCATGCACATGGACCTTCAAGTGTTAGTAATTGAAGATAGTAGTGTTTCAAGTAAGAAATTATCATAGTCTAATTTAGCTCAAAAGGATCATAATGCTTGGGTGAGAAAATGAGTCATCTAATAATAGTAATCCACCCACCCCAATGTATTATAATTATTGATTTAGCTTGCGAGATGGAGAACATAAAAGTGTCTCTCGAAAATTTTTACTAAACACAATTGACACTTTTTACAACATTTAAAACATTGTCACCATGGTGAAACCAATTGGATATATGGAAAATTAAGAGATTTTATTGTGGATGGACCCTACATGATCTTTTATCTTTATACATGTGGACATCAAATCTGCAAATGGTTAACAATATTAACATAATATCATCATGTTAGTCTCTTGAAAAACATTAGATTTGAAATCCTTATGAAATACTTGACTATGATGAAATATGCAAATTAGATAAAACAAAGATAATCAAACGTAAGCATATAAAAACATAATTCAAAACTTTATTTCATAGTGGATTGGTGCTATTATTGAAAATAGCCCTTTCCCAATCCTTGATAAATAAGCTAGTGATGAAATTGCTATGAAGAATGATATGGATGAGCAAAATCAGTTCTCAAGGAGAGTGACTTTGCCTATGATTTTGAGGATCAAATTGTGGAGGCTTTGCTTGAGGATGAAGCCTCTCATTTATAGATGATTTTGATTAGAGATTGGACAAGGAAATGAGGCCGCTTGTCAACCTTTGATTGGTTGTGGAGTGAGCACATTTTGGTCAATGTGCCAAGAATTTAAAATTGTTTGAGTGGGGGGACATGTAAGACTTTCAGAATTTTAAATTCTGAGTGGGGAACATGTCAGAATTTAATATTCTGAAAATGCATGGGTGGAAGATAAGTCAGAATTTTAAATTCTGAGTGGGGAAAATGTCAGAATTTAATATTCTAAAAATGCATGGGTGGAGGATAAGTCAAAATTTTAAATTCTGAGTGAGGAACATGTCAAAATTTAAAATTTTGAAAATGCATGAGTGGGGAATATTCTTCCAAGATGCCATGTTGAAAGAAAATAGGGATTTTAATAAATCAATAAATTGATTTATTTGTGCAAGTGGATGATTAGGTTAATTTAATCAGGATTAGATTAGCCTAATGATGATTAGGATGTTTTGACTTATTTGATTAAATACTTGATTTATTTAAATCAAAAAAGGATGGAATATGATTTGGGATTTGATTAAATGGCCATTTGATTTATTATTAAAAGGTTGATGATAATGTTTATTTGATTTTAAATAAATGACCTTAGGAGATGAGATTACCCAATGAATGGATGAAAGTGAACCTGATTAATCAGTGAATGGACCTAATGTGAAACCTAGTTTAGTTGATGAATTAACCCGATCGAATGCAAAATGTTAATTTTGCATGTCTACATTTTGCCCCTCTTTGAAGCAATGTACTTGTTGCGTTGGTTCAAAGAATAAACTTACCGCGATCAAAATCAAAAAATTCTGATTTTTTCGGTTGCCCCAGTGGAAAGGAATACACTGGTACATCACCCCCTCGAGAGATCGAGCAAAAAGATTCAATTTGAGGGTCGATCTTGCAATAAAGAGGTTCAAAATGGATGGTTATGATGAGATGATTTTAAGATGCTTAGAATAACAAATCTATATTATCCTAAACAACTTAAACGATGATATGATGTGATGATAGATGACATGGATGATGTGATATGCTATGATTAAGCAATGGATGATTTATGTAGATGCTTAGACTAACAGATCTATATTATTATGCATGTGAGATGATATGTAGAATGTTGATAATTTGTGGATGCAGGATGGATGCAAGATGGATGCATTGGCGATGTTATGTTAGCATGAAAATGAGATGATGACAAGAGGATCCAACAAGTCCATGATCTGACAAGACTTTATTAGAGATGATGATGATGATGATAGATGATGATGATGATTCGCTTATCAATGATTGGGACTTTAAAAGGGCTACTTACCTTATGTTTGATTACACACATAGATACGATGCAACAAGGTATAAATAACCAGGATGGCGTTGTACCTTGTGTGATGGACTTTGACTCAACAAACAGATAGGAGTATTCTTGTTCACACTTGACATACAGAAACCTTGCTAGGACGTACCTAACAAAGCAAGTATTCGCCAAGTTATTTTACATCCAACAAGCACAGTAGACAAAAGATAATGATCATTGCCTCATTCCTATCTCTCTAAATCCTTCATTCGAATATCATCGAGAGGTCCTTGGAATGAGCGCAATAAGATAAATCAAAAGAAAAGATCAAGTATGCAAACAAGCCAATGTTCTTCATACCTTCAGCCAGAGGGATGTGTTTTGATAGGATACGGATCCAGGGTGATATCCAAAATGATGCCCATTGTCGGAACAATATATCCTAGGACATGCATTGTATAGGATGATGATGGTTTGATAAGTTGATTGATAGGCTATTGATATAAGGTCCATTGACATGCTTGCAAATGATCAAGAGTTTGATTTTGTTTTAATTGTTTGTTGTTTCGATTTTGATTTTGCATTTGAAGTTTGCTTTTGCCCACTTGTTGTGATTGTTTCTATTTGCATTGTCAAAGGATGAAGGTGACAATGATTTATTATGGATGATTGCAAGAAAGATGAGACGGATGGATTTTTCAAATATTTGGATGTTTTTGACGTTTTGAAATGTTTTGAGGCTATTTTTGGTATTTTCAAGATTTTACAAATGTTTTGATTTTTTTTTATTTTTGTGATGTTTTGGGGTTTTGTGTTTTTCTGAATGTTTTTGGATTTTGTGTGATTTTTTGAATTTTTTTGGATTTTGATGTCTTGAGGGTTGATCAAAGATTAGCCTTGCCTACATTTAAGCTCAGAGACGATGTAGTTCGGATTCCATGTTTTTGATATTTTTCTAATATTTTGAGTGTTTTTGGATATTCGTATGATTTGGATGTTTTTGGATTTTGATGATTTTCTGATGTTTTTGAATTTTCGCATGATTTTGACGATTTGGATATAGATATGTCTAATGATATCAGTGCTCTGTTTTGGGATTTTGTTGAAAATGAAGCTAAGGTTGTTTGATCATATTGATGGATTGATGGTGATGATAACATTATTGAGGATACACAACAATGTAAGGATTTGATTGATCAGGGTTGATGATGATAACATTGTTGAGGATACACAACAATGCAAGGATTGATTGATCAGGATTGATGATGATAAAATTGTTGAGGACAAACAACAATACAAGGATAGTGTTAAGCAACACAAAGATATCCCGAGATGATGATTTTTGGATTGGATTTGATTGATCATGATTGATGAAGCTTGATTTGGAACAAAAGTTGTTCGAATGTTTTGATGTGATGTTCGAGGTGCAACTTTAGATGCAACTGATATCAATTGTTTGGATCGATGTTTGATGAAAGACGAAGCATGATAAGGAGCATATTCTTATCAAAATATGCCATGGGCTAGTGATTTGGATCTCTACTCACAAGTGGTTTGACCAATTTGATTTCACGTTTGCCAATGTCTAGATCGCCACATAAGTTGGAGGATATAAATCAAGTTTTATTCTCGAAGCAAGATGCCAACATCTACCTCCAATGTCTAGCAATGTAGGGAATGTCATAGATGGATGCTCGGATAGGTGTATGGATGGATGGATATGGATAAGCATGCAAGGGATGCCAAGGATTATCTTGTGATAAGATAAGGTGTTTGGATAATGAATGCTCATTTGGATAATGCTTCACAGCTCAGATAATGTTGCATAGGATAGGATACATGAAAATGACCCATGTCAAGATGTTTACCATAAGCAACTATAAAGTGTACCTCAAACTTTGTTAAGATCAAGATAACTCAGACTATGGATGCAGATGGATAAAAATGGATTGGATCAATGGTTCATGGATGACTGGATTTATTATGGATAAGATGGATGGGATGTTGGCTTTATTATGGATGGGATGAGATGCTTCCACTTGAACTAGCGCACGTAGATGCTTGATTCCACACATGACGCCTATTTCCCAGGTTTTCATCATGGTCTTGCCCAAAGTGCCACCCATGCGGTTTTCACCAGAGGACAATTTTTTTCTTTACTGTCTTCAATCTTTTTTCTTTTCTTTTTTTGGATTTTCATATTTTTTTGATTTTTTTGTATCTTTTCAAAATATTTTAAGCTCATGCTGAATCACGAGGTGTTGTAGATGCCCCTGTCATAATGTACCATCAATATCCTGCTTGAAGAAGCTGCCTTACCAAGATACGTGCACTTGAATGCAAATTTTGAGATCCCTGATCTGCTTCATCAATACCGAAGTTAACTTTGTCTTTGTGCACACATTGCGATAGAGTGCCTTCTAAATCCTTATGATGAAGGGTCATTGCCAATACATGGTCAACGTGAGAATTGGATATCATGTGTGGAGGCATGGATGGAGTGTGTTTAGGGATAAAAGATGGATTGGTTGACAGTTTGGAATCTTTGACTCTCCAAACTTGGGAAGATGAGCAATGATGGGTGGATACGGAAGTGGGCATGGAATTAGGACCAATTGCTTGATACACTTTGTACGTCACTTGAAAAGCCTGCTTTTGCTTTTGTGGACCTCTTTGATGGATACTTTTCCCATTTTTATTTTTCCCCATAGTTTCTTTGACTAATGGAGTTTGATAGGGATGATCTTTCTTTGTATTCTTTGGTATCCATTAGTATTTGATTTTTCTAACATGCTTTGCTTCTTTTGCTTTGATAACGTTCTTCGTACTTTGATTCAATTCTTTCTTTTGATGTTGGTCCCACTTCATGGATGGGGTGATGGGTGGATGAAGATTCATGACGTGACTAGTTGTAGTATTGACATCAGTTTCATCATAAGGATTCTTCATGCTCCCTATGTTGATGTTTGCTTGAGACGAAGTTGCCCCCAGTATGGTGGGAGTACCACCTTCATTCCTTGATTCTGCTTGCTTTGAGATGTCTTGTTCAGTAAATGTGCTCTGACAAATGGCCACTATAGATGAAATTTTCTACTCTACTAACTCTGGAATATATTGTTTTGTCTGATTTGCTTCCTTGAGTGGATAATGTTCAATATCTTTATTCATGATTTCCTTAGTCTATATTTGTGATATATCTGATACTGTTGTTGATAACTCTATTTGACTAGAGGAATTAAAATCTATTCTTTTTGTGTAATAGAATCTTGTTCTAGTTGAAGATCATCTACGTGTCCATCCATAGAAAGCATCTCATCGGTAGATGGGGGAGTATGCACTGCATGGATATGATCCTCTTCCATAGATAGGAGAGTGTCCATTAGCTTATTATAGTATCTTGAAGATACAAATTCTTGATCTTGAATGATTTCAAAGTTACTTTCGACATGCTTTGGATCAAGTTCTTGACATGGGTCAGCTTCAAAGGATGAATTTCTTATAAAGGTTTCTTGGATGTCATCATTAGACATGGTCAGTGGTTCAATATATTCAAGTGTCAAGTTTAGGGTTCCTTCAATATTTGTAACCATGAGGTCGAAGGAGGTCCACATGTTTTGAAAGGGGCCATTGCTAGACTTTGGTGAAGGATTCTGATCATGCTTTGGCATAAATTCTTGAGATATATCCTCTAACTCATAAGGAAATGTAGAAACATTTTTAATATGATCATTGGTCAATGGATCGTGCATTATGTCAATAGGATCAAATAATCCTAACACTCCTTGAAAGATATCACTAAAAAGTGGCTCTTGATGTATGGTGAGTTGATCATCGGTTTGTGTAGATACATCCTCAATGTGCTCTTTGATGAGAGATTTTGATCATTGTTTTTGATAACATGTGTGGGAGAGATTGTGGAATGTCTTCACCATAGAGTCAAGTGATGCTGATTTTGAATCTGGCTCATTGTCGAGTATTGTTGGTGGATTTTGATCATGATTGAAAATTGGACTCTTGACCTGTTGCATGGGTGTTGATTTGATCTGTATCAGGTAGAAACACCTCTCGATTCACTTTGGATGGATAGATCTGGACTGCCGCTTTTAGCCATTATGGTAGAGATTATCAATGATATCAATAGTGGCTGAATGTTCATCGCTATCCCCAATAGTTACCAATTTTCATGTTTGTTCTTGTGTTTGTTGGGTAGCTTGAGAGGCTTGTTGCACTTGTTGAGCTTGTGTTTCTTGTTGCGTGGCTAGATATTGTTGGATGGCCTTTTGGTAGGCCTAGTGAGCTTTTAGTGCAATGTTATATTGTCTTGCTATGTTTTGTTTTGGTGGTAGTGGTGGTGGATTTGGAATTGCGTTGGATGTAGTGACAAGTGGTTGAGATATGCTTAGAGTGATCGTGGAGGGTTTGAGGATGATGTAAGTGATAGGGATGGCTAACGACCAAGTGATAGGGTTTTGGCTTGAATGATCGAGGTGATAGGTCTCTTTGGGACCATGTTTCTTGATTTGGGATCAATGTTGTTGTTTGATTAGATACCATCCATTTGTGTGATGTCGATGGTATATTCGAAGGATTTGACGTGCTGGTTTGATTGGTGTTAGGTGAATTGATTTGGATGGAGTGATTGGTGATAGGTAAAGGGGGAAGCCCTAAAGCAAGAAATGATGTTGGTAATGGTGGTGGAGATTTCCCTTGGTGCACGCTCAACCATTTGGAAAGTTCTGCAATTTGATCTCTCCAAATTTTTTCTTGATTTTGATCTTGACTCTCTTGATATAGTTGATTTGGCTCTTGTTTAAGTAGATTTGGAGTGTGTACTTGTGTTTGATTTTGGACAATGTTCTTATTTGGGATGACACTCAGATTTGGCATGATAGGTTGAAATTGACCATTGTTCATGTTAGGAATATTCATATAATTTTCAAATGTATCCATCCCAAACCTTTCCAGATTCATGTTTCGAAAACTTGTACTTGGTACCTTCTCATTCAGTTTGTAGGGATTTGTTGGGATGACGTTCGTTTCAAGGCTCATGCATTGATTGTTCGATTGATAGACTTGTAGGTTTGGACTTGGATTTACCATCGGGAAATGTGTTCCAATCTTTGATTTGGGCATACAATTTTGCTCATTGACATTTGTCAAGGTAATGATCTCATGTATGATTGTATAGCGTGAGTTTTGATAATCAATCACATTGGGGCTTTACATTCAATTGATTTGGATTACCAAGATGTATGGATCAAGTTTGTATTCCATGTTCTCCTTGTGTTTTGACCTTTGTTGGTAAAAGGACTTCTGTTCTAGGACCAATGATGATGAAGGATGGAAAATGGAAATGATAGTTATGAGTGTTGAACATTTCAGGGACTTTGGACTCAATGCTGGGACTTAGGGCTTCTGGATTTCGCATTGGTTTGATTTGATAATGAACTTGGTAAACCCTAAGATGTTGATGTGACTTAGGATGAACTTGTTCAAGGATTAAGATTTAATTAAATGTGATGAGAAAGGATGCATTCTATACATCTTAACTAAATGAGGTGATTTTGATTTGATGATGCCTATAGGTCTAGAAATGGCATTTCCAAAGTTCTAAAGTTGTTTGGCTAGATGATTTTGATAAGGTTTGAGATGATGAAGTGTTTGATTCGGATCCCAAAACTAGGAGAGACTTTGTTTACTAGGCCAAGGTATTGAAGAACACACTTTTTTCTAAGAGTAATTTCAAAATCAAAAGACCAATGTTTTGCATGAAAATCATATGACCCAAAAGATATCAAGCACATGTGTGGGGTCCAATTTGTTATCTTTGCTTAGTGGATTCTTTTTACAACAAACACACTTCTTGATTAGGTTTCAAATTGAATGTCCAATGTCACAACTTCTTTTTTTCCCACAAAGTGCTATGTGGAAGTTCCAAGAAATTAGGACAAGGGTTGCCTAATGTTGACCTTTGTAAGAGCAAATTAAGATGTAAACCCAATTACTTAGAAACCTCTAAGGACATAATCCCAAGGGTAAGCAATAGTTCTTGGGTTTTGTCAAAGTTATTTGCTCTAACTAAGGGGTTTGAAATTCTGGTGATGATGTTGAATGATGGTTTTCCAATGTTTTTGATAAAATGTACCTGTTTCAAAACAAGGCCATATAACATCCTAGTCTTAACAAAGCAATTTTTCTGGTAATGGCTCTATGCCCTTTAGAAGAGATGACTTTATATGCAATCAAGGACAAAATATAAAAGGTATAAGTTGCTAAGAATGCAAAGTCTTTAACTCCTCAAGTATTTCTCTAAATCCAGATCGTATATACATTTATAAGTAAACTCTCGTTCAAGTTCCACGCACCACTTCAATAAACCTTGGATGGATCTTAGATGGTAAACTACAAACAAAGTCTTTAATGACACAACATTGGGGATACAAAATCTTTGAGAGCATCCCGGTTGAAGCCACTCGCGCTCTGAATCAACTCTACCAGGGCTCTTATACATTTCCGCAGGTGAAAATTCATCTAAAGACATCAGATTCCGCCATACCCATACCACCATGAGAGGACTTGACAGTTTAGTCTTATCCATTTGTATACCGACCCGAATGAAAAAACTGGTTGGAGTCACCTTCAAGTTCTCCTTTTGGATGTGTCTCTCAGGCAGGCCCCTCTAAAGGTGACTCAAAGTAATAAAATTCATTTTGAGTGTTTCTCTTGCACCCTTGATCACATGAAGCACAAGGGGAGAGGATATGCACTCAAAATACACCAAAGAAAAAATCAAACAAATCAGACACTTGTTCGTTTTAGCCTCAAAGCAATGATAAGTTCATTTTAAAGCACCAAGATGAAGTGTGAAGTTTGATTGTTTGATTTGTTAGTCCAAAATTGTAACACTAGTGAGTGTCTAAGTTCAATTTTAAGCAAATTTTGAAAAGATCAAGACAATGATTAATTTTAAATCCAAATTGAAAGCAAGTTGTCTTAAAACAGAAAACAAAATCAGGAAATGAATGCCTCAACTTGTTGCAATAAGCATTAAAAAACACTTTTTCTAAGTTCAAGTCCCCACTTTCCAATTCAAATTTGTCATTATTTGATTCCTACATGAGAGAGAGCACCAATTTTTCTTGATGCAAACTCCACTGTGCTATCCTTTTACTCTTCTCTAAATGCCAAATTGAAATCTGCAAAAATTTCCAATGCCAATGTTATAAGTGATCAACACCAAAACTTAAATTTTCTTAAGAAAAGTATGAATAAATAACAGTGTCGAATCCCAAATATCCTACACAAGGTACGTTTGTAATCTGCAAAAGCTTGATCAGTAGTAATCACAAATTAAATTCTACACAGATCATGTCATAATTTTGTCACATGTAGATATAAGTCAGATTACATGTAATTATTATGGACTATGTCTTATATCAGAAAACTTAAAGAAGATTTAAATTACTAGTTAAATTTCTTGACACAATCCAAAGTTCACAGTATCATAAGATTTCTGTAGATTAGCACATTGGATGATAACATCTCGAATACCTCCCTGTAGCTAGAAGAGGCAACACCATAAATGCAGGTAGGCTAAAGAGGCATGCTTGTTGAAAGACATTAATGATACGTCGTCAAAGAAAACCAAGTTCAAAGCGTTAAAAATCATTGTAGGAATTTGAAAATCATTCGCAGCAATGTGTTCTAATAATGCTAAAGCCAAAAATGAAAATAGCTTGTGCCTATGTTCGGTGTAGATCGCAGTCTTGTTTTGACATCTATGGAAATGAGATTCTTCTGAGTCTAATCAATGCATTTCCCTCACCTTGTGTATAACTAAGCTTCTTGATCACAGTTTTACCCAAATT
The DNA here is from genome assembly GCA_007258455.2 of Sequoia sempervirens. NCBI lineage: Eukaryota > Viridiplantae > Streptophyta > Pinopsida > Cupressales > Cupressaceae > Sequoia > Sequoia sempervirens. The sequence goes on along the minus strand of VDFB02353493.1, from coordinate 235,240,453 downwards.
ACTGAGCTTTTCAAAGCGCCAATATAAAAAGAACAATAACAAATGCATTTACTAAGGCATTTATTGGAGTAAATCAAAGGAGACATCAGAGTGGTTGGATTCCCTCCACACATTATATATTTACCAGCAGACTTCTCCCATTAAGTGTAATTTCGTTGTTATGGTAGTTTCAAGCTCCTTTGTCAGATCAAAAATTACATAATAGGATGGTTGTTGATTGACCTTTCTTCTGCGAATTTTTATGAAATCTTGTGCCTCATAAAACAGGAACTATCTCTAAATAGCGATCTCATTCCCTCGGTATGGAAATGTCGCCTCTCATTTGGACTGAGAGCTACAACATCCTTTCTATGTGCATGTTCGGTCTTCTACAGGAAACGATCTAACTCTCGTTTGTGGGTTCTCCTATGGAGGCCACTCTGCCTGCCTTTGTATGGGAAATTCTATGCGCAACCCTACCAATGATAGAGATGTTTATAGTATAATATATTGTTCCTTACTTCTATGCATATCCAACATCAAAGATTTAATTCAAAGAAGACTCATCATTAAAAACAAACATAAAAATAATAATGAATCTTTCTTATCGAATGCCTAAATGGATAGCGTGGGCTTTAATAAGCCATTCCTTCCCTTTAGTCCCATCTATCATCATCGAAACTGCTTCAGTTGTCCCTGTCCCACTTTAATAGCAAACAAGTTGTGCAGCATGCATGTCCCCTCAACTTTAATGCCGATAGCCTTAAGCCTTTAATTTCTGGTCGCTTTCACCATGGTGGTCAATGGAATGTTTCCTTGGTCTTTCCCTGTCCATCACCCATGCTGTGAGTCCATTCTATGTGATCATTTTGAGGTCGCTTTTCAAGCTATGGAGCTGTGCATTGCTGATAGAGTAGTCCTGCCTATGGAAAACTCTCTAGGAGGATGTACAGAAACTCTGATCTACTTCTCAGGCATTCCCTACATATTGTTGGGGAGGTTCAATTTCCAGTACATCACTGCCTGCGCCAAAAAAATTCATTAGATTGGCGCATCATTAAGATATTTTTCCTTTTGGCTGGATTCATGCATTAAATGCATCAATGTAATATCTACATTGAGCTAGATAGGAAAAACACTCAATCTAAGATCTTATATCAATGTCCTTGTATGTGAACAACTAACATTAGGCCATAATGAATCTATGCATATCAAATCAAACTCTAAGATCTAAGACATGTAGAAAGACGATATTGATATAAACTTACACAGTGAAAAATAAATAAATAAAAAATACAAAAGGATATGTGTGTTGGGTTTGGTGAAGCCCAAATTGGCAAGTTTCTCAATAAGGATGCCTTCTGCGTAAATTGGAAAGTTTCTCTCATAGATGGATTTTTATAATTATTGGAGTGGAGACCGTTTTATATAAATGCTGCTGGTTGAATATGTAAATGTATCTTAAGAATTAATAAAGAGATTCTCCTGCTATTGAAAGTGGATGTAGGCAAATTTTTTGAACCACTATAAATTTTTGTCTCTTATCTTGTTCTTAATTTTTCCTGTTTTTCTTCTATTTCTTTGTTCATTTTAATATTAACAATTGGTATCAGAGCCTGAAGCTCAGTGCTAGAAATCGGTGAAGAATTTCCTGAGCTATGGAGAAGTATTGAGCAAAGATGGAAGACAATTAGGTGTTAGATCTTGATGAAGTGGGAGTTTCAGATGACGAAGCTGTTATGGAAGAGAGTCCCAACTGGAATGATTGGGTTCAAGCTCTCATGTCTTGGTCATGTGGCTCTAGATTGAGTGATGATGAAGTGGGAGCTATTCATCAAATGTTTTTGGATGAAATAAATGATGAAGCTAATTTTATTATTGAGGAGTTTCTTGGGATGATGGAATCAGACATTGACATTGAGCTAGATGAAGTTGTGCCAATGGAAGCAGATGAATCCCTTGTTGTTGTTGATTTTGATTCCCTGAGCACTACCCAGGTGGGGTATGTGTGGGAAAGGCCTCTGCAGGATTTGGGAGGTGAGGATTTCGAATTAGAAACAAAGGATACATTAGATGTTGATGTGAAAGCTACATTGAAACGTCATGTACATTGGTGGGATGGTTGGACCAAGGAAAAAGATTTGGCTGTAGAAGAGAAGGTTTTTGGGTTTGGAGTTGAATTTGAACCAGAAGAGTTTTTAGAAGATCTCAAAAATGAGCTTAGAGCACTTCTTGAATGCACTGGTGATGTACAACATAGGAAATCCATCATGGAGGAGTTGCAAAAAAGGGCAAAGGCAGATAAGAGTGGCAAGTCTGTAGAGGACCTGGTATTGCTGATCTATGAAAAAGTTTCTCTCACTTCTAACTTTCGTGTGGATGATCCAAATACCTTTGCTTCCAGAATTCATAAGATGTTGAAGCTGGGTCTCCACATTTATGAGGAAAAAGATGTGTAGGTGGAGGCCATCCAAATGGTTGTGAAACAGGAGCGAACAGCTAAAGAATCTGCCATTGTTGCACATGAGGAATACGAGGAAGTGTGTATCGAAACTAAAGATGTATGGCACAAGAGTTCAATAGCAGAACAATTTAATCTTGTGCAAACTTCATCAAATAGAAATGCCCCTAAAGTAAGTGGTACGCAGCCCTTAGTATTTTCATCGCTACCTTTAACAATTCAAACGCAGTCTCCTGTAAATGCTATTTTGCCTAAAGAACTTTCTACGTAGCCTCAAATTCATGAGCAACCTTCATCTTTGAATACTCTGCCACCTTTAATTAGCTCACAGCCTTCCATTGTTCAGATGCAACCTCTAAATGTTCAAAATGTGGGTCTTATGCCCATGTGGGTTATGCCTCCATCCATTCATTTGTAGCTATTCCAAAGTCATATGCTGCCTTCTCAAGTTGAAACGTGGTCTTCAAATACCACTTTACTTCCAATAGTAGCTAATACACAGCCCTCTATAATTTCTACATAGCCTTTGCACACACCTGCGTAGGCTCTTGCAAACCCCACGCTACCTGTCAATATTCATATGTAGCCATTACATGCTCATTTGCCATTTATTAACTATAATTTACAGCCTTTAACCACCAATTTTCAGTCATCCAACTAGGGGAAAAATATTAGATTGCAGGGGCAACATATTAGAGAAATGGAATAGGGGAATGCCAATGAAAGTTGAAGCTGAAGGAGACAGCGGCGATCTTAGCGTCAGGGGCAGAGCACAGTTTTTTGAAAATTTTTTCCTCACAGCTCTTCAGTGCATGTTGTTACAATTTGTTAAAATGGGTGGCCGAGGTAGATGGTGTGAATGACGTGTTTGCATTTTTGTGCTGGTTAAAGATCCCGAAAGAATATATCGAGGAAGAATCATCCTGTGAGATAGTTGCTGATAAGCTGGCAAAAATGTGGAAAGAGATTATGAATATAGAGGAAAATCAAGATAAGATCTTAAAAGGGATGGAGGTGATTTTTAAGGATTTTTTGAAGCAAACGGTTAAAGTTGTTATTGGTGTGAAGGAATCAAGTGGTTCGGCTAAGGGGATTGCACCTGCACTAGCCAAACCTTTACGACAACAACTTGAGCGGGAGCCCTATTGTTGGGGGAACAATATGTATGTGCAGATGGATGAGGTTGTGTTTCCTCATGAAATCGTTGACCAAGCATTTGAGTCAAGGCTATGTGAAGTGGGGTTTGTTTTCAGTTTTGACGTTGACGTTGGTATAAGTGTTATTAACTCTGATGTGCCTTGGCAAAGACTGATTCGCAGTGTTCATGAACAGAATTTGGTGAAGCTTAAATCGTCGTTGTGGCAAATGTAAATTCCTACAATGGGGGATATCTCTGTGCAGCATTTGGTCTTCAAGTGGGAGATTGTTGGGTTTGGTGAAGCCCAAATTGGCAAGTTTCTCGATAAGGATGCCTTCTGCCTAAATTGACAAGTTTCTCTCGTAGATGGATTTTTCTAATTATTGGAGTGGAGACCGTTTTATATATATGTTGCTGGTTGAATATGTAAATGTATCTTAAGAATTAATAAAGAGATTCTCCTGCTGTTGAAAGTGGATGTAGGAAAATTTTCTGAACCACTGTAAATTTTTATGTCTCTTATCTTGTTCTTGATTTTTCCTATTTTTCTTCTATTTCTTTGTTCATTTTAATATTAACAATGTGATGGCACAAAGTGGATGGATCAACCATTTCTACGCCATCCATTTTCCTTCATGGATTTGAGAGTTCATTACTAGAAGTTGTATTATGCTCGATCAGAAGCTTACATTCTTCACCTTATCCTGCAATGTATCTGGATAATGATTTTGTGTTTGAGATTTGGGGGGGCATGGTCTGCAAGGGTTGTCGCTGCCTTAGGTGGAGGGTGCAGTCTCCACAGTGAGCCGCTTGCTTTTCTTCTCAAATGATGTTGCTTTGAAACTGAGAACTTCAACAGTCCATTGAATAGGAAGATATCAATCTACTATTAATCCAATCCCTTCTACATAGTTCCCAAATCTTGAATTTCACAGCATATGCAAGGTATAACATATATGAGACTCTAAGATGTATGAATGGTATAGCTATGAAGATACCAAAGAGACATTTGACCAAGATGATAGCTATGGTTGGAGGGGAGCAGAGAAATGCATTGGCCACAAACGTTGAAAAGAAGATGGGAGATGTAACATAAACCAATGGTAGGGAAGTACAATGAAGACTAGTCATAAAATTTTGGACTATTGGAAACAAGAAGACAAACAAACAAAATGTTATAAGAAGAACTAAAAAGGTAATGCCTTGTGTGTAGTTCAAAGCTGGAGAGTCTCGTGGGCATTGCATCGCATAATGTTTGCATAAGGAAATGACTCACCTATCCCAAATGGCTGAAATAGACTTATGTTTCTACACTTTTCCCCTTTTATGCACCTCTATGGCAAGGCAACTACCCAACACAGTATTTACATGCCAAATTTCTTTTCATTAATATACAGACTTGTGATGCAAAACTAGGTTGGATGTCTAAGAATTGTATGATGAATGGCATAATCTACAAATCTTTCGGTGTATAAAAATGAAAATATGAATGGTACTCTCAACTGCACAAAACCTCAAGGAATAATCTCTCTTTTTGAAGTTCCCAGCACATAATTTAACCAACAATTTTATGAAAATAACATCTACATAGTAAAGAACTCTGATTTAAAACTAGAGAAATCAGAATAACAGTAACAAAGCATTGAATACTCCTTGAGAGCCCTCCTTCTAGCACCATTTTGTGGACATCAAATTTGCAAATGGTTAACAATATTAACATAATATCATCATGTTAGTCTCTTGAAAAACATTAGATTTGAAATCCTTATGAAATACTTGACTATGATGAAATATGCAAATTAGATAAAACAAAGATAATCAAATGTAAGCATATAAAAACATAATTCAAAACTTTATTTCATAGTGGATTGGTTCTATTATTGAATATAGCCCTTTCCCAATCCTTGATAAATAAGCTAGTGATGAAATTGCTATGAAGAATGATATGGATGAGCAAAATCAGTTCTCAAGGAGAGTGACTTTGCCTATAATTTTGAGGATCAAATTGTGGAGGCTTTGCTTGAGGATGAAGCCTCTCATTTATAGATTATTTTGATAAGAGATTGGCCAATGAAATGAGGCCGCTTGTCAACCTCTGATTGGTTGAGGAGTGAGCACATTTTGGTCAATGTGCCAAGAATTTAAAATTGTTTAAGTGGGGGGACATGTAAGACTTTCAGAATTTTAAATTCTAAGTGGGGAACATGTCAGAATTTAATACTCTAAAAATGCATGGGTGGAAGATAAGTCAGAATTTTAAATTCTGAGTGGGGAACATGTCAGAATTTAATATTCTAAAAATGCATGGGTGGAGGATAAGTTGGAATTTTAAATTCTGAGTGGGGAACATGTCAGAATTTAAAATTCTGAAAATGCATGAGTGGGGAATATTCTTCCAAGATGCCATGTTAAATAGGGATTTTAATAAATCAATAAATTGATTTATTTGTGCAAGTGGATGATTAGGTTAATTTAATTAGGATTAGATTAGCCTAATGATGATTAGGATGTTTTGACTTATTTGATTAAATACTTGATTTATTTAAATCAAAAAAGGATGGAATATGATTTGGGATTTGATTAAATGGCCATTTGATTTATTATTAAAAGGTTGATGATAATGTTTATTTGATTTTAAATAAATGACCTTAGGAGATGAGATTACCTAATGAATGGATGAAAGTGAACCTGATTAATCGGTGAATGGACCTAATGTGAAACCTAGTTTAGTTGATGAATTAACTCGATCGAATGCAAAATGTTAATTTTGCATGTCTACAATACAAAATATTTGTAGGTGCCATGATTTCAAGTAAATAACCCATCAGAGTTTGGAACTTTGGGATCCTAAGAGAAAGCACAAAAACAATGTAGTATAGAATGACCAGGCATGCTAGGGTGAAAAATATGACCTCTCCTAGTATAAAACTACCCACATGGATGTTTCCAAACTATCAATTTGACCTTCTGATGCATAGAACAAATATTATGCTACCTTGCAACTTTCTCTTTAATGCATTTGACAATTGCAATGTTTGAAAACTTGTTGCCATCGCAAAAAGGATTGGATTTTTTAAAAAATAGAATTTTATTATGAAGGGACACTATATGACATTATACCTTTAGATGGAATATTTTTATGTGCCACAGATTCTAAGAAATAACTTGTCAAAATTTTCCACTTTTTGTCAGTTAGGGCTCTTAAGAGAAAGCAGTGTTACACTATAATCTAGAATGATTGGAAAATATGGGGTGTGAAATAGGCACCTACCTAGCATAAAAACATCCACACAAATATGTCAACATTGTCAGTTTGGCCCCACAACTGATGAACTTTTTTTCTACCTTGCAACTTTTTATTCAATGCATTTGAAGTTTTTTGCAACGTATGAAAACTTGTCATCACATCCATATGGATTGGATTTTTAAAAATTTGAAAGATTTTATTCTAGAAGGACCTTACATGACCTTGTACCTATAGATAGAAATTTTTTAGTTGTCATGGTTTTTGAGAAACAACCCATTGAATTCTACCACTATTTGACACCTAGGATCTTAAGAGAAAGTGTGACAAAATGTAGTCTGGAATAATTGGGAAATCTTGGGTGAAAAGTGGTACCTTTCCTAGCATAAATCCACCCACTTGGATGCATCAGTTCACATTGTTTTTTTGACTCCACAATGCACAAAACAAAAATTATGCTACTCCAATATTTTTTCTTCAATGCATTTCACACTTTTTGCAACATCTAGAAACTTGTTGCTATAGCCAAATAGATTGAACTTCTAAAATTTTGAGAGACATTATTGTGGAGGGTCCCTAACTAACCCTATACTTTTATAAAAAAAAAAATTGGGTGCCACTATTTATGAGAAATAGCCTGTCAAAGTTTTCCATTTTTTGACAGTTGGAGCTCTTAAGAGAAAGCATCAACACAATGCAGTATGGAATGATTGGGAAAGTTGGAGTGAAAATATGACCATTTCTAGCATAAACCCACCAACTCAAATGTGTTGGCACTATCAATTTAGCCCCATGATACATCAAATATAAAATTTGGATTTTGACAAGATTTTATGAAGCATAATTGATGTTTCTTGCAACATTTAAAACATTGTAGGAAAGTGGATTAGAGAGTTCAAAAACTAAGAGTGATTATTATTTAGGACCTTATGTGACATTTTACCTTAAGTTATAATATTTTGGGTTCCAGAATTTCCTAGAAATCTAGCTCATTAAAGTTTTCCACTTTTTGGCAATTAGGGCTCTTAAGAGAAAGCATTAACACAATGTACACTACAATGTTTGGGAAAGTTGGGGTGTGAAATTTTGGAGTAATTAGGATATCAATTGATCATTATTTAATCATTAATTGATTATTAATTCCCTTATTACTTTATTCACTTAAATTAAACTTAGTAGTTATTTTTTATTATTAGATTGGGTTAATTATATGTTAAGTTGTCTCATTGCATAAGATTAAAACAATTGTCACAATCTAATGCAATCCTCATCTACGGTTTTATTTTTCATGCTTTTGTAAGCATGTACATTCATTGTAATCATTAATCCATGGAAAATAATTCTATTCAATTCAATATTATTGTAGGTTAATCTCAATATTAGATGCTTGTGTGATACTCGTGTGGATTCAATCTTTTCTCTCTTGATTGCATAGAAAATTGGTTGATTTAATGTCTTTTTTTTATAGGAATTTTAGTTGTAGAGGATCACTTAGAGTTGTGGGGTTTTGTTGCAAAGGAAACTAGTGTTACACCAAAAGATTGACCTGTTAATGCCTGATACAACCATTAGATTTATACAAGATCCAAGGTCCACGAGAGGTGGTTAAACCATGTCACGAAGCCCAAGCACCACACTAGCCCATGCTAAGAAGACCAAGGGTGACATCATGAAACAATCCCCCTCTCCAGTACAAGTAAGGGGTTCAAACCTGTGACCTCATCTCTGATACCAATTATTCCAAAGGTGATTGCCTTTGCACCAAAAGAATGACCTATTAATGCTTGATATAACTATTGGATTTATACAAGATCCAATATCTATAGGAGGTAGTTAAACCATCTCACAAAGCCCAAGCAACATGCTATCCCACGCCGAGGAGACCAAGGGTGACACCTTGCAACTGATTCACTATCAAATCTAACATGGTATCAAAGCACTAGATCTATGACTTCCTATCCAAATTCTAAGAGATTCAAGATTGAGGGAAAAATTGGCTTATCCTGAGGTGAAATAGGCATCACTATTGCATCGAAAATGGACACAAATATATGGAATGCCTATCATTTGGTCAAATTTGGTGAAGTTGAAAAAAAGGAAAAATATTGTTAGTAGCCAAAGGTACACACAAGAATCTATATGGTTGTATGGTCCTACACGTGATCCTAAATCACCATTAATTTTCTGATGCAAGTATGAGGGTTTTAAAAATAATTGTCTTAAAAAAATATTTATAGAATAAAAAATAAAATAAAAAAGGTATTTTTTTGGGTATCAAGTACTCTACTTGCATTGTACAAGCATTTAACACCAATTGGCTACATGGTCAACGATAGGCCCCGAAGGCTTTATTGGTGCCCACCGATAGTGAGCCCGCCACATCCATGGTAGCCCCATCCCTTGTGAATTGGTTAATTTCTAGTGATTTCAATTAACCCACTAATGACAAACAAAAACCCTAGCCACAAAACTCAAACCCAATAGCATCTCTGATGACCCAGTGAAATATTCTGCTAACCGCATATTCCAATGGAAAGAAGCATATACTAACACCTGCACAATTTTTAATCAAACTAGCTTTTTCAAGCAATTAGGAATATTCCATGCTAATTTCATCCATACTATAGCTCTCAAGCCTCTTCCTAGCCCTCATTTTCTTTAAAAGAGCCATTTTTTCTTTTTGCCATAACTTGCACATATAGTGTCAAAATTGGGAAAACAAGATATCATCAAAGATTTGGTTCCATCTACTTTCCAGTGGTGTACATATCATTATTAAATTTTTCTATTGGTTCTTACTATTCTCAATCAAAGTTAGATTATCATTTTGCACTTTTGAGCTCATAAATTTTCTTTTGTATCTTAATTTTTTGCAATTCAAGTAGCATTGGGAAGGTATTTCAAAGATCTTTAGATCTATTCATGCATTTTTTCCAAACTCTACCCTAGTTATATTTTATTTAGTTTTTTATAATTTCATAATTATGTCAATTATTTGGATGTCTTGGCACTTAGAAAGGATCTTTTTGTGTTGGATGACTTCATTTGGTCTACTTTATGTGTAGTCGGGTTATTAGACTTTGATTTGATCATTTAAGGAAGTATCATGGTTTTTTCATTCGTCCTTCTATGATCAACTTTGAAAAGAATAATTATGAGTCTTGGAAAAATGGCATCTTGGCACATCTCAAGTGGCTTGATCTCTTCCCTTATCTATATGGATTCATTAACCTACACCAAACACAATAGGGAGTTATTCAACATGGGGTATTATCAGTGATCATGTTGTAGGGGTTATATGTTCTAGTGAACTGGTCTTGACACTATGTGTGTTGTACCAAAAATTTATCTCCCCCACACACTTTGGATTCATCTTTGGGAGATCCATGGAGACCCTCATATCTCTCCATACCTAGAGGATCCTATTGTAGATTGCCGCATTCCTCTTGTAGATGCATATTCCATACCCTTTAATGATGATACTTTAGAGTAGCTTGAGTATAACATAGGTCTTGCATATTCCAATGATTCAAAGTCTTATCTTCATGTTCCCACTCTTCATATCAAAACTTCATTGAATCATCTTCTATTGTTCTTGATTAGTTTGTAATTTTTGCACCTTTGGCCCTTATTGGTTCATTGCAGGAGGACATCCATCTTCTTCCAGACACAACTACTTGGATTTATATCTTGAAAACATATCATCCTTGTTTGTAGATTCCTATATTGTAGATTTGGAGGAAATTTTTTAGGACATTCATCTCCTCTTTTTTGATAGCTACATCAACGTTGTTGGCCCACCATCTTCATCACCTTTCTAGCTTGTTCTGCACCAGTCTTCACTAGTTTATGGTGGAATTCATATCCTCAGTTTATCTCTCCTATTGAGGAACATCTATTGTACTTGCATAATAGAAGTAACCCTTGGGGGTTACATTGAGTCCTCCTTCTATCCATCTTTCACTATTGTAGTCATTTCTTTTTCTCTTTTGGAGAGGATTTTTTCCCATTTGGTTTTCTCCATTTCTCTAGTTATGAGAGATTCATTTATTTTTACATGGGTACCTCATTAGGACTTGTATCTAGACCCATCCATGCATCCATAATTACATTCTATATCAATTTTTTATAGCTTCTCCCTAAGTTGATCTTAAGGGATGGTGTCGGAGTAATTAGAACATCACTTGATAAATAATTAATAATTAATTAATTATTAAGTCCCTTATTTACTTTATTCACTTAAGCTAATCTTAGGAGTGTTTTTTATTATTAGATTGGGCTAATTATAGGTCAAGTTGTCTCATTGCATGAGATTGGGATAATTATAGGGTTTGTTTTTTTCATGCTTTTATAAGAATGCACACATTCATTGTAACCATCAATCTATGTAAGACAATTCTATTCAATTCAGAATTAGGTTGTTTCACTACTTATTAAAATATTTAGGCTGAGGATGAACCCCTGGTGTAGTATGGGATACACCAAATCCTCTTCCCAATTGCTTTCAAAGGTGCAAAAGGAATAGGATGGACCCATGTTGTAGTGCACAATGTATTGGCATTCCTTTTCTATCTAGGATGCATTATGGACAAGTATTAGCCAACCATTATGGATGTGTCAATAATTCACTATATATATGTTAGTCACCATTGCTCTTGTAATGTGCATATGAGCTAGTCACTATTATACTTTTGGAATAATATGAGGTAGTCACCATTGTACATGTGATGTGCATATGAGCCAATCATTATTATAAGTTTGTGATTTACATATGAGATAGTCACCATTATGCTTGTGATGTGTGTATGATCCAACCACTATTGTTCTTGTGATGTACATATGACGTTAGTCGCCATTGTACTTGAAATGCACATATGAGACAATTGCTATTGTACTTATAATATACATATGATCTAGTCACTATTGTACTTGTAATGTTTGTATGAGCCAAACACTATTATACTTGTGATGTGCATATGAGCTAGTCATTGTATTTGTGATGTGTATGAGCTATTCACCTTGTGTATATGTGATGTATGCTCAAGACATACATTATGTATGATCTTGGGATTGTGAAGTGATATGACCCCTATGTGTAATTGTGTGTTTTTGTACATTATGATTGGTAATGTTTGGTATTGGAACCAACACTAAATGTCAAATTATTAAGATTATGTTATTAGCTATGTTGATATCTTACACATAATCAATTAATAGTCATGAGTTAAAAGTGAGATAAAAGATCTCTTGAAAGAGGAGAGGATGAACTCCCTTTATATTGGTGTACAAACTACAAAGCATCTACATAGGTAGGGTCATCATGAATTAACCATTGAGGATTAGGTCTACGACTAGGAATGACTCTAACCATGAAAGCTTAACATTTTTTATTGTAAGCATATAAGTGGTGACATTGAGTTTTCATTGCCATCGCGAATGAAGAACTTTTGAGATCACCACTTCTAATTTAGATGGAAGATGTTTGGTCAATTAAGCTGGTAGTTCTTGTGAATTGAAATATAAAAAAGAATGTAGTGATTGTGAGGTATATTTCACACTTCCAACATAATTTATTTAGAAAATTCAAACTGAAATGCTTTTTTATCACATAAATGAAATAATTCTTATGTAAATATTGCACGCTATATACAAATCTTATATCATTCCAAATTTGATTCTCCATTTAAAATCCTATGTGATTTCTCTCATTTCTATGACTTCACATAGGGTAGGGTATTAATACTGCTTTGATATCATGTTGGAAAATTACAAGCACAAATATTACAAAACTAGAAACTATTGTTGCTCAAGTAACACCAAAAAAGTAAGTATAATAATAATTCTTTAGGGGATTTACCATATATTGTGTAAATGTTTATAAATCATTACATTTCAATATTCAACTTCTTCAAACTATCCTAAACTATCCTAAAAAACCTAATCCAATTAACAAAAATAACACTAAGTCACTAAGGTGACTTTATTACAAAATGTAAACCTTATTTTCCAACACTAAGCATCATATTTACAAGGGAGGGTCCCTAATGGCCTAGGTAAATCACTAAAGTGAAGATATGTCATTATAAAATTTAAATAGTGAATCTAAATTAGTTTGGATTCTCTTATTTATCTTTAATCATTAAAAAAGAAACAAAAAGGCTTAATTATTGTTATAATTAAAGAAAAGTTGTTAAAAAAAAATTAGAAAAAGAAAATGTTAAATTTTATGGAATATTTTTTTTAAATGTCTAATTATATGAGAAAATTTCTCTTAAAAATATATTTTAGATTAATTTTTTTTATAATAATATTTTTCATTTAAAACAATATTTTAAATTATTATATATTTTATAAAAAATTTTAAAAAAAAACTCACAAATTATATTAACCGTATTTAAAATTGAATTATAAAATATAAATATAAATTAAAATAAATTATAAATAATACATTTAAAATGTTAATTAAAAATATATCAAAGCTCAAATTATTCTTTCCTATTTATAAAGTAAAATACAGTTTCCCAATTTCTTATATAAAAATTCTAAATTTCACTTTAAAAATGGAATTATTATTTTTCCTATCAAAATAAAAAAAAAATCTTGAAATAAAGAACTTTAACTTTGATAGAAAAAATAATAATTCTAAACTTTAATTTTAGAATTATTGTGTTTTCTTTTATCAAAATAAAAATTTATTCTATGCTGAAAGTAAAATAAAGTTTCCTAATTTTCATATCAAAGTAAAAGTTTATTCTAATCCTCAAGGTGGTTTCCATTCTAAAGTAAAATTGTTTTCCCGTTTCCTTTTCCTCCGTCAAGTTCCATATTATCTAGTCCAATCACAATTAAAGGTTATTCTATTCTAAAATAAAAATTTCTATTCATTTAGATTGATATACATAAAGAAAAGATATTAAAGTAACACGTTCTTAAGCTTTGTCAGAATCAAGGAGACACTCCTAACCTTGAGTATACGGATTACAAGGAAAAGCTTTAAGTGTTGGAAAATGCAAAAAGCATAAATATTTTAAAATCAAATAATTGTTGTTTAGATAATAGGAAAAAATTGTAAATGTATTATAAATATTTTAGAGGTTTTATAATGTATCGTGTAAATGTTTATAAAAATATTATATTTTTATATTTTCATATAAATTTTTTAAATTGTATGAAATTATCATAAATTATTATATTAGAAATTAAGTTTCAATTAATTCAAAATTAAAATTATTATTAAGTCTTTAAGGTGACTTTATTATAAAATGTAAATTTTAATTTTCTAATATTGTCTTTAAAGTTTACATTATTAAACAATAAAATTAAAAGAACAAAAAACTGCACTTATAAATAACTATCAATCAACTTCTCTTCTTAAGAAAAATCCTTTCAATAAATTAAACAAATACATTAATGTATTTAACCATAACCTAGTAATATATTTATCACCGCCTTATAAATATGACACTAACCTACTATGCCAAAACTCCAAGGCACAAACTACTAACTAAACCAATCACATAGATCGGTACACTAATCGCTTGTAGAAATCATTTGTTAGGATTAAGGTGTCATCCACCTTATAAATCCTATGACACAGTTCCCACATCCTTGGAAAGTGTCTCTAAGCACTTAGGGTGTATTGGGAAAATGTTTTGTAATATTAATTCTCACCATTTGTAATATACTCATAAGGGGTTATGGGGTTCCAATAGCAATTGTAAAGGTGAGTTGTGGACATTAATGTTTAATATCATTTTCTCGACATGTGAATGTTTAGATTGAGATAATAAAAGATAGGAAATAAAAAATAAGTGACTGTTGGTATTTTCTAAGTGGGATCTTGGAAAGAGGCGAAAAGTGTCTCTTGATATTCCATCATTTATTGTATTTAATGTAATGTTTATCTTCCATGTTTCGAAACCCAAGCTATAGGGAAAATATTAGAGCCAAAATTGATGTCCTTTTGCATTCTAAGAAGGTAATCCAAGGGTTGGGGCCATTTGGAATGAAGGGTCATCTTTGAGATCCATTTTTGGGGCTTAAGATGTCTTCACAAGTCTATAAATTCAACCTCTTAGACGTAGAAAGTATAAGCAATAATTGAGTATAGATTTTCATTGTAGGTATAAAGATAGGTTGAAGCATAAAGAGGTTGTCCATAGATGCACATGTACTCCCATTGTGGAGGAAAAGAAGAGAATGACAGTGCATTTATTGTAATCTCATTTATTTGAAGATAATACATGCTTGGCCTCTCTTCTTGATGGGGTTTTTATCCACAAAACGGTTTTCCACGTAAATCCTATGTTATGTGATGTTTTGTGTTAATAATTTGTGCCACATTGTTCCTATCTTATGGTGATGTTATTTTTTATATATTACTATTATAAGTTCACATAAAGTAGTGTTTATAAACATGATATTTTGGCTATATTTGGCATCATAAAGAATATAGATCTAACCATGTTAGTTCCATATGAAGGAAACTTAATTTTTAGATTTTCATGTTGTTGTAGTCTAAGCCTTATATCTCATCCAGTGAAGTCATATTTGGATAGAGATTGAATTTTATAACAATCAGTATAAGAACATGTTCATTTCTCATTATTTGGTATCAGAGCTAAAGATTAACTAAGTTTTGGGTATTCCTTCTTTTTTATTTCTTAGTTTGGGAAGCTTATGGGAATTTGTTAGAAAGAATTGAAGGATTTTTGAAGGCTTGTGGGTCTACAATTAATGTTCTTTGAGTAACTTTGTTTTGCAGATTTGTGGGATTGGAAGCCATGGATATTGTAAATGTGGTCTATGTTGGACACTGAAAGTTCATGATTTTGGATCTTTATGGAGTTGGTTATGTTTTTGATAATTTGAAGCTCTTGTTTGATAATATTTTTTTATCATCTTATTTGGTGGTTTTATTCCTTTACCTTGTGGTCATGTGCAGTGAGAAGGTATTCATGTTGGATGGGTAGAGATACCCTAGTCACATAAAATACCCTCAATTTGGATTAGAGAATGGAGTGCTTATGTTAGCTTCAGGGTTTCAACCCTTGGTTAAATGAAAGCACTAGAAAATAAACCACTAACCTTTTTCTTATTTGTGGCAATGATATGTTTCATATGTTATAAGCTCCTGGAAAAATTAGTTTTCCTATTGGGTTGTAGTTTACTCTTGTTTTAGCTATTGGTTTGTAGATTTGTGCTCATTCTATTATTCATGTGACATGTTTGATGTCAATGTATGGATATTTTAATGGATTTCAGATTTAAAGAGATAGTTTTACATGTTTTACATGTTAACAAATATATGTGGCATGTAGATTTATGATGAGACTATATTCAAGGTGTTTTGTTGTATGAAGAAAATTATAGGTTTGTATGGCTACTCAAAGGGTTCTTATTGATCTATGGTTACTGTTATGAGAGTTTGTTTGGAAAATTAGATCTAGCATTGATCCTAGAGTTTGAGTCTTAGAAATCCACATGCTATACCTAATTATATCTATTTTTCATGATACTAATGTGGAGTTGAATCTATTTTTCATTTATTTGAGATTGGAGAACTGATTATGTATTTCTCCTTTGATATGTTACATATATGTGTCGATCTTGTAAAAATTTATGATGTGGATTGTATTTGGTAGTCCATATTATTGATCTCCATTATTGCATTTGATGCAGGAGCATCCTCGATTCTTGGCAATCATGCATCAACCAAAAATATTTTCCTTTAAGTTTTGTTCTTGTTTTGTTCTTTCTTAGGTCATGTTGGTGGATTCATCATCTTTACTCACCTAACCCTGTGGATCTTGGAGTACATCAACTACATGTTCATTTTCCTTGTCCCAAGAATTGAGCGCAATTGGATCTTTTTTTGGCAAGCTATCGCTTTTAGAATTCTTGGCACTATCTTGAACTGGCACCGAAATAGTTTTCAAGCCTAATGGCTAATTTGATCAATTCGTGGATCGTTCCCGTGACTTGCGGATCTTAACAGTGTGATTTTAATTAATCCTGGGAGTGTCCCCGACCTTCAATATAGGTCCACACTTCGTCTTACACACTTGTTGTGGAGTAATTCCAAATTTGAGGCCAACTTGTTCATGTGCTCGTTACATTTTCTTTCATTGGAAGATGTAATGATAATTGGCCGATGCAGATGTTTCTAAAATCATGGACATGCTATGAAGCTTGTAATTAATCATTAGAATAGGTAGTAGGAATAGATAGATAAGTTTGGATTAGATTTGTAAGAATTCAGCTTGAATATAGGAGCACATTGGAATATTGTATTTTTGAACATGTTGTATCAGGCCTGTGAGCCGAATCTATAAGCCCAGATGTTGTCAGCCAAATGTAATTGAGACTTCTATTAATAAGAATATTCCCATCTACATTTGCCTCCATATTCTCTATTGCTTTCGTTGTGTTACTCTTGTTGCACAACCTAGATCATTCTCTTTGAGGACCCTCCTACCGTGGTTGCACTAGATTGGTATCAAAGTGAGTTTTGATCCATGTGTGAGGTCGACAGAATTTGCTGAGTCCTATAAAAGATTTGTTGTGGGGTGGTAAATTGAGGATTTGACTTGCAGTTGCATAGGACTGTTGTAAAGATGGCTAGAAGAAGAAATGTTAGAGGAAATGGAGCACGTGGAAATGTAGACCAAGCTATAATGGAGATGCTAAGAGGAATTGCTACTAGATTAGATGCAGTTGAAATGGCCTAGAGAAGAGGTCACCAGTTGATGATGTGAGTGATGAAGGGGTAGAAGTTCAGGAAGAAGGAGGAAGAGAAGAGCAACTTGGCCTAGATCAAGGGGAAGAGAGGTTCATAAGATCCGTAACTAGAGCAAATATGAAGCCACATTTCAATCCATGAAATTATACTGGTAAGTTGGATTCAAAAGAATTGCTTGATTGGACAACAAAGATGGAAAAATATTTTGAATTTGAAGGTACCGCCAAAGATAAGAAAGTGAAATTTTCTTGTACAAAGTTGAAAGGACATGCATCCCTTTGGTTGGAACATTTGCAAATAGATAGACAAAGAAGAGGGAAAGAAAAGATACAATCTTGGGATCAAATGGTGAATAAGTTAAAGACAAAGTTCATGCCTGCAGACTATCAAGTTAGTTTGTCCCAGAAATTGCAAAATTTGAAGTAGAAAGATTCAAGTGTGATAGAGTATATTGAGGAGTTCTATAAGTTGAAAATTAGATCTAGACATTCTGAGGATGAGATGGAGCAAGTAGCTAGATATGTGAATGGTTTGAGGTCATCTATACAGGATGAGATTAGCTTGATCAAGTTGCAAAATGTGGAGGAGGCATATAGTGTGCCATAAAAGTAGAAGAGAAGCTAAATAAGAGACATGAGTAGATGTAAAGAGGAAGAGGTGGAAGAGTACCTTTTTTGGATTAGAACAAGCATAAGGAGGTTAGTAAGAATGATAATACATATTAGAAAAGTGATGGAAACTCACACAAAAGAGGGGGATATGGTGGTTACCAGAATGAAGGACATGGAAGAGATGATAGAGGACAAGAGAAAAGGGTATTCAGAGGAACTTGTTATAAATTTGGTGGACATAGAGCATTTGAATGTAATCAGGGAGAGACAAGCAAAAAGATGGAGAATAATAGAAAAACAGCCTTTGTTGAGGAAGATCATGTTGGATCATCTAACAAACTAGAAGAAGGAGAAGTGTTGGTGAATAGAAGAGTACTATGTTAGAGTGAGTTGGAGCAGGAACTGTTGCAGAGGAAGAATTTATTCCAGACAAGATGCAAGGTAGCTGGTAAATGTTGCAAGGTGATAGTTGACAGTGGAAGTTTTGAAAACCTGGTTTCTGAAGAGATGGTGACTAAGTTGAAGTTGGAAATATTGAAGCACCCAAAGCCCTATTAGATAGCATGGATACAAGATGAACATAAGATTCTGGTAAGTGAAAAAAATTTGGTGAAATAAAAGATAGGAAATTACCATGATGAAGTTTTGTGTGATATCATGCCTATGGATATATGTCATGTTTTTTTGGGAAGGCCTTGGTAGTATGATTGATAGGCTATTCATGATGGAAAGAAGAATATATAAACTATTGTTGCTAATGGGATGAAGAAAATTTTGTTGCTAATGGGATGAAGCAGATTTTGTTGCCATCGGAAAATGTTCCTACAGTTGAAGTTTGTACGAATGCTAGGGTTTGTCTGGTTGACAAAAGGAGACTCTTTGATGGATTGAGACATGAGAATGTGTGTTATGCCTTAGTTCCTAAGAAGGCCAAAGATTTGAAGCATGTGGAAGAACACTTGGAAGAGATAAAGGAGTTGTTGACAGAATATGAAGAGATCATTTCAGATAATGTACCTGATGGATTACCACCTATGAGGAGTATTAGTCATTGCATGATTTGATTCCTGGAGCTAGTTTTCCTAATAAAGTAGCACACCAAATGACACCTGTAGAGAATGAAGAGTTGAATAGTCGAGTGCAAGAATTGTTAAGGAAAGGTGTGATTAGAGAAAGCTTAAGCCCTTGTGTAGTACCTACTGTATTGGCACCTAAGAAGGATGGAGAAATGGAGAATGTGTACGGATTCAAGAGCCATAAATAAGATCATGGTGAAGTATAGATTTCCCTTACCCCAGATGGATGAAATTATGGATTGTTTGAGTGGAGCTAGATACTTTACAAAGATATATTTGAAGAGTGGATATCACTAGATCAAAATCAGAGAAGGGGATGAGTGGAAAACAACATTTAAGACAAATGAAGGATTGTATGAGTGGTTGGTGATGCCTTTTGGATTAACAAATGCATCGATTACTTTCATGAGATTGATGAATAAGGTAATGAAGAAATTCTTGGGTAAGTTTGTGATTGTTTACTTAGATGACATCTTGATTTTCAATAAAAGTAGAGAAGAAAATTTGTTGCATATTAGACAAGTTTTGCAGAGGTTGAGAAAGGATCAGTTGATAAAAATTAAAAAATGTAGTTTCATGAAGGAGGAATTGGTATATCTAGGATTTGTAATATTTTTGGAAGGATTGAAGATGGATCCTGAGAAGGTTAGAGTGATTGTTGAGTGGCCTACACCTAATACCATTGGAGAGGTAAGATCTTTTCATGGATTGGCTAGTTTCTATAGAAAGTTCATTAGGAATTTCAGTTCTATTTGTAGCCCTATGATAGAAAAAATGAGAGGAGATAGGAAGGATTTTAGATGGACATCTAGAGCAGATCAAAGTTTTGAATTGTTGAAGCAGAAAGTGACTGAGCAGCCTGTGTTGGATTTACCGGATTTCACTAAGGTATTTCAAGTGGACTATGATGCAAGTTGGAATGCAATTGGAGTAGTGTTGAGCCAAGAAGGAAGACTTGTAGCTTATTTTAGTGAGAAGTTGAATGATGCTAGGAGAAGATATTTAGTGTATGATTAGGAATTTTATGCCATAATTCAAGCCTTGAAGAAGTGGAGTCAAATAGAGTTGTTGATGCATTGAGTAGGAGAAGGAATTTGCTGATAGAGGTGAGAGTGGAGGTATTAGGCTTTGATGAGTTGCAAAAATTGTATGAGGAAGACCCATATTTTGTAGAACCTTGGAAAGCTTGTAAGGAACTAGTTTTGGAGGATAGAAGATAGTGGTTGGATTATTTCATTCAGGGGGATATGTTGTTCAAAGGTAATCAGTTGTGTATACCCCAGAGTTCAATGAGGGAAAACTTGGTAAAAGAAAGCATAGTGGAGGATTGGAAAGACATTTTAGAATTGATAAGATAGTAGTGTAGGTGAGTGAGAACTATTTTTGGCCACAGATTCATAATGATGTTAGGATATTTGTGCAAAGTTGCAGAGTTTTTCAAGTTGCAAAAGGGAGTAATCAGAATGTTGGATTGTATAAGCCTTTGAAAGTTCCAGAGAGACCTTGGGAGGATATCAACATGGATTTCGTACTTGGATTGTTGAAGACACAAAGAGGTAATGATTCAGTATTTGTGGTGGTAGACATATTTTCTAAGATGGCACATTTCATACCTTGTAGGAAGAAAATAGATGCAATACATGTAGCAGACTTATTTTTCAAGGCAGTGGTTATATTGCATGGATTACCTAGGAGTATTGTTTTAGACAGAGATGTAAAATTTGTTGGTTACTTTTGGAGGACACTTTGGAAGAAGTTGAAGACCGATTTGAAGTTTAGTTCTACATTTCACCCATAGATTGATGGACAAACAAAAGCAGTGAACAAGAGCTTGGGGAATTTTTTGAGATGTTTGGTTGGAGAGAAGACTAGAAGTTGGGATTTAATCCTTGCACAAGTAGAGTTTTCTTACAATAATTCAGTGAATAGGAGTATAGGGAAAATAACTTTTGATATTGTTATGGGAGTACACCCTAGAGGTATATCAAAGTTAAGAGACATCAGTATGGAAGCTAAAAGGAGTGCAGAAGTAGAGGAACTTGTAGAACATATGAAGAAAGTACATACTCAAGTGAAACAACAATTGGAAGACATGAACCAGAAGTATACGGAGAAAGCAGATGAAAAGAGGGGACATAAGGAGTTTGAAGTTGGAGATAAAGCAATGGTATATTTGAGGAAGGAAATATTTCTAGTTGGGACATACAACAAGTTGAAGATGAGGAAGTTTGATTCGAGAAATGCATATGAAATGGAGTTAGCGGAGGGCATGGGTAAATCACCTATATTCAACATTGCAGACCTACATCAGTATTATGAAGCATAATTTAGTAAGGACAATACAATGGAATTGGAGGATCAGTTTCCTAAATGACAACTAGATGAGATTCAGGAGGTTCTAGATATTAGAGATGGGAGGAAGACTCGTGGAAGACAGTATCAAGAATACCTTGTGAAGTGGAGAGGCATACCAGTGGAGGATTCTTCATGAATTTCTCAAGCTAAGGTAGACCATCTTGGTTTTCCTTTGGCCCTTAAAAAGTGAGATACTCACTTTTCATTAACATTAGATGTCTGATGCAGGAGCATCCTTGATTCTTGGAAATCTTACATCAACCAAAAATATTTTCCTTTCATTTTTGTTCTTGTTTTGTTCTTTCTCGGTTCATGTTGGTGGATTCATCATCTTTGCTCACCTGACCCTATGGATCTTGGAGTACATCATCTACATGTTCATTTTCCTTGTCCCAAGATTTGAGCACTATTGGATCTTTTTCTAGCAAGTTATAGCTTCCAAAATTCTTGGTAGTTTCTTGAATCGACACCAGAATAGTTTTCAAGTCTAACAGCTAATCTAATTGATTCATGAATTGTTCTCATGACTTGCGGATCTTAACAGTGTGATTTTAATTGTTCTTGGGAGTGTCCCCAACCTTCAATATAGGTCCACACTTTGTCTTATGCACCTATTGTGGAGTAATTCCAAATTTGAGGTTGGCTTGTTCATGCACCCATTACATTTTCTTTCATTGGAAGATGTAAATCTTTGGACGATGTGGATGTTTCCAGAATCATGGAAATTCTATAATGCTTGTAATTAATCATTAGAATAGGTAGTAGGAATAGATAGATAGGTTTGGATTAGATTTGTAATAATTCATCTTGAATATAGGGGCACATTGGAATATTGTATTTCTATACATGTTGTATCAAGCCTATGAGTTGAATCTATAAGCCCGGATGTTGTCGACTGAATGTAATTGAGACTTTTGTTAATAAGAATATTCCCATCTACATTTTCCTCCATATTCTCTATTTCTTTCATTGTGTTACTCTTGTTGCACGACCCAGATCATTCTCTTTGAGGACCCTCCTACTGTGGTTGCACCAATGTATTGGTATTCTTATTGTAGTGAGAGATGGTTATTGGGAGTACCTAATATAGTTTCTCATTTGACTCTTTAGTAGTTGTTTATAGTGTATGAGAAACTCTATTCACCTTTAAATAGATTTTTTGTAATCATATTGGTCATGATGCAATTTATAACTTGGTATTACTTTAAGTGAGATACTTATGCAATTACAAAATATGTTATATCTTCTTTGTTTCAAGATTTTGGTTCTAAGATAGCATTTTTGTTACAATGTGTAGTGATCCATGGATAATACTTTATTAGAATATGGATGGTATTTTACAATATTTATTTTTGATTATGGGTAATGCAGGTTTTGATGGGCCCCGAAACCCAGTACATATGGTTTTGAAGGGATCTAAAACCATATCCAAAGCAAGCAATCTACGAATAGATAAAAATTAACAAATCATCAGTATCCAAACAATAACAACCATTATAGATCAATAAGACAACACAGGCTACAAATAGCTATCATGGAGATACGGGACCTTAAACCCTAACAACTAGGTTTTGATAGAAGAAACCTCCTGAACTGATCAAGCAACAATATAGCTAGGCTACAACAAACCATCTGCTTAGTAATAGCAACATTAATCCCATCAAATCCATACTTCCCACCTCAATAGGGAAGCTAGAGAGAACAAAAAACAATGATAACCATCCACCTCCTTCCAACTCCATCCCACATGAAAAGAGATCCCAATCTCCTCCTCAATAGGAGAGGGCTCCCCTCTAATGGAGAGGAAGAAAAAGAAATCCTTACCACCAAAGCCCACCCTCTCATGCACACATGAGTTTCACCTCAATAGAAACAAGCAATAAAGAAGAGAACTTCTTGCCAAGTCTATAGCAACCAAATCCACCTCAAAAGGAGAGGGTTCCACCTCACAAGGAATAGTCTTCACCTCCATAGAAGACACCATCTGTAGAACTTGGAAGAAAGAAAGAACTTTGATAGAAAGGACAGTAATATCATCCTTTGGCCTAGTAAGATACTAGAGCTTGAAAGAAGAAACAACCATCAACATTAAACACAACCATGATTAAGCCTTCAAAATAAACCATTGTAATAAAGATCAACAACATTGGCCTTAAGAAGTGTAAGGTAGGGGGACCAACCACACCAAGGCTCTAGGTCATGGAGAACTAAGAGTGGAGGGCTGCCCTATCTTACCTCAAGCTTAAAGGATGTTTAGGTCAAGGATAGAGAATTAAGAGCACTCTCAAGTGCTTCTATCACTCTACTAATCTAAATGCTTGAATGGGAATAGGCGAGATAATTTTTAGAACTTGAATTGTACCTTAGGAAGCTCTCTACCCAAGGACAACAATGCAGGTCAGGGATGACAGCGTGACATGCTGGCATCTCTCTAGGGTGCTAGTGTTCATATGACTAGAAAGTGGAAAAGTACAGTCTCGACTACCAAAAAACCTGCTTGCAATCTAGCTAATGAAGTTTAACAAAATGAATAGAATAATGAATTACAAAAAAGGATTATAGAGATAATAAAGGAGATAGAGAAAACTAAGGTGATAACGTCCAACTCACTAAGAGTCCAGTTCTCCAGCAAACTCCACACACATGTACACCTACACATAGCCAAGAGAGGAAAAATGTTGGGGCTATATAGGGGTTTTCCTTAGTCAAACCCTCACTTTGGTGTTTCCACCTCCATGGACAACTAGATAAATAGAGAGAAACAAAAATATGATAAAGAAAGTAATGCTAGAATAGAAATGAAATCAAACACTACAAGATACACAAAGCTACAAAAATCCAACAACAAAATAAACAAATGTGTTACAACCCTCAACCAAAGGCACTCAAGGCCAATGAGAGAGGAATGCAAGCCCACAACAATGGTAGAGTTGATGCAGTTGCAACAATGCCAAAAGCAACCTCACTAGGCACCAAGTTGAAGCTTCTATGGTAGAGTATGTGGGATGTTGTGATGTTGGAGACGTGAAGATAGTAGTGCAACAAGTAGCTCAAATGTATGAAGATGCTCAAATTGGTGTGTACAAGCTCAAGAGTTGCCAAGGAGATGGAATATATTGCTAAAGAGATCATAGAAGAAGGAATGAATGTGAAAATGGATGCATTTGAAGATCATTTGAGAGGGAAAGAGCCATTTTTGGGTTGGTTGGTTGACAAAAAGGCATTACATTTCATCCCCAATGAGGAGTGTAGTATCCCTACAGACTCCAAAGGTAGGAATCTATCAGGGATAACAATGCACCGCATAGACATTTGTGGGACTTACTCACATCCCTGACAAAAATCCCCCCACCAACACAAAAGACAAGTGCCAAGTGGATTCATTATGGATGGGTGATGTGGAATTTTGTAGTTTGGTTTCATTTTTAAGGTGGAGGGATGTAAAATGGGAATTTTCAAAAGGGGTGCAAATTCATTCCTATACATTTTTCCCCCACTTTAGCGAGCATGAGTGTCCATGAATGTTCGGTAAAGTAGATTGAAGAGTTTAAAATTGTATACCCTAACAGTTGAGGAAGCAGACTGCAATCTGGTGATCTCGAAAGCACAAGGTAGGCAAATAACTCCATAGGTACTCTCTCCTAAGGAGGTTCGAACAAAGGACTCTGTAGATCCTTAGAACTATAGAGTTGAATAAATTACACCTAAGGTCCATAGAACAAAAATGGAAAAATATCATAGGATGCAAGCACTTCACAAGCCCTCAAACCTAAAAAAAGGTTCCCCCTAGGTACTCTCTCCTGAAGGAAGACTAGTGTAAGGGGACTCCACAAAGTCAAACTAGAAAGTGGCTTCATAGGTGCACCTGCAAAGCAACATGTTAATCCACAAATAAAACATGTTAGAAAGAAAAGAGCAACCATTGAGGAAAACAAGCAGACAGTCATGAAGACAATTGAAAAAGTGAAGGAAGAGCTTTCAAAGGGGTCCCTCAAGAACCCTTTAAAAGAAGAGGGGTCCACTTAAGGGACTTTATCTTTGAAAGTACATGAATGTTTTCACAAATTGATTCAACATCAAGGAATCCTTTCAAAAGATGTTCACTTCATCAAGGAATTCGAAAGGAAGAAAATTCCCCCATGCTAGGGGAAGGTCGAGGCTTCTCCCACAAGAAAAGTTGCTCCCTCCTTGAAGGAAAGTTCTTCAAGTTCTTTCTTTGTGAACCCATGATTAAGGAAACACATTTCGCTAGGGGTCCTTGTTGAGAATGTGATTTTTGAAAAAAAAATTGAAAGGATTTCCAAGAAAACATTCATTAACCATCGAATTCATTTTTTTAAAATCAAAGTGAAATGATAGCCCCCTTAGGATGGTGCATGCTAAATGTAGAGGCACATGATGTCCTAAGGAGAGAAAAAGTGAATGAAAAAGTGATGTTGTGGTCCACAGAACATTGTGAGATGTAACTATGGTAATTTTGTTGCACACAGGAGGGACAACACATGAGCACCACAACATCACAAAGAAAGCACCAAAGGTAAGAGAACAACAATGTAAAAAGAGACTAACATCACAGACAAGGGACACAGGGGTGATATGATATTTTGGGGTCATAGCTTATATAAGTATGATAGTAGTATATAAATGAACTTTCATCAACCCCCTACTATATCAGACCATATGAAGAATGCACGAGAAGACAAAAGAAAAATAAAAAATCGGGTCAACATTGAAGGGAAGCCTAAATTCCCCCAACACTTTGCATTGTCCCCAATTGTCAAAAATAAATACACATAATCGAGGAAGAATGATGTAAAAAATAGAGGAAGTTTTACAACACAAAAACACTCCTATATCCAAGCACCTCCGAGGGTGACAAGGGTCATCCAAGAACACATCACGTAAGCATGGGGGAACACAAAAACACACACAATCTACACTCTAGATAAAGAAGAGGCCCCCCCTAACACTCATCAACCAAGAGGTCATCAACCTTCAAATCTAGATCATTATATGGGGAAGGTAGATGAGCTCGCAAGGGCGGAATATCAAGGGGGAACCCTATGACCCCCTTACAAAAAGAGCCAAGGAAGAGGGCCCCGCAAGGTCTTCTCTGCTTAGTTCTTATGGGGTAAAGGTTAGTGACTTTGCAAAGATCACTGAAAGGATCAGGACCTCATCTAGAGAGTTAAACATGCACTACACTAGAGTTCCATGTGTTGCCTCAATGGACGAGGGAGGTGGCACCCAATATTCACTACTATGCTCACCAAGTGACTCGGGAGTAGTGACAAACTCTGAGGATTTCAAAACTTCTTCCACCACTAGAATGGCACATGCTAATGGTGAACCACCCTTTGAAGAAGGTGGAGTCCTCTTTCGACCCCTATTGCTAGTGAGGTTTTCCTCCATCTTTCATTTTGTTAGAGGATGTGAAATCCCCACAAATGAGGTGGAAGGCACGGAGGAGAAGGAGAAGACCACAGTGGACACCATCAAGGTGTTTGACATATCCATAGGATTTGAGAATGGTAAGATGTTTGAGAGAAACATCATGAGAGGTGGCTCAACTGAAGGAGTAATAAACACCTACACCTTTTTCAGGTGAGGGTTGTTTATTCTTGCAATAGGAGCTGAAGGTGGCACTAGGGTTGATTGAATTGAAGTAGAGGGGATGTGAGAGGAAGACACAACAACAAGCCCTGAATTAGGGGCAGATGACTCCCCTTCCTTCCTCTATAGACCAGCCTGCTCAATGGCTAGATCCTTTCATTGATGCTTGCGCTCATGCGCAGGGTGGTTCCTACAACTCCAAGAGATAGAGGTTGGAATTTGAGATGGAAAAAAAGACTCTTGCTCAAGCATCAGAGTGTCCATCATGACCGTTTTTGGTGGATGGAGAGACTCTTAAACAAGAGAAGGAGGGAGAGGTTGAGCAATAGTGGGGGAATCGGCTCTACTACCTCAAGGGTGAGCCTCTTCCCATTCACTGCCTTGGGGGAAAGAGTGGTAGTAGGTTGTGAAGGCTGAGACATAGAGGACTCCCTAGATGGAGAGCCTTCCCCTTACCATTCATACTGGTTTGAGCACCCATGGATAGAATGGGAAGTTTAAACACCAGACACTTAGGCTTTCACTAAGCAGGTGCCATAGGATTCTTCAATAAATGCCTAGGAACATAATTTGATGACACCACAACAGGGAAAGAGGAAGTGATAGGTAGAAAACTAGTAGAAAAAGAAGAGTGTTGAGCACTCTTCTCCATTTCTCTTTCTCGAGCCAAGGTAGCATCATTGTCATCCTTCAGGAAAGCATTATGTGAGATGGCATAGGGAGATGGAGGGTATCTCACTTTAGGTGTTAAGCACCCACTCTTGTACTTTGCATAGGTTCAATACAAGAGGTTTGTCCTAAGAGGGAGTGAACCACTGGGTGCAATGGGCAGTTTATAGATGGTGTCATGGACTACATGCATTGTACCCTTATGGATGAATTTCAGGCATTTATGCACTACTGATGGACTATGGTGACCAACCAAGGGATACCTAGTTTCACCCTAAAGATTTCAAACCTCATAATTATGTCAAAGAGTAATTTCACTTATTTAGGTCCAACAAGGACCGATAAGGTGATGCAGCCAAGGGGAGGTACAGAAAATCCATTGTGTGTATGGATGGTGCTCTTGGATTCATCATACCCATCTCTATTTAAGAAGTTAATCAGGATTATCTCCTCAGTAATGGCATTCACCCAACACATTGGGTCAACAAGAACACCTATTACAGTGTTTACATTGATTCATGCAGGGATGTATAAGGGAGATGGCTCTCTATTGTAATTCATTGGTAGGTCCTGTGAGGTGAAATTTATACCAGGAGAACTACTCTTAGGTTGCACATATGGGATGGGAAGATGTAAAAAAGATGCCATCACATATACCAAATGGAACTTTCACAAATCCCCCAAGGATTTTTCAATTAGACAATGACCCAACTAAGGTTTTGTTTTGTAATTCCTACAGAACCTTCCAACTATGCTACTAGGGGTCACAAGTTGGGTTGCACGGTGGAATGACTCACAACAATCACACCCACAATTGTCCTAGGATATGAGGAAAGGGCCTTTTAGCATCGCTAAATGTAATGAAAATGGTTCACATCGATTTCACCAAAATGTAAGGTAGGGGAACCAACCACACCAAGGCTCCAGGTCACAGAGAGCCAAGAGTAGAGGGATGCCCTATCTTAGCTCAAGCTAAGTATATGTTTAGGTCAAGGATAGAGAATGAAGAGCACTCTCAAGTGCTTCTATCACTCTATTGATCTGAATGCTTGAATAGGACTAGACAAGCCAATTTTTGGAACCCAAACCATCCCTCAAACAACTCTCTACCTAAGGACAATAGTGCAAGTTAGGGATGACAGTGCAGTGCACTGGCATCTATATAGCTAGAAAGTGGAAAAATACAGTCCCAAATAATGAAAAACCTACTTGCAGTATAACTAATGAAGTTTAACAAAATGAACAGAATAACGAAGTACAATAAATGATTATAGAGATGATAAATGAGATAGAGTAAACTAAGGTGATGAAGTCCAACTCAATGAGAGTCCAATTCACCAACAAGCTCCATGCACATGTACACCTACACACATCCAAGAGAGGAAAAATGTTGGGGTTGTATAGGGTTTGCCTCAGTCAAACCCCTACTTTGGTGTTTCCACCTCCACAGATAGCCAGATAGATAGAGAGAAATAGAAATATGATAAAGAAAGTAATGCTAGAATGGAAACAAAATCAAACACTACAAGAGACACAAAGCTAAAAAAATCCAACAAAAAAATTTAAAAAATGTGTTACCACCCTTGACCAAAGGCACTCAAGGCCAATGAGAGAGGAATGCAAGCCCACAACCATGGTAGAGTTGATGCAGCCACAATAATGCCAAAAGTAGCCTCACTAGGCACCAAGCTAAAGCTTTTGTGGTAGAGTATGTGGGATATTGTGATGTTGGAGACGTGAAGCTAGTAGTGCAACAAGTAGCTCAAACGTATGAAGATGATAAAATTGGTGTGTAGAAGCTCAAGAGTTGCCAAACAGATGGAATAGATTGCTAAAGAGATCGTAGAAGAAGGAATGAATGCAAAAATGGATGCATTTGAAGATCAAAATGAGAGGGAAAGAGTTATTTTTGAGCTGTCTAGTTGACACAAAGGTGCTACATTTCATCCCTAATGAGGAGTGTAACATCCCTACGGACTCCAAAGGTAGGAATCTATCAAGAATAGTAGCACACCGCACAGACATCCATGCGGTGTGCACGTGTCCCCAACAAAAATTATCCTACCAACAAAAAAAAAAGTTCCAAGTGGATTCATTGTGGATGGGTGATGTGGAATTTTTCATTTAGGTTTGATTTTCTAAGTTGGAGGGATGTAAAAGGGGAATTTGCAAGAGGGTTTCAAATTTGCTCCTATACAAGAAGCAAATACATCTGGGTTTTCCAAAACAACCTTGAACTCCTAGCTAGCAATACCTTGAGATAAAAAAGGGAAAAAAACTCCCCCATAAAGACCTTCAAATAGAGGACCAAAAGATAGACCACCTCCACACAACAAAAGGGCCAAAAGAGACCAGAACCCAACATCCTCAAGGACCACAAAGGGAACAACCTCACCCCCTTAAGAAAAAAGAAAAACTAGGCCAAAAGATAAAACAAAAAGTTCAACCCAACCAACAACTAGTTAGCTCTAAGATGGAGAGAGTCTACCACCAACCAACCAAGATGCAAGGTCTTTGACACCAAACTAGCAGCCACCAAAAACATAATAAGACCTTTAATAAAAAACAACATCCTAAACCCTACAAAAGAGCTTGAGCATAAGGGAAAGGGTCCACTGAAGTGGATGGAAGATAGAACTATAACATCACTCTTTATCCCACCCAAAAATCCAACTTCAAAAAAATGGAGGAGCAAACAAAAGGCCAAGCTAAAATCACTGCATCTTCAACTGACCACTAACAATGACATCAATGAAGATCCTCCTCTCCATTCTCCAATCTCATCATAGAAAACACACCAAACCACTAGCAAGTAAGAAGAAACTCCACACTCATTTCCAAGCTCAAAGTGAGAAGGAAAAAACTGTCCCCCAACCCCACCCTCAACACCTCAACAAACACCGTGCACAGAAAGGAATGGACTTTCTTCCAATAAGAAGGAGGGTGAGGGGAAAAAGGGAGAAGAATAGCTTCTATGGAAATAACAAAGAAGCCAATACATAGAACTCCATCACCACAAAGAACAACAAAGACAATAAAGGCCACAAATTGAACAAAGATAATGCTATCCATAGTAGCAAAAAGTTTCCTCGAGCTACAAGAAACACTCCAGAAAGGATACCTAGTTGGAAAAATGACCCAAAACCACATATAGGGAAAAGAATACCACCCAAAGCCAGAAGTGTAGAGACCTCCAATGGCTCCACAAGAGAAGCTTGCATCCAACTATCATCATCCTCTACATCTACATCATCATCCAACTCAAACATGCCCTCCCCAATATTCAAACTTGACCTCTCGCTTGAACTCCACTCATCATTTCCCTCTTGTTGATGGCTAAGTGAATATCTTTTTCTTGATTGTTATTGTTGAATAACCAGCAAGCTATTTTATGTTGAATCCATGAACCAATTTTCCAAAGCCTCACCTAAGAAGGAGCATAAACTCTTGCAATAGTTGTTGGTGTCATAAAGAGTTCTTGGATTCTTCCTTTAGATAGCAATGAGAATTTAGTGACATCTTTGGTTCTATTGACAAAGTATGTGTGTTAATTGTATCTTCTTTGTTTGTAGGTTGTGGTTGTAATTTAACTTTTTGGAACTCGTGGTGTTGATTAATTTGATTGTGTTGTGGCCATGAAGGATTTTTAGTTAGGAGATGATTATTGTGATATCTAGAGAGTTTGGTTACATAGTTCAGTGAGAGCTTTAGTAGTAATTTTGACTCATCATTTGATGATGGATGGTTATTTTCATGTGATCTCCTAGTAGGGGATGTTAAATTATGATGTCATGATATGTTATAAATTCTATAGTGTGAATTTTGATAATGGTCAAGTGTTTGTTCTCTTTGGTTTTGAAAGCTTCATGATTTTGCAGGGTTGCATTTGAAGTTGGCATGAATTTTTTAGTGGATGCTCATGGAGACTAGAGATACTTTGGTGAAGTTAATAGATCTCTTATTTATGGGATGATATGTTGATATGATTACTCTTTGATGAGGATTTTAATAGGAAGATCGATGAACCTACACCTAGTTTGGGATGTGAATCCATTATGGATTGAAGAGAAGATTTTCATTTCTTGGTGTTGTGTACATACTACAATCTTGTATCCCACTCTTATTCTACTCAGCAAGTGAATGATCTAAGAGGTATTTCCTTCTTGAATATCAAATTCATTTGTTATTTTTATCTTGTCTTCTCATATGAGTTAGACTTGAATATAAACATTTTGAATACTTGTTAAGAAGGAGATGCATGTCTTATGGATTTCTATTGTTCTCCTTGTTTTGGTCTTGAGCTATGGATTTAGTTTTGAGGAATTATTTAGAGAGGTACAAAAATGGTTTTTGGCCTTGGTCATATTCCCTTTGTTGTGGGAATTATTTGTTGGTTTGATCTACCTTCAGTGTGATAGGTTTACATCTATTGGTATCATGTTTTCATTTGATTTGAATGTTATATGTTGATATCCTTTCAGTATGGTAATGGTGAAGGAGATAATTATTTAAACAACTTGATACATGTTAGTGTGGAACAAGGATATGGTTTGAATTCTAGGCTCTCTCTTTGTTCATGGAATTATTTTGGGATGTTTATATTCAGATGCTTCAATGTGAAGAACTTGGGAGAGCTATAGAGACTAGTGGTGAGAGAGGTATTGCAACATATTTGTATGTAGGATTTAAATATCATTGTATGTTTCCTTAACACTATGTAATAGAGAAATTAGCCAGATCTCCTATGTGAAGTACTATTGGTATACTTGGTGTGCCTTGATCTATTTTTAGATTTTACATTACTCATGTAGTGGGAGTTTCTAGAGATACGTTTGGTTATCTTCGATGATATATTAGTTTGTTGAT
Organism: Sequoia sempervirens; assembly: GCA_007258455.2. NCBI lineage: Eukaryota > Viridiplantae > Streptophyta > Pinopsida > Cupressales > Cupressaceae > Sequoia > Sequoia sempervirens. The sequence goes on along the minus strand of VDFB02353493.1, from coordinate 235,207,700 downwards.
TACTATTGTGATGATGAGTTTGCATGTTTCCTTGGATTGGGATCTATGAGTTATGAATGTTGTGGATTAGCTACACACTTTCTTGTAGTGGGATCACTTAGATGTGGACAATCTATATCCATGAATTTTTTTAGTGTTAATGCAAAATTGTTAGTTGGCCTTGTTTGTGGTTGTTTTTTCATTGGAATGTTGGATTGGTGTAGGATGATGGATGAAAAAAGTCTTGATTACATATTTTGGGTTGTTATGTTGATGGTATGAAGTTCTATCTATGATGGTGTACCTTGGTTTGAGATATAGTTAGATTGGATGAGTTGCAAATGTGTTGTGGTTGGTATTCTAGTTTATATGAGGAAGACATCTACTCAGAGCCTTTGTTATCATTTGAATCAGATTCTTGTGTTCAATTAAATATTGATTTATGTTTTAGTGATATTTTATATGTTTCACCTTGGAATGTTCCATTTTATTCCATAGGTGGCTTGTTGGAGGATGTAAGGGTTTTTTTGCTTGATGGTGGTTATCATAGTTGGTTTTTTAGGTATCTTAGAGAATGAGAACATGGTGAAGATTTAGATGGTACATTATTGGCTAAGGGATTTTTTCCCTTGTTTATGATTCTTACAGGTGTATTTACAATATTGATGTCAAGTGGAAGAATGTTAAGATTAAGGTTCCATCCACTTATAAATCCTATGTCATGGTTCCAACATCCTTGGAAAGTGTCTTTAGGCACTTAGGGTATTAGGAAAATGTTTTGTAATGTTAATTCTCATGACTATTTGTAATATATTCATAAGGGGTGATGAGTTCCACCAGTTGTGGTAAAGGTGAGTTGTGGACATAAATATTTATTATTTTCTCGACATGTGGATGCCTAGATTGGGATAATAAAAGACAAGGAAAGTACAAATAGTTGACCATTGGTATTCTCCAAGTGGGAGCTTAGAAAGAGAAAACATGTGTCTCTTAGAATTTCATCATTTATGATATTTAATGTAATACTTATCTTCCATGTTTGATCACCCAAGTTGGAGGGAAAGTATTGGAGCCAAAGCTAGTGTGCTTTCACATTTTGAGAAGGTAATCCAAGGGTTGGGTAAATTTGGAATGAATTGTCATCTTTGGGAGCCATGTATGGGGCTTAAGATGTCTTCACAAGTCTATAAATTTAACCTTTTGGATGTAGAAAGTATGAGAAACTATTGAATGTAGAGTTTCATTGTAGGTATAAGGAAAAGATTTGATAAGATTAAAATAGGAAGGGATTGTACCCATTTCAAAACAGCCATAGAAGCCCAACAAGGGGGCTCACGAGAAATGAGACATTTAGAAAGAAAAAAGGAAACTACAACTAACAAACCAGAAAGAAAAACAAACACAAAGTGTAGAAGAAAAATGACAAGGAACTAGACCATCTACTAGTCTCCCAAAAGAAAAAGACCACTAATGGCATGCCATTCCTTATCTAGAAATTGGATTTTTTCATCAAAGGTTAGGGGACCCTTGCATCCAATTAGGATCTCCTCAGCACTGGGTCGAGTAGGGTTGCCCTCCTTCTTAACTTTTTTCTTTGAATGTCTAGCATCATGACCAACCTTTGTCATCCTTTTACCCTAATTGTTCCATAGTTCTTGCTAAAAATATTGTATAGTGACAGTGGTGTTCTTGAATGTCTCCTTACTATAATCCAAAATTTCTTGGAGACACTTTAGAGTTTTTTCTTGATTATAGTGCATAGTGGCACTTTCCTGCTCCAACTTAAACTTAACCCCTTTCAACCCCATCAGATCTCTGAGCTCATCCACATCACTCTCCTAGTTCGCCCATTTTTCAAAGAACTTAGCAAGGGAGGATAACAAATCCCAATGCCTACCATCCTCAACCTCACTTGGCTAAGATATATTTTTCTTGAGCACCTTCACTTCTAGAACCTAGATGCTATCCTTTATAATGCCAAGCTATCCCAGAAGCCACTTCAGAATGTTGTTCTAAATTTTGGCAGTCACTGAAATATCATTCAACTTATACCTTAGGGGAAAAACAAGCCTCACAAAAATCCTTATCCAAATTGGGTTCACCAAAGGTGCCATCCAAAGAAACACATAGGTTGGAGGATATTTGAGGGATGGGTAGTTTACTAGCCAAGGGGATTTGTAAACTTAGTACACATCATCATGGATAGGGGAGGCAGTGGGAGAATTTTTAGGGGTTGGTTTCCAGGACTCATTGTCTAAGTTCTTAGAGTTATCAGAGCTAGAAGTAGAAATGGGAGTGGGGTCAAGGAATGAAACATGCTTTTTGAGGTCAGGAGTGGGGTCCTTGGTAACAAGGATTACACCCCACACCCTAGGAATTCTGTGAGCGGTGAGTGGAGTCTCCTCAGGGCCACAAGTGGAAAGGGGACCTTCCAAGGGAATTTTATGGTTTCTAATGACTAGGGTGTTCTTTTCAACAAAGGTCTGGGAGGGAGAAAGAGCGACATGGTGGAGGAAAAGATAAAAAATTAACCCCTAATAGATGGGAAGGGTTTTATTCTTACCCTAAACAACCTTGATAGACTGTTCCAAATGGGAGAGGACCCAAAAATAAAAGTTTATTCACATTATATCTAAAATTATTTAACATGAGAAAGAGGCGGGCATGAAACTAATGAAAGCAACCCTCTAGTGTGACATACCTCATTAACACCTCTATAATCTTGCTCCACACCCTGGGAAGTTCGGTGTAGTTGAAACCATTTTGCAATCTCTTAACCTTTTTTCCCTCCTTCAAGAACTTATCCATGTCGTAATGCCCCTTAGGCTTCCTAGGAATGCAAACCTCATCCAAGGAAATCCCAATGACCTTCACAATCAACTCCATATTCACATAGAAGGAGCACTCGCCAATGGTGACGTTACCCTCATTCTACGATTTAGTAAATTTAGTCAACATATTTGGGTTATGCCCCACCATACCCTCAACAAATGAGGCCAATTTACCACATAAGAGAATAGTCCAAACATCACTATCATTTTTCCACACCTCACACAAGGTGAGTTTTTCCTACACCAAATCACCACCCATATTCACAATCATTAGAGAAAGAGATGGAATTTTGTAGAAATTACAAGAAGAATTCCCATGGAAAGAATGGAAAAGCTTATGAAAATACTAGACAAAGGAGGTGGAATTCCATAAATGCCAAACATGATAGTTGTCAAAAGGAGCTGTCAAGAAATCTAGCTTGAGATCAAGGGTATTGTACTTTGGCATCATCAATAATTAAGTCACACACATGTCCAGCGATAAGAGAGATATTATCCCATATTTAATTTTAAAAGTGAAAGCACCTAAGTTGGTGAGGGCATCTGCCAATTTATTACCATTTCTATACACATGATTATATTGCATCTTTCAATATTCATCATGAGATTACATGTTGATGGGATAGGATCCCTAAGGGACCAACAAGGTTTGGCCATCCTAGACATCATCATTATAGTACTATGTGAGTTTCCCTCAATAACTAGGTTGGATATACCCACATACATGGCAAGTTGGACACCTTGGTAGGTTTCCACCACCTTCAAAAAATTGGAGGTTCAAACTCCAAGATTAACTGCATATGCCAATATCATTTTCTCTCTATGGTCTATGATTACACCACCCCCACCCACTTGACTTGGGTTTCCTTTGGATGAGCCATCAAAGTTAAGCTTTAGCCAATTGGGCTTGGGGGGACAGGTATAAGGAAAAGTTGAGAAAAAAAGAATTTTTTCATATGTGCACAGGTGCTACCATGGTAGAGACAGAGGAGGATGGAAGTGAATGTATTTTAATATCATTTATTTGAAGATAATGCATACTTGACCTCTCTTCTTTGTGAATTTTTTTCTCATAAGGGTTTTTCCATGTATATATTGTGTTATGTGATACCCTTGTATTTTTAATTTGTGCCTCATTGTTGGGTAATCCCATAATAATGAGTTCCACTTTTTGGCCAAGATGGACATTGATATCAACATTTTCAACTAAATATTTACTTTCTAAAACCTATAGCAACTAAACCATTAAGAGTTTGAGGATGATTAATGCTATGAGATTTCCACATGAACAATAGGGGAATGGATGCTTTATAACCTAGGTCATAGAACACCACTATTCTTCTATTATCATTCAATAATGTCCTAGGAACCCAAATTGGATTGACTATCAACCCCAAGGGGTGAGTCAATTCTCAATAAGGAAGACCTAGGAGGGGTTCTTTAAGCTTTGAAGGGTTCAACACCAATCAAAAGCTTGGAAAAGAAAAGTAAGCATTCAACTCACAAAACCTAATTATGCAAGATAAATGAAGGATGTAAATGATGAAATTATGCAACAGGGAGTTAGGATGTGTGTACCTAGGAAGTCTAGAAATGTAATGAGGATTATGGAAATGCAAAAGCTGTCAAAATATGCTATAGAGGACTAAGACGCCCTTACTATTTTATTAGTCTTGCTGCTATTTTTCAGGGCAGATGTGGAATCTTTAGATGCTAGAACAAGATCCAAAATAATCTCTACAAAATTCCACTTGGAGGACTAAGAAACCCTTTCTACTATCTTAGTCTCGATTTGAATTTTTGAGATCTCTAAAAGTGATCTTGAGGCTTGATGTTTGCACTTCCTTTTTCTCTAATCCCAAGTTATGAAACTTTCAGATCTGGCTTGCAGGTAAGTTTCTGTGAAGATGACAACCTTGTAATGCAACTTTTCACTTCAAATGATCTTTAAGTATTCAACCTAAATTTGCAATCACAAACACACAAGAGGGGAAAAACTTGTTGATTGTTAGTAAATTGGTAATTAAACCTTGAGATGAAATGAAATGGAGGGAAATGATAAATGAACAACATGCAATGTTACAACTCACCAAACCCTTGCTATGAAGTTGCAAACTTGTATGAAATGGATAGCTTGGATATAGATCTTGAATCAAAGGAATGTTTGATAGATATGGACTTGAATTGCTTGCTTGAATCAAAACCCTACATTAGAAATGTTAGCTCAAAAATACACATGATGCAAGAAGATCTTTGATATGATGTTTGAATCTTGATGATGGCTCCAAATGCTTGATGAATTTCTCTTGAATGCTTAAATACTTGGTTGCTTGGATGCTTATATTGCTTGTTAGATTCTTAGATATGAAAATGAGTGAAAGAACATTGTATTTATACTTGTCTATGCTTAACATCCTAAAATTACAACACAACGAGCCAACATATGAATTCATAAATTAAAGAAGGCTAAATCCCACAAGAGTTTAAAATTAAATCCTAAATTTTTTTTAAGGGGGACTAAGACGCCCTAGGTAGCAACTTAGTCCCTAGGCATGAAACTCGAGGCACAAACTCCAAAAAGGGGGCCCATTTAAGGTTCCTTTGAAATTGGGGTCCCAAGACCTTTAGGGGACAAAGACACCCTGTGTTGCATCTTAGACCTGACCCAAAAATTAGAGACACTCATACAAAATCATTAAATTATCATTTCCCCTTTGATTTTTGTCATGATTAGCCATGAAAATATATGATTTATTAGGCTTGTGGATGCAAAATAGGACCAATTAACACATAAATACAGATAAATAAAGCAAGGCAAGCCCAAACAATTGTGAAAATGCAAGTGTATGCATTTTCCTACACTACACCACAATCCATAATGTTTTTTTATTTTGATTGTATATTAATTTTTGAAGATGATGCGAGCTACTGATTTGTGGTGATTTGTGTGTAGATTCTAAATGTATTTTTAAAATTTTATTTGAAATAAATCAATGTCTCTTTTAATAACTGTCTCAATGTCTCTTTTAATAACTATTTTTTAATCTTGTAAACAACATTTTATAAAAGTAACATTTATGTTGTCCAACATAACTTTTTTCTAGAAAGGATAAAATTCTAATTTTTGAAATATAGATTTCAATATCAAATATCTAGTGCATGGATATTTTTTCATAATTTTTTGTAACATAATTTTTAATTAATTTTTAAAGTTGGGGTAACTTTAATTTGGACATAGGTATATGTTGTCAAGCATAACTTGATTTGTATATATCAAAATTCAATATTTTTTTGGTGAAACAACAACATCAATACCTAGTGCAAAGGTCATTTTTGGATTTTTTCCAATGTGTTACTATTTTTCCACCTTTGTATAATGAAGAGCTTGATGTTTGGTGAAAAACCTATGTTCACTAAAAATAGAATACATAATAAAATGAAAATATATCAAAATTATACTTGTTGGAAAGCCTGTTTCAAGGACTAAGATCTTGAAAACTATCTTGTCAGATTAAATACATTTGAAGGTTGAAATTGAGCTTTGAAACTAGATTTTTTGAGGAAATTTAGAATCATTCTTTGAAAGTGTCATGTTAAGGCCCTTCGCTCAAAGGTATTTTGATCAAAGGTACCTTCAATTGAAGATATTATATTCATTTGAATGTACCTTCAATCGAAGATATTACCTTCATTCGAAGGTACCTTTGAACGTGGGGGTAATGACTTGAGAAGAAAAGTATTTGAGGACCTTCGAACGAAGGTCATTGAATAAAATAATATTTATAAATTTTTAGCAACTGAACTTTGAATGAAGGCCAATTTTAGCCAATGTTTCACAAAAAACATGTCTATTTGAATTGCATGTATATATACAAGGTTGTATTTTATGTTTTTAATACAAAAAAATAAAGGAAAATCTCTAAGTCTATTCAAAAGGTCATATTTTTTGCAAGTGCTTTTCAAATTTAGAACATGGAATTGGAAAAGGAATTATCGAGAACTTATTTTGCAAAGAAGAAGATGGGAAATAAAAGGACAAGGAAAAATAAGGTTGTGTGATATCATTCAGTAGAAAGGGGACAAAAGTTGTGTGGAGAAAGGATGCAATGATATTATGCTTAAAGAGAAGGTAAGTATATTTTATATAAAGTGTGACTTTTTTAATTAAATCATCTTCTAGATAATATTAGGATCAATAAGATCAAATTGTTTTTAGTTGAAGTAATTTTTATGAATTCAAGTATCTTTTAATTATATTCATTCATTTTTCTTGTAGATCCCATTACCATTCCTAAGTCCTCTACTAAAACCATTATGTTCACTACTACTTAACTAAACCCTAAACCCTATCTACCCTAGAAATCCTAATTTAGGTAAACCATAAACATTATTGAGCTAAATTTATGATTAGATGTTTTGGATAAATTCTCTTCCACTAAATTAACTAATCAAATTTATTTCTACTATATTTGTGTACCTTAAGAACACCAAGTGGATCTATGATAAACCCTAGGTCCTATGTAGGACCCTCCCAAATGGAGATGTATAATTTGACTATCCTCAAAACATCCCTAGTCCTAAATTCTAAGTCTTAAACCCTAAACCCTAAACTCTAAGTACCTTAAATATATTATAATTTGATTTAAATCTACACACATAAATTAGGAATTTAGAATGTATTGTATCCAACATAAATAAATAATAAAATTAATCATTAAAATTGTAATGTTCAAAATAAATTATAGTGTGTTAAAGAATTATGAGAGTTTCTTATATACCCACACTCCTAAACCATAAACCTTAAACCTTAAATATTAATGAGTTTTAAATATACATGTTCTTTTACTTACTATAATGTCATAAAATTGCATCTCATGGAAATTTCACTTTTGCGCATTTGACCCTTGCATTTATGGCACCTACTCGCATTTATGACAAGAACCTTATGAGTCAAACTTTTGTGATTTCAACTCCATAACGACCAACGTTGAAGCGACAATAATCTACCACTTATTTCTCATGAAATAATGAGTTGGATTCTTGCATGGTGTGTGGGAATCTACACAACATGCTAGTGTCCCTTCTCTTTTCTGAGTTCAAACGAGGAATCTTGGAATCCTTGACCAGTGACACATGTCTTTGGTGCAAGGCACCTAAGCTCTCATGTGAAAGGTGGTCAAGTGTTGAGTTTTATTTTGGTTTTGTGTCATTTTGTGGTAATAAGGTCTATGTAGACTATTTTTAATGAATTTTTCATGTTTTTGATTCATTTTGTAATAGGTTGTGCAAAGTTGTCATTTTTACAAAATAAGTTGTAAAAGTTGCTAAGCAACTTTGCATTTTTTGAGAAAGGGAAGTTGAACGATTGTATCTTCAAGAGTCAGTTGGATTTATTTTTTTGGGTTGGTAAAGTCTTAAAAAATCACTTGTAAACATTGGGATAGGTTGTTCATGATGTAATTTTGAAATTTGAATAATAAGACTATTTTTTCCTACGTTTGAAAGCTAAATTTGTTGCTACAATGTTTGGTACCGACTAGTACATCCTAGGGGTGATCTTTTATGCATTGAAATTGATGAAGTGTTGAGTTAGTTTCATTTTTTATTTTGTTTCATAATTTTTCATCAAGCTTTGAGGATTTTATAGTAGATTTTCTAAAACTAGTTCAGAAACCCTAAGTTTTGGTATTTTGAGAGAATAAAAGGAAGTCTTGAGCCATTCCACTGGCGAAATGGCCTGAGGACCGATGGAATGGAAGTAATTAGGATGTGTTTTGAGTTTTTTAATTTTACAGGAGAAGGGGATGAGGATTTGGACAAATGGGTTGATGCCCTAATTGATTAAACTCATGCTTTTAGGCAAAAATCATGCATAGATGTTAGGGTTTGAATAAAAACTCTTGAGAATAAGTTGGTAGGGGTTGGAATTTATTGGGAAGACCATATTTGGCATGTTGGAGATCTTGGTTTGAATATTTTAGGCTTGGAGATCAAAAACTTGGTAATGACCTATTTGCACAAGCCTTATCAAGCCATTATGCAAGCGTAGCATCAGATTTTTGAGGGTTATGTTAAAAAACACTCATAGTTAAATTATGGATATGTATTAAAACTCTAAAAAGGGTATCCTAAATGGTGATTGGTTTTTTTTTTTGCAGCTTGGTTTGCAAATTATGATAGAAAATAGGTGTTTGTTGTGCTACAAGGCATAATGTCAACTTGTGAAGAAAGACATCTTGTTTATTGTGCTAAGACTTTGGAAAATCATTGATTGAGTGTGTTATACCTTTGATACCATGCTATACATCAAATTGGTATCAAAAAATAGGTTTGATCTGAAGAAGGGAAAAAGGTTGAGTTGAAGAAGAAATAAAATGCCTCGGAAAGGGAAAACCATTGCTAGAGAAGTGAATGAGTTGAAGGAAAATCATGCTAGAGAGATGAGAGAGTTGAAGGAGAGGCTTTCTACTCTAGAAAAAATTTAGAAGAGAGGAATGATATGGGTAATGAGAGTGACTCTGAAGAAGAAGAGGAAGAGGAATTGGACCCTAATGATCAAAGGATGGCTAAGTTACTGAAAGCAATCAAGGAAGATAAACACAAGGTGAAGATTTATGTACCTAAGTATGGAGGTAATTTGAATGATGAAGAACTTTTAGATTGGATTGTAGCACTTGATAATTATTTTGAGTGTGAGGATGTACCTAAGGA
>VDFB02353493.1:235066734-235198079 GCA_007258455.2 Sequoia sempervirens | reverse complement strand
AAAGCTAGGGGCTGGTAGGATGACAATATTCAAGGGGATCATACTGTAAACTTTAGTGAACAAACTTGAAAAACCGATCAACATTAGAATAGAAGAATACAGTAGCAACCCACACAAAGGAAAATAAATCATAAAGACTAGGGTTTTAGCAAAAGATATAAAGGAAAACCCTTACGAACCAAAAAGACTGAAACCCTAAGTATCTTATCAAGAAAGACGAGAACTACTATAGTATGGAAATTTGAAATAAACTTACAAATTTGAAAATTATATTGTAGAATATCAATGGAGATTTAAACTAATATGAACTAGAAAACAAAGAAAATCAACAATACTCGAGCCATACACATAACATAGAGATTTACGTGGAGAAAACCCTTTTGAGTAAAAAAATCCACCGAAAAAGAGGACAAGTTTGCATTATTTGAAATACATTCAACTTCCTTAAATCATGCATCCAATCTAACAACATTCGTGTACTTGTAAAACTTCTCATCAATGTCTCCATCTACAGCCCTCAATATATAGACTCATGGAGACCCAAAATACCACCATAAAGCATTACCATGGGTCAATACAAGGTTTGAAAAAACCATGGTAAAAATCCATACGACCCTTACATGCTAAACATAGTCTCTTTCATGATTCTTACACAATCCCACTAATTTAGACATCGCATACAATTCCTATAAATTTGGGAGATTCTCTTACAAGTTTTCCATAATTGACCAAAAGAATAATCCCAATAATTTAGCCATGTTGAATACAATCCCTATAAAATAGGAGACACTCTTGCAAGTTGCCATAGACAAATAATAATAGCTATGCAAAGATTTTCTTAGATTATCATGGCTCCTTAAAAAATAGCTAACCATGATTTGACCTTATCACCTCATAAGTATAATAATTAAATAGTTCTCCACTATTAGTGGGCCTCACATCCCTTATAAGTGCATAAACAAATAATGACATGGAATAATTGAATATATAGGATTTACAAGGTGAATGGCACTTTAATCCTAATAGAACATTCCAACAAACCCCAAGGATTTTTTCCCTGTAACGGGGGAATTTACAAAATGTCTTTCCCACTATCCTCAAAGCCAAAGCCCCAACAAGGGACACCTAAAGATGTTGGCTAGGGTAATGTCCAAACATCTCTCTATCGTCCTATGGCTCTTAGGGCATCCTTAACATGAAAAGAAAAACATTTTAAATTTAGAAAAAAACCACAAAAAACTAACATAATTTCTACCCTAAACCTACACCTAAAAGGGGACCCAAACCTAAAAAACATTTGAAATGTGCTCTTTTGCAACCATCAAAAGGGAAGAGGAAAAGAAGAAAAGTGAAGAAGAGGAAGAGAATGAAGAATAACACCTATACCAAATCCTTGAGGTATGTTCCTAATTATCATCAATTGTTCATCTTCCCTTTTTCAAGTTTCTACTTCAAAGGTCAACTAAATCATTCATGAAGTTGTTTTTCAAGAAATTTCCATGAATACTAAATATTAAATAATGCTAAATGGGATTGCAACTTCTGTGTATCCTCTTCTTTTGTGCCCCATGCAACCTGAAATAAGAAAATGTAAGGAAAATCTTTGTGATTGTAGCAATTAGTGATTGTTTTAACTTTTTAGTTGCAATGGGATAATAAAATAGTGGCTTTGACATCCTAGATAACTTGAAGAAGGATTGGAACTTCTATGTATCCTTTGCATTTATAGCTAGATTGACTTGAAGGAAGAAAGATAGAAGGAGAATCCTTGTGTTTGTAGCAACTAATTATTGTTTTTTTTTTTTTGAGTTGCAATGGGCTAATCAAGTAATGTATTAGGAGTTTTAGATAATTCAAAGAATGATTGTAACATTTGTGTATGCTCTACTTTTGCTCCTTGTGTGACTTGAAATAAGAAAGAAAAGGAGAATCCATATGGTTGTAGCAACTAATGATTGAATTTTGTTTTAGTTGCAAAGATGTAATGTCCCTTCTAATAGTTTTATAAACTCTGATTTTTTTTTGTATTTCCTTTTTGAGCAATACCAAGGGAATATTACAATACTAACCAGTGACATGTAAATACTAATATCGATGATTAAATTTCTTGCAAAACAATTGTTGTTAATATTGCAATGGGAAATTCACAAAATAGTAGATTGATATTAACTAAATATTGATGTAAATAATTGCATACAACCAACCCTTATGCATTTGTAATTCAAAAGTATGTAGATAAAACAAGTAGTAAGTTCCAACTCATGTGACTGTTGTAGCAGTGATCAGGGTAGAATATATCAGCAATTACAAACAATAATCGCTGATGCAAATTATTGTTAGAAATATAATAATTGCTGATACAAATTGTTGTTATAAATACTCCTCATAATGATAACGTATCGAAGTGGTAGCATTGTAGTGGCAGCACTGTAGCAAACTGAAACTGGAAATGAATTGTGAACTTTCAACACAAATGCAATTCCTGAATTCAGGAATTTGTAATTCAAAAGTGCATAGATAAACAATTAACAAGTTCCAACTCACAAGACTGTTGTAGCAGTGATTAGGGTAGAATAGATCAGCAATTACAAACAAAAATCACTGATACAAATTATTGTTAGAAATATAATAATTGCTGATACAAATTGTTGTTATAAGTACTCCTCACAATGATAGGGTATTGTAGTGGCAACCTTGAAGCAAACTGAAATTGGAAATAATTGTGAACTTCCAGCACAAATGCAATTCCTGAATGAAACTTCCTCAAAAGGAGAACAGGGTTTTCATTCTCCAAATTCCCACACTTCAAGGGGTTTCCTTCGAGTGAGAAGATGAACGCAATTTTTCTTAAGCTTTGAAAAAGGGTTTAGTTCAAATAAACAATGGATGATTTCTTTTGAGCAATTCTCTTCCTCTTAGAAACTCCGTTTTGTCCCTTTTTAATTTGAATCATCTTTTCCCTCCAAATATCCCCTCCAAAGTGTTCATTTAGAACACTTTAATAGGATATTATATAAGGCCTTATCATGTCTCATTTAAATGACCCACTTTATAATAATAATATTTAAGTTTTCATTTTACAATATTTTAAAATAAATTTACTAAGACTGACTTAAAACATTATTATTAAATTATTTCACTAACATTATCTATTAGCCTACGGGAAATGAAGAAATAGGCTATAGGCCTCCTAATTATTCTAATTCTGAAAAAGGGACATGACAGTCAGCCCTTAGTAGAATTGTCTACTCTCAAGCAATTGCAAATCTAGATGCTCAAGTATCTCTGCACCCTCTCACATAGCATCTTTAGTTGGAAGTTTTTTCAAACACACTAGATATTTTGTTATGCTCTTGTTTCTCAATCTCTTTTCTATGGTATCAATGATAGCTTCTGGAATCAAGATCAACTTACCTTCATCATCTAGAAGAGGCAACTCTGCTAGAGGAGTGATATGTTTCCCAAGGGCCCTTTTAAGGTACAAAAGATGAAATGTATTATGAATTTGGTCGTATTCTAGCAACTCAAGTTCATAAGCAACCTCTTCAATCCTCTAATTGATCCTATAAAGCTTGTAGAAGCGAGGCTTGAGCTTCTTAGCTCCACTTCTCTTGAGAGAAGACTATCTGGATGACGGTAACTTCAAGAGAACCATGTCTCCAACCTTAAAAGTTCGCTTAGTGTGATGCAAATCTGCATATATCTTCTGTTGATTTTGTGTTTGCTAGAGAATTTCCTTGAGTGATTCCAAAATTTCATGGCTTTGCTTGACTAACTCTTTGGCTCCTAGTACTCTATTGTTTGTGATGATAAAATCAACAAAACTTAAAACACCATACATATAAATCCTTGAATGGTTGTAGCAATGATTTCCTAGATAGAGAGCCATTTGATTCATGTTGTTTGGTGCTCCGCTACAAAATTCCTTACCCCTCAATCCACTTATTTATAGTCTCTGTTTGCCCATCCATTTGAGGGTGATAACTGGTACTAGGTGTCAATGCGGTTCTTGCCAATTGTAAAAGTTTTTGCCAAAATAAAACTAAGGAATCTGCTATCCTTGTCACTCACTATGTTCTTAGGCAACCAATGAAGTCTAAATATTTCTTTGAAAAACAATTCAACCACTTGTGCATTGAAATCAAAAGATATAGCAAAGAAACGAGTTAGTTAGTTTGTTGACTGCAACAAATATTGAACTCTTGGAAGGTCGATGATGAAGTCCATAGAGATGCTCTCTCATTTTTTACTAGGAATCGATAAGGGATGCAATAAACTTGTTCTATTTTGTTTTGTTGAAAGATAAAACATTCTTTGATGTTGACAAGGGTTGTTGTTCACCTTCCATTTAAATAGAGTTATAAGTCTAGTGTCAAATCTGGGGCATGTCCATGGCTATTTGCAATAGGCTTCTAGCTAGCAATTTTCCTAACCAATTTCGAAAGTACATTGTACTCCTAATTTCTTGAAGTAAATGAATTAATTGAGATACCTACCCATTCCTTCTACCATTGCTTGAAAGGAAATTAATCTAATGGAATAAAAAGTTGCAGCAGATAATGAATTCATAAATTGCTGCAAAAAGTAAACTTAATCTAGGAAATCATGAATCAGAGTAGAGAGTAACAACTGATGGAAGATAAAATTAATCTAATAAGCTCACACTAATCAACAGTAAATGTAAATTGAATAAAAGATCCTAATGCTAAGAAATACCAGTTCCTATCCTTTGGCTCGAGTGGGCCCTTGCTCCACCTCCGGAGAGGGACCAATTAACTATTAGTAATCAACAGCTGGATGAATTTCTTCTTCAGTTTGATGGCTTGAAACAAAGTTACATAGTTATTTCAAAATTACTGAGTTTTGATCTACTAAGAAAGTAGGGAAAAAAAGAGCGAGAGCTTCTATCTATGCTATAGCTTTTATATATATATCAGTTATTCTTTAGCCAACGCTTATTGAACCCCTTGTTGCATGCATTCCATGAACAATGCACACAAGGGCATCGGCGAATTGAGTGCATCAAATAGGTTATATATATATATATATATATATATATATATATATATATATATATATCAGTTATTCTTTAGCCAACGCTTATTGAACCCCTTGTTGCATGCATTCCATGAACAATGCACACAAGGACATCGGCGAATTGAGTGCATCAAATAGGTTGTATCCAATGCAAAAGATTTGTAGATATTTATCTAAAATCATCACATATTGCATGCACTCTTTTGGTTCTTCTCCAAGAAGGAATATCCATCAAAATTAGATATGCATCTGACTTCATTCTATTGGAGAGGATGATTGAGTTGCAAGAGCCCTTGCAACTAATGATCATGACATAGGATTGGAATTGGTGGACCAGATTGAAGGCAAAGTAGGGGTTGAAGGGAAAAAAGTGGCAAAGCACAACACCTTTTAGTTAGATGCCAAATATATAAACTTCATCATCCGATATGGAAATTCTAAGATTCCAAGCCTTGGGGAGATATATGAGTGCATTGGTAGCTTATTCAGTCAAATGAAGATCATTCAAGAAAGAGACTCTGCCTTGCAGTTTATTAAGCACATTCAACCTATCATTCAACAAAGGTGGGTGAAGCCCAACATTTGTTTGTACATGGTTATCTATGCACTAGACCAAAAATGGTATATTAAGAGGTTTGGTAGACTTCTCCTTGTAGATGCTGTGGATGTGAAAGGGGGCTTCATGAAGCACACTAAGATGCACATTACAGAGCAAGCTACGTTTATTTGTACAAGTAGACTAGATTGGTTGAACTCAAGGGCTACATGAATTTGGCAAAAGATAAATGGGCAGAATTTTAGCATAGGAGAACCAATTGTGATGGTCCTATGGGCCTTCATCATTGATACACACTGGTGATTTGGCTTTTATCATATGTTTGTTGTTCCTCTGTTGCTGAGAGGAACTGGACTACATTAAACTTTGTCCACTCTATCAAGAGGAAAATACTTGTTTCTAGGAGAGCAGAGAAGATTGTGATTTTATAGAGTGTCTTGCATATCATGGATTGCAAGATGGTTGAGTAGAAGGAAAGTCTAGCAGCATGTTGGAATGTAGATCCTGAGGAGCTGACACAGATTGATGAGGATTAGGTTGTACATACATGGTTATTCTAATTCCAATTGTAGGTACTAGACAAGGTTAGCAGTTCCAGTGAGGAGTACGCCATGGCATTCGCAATCGATTATAAGTTAGCTTAGCCATTGGATTTTGTGTGTCAATGTTACATTGTAGTATTGTACTTTGTATCTTCAACTTGGTGAATACTGTTAAATTTATATTACAGATGCTTATCATTGATAACTGGATCAATTGGTTGTCAAATTGTCAAAATTCATATAAACTTCAGCTTCTTTGACTCATATTGTTTACATAAATGATAAATTGCGACTTCTTTTACTGCTTTTTGTAATTCATTTTCCAAAATTAATTTTATATAATATTTTTATAGACATGCCTTTGCTGTCCCCAAAATCTGGAAAAAAAGTTGTCCTTTAAACCCATACACTCATCCTTGAATCTTAAAGAAACACTGGTGTACAGGAATGGGTGTGTTTGGATCTTCAACACCAGTTTTCTGATGTACATCAATGTCTAATATGACATCACAATTATGGAGAATATATCCAACAACTTCCATACTCACCTTATCCCGCTGAGAATTTGTAATCAAAACTTGGACATATGATAAGACAGAAATGTCTCACTTTATGACAAAACATTTACTAATGTTAAAACAGTACAATTTATGATACATTTTATTCGTTATCAAACACTAAATTAAGCATAAATCTAACATTAATGGATGCAACAGATCTTGGCAGCACCTGAGGCTGGCCTGGGATTTCACACTGATGCTAGTCTCTCATACATTCTTTCACATCTACCAGGACATCTCGGTATGGCTATATAATATATTGTTCTGACTAGATATATTTGATTTCTCAATTTTGAAGGTGAAATGTTAAGAGATGATACAAACATGTGTTGGATGTGGCTTACATTCTAGCCTTACATATAAAGGATTTGAAAAAGTGATGAAATTTATTATTTTGATTTATTTATTTTTCTCTTGCTTTATCTTGATTGTTACTCTGTTTTGGGTATTCTAAATGCAGGGGAGTATCTAGCTTTAACAGGAGCACGAGTTGATGGTGCAGATATGGTATCAATTGGTCTTGGCACACATTATGTTCCATCCGAGGTGCTCAATCAATTTTTTAAAATATTCAAAACAACAAAGAGGCGTTTGCTAGCCAGATTATTGGAAATCATTAGACTTAAATTTGATGTTTGAAATGCATGGTCTTTAATGAGCATAGATCGATGTTAAAAGAAAATATCTACTGTCAGCAGCCTTGAGTTTAAGTTATTTTTAGGTTAGGTTGTAGCTTGATTTATTTTGTTGTTGTTCATGGATATTAGAGTCGGGTTCCAATTTGTTTTCTCCTATGAAGCAATAATTGTCTTCTATTGAGTTTGTTTGAAATTCTCTTTCAGTTCAATGTGATATTCAACATTGGAAGCTGTCCATCGTTCATTACGTGATGTTTTTAGTTTTATGTTTCTATATTAGAAATTGCCAGAACTGGAGAAGTCCTTAGTCAATTTGAAATCTGGAGATAAAAGCATCATCAGAGCGGCCATTGAAGAATTTTCAATTGAAGTCCAGCCTGGGGAGAAAAGCCTTCTGCAGAAGTAAGAAGATATTAAAATCTCTTTTTTTAACTTAAAATATATGAAAAAGAAGGATTTTACTTTTGGCATGGGTGCAGAGTGGAACAAATAGAACAGTTTTTTTTCTTGGGTTTCTTTTTATTTATTTTTAACTTAACAATGACATATATCTTGACATTACGAGTTATTGCTTGCAGTCGTTCATTGATTGACAAGTGCTTTTCCAAGGACACTGTAGAGGAGATCATAGAGTCATTAGTAAGATTCTTCTACCCTTCTGTTGCACCCATTTTTAAGTGCACATGCAACTTATCATTCATCTTTTGATTTGTCCCTTTTGAATTATTTTGCCCCCCTACACTTTCAATACAACTGGCTATACCACTGAATTGTCTTTTGATGTACAAGTATTATTTTTTCTTTAGTCGCTCTTCTGTTGTGAAATACATCCTTCAATCAAAAGACTAAAGTGAATGGCAAAAAATGGCCAAATGGCAGATAGTATAGCAATTATGCAATACGTGTGTTTTAGGAGTGTTTACAATGTGTATTTGAAATTTTTTTGGAGTCTGGACCATGAATTTTGCATGTTGAGCTTCAATCTATCAACTTGGACCTCTAGATATTTGAAAAGGAATATCCTCTTTTTCTCACATATGCTGCCTTGAATTGTAAATTTAGTAGCTTAATTTTCTAATGCAACCTCCTTAAAGATGTTTGTGTGAACCCCCTGAATCCTGAATGGTGTATCCAAATCAAACTATTCATTTTTTCAATTTTATCATTGGAATTCAGATTTTGTTGAACCTCAGTCTATGAACTTTGAAATCTAGATATGTGAAAAAGACCATCCAATTTTAATTGCATCTATTGCCTTGAATTGTAAACTTAGTAGCTTAATTTTAAAATACAACTTCCTTAAAGATGTTTCTGTGACTGAATTGTGAATGGCGCATCCAAGTCAAACTAACTAGGGAAATGCTTCCTATTCAGGAATCTTGGCTTTGAGATAATACTGGTTCTTGAATTGCAACCTCCATGTTGTCAGACACTATAATTGCTGACTCATTATTATTGACCTGTAGTTGCTATGGTGAATGCTTTCAACTGGATGCAGTGGTTCTATCTTTGAACTATCTTATGAAATTCTGTCTATCATGTTAGAACTGAATGTGCTTATTTTGAACTGCTAATGTTGGCACTCAAAATCAATGGTTTATGGATGACCAGGAGATGATAATAAGCACTTCAACCTGCTATATTCTATTGAAACGAATCGGTCATTACTTCAAAAAATTGAAAGCGAGGTTTTGCTTCAAAATCAATTCATTTATTCTATTGAAATGAATTGGTCGTTTCTTCAAAAATTTGAAAGTGAGGTTTTGCCTCAATTACTCGTTTTGTAACAACTAAGATGTATTATTTGATTTCACTTGGAAGCCTCATTTGTGCTTTTGGACGGTCTTGATCTCTTTTGTTTTTTTCAAGATGTGAAACATTTAATTGTTAAACTGTTTATGTTTATAACCATGATAGAAACTAACAATCTGGTCTTTTATTTGATAGGAGAAATGACTTTGGAATGTTTTTATTGCATCAATTAATAACAACTAACAATGTCAAGAAAGCTGTCCATAGACATCCTTTTCCTAGTGAAACAAGGTTCATTTTTGGGGATTTTGTTGCCAAGTTCAATTTTTTTAAACAGTGCTTCAAGAATAAGATCTAGTATCTGCACAAAAAGATGGCGATAAAAGTGATGCATTCCTAAAGGCAGCATGAATCAAGTTCAAATCGCCACACTGCATTAAGGCAATCCACAACTCAGTGGACACACGTGTAATAACATTTTGAGGACTAGAGATTGTTCATCCCTAGAGCTTCTCTGGGCTCGATGATTCTCCTAGTTATCCTTAACACAAAAAACAAATATGTGCTATTAACTACAACCCTAACATTGCCACTATTTAAAACATTCAATGAATAGCCTTCCTAAAATTTGCCTAGTTTTGCATGAATGACTCAGAAAATGGGATATGTTACTTCAAAATCTCCTACTGGATACCTTCAAAAGTTGTATTGAAATTGTCATTCAATAGTGTATATCTAAATGTAATTGTGCATGATGGAATATACAGTCTGTTTATTAGTAAAAGTATCAACAAATCTTATGTTAGGAGCTGAAAGAAATTTGGAAGGAATAATTATTTGATAAATTGCTTATGAAATGCTATCTTCTGTGTTTCAATTAATAAATATTGTTTATTTAGTGTTTGTCTATTAGATATGATCAAAATAGGGCACTTGTACATGTTATCTATTTCTAACTTAAATGAAGCTTACGTGTATTTTGTCAGATAGCAGAGGGCAACGTAGAGGAAAATGAATGGGTCAGAGGAACTATCAAGATTCTGAAAAGATCCTCGCCAACTGGCTTGAAGATGACTTTAAAATCAGTAATTTCTTTCTCTCATCAAAATCACCTGCTGATCATTTGTATATGTTTCCTTTAATCACTTTCAAAGTTCCAAATTATTCAGAACTGTCAGATATATTCAGAATGCCACTCTAAGCAAATAGCATAGCTTAAAGCCCATGGCTTACTTACAGGGATGTCTTATGTCAAGTTGATCTCTAATGTATGTTTTGACTGCTTTCTTCAAGTTGATTTTTGCCCCACAAACATAAGTTGAATTCATTTCCCAAGTGCTGTCATGATGCAAATAGAAAATGAAAGTCATGTGGTATCATAACAAATCACTGCCCTTCTGGAAAATCAGTAATAAAATCTCTAGCTCAAATATTTGATTATTCTCTATATGATTTAAATAGTCCATATGATACCTATTTTATCGTGGCTTGAAATTGTTTCTTATTTGTTGCATATCGTGTATTTAGAAATTGGTTTTTACATCATGCAGTCATGTCATACATTGCTTCCTCAGTTATATGCTTTGATAAGCATATTTTAAAAAAGAAAAAATGCTCAATAATATAGTAAATGCATGTAGTGGAGGCAGAGGTAGTAAAATTATAATAGCACACTTCTTTTTGGCCACAGTCATCCCCACTATGTCAGAAATTGGAAGTGTTTACAAACAGTAAGAAGTTTGTAATAATATAGTATCTTATTTATTTTTAAAAAATCTAAAAGTGGATGTAAAAACCTATAATTTTTTTAATTTAACTTTATAAAAAGCTAATAAATAATTTTGGTTTTATCTCAGAATTATTATATTTAGTTTTTAATTATTATGAATAATTATTATTTTTTAAATTGCATTTTGATTTTACCATATTTTTTCAGGACTTGACTATTTATTTGATATATCATTTACAAAACTACTTGAGTGCCTACGTATAGGGGAGAGGGGCTCATAGTGGAGCACCCTAACTTCGCATTTCTCAAAATCCTACGTGGAAATTTCAAATCACTCCCAATTCTGTACAACAGTTTAGTTGGCAACTTATGTGCTTCTATATTTCGTTTTAGAGCCACATCGTCAAATATGGTGCCACATCAGCATGTTTTTTGTTGAGGTATCCAAAAAGGCCCCAAAAAAAAGTGAGACCGATAGTGGTGCACTAAGTCATATTTTATTGGTGCGCTGATGTGGCATCACATGATTTGTCACTTTGCATACTTTATGGATAAAAAGTGTTTTACAATTGGATATTAAAGTGCTCCACTATGGGGCACACCGAGTACTACTTCTATCCCCACTATTGGACCCTGCTCCATTATGGGCCCCTCTCCCCTAATACACTCTATACAAAATTGGCAAACTTTTCACTTTTCATTGTACATCTATACATGCTCTGAAAATTTATAAAACAAACTTTTGGAAACTGTTCAACAGGTTCGACAAGCCCGTAATCAAACACTAGGTGAATGCCTTAAGAAGGAGTTCCGATTGACCCTAAACACTTTGAGAGGAGTGATATCAAATGATATATATGAGGTAAGCTCTGCATGCTCTGATTTAAATCGCATGCTTTCTGATAGTTATGTGTGAAGCAATTTAAAACAAAGTTCCTATATTCAAATATAGCTTATTGGAAATTTACCTGACCTCGGCTTCTGTGTGTTTTCAATTATGGGTGTGAAGGGTATCCGAGCTCAAACTATCGATAAAGATTTCTCTCCCAAGGTTTGTGATATAGTTTTCATTGAGTAATTTTGGTATGCAAATACTACTTTCCCAAAAATGACGGAGTTATTTTTAACTTTCTTGTAAGCATCTAATAAACAAATTTGACTGTGTTCTCATTGTACTTGTATATGCTTTAAATAATTTTCTTGTGTGTTCTCTATTCTTTGACAGTGGAATCCAGCCTCTTTAAGTGAAATCACTGAAGAGAAGCTAGACTTGGTCTTCCAAGGGTTTGAGGAAGAATTTGAGTTACAAGTACCTCAAGAGGAGAAAATACCAAGGTTAAATCAAAACCACTTTTTTTTTCAATGAATAATGCATAAATTACTAATTAGCGAATCCAAACGGGGCTACTCAACTCCACATGAACATGGCCATGTATCGCAATGATATTATAATAGGGCCAGCAGCTTGCTAAACTTGAACTTGGGGAATCTTGGTTGTAAGTACCCTCACTTACTGACAGGCCATAGCTCGGTATACAATATAATGACATCGGTTGTATCTTATAAATGTGTCTTGTCTTTCTTTTGCAGGTGGGAAGGCAAATTTGAGAGTTCAGGCTACCATGTGTTGTAGTCTCGCTTCTTTTAACAACAGAATTTAAGGTGGACTATATGAAAGATCCATCAAAAACAGAACTTAAGGTGGACTATATGAAAGATCCATCAAATATTTTAAGAAAGTTTGGAGAAGAAAAATGCTTATTTTACTTCAAGGAATTCATTTCCATGAAACTATCAGATTTTCCAAATCAGATTCAGGAAAGATTTTCCAATTCAAGCTGGTTTTTTAATTCACCCTTGAATGTTAATTTTATTTATGCATACCTTTGCCACATTTTTCTCTTCCTTTCTTTTCTATCAGAGGCATTATAATTAGTATCTACAAAATGATCAAAGAGCTAATAAGCAATCTATTTTTTTTCAGTTCTAAACTAATAATGACCCTTTCGAATTTGTGAGTAATTTGGATGTTTACTCATTAGATGAGATGAACTTTCATTAAAGAAGATTCAACCATGTAGAAGTTGTATTCCACATGTTTGCATCACAAAAAATGAAGACATGCAGCACAAAGTCTTCATGGATGAAGAGTTAACCTCAATTTATAGATATTAAGAAAGGCCGCAAAACAGAGGAAGATGATTAGGAAGGTTTGAAAAAAAAAATCATTTAGTTATGTAATTATATCAATTATTCAATATATTTTTAATGAGTTGAGAGACAACACGAGCTAGTAGATTCATAGAAGGCCATGTATACACTGCCTCAAATAGGAATGCAATATTTATTACACAGATATTAAACATTTTATCATTGCATAGATTGACCTTTTATTTATTACCTTTGAGAATCTCTTACAATAATAATAATCAACTAATTTGTGTCTATTCAAAAAGTATTTGCTTTGATCTTTAAATATCAAAGCTTTCAGATTTTTGCTCTTTATTTCCTTTTTAATTTCAATCTTGACTCCTCTAGCTCCACTACTTCAATTACATTTTCATTGCTACCCATTATCATTTTAGTAGTGTCTCAAAGGTTACTATAATGATAATTGACATTAGTGAAGACGTTTTTTATTTTAATCTATCATCAAACTTGACATCAATGAAAATTAAAATATTTGTCACTAGTAATCTATTAATTAGAGAGGATATTCCTCACAAATAGTCACCAACTTACAAAATTATGAGAGTTACAATATGAGGACAAATACATGACTGAATTCTAAACAAGAATTGAATATGTAACATGACATTAAAAAAAGCATAGACAATACTAATAATAAGGAGCCAATAAGATATTGTGGAGAAATGTCTTGTCAGTAAAATAAACTCCACCAAAAATGTGAATTACCCTCTTAGCACCCCAAATTGGCTTGTTTAAATTTATCACCAATCGATAGACCTAATCAAGAGCTTTGGAAACCCTTTCAAGACTAGTTGCAACATTTTCTATTAACTCTCAACCCTTTGCTACAAGACAACCATACTTGTGAGTAAAGAACACTCACAAATACACACAAATACAAGAGATATAAACTTCAAATTACTGTTAACAATCTATAATACAACTTGAACATTGTACTCATAGACCCTCAAACCATCTAGAATTTGAAACAACCATCCAAAAAGAAGAGGAACTCAAAAAGTGTAAGTTCTAAAATGTGAAAAGATGGTTATGTAGAACAAGTCTATTGTTTTACTATGTAACTTTTTATCCATGTGTTTGAATGATACAATATAGGAATGTGTAATAACCACCCTTGGATGTGACTAATTTTTTTAATTTTATTTCATTACACCTCAAGTACTATCTTAAACAACCAAGCAACTTTTATCCAATTTAGAAGTGTTAGACTATTAACACTACCAATCATAGCCATGACAACAACTCTATGCCATAATCCTACATACTCACATTAAATATGGTAAGCTTCTAATATTAGGGTCATTCGTAGACCTGGACTTATAGCTTGAGGGTTCATATATAATGGTGCTACCTATGTATTCCTTACTAGGAATTCGAGGATCTATAGTTTGCTCACAAATAATAGACTTCATCCTTGTATTTAGGATAAGTTATTTGACCTTTCCATTGAGCCACAACCCTCAATTAAATCGGTACTTCAATTCCATACATGTAGCATAGTATGATAGGAAATGCTTTATATTCAAATGTTAGTTCAATGCCAACATCAATGTACTAACACACACAAAACCACATAGTGATTAGTTCGTATGTACATTGCATACGCACATATAGTGATTAACACATATACATCATGTGAATAGCACACCTTAGGTACACATATTAACTAGTTGATGAATATAATACACATAAATAGTGTGACTAACTCATGCACACATCACATGTACATAATATGACTAGCTCATGTGACATAAATAGGATGACTAGATTTTGCACACAACACATGTACACCATGTGACTAGCTCATGCATACAACACATATACACCATGTGATTAGCTCACATATACAACACATACACAACATGACTGACTTGTGCACACAACACATGCACATAAGACATCCTAGTTAAAAATAAGCCCATAAGTACATTCTAGTTAAAAATAGGAATATTGGTGCACCCTTACTACATCATGGGTCCCATCCTCTTTCTTGGTTCATTACCAACTATGTTGACAAGACAAACATCTCATTCTACTTGTTGTCATCATCAACAAGGGCATAAGTAACAACATAATATATGAGACCATTATACACAAGTACACATAGTGATTGGTTCACACATACCTAGTGACCAATTGGCAATAGGAAGTGGATGCAACCCTACTACATGTATATTTCTATTACTTGGTTCACTAACATCAATCCTTTAAGTATATCCTCATTGGAAAGAGGAATGTTGATGCATTCCATACTACACCATGGGTCCCATCCTTTTTCTTGTGTCATTGCCAACTGTAATGATGAGACAAGCATTCCATACTACTTGTGGTCATCACCAACTAAGGAGTAAGTGTAAAAACATACAACACATGAGGCCATTAATAAGATTTCCATAGCCTTTTGAACTTTTTGAGTCAGTGGATTCTGACATCTATCACCTCCATGCCATTAGCAAAAGCCAATCTAACTAGGTATGGGGTAAATCTTAGTATCCATCACTTGCATGGTACTAGTGAAAGTCAATAAGTCTTATCACACTATGGGTAGCTCCTAAATTCCATTTCTGGTGTTCTATTGGTGACAATTGACTACTCCCTAAGATGGAATGACTAACACTTGGTATTTGTTACTTACACACTATTGGTGACAATTGACTAAACCACACTTGTATCATATCATGGGAAGCTCTTGGCATCCATCAACTCCATGCCTTTGGTGAAAGTTGAAAAAACTTAAGATACAATGGTTAACTCTTGACATTTGTCACCTACATGGTACTAGTGGCAATTGACTAATCTGCACCTGTATCAGTCTTGGTTTCAACATGCAAAGTCATCTAATAGCCATGAAAACAAAACCAAGATGTCTTAAGGGTTTACATACCTTAGATTGGTTGACATCAGTACAATGCCACATTGACAAATTCATTAACCTATACACATGGTCCTATAAGTTTTGGGGGTCAAAATACCTTCACTCAATAACACATTGAACACATAGTGGGCTTCTATTTGATCACATATACATAAGCAAATACAAAATCATAGAAATCGCAAAGGCCCTTCATGCCATCAATTGTTACTTGGAAACCTAGTATTTAATAAATAGAGATAAAATAAGAGTAGTAATATTAGATAGTATTTCACTTCTAAGAACATAAAATTTTGTATATTACCAATCACTCAACTAGCATGCATTTATCCATCAAACAAATATAAAGAAAAAACATCATACCATATTTGGTAACAATTACCATTAATTCCTCGTAATTGGCAAAGGTAGTGAAAAGGAGTTCTTTCTTAAACTCAACATTGATTTGGGAAAATATTTTAAGTATGCAAATCATCCATAAAGAATAAGAGTTGTTCACACAACCATATCATAATAGCTTAATTCAACATCATTAGATGCAAGTTAGTAGGTTTACTTGACTCCTTTATAGCCATGTCATGGCCAAGTTTATCATGCCTATATTTCTTTGAAGACTAGACATCACTAGTGTCCCGAGGCTAAGCTATAGTTTCATATACTTATGATTGAGCCTTGAGACACAATGCCATATGTTTAAGACATTAAATTCTAACACTTTTAGATCAGGCAAGTCCATATGGATTCTTATACATTCACATTAGAGACATACCATGATCATAGTGACTCTTAAAATTTCATTCAAGTTTGGTGTAGATTTCGAAAATACAACACAAAAAACCTTAGAGTAGATAATCTTGATGATGTTAAATTCTATTGATCGAACATATATATAAGGGACGTATTAATTAGGAAAGGTGAGTTCATAGCTATTTGATGTCAATTTTAGCCTCAGTTGAAGCATATTAAAGAGGTAGGGATGATTAAGTTTAGGAACAATCCCAAACCTTGGAGCTATTCCCTAAGCACCTCCTCAACTTAGGTCTAGGGTATCTTTTGCCCAAGGACTACTTATGTGCCCACTTCCAAAAGAGATTGAAATCACATGTAGTTCTCTTAGGATTTCAATTATCAAGATGAAAACTTGTACTTTTCCAAGTTACAAAAACCTATATAAATACTAGATACAACCATTTTTGTCACATACATCAACAAGGTATAGTGCTTGAGGGTTCCCAACCTTGATGGATAGTTTCCCTAAAGAAATTGAGGACTAACGAAACTAAGGAAAATCATGTAAACAAAATAAACACTAATATATATGATTTTATTTTAATGAATCAATTCACTATGTTAAGATGACACAAATTACCAAGAACAAGGTTCCTAAATTGCCTCTTCTTGCAATAGTCCCAAATACCAACAAAACCATTCTAAAAATATCCTACAACCATGATGTTCTTTGAAGCCATATTTCTTTGAGGCATTTTATCAAACAACTCACATGCCTTGTCTAGGATTCCTCATTTTTTGTAATGGATAATAGTTAAGTTTGGATAAATTTTTGACTACATGCCCCATAGCTAGCTTTGAGATAAAAACTGCTATACCTAATAAATTTTTAATATGTATTATGGACAAAAAATATATTTCATCCACATAATAACATACCTTAAGTTGTAATACCTATCATTTTACAACGATAATACTTGATTTGTGGAGCTCCTCTTGATGATGAGGTTATTAGAGTAGTTCTCAAACCATCCCATCTACCGCCTCTTATGC
The DNA here is from genome assembly GCA_007258455.2 of Sequoia sempervirens. Classification (NCBI taxonomy): domain Eukaryota; kingdom Viridiplantae; phylum Streptophyta; class Pinopsida; order Cupressales; family Cupressaceae; genus Sequoia; species Sequoia sempervirens. The sequence continues at coordinate 235,180,400 of VDFB02353493.1, read as the reverse complement.
TCTTATTTTTTCTATTCAAACTCTAATGAATATCCACAAGGCTTGAAAACCTCTCTCAAGCTCAATTAGAACACCCTCTCAACTCTGTAAAATACCCTCCTATAATGCTCACAAAAATGCCCCTCAAAAGAACTGACGTTATGGATCAATAATCCCCCACCAAACTTCTATCATATCATATAATGTATTGATGGTTGTCCATACTCTATTTCAAACCTCCCCATTATTCATGCCACGCTCCCCTCTTTCCACCAAACCTAGATTAAATCACTTTTAGTATGTCCTACCATTGACGCCTCATTAATTTCCCCACTTTGACCTTTTTAAAAAAAATTGAAAAATCCCTTTTAATTTATTTTTATTTTAGCCCATGTGCAATGACCAACATGTAAGCTATGTTAGGGTAGGTTTTTTAATTTTCCTTATGGTAGGGGTATATTTTTTTTCCTACACATATTATTTAAGCTTGCTTAGTTTTATTAATTAGGTGTGGTTAATATGAGGACACATGGAAAAATACATCAACTACATGTGTCACTCTCCCCATGCATGGGTAGTTGAGTTACATATCCTCTTTTGGCTTGTTGTGCCACCTCTCATAACCACTATTTTGTTTTTACCTAGGTAGGTTATGGGGTAGTTCGGTTTCTCACCCTCTTTTGGCTTTATGTGCCACCTCCTTTTTGTCTTTAGCTAAGGAGGTTATGCCACATGTTTTGTCATTTACCAAGTAGGTGATAACGTCCCACCTTTTATGGGTAGTAGGAGTTAATGCACCTCTTGGATGTATTTGCCCTTATTTTTTCTATATATTCAACACTCTCCTCTCACCTTCACTAGTTCGGCTAGTTCGGTGATTCTTCGGTGAGAGTATTGAGAGTATTCTGCATTTTCTCTTGCCTTGTCTCTATTTTTCTGTCATTTCATATTTCTCTTCATTCTGCTATTTTGATCTTTGATCATCTATTGAGTGAAGTTGCATGTGATCTGCGACCGACATCAGATCTTGGCTTGGTTCTCGCTTCTCGTAGAATCTAACATGGCATCAAAGTCGTGTTGTCTGGTATAGCTCATTATTTTTCTAATTTTTTGAGAGATTTGAAACTAATAAAAAGCTAATACTTTTCCTCAAAAACCAAGTATACTCTTCTCCCGCAACTTTGTATGGCCTAGAGAATCAGAACAGTTTAAAGGAAAAATAAGCATATATTTAATCTGGTTTTCATATATTTGTTCCTATGAGATTTGGGTGATTTGCAGCTTTTTGGTAATATTGGAGGCTTTTTCAGCATTTCCAAAGAGTCCAAAAGGTTTGAGAAATTCAAAATTGACTTTTATTTCACCAAAATCAGAGATTGGAGGATACAATAAAAAAATCAAATTTAAAAACTTGATTTTTTACTAGAGCTATTTTCATTTTGGCTTCAAAAATATGGCTTCCACTCATTTTTAAGAAAAACAATTTCTGGGTTTTATTCCCAGCATCGAAAAACCATTTGCGTAGTCGTTACTTTTTGCATAAAGTTGAAATTTTTGCCAAAATAAAACCAAAAAAGGTGTGAGTCGTTCATCACAGACATATTTTGCATTTTCCTTCAAAAGTGCATAACTTTTACCTCAGGTGTCAAATTTTTGCAAACAAGTATTTAATGAAAAGTTGGAAATGAGCACTTTCCATCCATGAAGGTTTTAATGAAAATTTCTATCTTTTTCAATCAGATATTTCAAGTTGAATCTACTGCATTTTTTTATCTTCAATAAGTCATATCTTTCACTTTTGTAATTCATTTTTCAAAAATAAAAAAAGTGTTGGAAAGATATTGAAGAGTAAAAAAAAGCTACAAGGTTATTTTTTTAGGCTTTTATTTGGAAATTAATTTGTATCAAATATTGTAATCTTGGCCATTAAGGGCCTTAAAAGCCCTGTAATTTGGAAAAGCCTTGTAAAAGCACTAATCATAAAGTGCCAGCATTGTAATATCTGGGGGGGTGATTTTTGATACTAGTGGAAAGGGGGGCTGTCTCGTGTGTCTTCTTTCTTCGCACTTTTCTTTCTTCTTTGCAATCTTCTTTTTTGCTCTCATGGATGCATCTACAGTTCCAGTTTTAACTCCATATAATTAATTTTAATGGAAATCTAAGATGATAATATATTTGAAAAGACATGGATATCATCGTGTAACAATGGGAATTGAAACTGAACCAAAGATGATGCAGAAAAGATTAAATGGTTTAACAAATATGATGAAGCTTTTGGTACTTTGTGTATGTCAGTATCTCCAGACCTGCTTTTTCATATTGAGTATGCTACAACATCAAATAAAGTGTGAACCACTTTAGAAACACTCTTTGGTAAGCAAGATGAGTTAAGAGGTCATCGATTAGAGAATGAACTCATAGGGTTGAGTCCTTCTAATTTTGACACCATAAAGGACTTCTTCACAAAATTCAAAGTTGTTAGATTGCAATTGGAACAATGTGGAATCAAGAAGGATGATAAGAAACTAATCTTGAGTATTCTTTCTTAGCTTGGTCCTAACTATTCTGTATTTGTTTCTACATTCTATGCTACAAAATGTGCCCTGGGTTCCACATATAAAATGCCTTCTTTAGATGAGTTTGCTACAGAACTCACTAGGGAACAGGAAAATGGTTCTAATGGGTACAATTAAACCCTCTAAGTCACATACCTTGGCTATTAATCAAGGCACAAACAAACAAAAATGATCTAATAAGCAAGATAAGAAACAAAAGAACCAAGGAGAGAAGAAGAAAGATCAGAAATTTGCTACTTCAAAAGAAAATAATCAAACCTCTTCATCAAAAGGTGAACAACCTAAGAAGGAGAAGGCCAAGTGTTCTTATTGTAAGAGGCCTAGCCATGATGAACATAAATGTTTAAAGAAACAAATTGACCACCTTTCACATCTTTTAGAAAAGAACAATATCAAGGTGCTTGATTCAGTCAAATAGAGTTCATCAGAAGGTTCTTCTAAGGACACAAACAAAAGCAAGGGGAAAGGAAAGGGAAAGGCCCTAGTTGTTGTTGCTTCACAACCAAAGTCTTGGGTCATTGACTTGGGTGCTTCGCACCACATGACCTCATTAGAGAATAATTCTACCTCTTTGGAACCATGTTCTATGCCTACCATACTTACGGGTGATGGCACTTCTATTGAAGTGCATGGGAGAGGGTGTGTTGATGTGGGTTAAGGGACATTTGAGGATTTTCTTTGTGTTCCATCTTTGTCAACTAATCTCCTATCTATTTATTAGATCACTCACACTGGTTTTGGCAAGTGAGTTGAGTTCACTCCAAATAGAGTGGTAATCGGTGAAATGCATAATGGGTCTACAGTTGTTGTTGCAAAAGAAGATCATCAGTCTAGACTATATCAGTTTTCTCACTTTGTTCCTGACTCTCCTTCGACAGTATTACTCACTCATGCAAATGAGGTGAGTTGTTTGTGGCATCAACGGTTTGGCCACTTGAACTACCGTTACTTACAACAACTTAGTCAACATGATATGGTTTTAGGGTTGCCTTCTATTCAATTTTCTGATGGAGTTTGTCAAGGATGCATTCTTGGTAAACATCCTGAGGAGAAATATGATAAAGGAAAAGAATGGAGAACTATAGATCTATTAGAGTTGGTACACAATGACTTGGCAGGACCATTTCCACAACCATCTTTCAACAGGGCTAGATATGTCTTGACATTTATTGACGACTTTTCTAGATACACTTGGGTCTATTTTCACAAATAAAAGTATGAGGTCTTTGATCATTTTCTAGATTTCAAAGCTTTTGCAAAGGAAGTTCATTAAAATTAGGTGTACAGATAATGGGGGAGAATATGTTAACAATCAGTTTGAACAATTTTGTGCTTCAAAAGGTATCAACATGCAACACACAGTTCCATATAGTCCTCAGTAGAATGGTGTCACAAAACACAAGAACATATACTTGAAGGAGATGGCCAATTGTATGATTCACTCCAAATCTTTGGCACCTCAGTACTGGGTGGAGGTCATCAACTGTGTGTGTTACTTCTAGAACCGAGTTCCTCACATAGCTGTGAAGGGGGTAACTCCTATTCAAGTGTGTTATATTCCAGCAGAGAAACAGAAGGCTATGGATCTGCAGAGCAAGCCTTGCATATTTGTTGGATATCCAGATGATGTCAAAGTTATAGGCTTCTCCATCCCACCACTCATGAGTTGTTTATTGAGAGGAGTGTTCATTTTGAGGAGAGCTCTTCTAGTTCTTCTCCTACCACTTCTCCATACACTATCACATTGGAGACTTTGCATAATGATGACAGATTTTCATAGGATATTAACCCTCCTAATATTCATGAGGAGTCTTCTTCCTCCACTTTAGATGGTGATAATGACGATGAGGATTCACATTCCTTTTCTAGTCATCATTAAGAGGTTGATGATTCTCCTCTAGCTTCTCCAGTCTCAACACCTCTTTAGGCTTAACAAACATTGGATTCAATAGGTGATTGGGTTGGTGATCCATCAGACACAAGAAGAACTCGGTCACAATTTTAGCAAGCTCCACATCTCTTCGTTGCTTCAAATTTTGATCCACAGTATTTTAGAGAAGCTTCTGGTATTCCCGAGTGGGATACTGCAATGCAAGAAGAGTTCAATTCCTTAGAGAGGAATCACACATGGGATTTAGTCCCTCCTCCTAAGGGAAGAAAAAAATTCAATGCAAGTGGATCTATTGGACTAAATTTGCAGCAGATGGATCGATTGAAAAGAACAAGGCTTGCTTGGTAGCAAAGGATTCTCCCAAGTTCTCAGGATTGACTACTTTGAAACTTTTGCACCTGTTGCTAAGATGAATTCCATCTGACTTGTCCTTGCAATAGTTGCAACACATCATTGGGAAGTTCATCAGATGGATGTGAAGAGTGCCTTTCTTCATGGTGACCTTCAAGAGGAAATCTACATGGAGCAACCACAGGGGTTCATACATGATCCTTCACTTGTGTGCAGACTTCAAAAATCTCTCTATGGCCTCAAACAAGCTCCTCAAGCTTGGTATGCCAAGATGGATTCCTTCCTTCTGACAATTGGGTTCAAATGATTTCATTCTGATCCGAACATATACATTCTACAGTAGGATGACTCTCACATTCTTGGTTCTCTATGTTGATGACTTATTGATCACAGGAAGTCACTCGTCCACCATCAAGGCAGTGAAAATTGCTCTACATGATAGATTTTTTATGTCTAACTTAGGTCTTTTGCATTACTTCTTGGGGATTGAGATCACTCAATCACCTTTAGGTATCTTCCTTGGACAACCAAGTATGCACTTGATATGTTGTCTATATTTTGCATGGCTAACTATAAGCCTACACCGACTCCATTTTTGTTAGGGGTCAAACTTAAGGCTAAGTGTTCTTCACCCTTGGTTGATGGCACTTCGTACTGACAACTTGTTGGGAGTCTCATCTACTTGACTCATATGAGACCCAACATTTCATATGTTGTGGGCATGGTCTCTCGATTCATGTAGGAGCCACATGAGTTGCATTGGAAAGCAACTAAGCGAATCCTCCACTATATTTAGGGTACTCACAATTATGGGATTTAGTATGCATTGGGCATGGATATTGACTTGGTGGGACACACAGATTTAGATTGGGTAGGCGATTCTCAAGATCACAAGTCTACTTCAAGGTATTGCTTCTCCCTTGGTTCTGGTCCAGTTTGTTGGTCGAGCAAGAAGCAATCTTCAATTTCTCTTTGATCTACAGAGGTTGAGTATCGAGGGGAAGTTAATGCCAACACTGAGGCTATTTGACTTTAGAATATTCTCACCGAGTCTAGTATTTCAATCAGGAAGCCTACAGTCATCATTTGTGATAATCAAAGTGCAATACAGATCTCAAGGAATCTAGTTCATCATCAAAGGATGAAACACATTGAGATTCATATGCACTACATTCAAGAGCTAATTTAGGAAGGCATCATTGATCTAAAGTATTGTTCTACATCGAAGTAGACTGCAAACATCTTCATCAAACCCTTCATCGAAAGCATGTTCCTTCATCTGTGAGATTTGCTTGGGGTATGACAGGTGTTTACTTTAGGAGGTGCTTCTTAGTTCTTCATTTTCCTCTCTCTATTTGGAGGGGGCTATTCCTCTTATGGTAGGATTCTTCTTATAGGGGGGTCTCTATGTACATGGGTACCTAACATGGCTTCATTTGTCATGACCCATCTTTTCACCCACCTAAGCTACACTTAAAGGGGGGTGTTAGTGTAGGTTTTTTTATTTTCCTTATGTTAGGGGTATTTTTTTTTTCCTACACATATTATTTAAGCTTGCTTAGGTTTATTAGGTGTGGTTAATATGAGGACACATGGTGAAATACATCAGCTACATATGTCACTCTCTCCCCACACATGGGTAGTTGAGTTATACATCCTCTTTTGGCTTGTTGTGCCACCTCTCATAACCACAAGGGATGTGCCATCCTCCTCACCTTAGAATAAGTTGGCTCAACATAAGAGAAGGTTGCATTTTATCTTTTCTTGTACTAATAGTTACCTTCAAACCATTTATTGTTCTACTCTTGTCATGCTTTTACCTCTTAGGGCCTTGATTTATGACATTTTTATGTAAAATTATTTTTATTTTTGGGGTTATTGGACATTTTTTTTTTTGAATCCAATATCGTCACCTTTCAATAGTTTAATTTTCCTAGATTTGATCAATTTGTAACAATTTCATAAGATTAAAATGATACATTTTTAAAAATATACCCTTGAGTATGCATTTCCACTTGATGAACAATCCTCTATTTTTTCAATTTATGTGTTGATTTTCTTAAGATAGACCAATATTTATACCACATGGTACACTCATTTACCTATTAATCCTTGCAAAGTAATGAAGTACCAAACATAATAGGCCACTCTTTGCAATTAGGTACACAACATGTATTCAAATTACTTTCATCAACTCCCACTTAGGTCCTATTGCCTAGGATTACATCCAATTATATTCCCTTAGAATACATCTACCTTCATACAATTATTCAAATAGAATATACTCACAACATATCAATATGTTTTCTCTCTTAGTTTTAACCTTGCTCTATATGTTAGAGTTGAATAATGGATAGCCCATGTCAACATATGACTAGATCAATAAGTATTAAGGTAACATCAAACTTGCCACATATAAGTGTACTACTTCCAATTTTAAAAATTTAAAATATACTAAACACATTCAACAATCCATCCTCCAATTATTTTCATTTTAGATTCATAACCATTCACGTTTATTCTATAATGATCACAAGAGTGCAAATTCGTATCCAACAATTAGGTCATAAAATGAAATGGGGAATAGTAGAAATCAAACGCCACTACCCTTTCATTACTCCACTCTAATTTTTCTTTACGATTCATGAATCTAGATTTCCTTTCACAATAATTTAAATATTTTTGGTTAGGACTAGCTAAGCATTCTTACAAGTTTAAAATTCCACGTAAGAAATTCAAGGCTGCTAAATTTATACTAAGTGACCAATTCAATTATAGTGAGCTAGTAGTGCAAGATTTTCCACTTTATCTAGAGTCTAGTAAGCTTTATAGGTCTAGTGTTTAAACCATGGTTTCATACCACTTGTCATAGCCACCATTGGTTATTACTATTTTTTAAATTTTTTATTTTAGTCCATGCAATGACCAACGTGTAAGTTGCCTACCATGGGGGACGTGATAGAATGATTGAACTAGGAGATACATTCTCAACATTATTTTTCTCAATCAGAAAGACAAAGTGCTACCACCCATCTTACCATGAGTATTTAAAATATTAAAAAATTTCTTGCCACCATGAAAAGCATATAACATGAAGGATTTTCCATTCTCAAAGACTTAATAACTTTTCCCTCTCCTATAGAAGATCACTTTATTTTCATGAGTATGGACTACCAAACACAACTCCACAAACACGTCCAAAAGGGAAACATCTACCTCAATCTCTTCAAAAATATTACCAATAACAAATTTCAACCTACACTATCAATCAATAAGAATTTTATTAACTTCTTTAATATAATTGGAATCATATGGCTTAAGCTATTGAACTATCTTCAAACTAATTCTCTCAACCAAGCTTTGTACAAGTTAGTTTGTGAATATGAATCAAACAAAGCATCAATCTTAACATCGTCGACAAGCATCTTAATATTTAACAATGCTTATCTATTTTTCATAAAAATCTTCTTTGTAGTGAAAGAAAACTTAGAGTTTATCTTTAAAATGCATTCAAATTCCTTAACCTCTTTATCCTTGTTAATGGACATGTTATAATTCTTTTTTTCCTTTTTGTGTGGGTTCTTTTTTGGATGCAACTTCCAATATGAAGATTCTACATGATCATCCCTATCACAATAACTATAATGTGTATATTTCTTAAGTGCTTGAGGAATTTATTATATTTTGTCCTTTTTATTAACCTTAACTTCATTAGACTTGTAAGAAGGATAAAAAACTATCTCTAGGTAATAAGGATATGAGTGTGTCTCATCTATGCTGACTAGTCTAGAGAGCAACATGTGCCTACAAATATTATTATGCAAACTTCTTATGTACTCGATTAGTATTTCAATGTCAAGCACATATTTTCTTGTTTAATTTTTCATTCGATAGAATTCACTAGTGTATTCTTGTATATTTTGATTTTCTTTTTCTTGAAGAAATTATCATTCTATAGTTTTTCTTCCTCATGACATATGGATAGAACTGTTTCCTAGTTAGTTTTTAAAATGATCTCAATAACATATTAAAGTTCTATTTAAGATCATGGAAAATAAAATAATTTCAAACCAAGTCCATGCTTTTCCAACTATAGTCTAATACAATAAATCTAAATTGTTCAAGAGTTAGAATATGAATTCCAAAATATACCTCAAGTTGGATTAACAAATTTTCCAAACTTTTTGTGTCCAAATCACCTTTAGATGATGATATCTTAATCTTAGCCTCCTTTTTACAAGGGCTTATTTCGAGTACTCTTCTCTACCACAGGTTCTTCTTCCTCATTATAACTCTCATCTTTTCCCAATCTCTCAATATGAACTTGCATAAGGCCCTTTAAGGTCTCCAAGGATTAAGACATGCTTTCAATGACATCCTCCATCTTAAGGAACCTAGATTTTACATCAAACTATTTGTTATCCATACTATTAACTCTCTCACTTTCATGATTTAATATCTCCTTTGAAAGGAAACAAATTATTTCAATGGCGAGTCTCCTACAATGGTAGAAGCTTGACATCAAATACTGAAGATGATCCAATCTCGCTGAACAATATTCCTCCTCTTAAGAAGAAACAAAACCAGGATGGTCACTACAACAAATCCCTGTGATTTGCTCATTTTTTGCTTTGTTTTTTGCTTCCACCCACTGTTTTAATGTATTTTTTGGGCTTTTTTTAAAACGTCAACGCTATTTATCGGGATGGCATAATTTTTGGCGTTTATTGCGCTGATCAATACAAATTGGTGCTAATTAGCACCTAAAGTAATGTCATCTTTAGCGTCGATAATAGCTTCAAGTGTAGTGTTGCCTTGATCACTGCCTTTAGCTTTGAGTTTAGCTTTGAGCTTAGCATCGCTTTTAGCTCCGACTTTGGCTTCAAGTCTAGCACCAATTTAGACACCCCTATGTCGAAGAGACTTATTTATATGTTTCATCGACGATGTAAAACAATAAAATGTCAACAAGATACAAACATATTGAGGAAAGAATCACTTATGTCACATCAACAAGGTATATCTATAAGTGCTCGGCGAAACACAACTCTTGGATATAACAAAGTAATGTCGATGAGACATTGAGATATTAGGAAGACAAATAAGATTGTCTCATCGACACTCTTCAAGTAATGATAAAAAACATACACCGCTATACCGCCAAGAAGGTGAGCAACATATGCGGTAGAGTGGTATACACCACAACCCCATAGCAAGAAGTCTTGAGCAAGGTGGTAGTGCAATAAACAATAGAAGGGAAGGGAAAAACACCGCTATACTACAATGATAATCACAAGTCTCCCCAACATGGCAGAGTTACACCGATATATAAAGAAATACCGCCGAAGGAATATATTGATGAGACAATGGCATATCAACAAGAGATATTAACTTGTCTCATCGACACCAACAACCAAGATCAAAGGAACATAAGATCTAATGTCGATGATACTTTGAGATATTGGTAAGACAAATAAGATATTTTCTCATCAACACTCTTCAAGTAATGATCAAAAGCATACACCGCTATACCGTCGGGAAGGTGAGCAACATATGCGTTAGAGTAGTATATACCACAACCCCGCAACAAGAATCCTTGAGCAAGGTGGTAGTACAGTAAACAATAGAAGGGAAGGGAAAAACACCGCTATACCATAAGGATAATCACAAGTCTTCCCGACATGGCAGACTTACACCGATATATAAAGAAATATTGCTGAAGGAAAATATTGATGAGATAGTGGCATATTGGCAAGAGATATTAACTTGTCTCATCAACACTAGAAACCGACATCAGAGGAACATAAGATCTAATATTGATGAGACATTGAGATATCAGTAAGACAAAGAAGATTGTCTCATCGACACTCTTCAAGTAATGATCAAAAGCATACACCGCTATACTATTGATAAGGTGAGAAACATATGCGGTAGACTGGTATACACCGCAACCTCGCAACAAGAAGCCTTGAGCAAGGTGGTAGTGTGGTAAACAACATAAGGGAATGGAAAAACACTACCATACTGTAGAAGGTATAATAAGAGACAACGGTAGTATGGTAATCGTGGAATCATTATAATTTACACCAATACATGCAAAAAATACATTAGTTGCCAATATTAAATGCTATTAAATTATTAAGAGTTGCCAAAACTAATATGACCGAATACTGCACCATCCAAAGATAAGTGAGTTTTCCCAATATCGCACTCAATTGCAGTGCACTAGCGTGGAAGGAGCTAAGGATACAAGAATAAGAAGTTCTGCAAGTGTGAAATACTTGGGTAAGTACATGAAAACTCTCTGAAAGAGCTCTGTAACATATAAAAAATCTTTCAAGGTTTTGTCATCTAAAGCCATAGTAGAGAAAATTGAAACATGCCTCCTAAAAGAAAACACCCAGAAGTAAAAGAAAGTTGGCCTAAAATTAAAGATGAAGAACCTAAAGTCAAGAAGAAAGCGCTCCATCCTTAAACAAAACAATCAGAAGTAAAAGAAAGTCAACCTAAAATTAAAGATGAAGAACCTAAAGTAAAGAAGAGACCACTCCATTAGTCCATACTAGATATACTTCTAAGGTCTACTAAAGAGGGTAATAAGAAGTTTCTCGTGGACACCACACAAAATTGTAGGGATGCCCTCATTTCAAAATCTGGATGGGATCTATTTTGGTATTTTTAGAGTAAGAGAAATGAGAAGATTCCAGTGTCAAATGTTTGGATGTTGGATATAGCAAGGTTAGTTGTCCCAAATGTGTGTATTGATGTTGTGTGAATGAAATATTGGATCAATTTAAATAAAAATCAAACACATATTAATAAGACATTAAATAAGAAAAACTAAAAAAGAAACAGAATAAGTAAACCATTATCACAGCTTCCCGAAACCGTCTTATCTTCCTCTAACTTCAACATTTTGTTGGTTTCCAGATAGCTCTTAGAACAACAGATCAAGCTCAACAAAATGACAGCTAAAGAACGAGATTTAAAATGCAAACTATGCTAAATGCAAAGCTATGCTAAGATGAGAAGATGGCTATAATATTGAAATTGATATGAATGCATAAGCTAATTGCCTGTATGAACATAGATATGCGTAGGTGTGCAAAAGTGAGTGTGTGCGTGTACATGTGGATGATTAACCAAGGCTTGGATTTGCGCCAGAATTTATAGAGTTTTCGAACGGATTTGATTGGCTGAATCGATCGATGGTCCGGATTAAGCTTGTTTGAACGGACAACAAGAGATTTTCGAAAGTGGAAGAGAAGGATGGAAGGTTTCCCTTTTCTTTCAATTTTTGTCATTGAGTTTCGAAGGGAAACTTCCATTTTGAAGGATGAGTTGAGAATTTGGAAGGGTGAGGTAGCATGAGTTAGAAATTAAATAAATTAAATTTATTTAATTAGGAAGTGGAGATGAAAATAGAAACCCACATAATTAAATAACTCATATTTAATTATGTTTAAAAAAATGAAATTAGGGTGAGGAAATATTAAATAAAATATTTAATATTTAAATTGATTATGGGATGGAGAATATTCCATTATTCAAATATTCAAAATATTTGAACTTTAGAATAGAATGATAATCAAATATAAATAAATTATGAAAATTTATTTAATTTAATTAAGCGGAAGATGGAAATGTTAGTAATTAAATAAAATTATTTATTTAATTAAGGTAGAAGAATTAGAAAATGAACGATATAAATAAATGATTAAATTTATTTATATGTTGATGACATTAGAGGAATTAATTAAATAAATCATATTTAATTAATTAACAAGCTTAATCATGACCATTTTTAGATGTATACATTTTGCCCCTCTTTGAAGTGATGTGTAAAACACATTGCTTCAAAGAAAAATAAGATTTTTTCCCTAAATATGCTTTCGATATTTCTGCTGATGATGCCCCTTCGGGAGGTAAATTATGAATAAGAGAGAGTGAGTGATTTAGCTCGCGATAAACAATGAAAAAGAATGTCCATTTTGAAAATAAAGTCAAATTTACCCTTGTTTGACTTTTAAAAGGTAAAAAGGTTGAAAAAGACAAGTCATTTGCACTTTTGACTTTGGTGAATACTGTAGCTCTGAGAGTGACATCGCGACATGGAGATTCCATATCATCGCCATCGATTTGAGAGATCCCTCAAATACCAGAGGCCAGTTGCGTATGGACCACCGATGAGTCGATCTATCCTCCTGTGCTTTCAAATTTTTCCATTTGAATCAAAAAAAATTGTTTTTCCGCGGTTTTGCATTTTGAAAATGATGTTTGTGTGCATATAGAATAGTTTAGGCGCTTTCAAAAAAATAGGCGCGCTTAGAGTAGAAACAAACGTACATATAGCATAGATGTTTGAAAATTTAGGAAAAACCAGTTGAGCGCATCCCGTGAAAACTAGCGCGCATATAGGGTAGGATCAAAAATTTTAGGGGTAGAGCGCTTTTAGGGTAAACAGGCGCGCATATAGGAAAAACGCACATCCAGTAAAAATAGTAGCGCTTAGGTGGAGTAAAGTTGTGCATATAGGAAAACGCGCATAGGTCTGTTTGAGCGCATCCAGTGAAAACAAGGGCGCATACGGGTTTTAGCGCATCTCATGAAAAGAACGGCGCATATGGTAAAATAGGCATAATTGATGTTTTGATGATAGGAATGTGAAAAAGGTGATGTACATTGCTTTCTTAGTCAATAGATAGGTAAATTGCCATGTCATCATGTTGGTATGGATAGAAAATGATAGAATAATCTGATGATTGATTGATAACTTTGCTTCCTAGAGTAGAAAACAAAGAGTAAATGATTGAACTAACTTCTGATAAATTTGCTTTCTGCGATAGAAAACAAATAGTAATTGATTGTAGAACAGATTTGATATGATTGTGTGATATGGGTCATTGATTTGATACATTGATATGAGTCATTGATATGGGTGTGATATAGTTCACTGATATAGGTCACTTGATAGATCACTAATATAGGTCACTTGATATATATGAGTCTGATTGATGTTGTTTGAAAGATTGAATGATTGGTATGATTGATATGATTCTGATGAAATACCCTTGTAATGAAAATAGGAGGTTTTCAAAAAGCTCCAGATTAGAGAGCGACACTCAACAAGATGGAATAGGATTCTTGAGTTGACACCTGCTGACATAGCATTGATAGATACTTGTAGTTTGAGATCCTTTTTGGTGATGCCGCCAATTAGGGTCAACAGAGGATTGTTGACAGCACTTGTAAAGCGACGGCATTCAGAGCATAACATCTTTCACATGCCGACTGGTGAGGTGACAGTGACTCCTAAGGATGTGTACAGGATCCTAGGTATCCCAGTGGTTGGAACCCTTGTGTATTACAATCACAAGGAGCTGGGGGGCACAGATACTTTGAGGAGGGTGTACAGAGATGCACAGATTGCTGAGTACTGGGTACCGTGGGCTAATTTTCGAAGATATCCAGCCTTGCCGATAGTTTTAGGTGCATTCATTGGAGGTCTCCTTTGTCCGGATTGCCGGAAAAACGGATTATCAATGGGTTTGGGCAGGATTTTGGAGTAGATATTGCTACAGCTGCGGTGATATGCATGGGGGAGCTACATGTTAGCTCATCTTTATCATGATTTGTACCAGGTGGTGTACAGAGGTTCCTCCAGTTTATCGTGTGGGGTGACATTGTTACAAATCTGGGCATGGGAGCATTTTACTATGACAAGACCAGTGTGCCCCAGAGTTAGGCCACCAGGTAGGCCTTATATATATGTATGTGATGTTCCTTACCCAGCCCAAGCTGGGCAAGGTAGATTACTGGAGGCGTCTTTTGGATGATATGGATACAGTTGTATGGCGACCATATCTGGATTGCGAGCCATGGGTGACATATGACATAGAGATGTCATATGTATGCATCCCTCAGTTCCTAATAGGGAGGACTCCCTTTATTCTGGAGAGATTTCTGGCATTGCAGGTGCAGAGGCAGTTTGGATTAACTCAGGAGGTGCTGCAGGGGGTTGCACACTACGCCCGGAGCAGAGATGAGGCCAGATGGGGGCCATGTATTTCTTATCAGGCCGCATATACAGAGTTCATTGCATTAGCACTTGAGGTATGGGCTGACAGGTGAGACATTGTGGATGCTGGGATGTCTGATGAGTACGCTGCATATTTTCACATGCATCCCTTTCCTCGGTTCACCAGTCTTGATGAGCCAGCACCAATTTTGGTAGTACCACAGCCAGGGGCAACGAGACAGGAGGATGTGGCTGGCGGCGAGCAGGGAGCAGTTGGAGGAGAGGAGGTGGAGAGCAGGGAGGAGGAGAGTGCAGATGATGATGATGATGGAGATGATGGCAGGGAGGGGGGACATGTGCTAGGGAGGTCGGGGCTGGATATTTTGAGGGGTGTCCAGATTATGCGGCGGCTGAGGACAAGGATCTGGAGACGGACAATGATCCGGATGGCATCCTCCTTTCAGCAAGGATAGATAGCCACACTTCAGGCCCAGGTGCAGATGTTGCAGGGACAGTAGGGGCAGTTATAGAGTCAGCTAAGGCAGGCACAGGCTTTCATTGTACAGCTTCAAGCATAGCTGGCACAGGCACATGCACAGGCACCTGCCCCAGACCCACAGTTAGTCCAGGTGATAGTAGAGAGAGATACATTTAGGCGGAGGGCAGTAGAGGCTGAGGGCGTTGCACAGAGGCTGATGGGCACCGTAGAGAGTGCTTCATTGAGGGATGCCATTGCAGAGGGCATGGAGATGGCGCGAGAGGCTAAGTACTACAGAGTGAGATATGAGGAGCTATGTCCTCTAGAGTGCAGAGAGCCATACCAGTGATCCCATAGCAGGACAAGGAGTAGATCACGGACACACACACATAGCAGAGGAGTGACAGGACCTCAGTAGGACCCAGATGCAGGCACCAGTGGCAGACCACCTCCTTCCAGACCAGCTCCATCAGGGGCATCGACTAGTTAGTTTCGTGATGTATATTATTTTTGGAGCATGTATATGCCATTTTTTTATCATATCTGATGTATTTTGTTTTGGACATTTTAGTTTCATTAGACAGTTGGACATTTTTATCATTTTTGATGAGTGATGATATGCAGTGATGATGATTATTTTGATGTTGATATGATGTGGATTTATGATATGATGATGTGATATGCATTTATTTCTATGTGTTTATGGAGTTTGATATGCATTTGAATGATTTGATGACTACCATGATATGTAGGATTATTTGATTATGATGTTTTATTATGATGATGATGATTTGATGATGTGTACTAATGATGTCATGCAGATGAATTACTTATGAGGTGTATATGGAATGTTTATTTTTTTGGATTTTTCAATGCAGATAAAAGGGTATCAGGACATAATAACCTGGCCAAAATAACCCTGGACAAAATAACCCGACCAAAATAACCCAGGGACAAAATAACCCAGGGTCATAATAACCCATGGACAGAATAACCCGTGGTCAAAATAACCCATGGACAGAATAACCCATGGTCATTTTAGATCAAGCTAGTAATGATGAGAATTGTTTTTTAATATTCACACATCAACGGATCTTATCTTACCAGTTGAATATACAATTACCAATAGAGGGGAACAGTTTCTTTTTCATGACAATAATGATGAGAATCATTTTTTAATATTCACCACCACACAAAATTTGCAATTACTGAAAGAATCTGAAAATTGGTTTAGTGATGGTACATTTAAAACCGTGCCAAGTATTTTTCAACAATTGTACACGATTCTTGGCTTGAAAACTGATGCAATATTTCCACTCATTTATATTCTTATGAGCAACAAAACAAGAACCTCTTATAGACAAATACTTGCAGAATTAAAACAACTTCAACTTGATCTAAACCCAAAATCTATACTTATTGATTTTGAATTAGGTTTCATAGGAGCTATTTCTGAAAATTTCCCAAATGTCACTATTCGGGGATGTTTTTTCCATTTATCTCAATGCTTGTGGAGGAAAGTTCAAGAAGAAGGTCTACAAACACATTACAGTGCCAATGAAGTATTTGCATATGAGATCAAGAAACTTGTTGCATTAGCTTTCATGCCTCAAATGGAATTAATTGATGCATTTGAAACACTTCAACAATCTCCTTATTATACAGAACATGAGGAGACCCTGCAACCCATAATTGATTATTTTGAAGACACGTGGATTGGTAGACTAACTAGAAGAGGCAACAGATGATCACCCAAGTTTCCAATCACAATGTGGAATTGCTATTCGGCTACTCAAGATGATCTTCCCATAACCAATAATACTATTGAGGGATGGCATAGAGGATTTAGTGAATTGCTTCAAGCATCACACAACTCAGTCTGAAAATTCATCAAAGTAGTGAAAAAAGAACAGAGTCTCCAAGAGAATAGAATAGAGAAATATATGCTTGGATACACTGGGCAACCAAGTAGGAAAAAATACCGTGAACTCAAAGAAAGACTAAAAATATTGGTTGATGGTTATGACAACCATAACATTTTAGATTATATAAGAGGCATCACTCATAATTTGATACTTTAATTGAAAATTTGAATAATAAAGTTTTTTTAGCAACATACATGTAATTTATAAATTTTGTTTTCCTTTCTCTATATTCTTATGGGGATATTTTGTCCATGGGTTATTTTGACCACGGGTTATTTTGGCTTGGGTTATTATGACCCCGGGTTATTTTGTCCCTGGGTTATTTTGTCCCTGGGTTATTGTGACTGGGTTATTCTGTCTAGGGTTATTTTGGTCAGGTTATTATGTCCTGTAACCAGATAAAAGATGAAAAATGGATGTTGTGTTCATGATATGCATTATGATATGATGTGATGTGAAATGATATGAGTAGATAGCGTATGATAAAATTTTATGACATGAGATGATAGGAATACTGATATGAAATTGAGATGAATAAATAGTGATGTATGATAAAATTATATGTGATGAAATATAATGATTTGTAATAAAATGACATGATAAATGGATTGGATGTGTAATGATAATGAAATGATAATGATATGATATGATGAAATGACAATACTGAGATGAAATAAATGATGATAATAATAATAAAATGAGATGAAATGAATGATAATGATATGATGTGATAATGATAATGAAATGAATGATGACGATGTGATGGTAATGACATGAATGAAATGATAACATATATGATATAAATGAAATGAATGATGATGCAATAAATGATAATGATAATGAAATAATGAAAGGATGAAAATATAATAATAATGAATGGAATGATAATGGGAATGAATGATAAATGAATGAAATGATTATAATATAATGATAATGAATGAAATGCTAATGGGAAATGAATGATAAATGAATGAAATGATGATAATATAATGATAATGAATGAAATGATAATGGGAAATGAATGATAAATGAATGAAATGATTCTAATATAATGATAATGAATGAAATGATAATAGAAAATGAATGATAAATGAATGAAATGATTATAAAATAATGATAATGATAATATAATAATAATGAATGAAATGATAATGGGAAATGAATGATAAATGAATGAAATGATTATAATATAATGATAATGAATGAAATGATAATGGAAAATGAATGATAAATGAATGAAATGATTATAAAATAATGATAATGAATGATAATGATAACGCCATGATAAGATGATAATGCAATGAAAATATGCAATGATAAGATGATAACACTAATGAAAATGCAATGATGAGATGATAATACTACTGAAATAATGATGAAATGATAATGAAGATGCAATGATGAGATGATAATGATACAAATGTTTGCATTGTCCTCCACAAATAGTCCAAAGAAATATGACAGCCATTGACCTTTCAAAAACTCTTGACGCAAATCCAATATGCAGTTATATACAATGACCTAAAATGAAATGCAACTAAATGAAACCGACCATTTTGTTAAGCCTTTTAGTGAGCCTGCTTAAATCATCATAGAGCATTTGAAAATGTTGGAAGTGTGTACAAGCATCAAAGGGGAAATTAGCACCAATGATGACCTAAGTACAACTTTTCATGATTTTTGATATAACAAGTGAACACAAGCATCTAGGTATAATTGAACCAAGATGACCTGAGCATTTCTTGCATAAACAGACAAAGACTAACCACCATCTGATGCAAGTTTGGAACTGTCATCAATGATAAACTTTGGAAAATCATGTCTCGCGACATACTTGCAACAAATAAATGATTAACCTCAAGACAACAAACAAAGAAAAATCATCTTCTTTCCTTGCCACTCTAGTTCATTACATCATCGAGTGTGCTCTAGAGAAATGATATCGAAAATTAAACAACCATTGTTAAAAAAAATGAAATACTGTGATTCCAAACATTATTCAGATTAGAGATCATCTAGATATGAGTCATGATAAGGTACGCAATTGAAAGTTATTGTGATATGGATCAATGATTAGATGTTAGTTTGATTTGGTTGTTTTGTTTGTGTGATTGGTTTCGACGTCGTTGTTTCAATATTTTGGTAAAACTTGAAAGTTGATTGCCCCCAATATGCCCGTGTTTTCCCTTGGTATCAACATAACTTGTTGAAATGAATACGTACAATAATCAAGCCATGCTAAGACATTATCACTCGAGGAAAATGATGATAGCATGGTGCTGGTGTGGCTCTAAGATGATGAAAAAGATGCATGAAAATGAAAGCTGAAGAGTTAAGTGCAGAACATGAACTAATAGATGGAGAGCCCCAAATAGCGTCTGTTTGCCAGATTTTCACTATTTGTTTTTATTGCATTTTTCTTGTCAATAGATTGCCTGTTTGCCAGGTTTTCACTCTATGACCCTTTTTTTTTTTTTGCATTACCGAGATGCCTGTTTGCCAGGTTTTCACCAGGGTAACTATTTTTTTCAGGACTTTTTATGATTTTTTGGATTTCTTCAGGTCTTTTTCTGATTTTTTTGGATTTCTTCATGTCTTTTTTCTGATTTTTTTGGATTTTTTCAAGTCTTTTTCTATTTTTTTTTGGATTTCTTCAGGTCTTTTTCTGATTTTTTTGGATTTCTTCAGATCTTTTTCTAATTTTTTGGATTTCTTCAGGTCTTTTCTTTGATTTTTTTTGGATTTCTTCAGGTCTTTTTTTTTATGATGATAACCGCCTTAGACATAATACTTTTTTAGATGCATACTATTGATAGGTTCCTCAAACAGGTCCCCTTCTGGCGTTGATAGCTTGTAGGCTCCTAAACCATAGACTGCGATAACCACGTAAGGACCTAGCCAATTTGGTTCGAACTTTCCTTTCTTCTCTCTGTCTTGCTAATTGTGTGGGTTCTCTTTCAAAACAAGTTCACCCACTTGAAAGGTATGTGGCTTTACTTTGTGATTATAGCTACGAGACATCATTTGTTGATATGCTTTCAAATGATCAGCTGCTCTTTGTCTCTTTTCATCTAGGAGTTCTAATTCTTGGAGTCGGGAGACTCTGTATTCATCATCTGTTGTAAGGCCTTTCAATGATACTCTGAGTGAGGGAATCTCAACTTCTAAGGGCAATATGGCCTCTGCTCCATAGACAAGAGTGAATGGTGTTGCTCCTGTTGGTGTGCGGACACTAGTTCTATAGGCCCATAAGGCAGGATTGAGTTGAACGTGCCAATCCTTCCCTGAATCATTCACAGTCTTTTTCAATATTTTCAATATTATTTTATTTGAGGCCTCTACTTGGCCATTCCCTTGTGGATAGTACGGTGTTGAATATCTATGTTGAATGTGAAATCTCTCACAAAGTTCATCAACATCCTGATTTTTGAACGGATGTCCATTATCCATAATAATGGAGTTGGGAATGCCATATCGACAAATAATATAGTTGAGTATGAATGATGATATTTGTTTTCCAATAACTTTAGTAAGAGGGACTACCTCAATCCACTTGGTAAAGTATTCAGTAGTTATGATGATGAACTTATGCCCATTCGATGAAGAAGGATGAATCTTCCCCACTAGATCTAACCCCCATTGAGAAGATGGCCAGGTTGGTGTGAATGGTTGAAGTTCCTGTGTAGGAGCATGAATGAGATTCCCATGAATCTGACATTTTGAGCATGTTTTCACAAAAGTGAATGATTCCCTCTCCATTGTAGGCCAGTAGTAACCCATTCTAATCAATTTCTTAGATAAGGTCAGTCCACTCGAATGAGTACCACAGATGCCACTATGAACTTCTTGTAAAGCTTTGTCAGATTCCTCACGTTCAAGACATCAGAGTAAAGTACCATCAAGACCACAACGATAAAGGGTGTCAACAATAAGAGTGTAGCGAGCAAATTGGTAGATAAAATTGCATTTTTGGTTACAGGATAAATCAGGTGGTAAGATATCGTCTTTGAGATAGGCATAAATTTTTTCGTACCAAGGCGAATCGGATCCTACCAAGTGGCAAATGATTTGGCTTTCAGGTGTATCATAAGCAAGTGTAAATGATTGTTCCACCAGAAATTCATAACAATTTTGAGTTTCTGGGCACTGTAACAATGATGCGATTGTAGCCATGGCATCAGCTGCTTTATTATCAAGCCTTGGGATTTGTGTGAATTTGATGTCCACAAAATATTTCTTGAAATCATCAACCATATTTTTATATGGTAATAGTTTCTCATCTTTGGTTTTATAGTCATTATTGATATGATAAATGACTAGCTGTGATTCGCCATACACCTGTAATTCTATAATTCTCCATTCCAGTGCTATTTTGAGTCTGGTGATTAATGCTTCATATTCGGCTATGTTGTTGGTGCATGGAAACATTAGCCTATATGATCGAGGAATGGTGTGCCCTTGAGGGGTGACAAAAAGTATGCCTGCCCCCGATCCATGTTGAGTGAAAGAACCATCAAAATATAAGGACCATGGTTGTTTAGATTCTATAGTAAAAAAATCAGCATCTAGAAATTCAATGTGCAGGGGATGATCTACTTGTAATGGTGCTTTAGCTAATTGATCGGCAATAACTTGTCCTTTGATTGCTTTGCAATCCACATAATGTATGTCAAAATCACTCAGAAACATTTCCCACTTTGCTAACCTTCTTGTCAATGATGCTTTGCTTAACAAATACTTGAGTGGATCAATCTTTGAAACCAGATTGATTGTATGGGTTAGCATGTAATACCAAAACTTTTGTGAAGCAAAAACTACTGCCAGACAAGCCTTCTCAATAGAAGTGTAGTTGAGCTCATGACTTGTCAATGTTCTACTGATGTAGTAGATTGCACGTTCCTTTCCTGTAGAGTCTTCTTGTGCTAGCAGTGCCCCCAAAGATGTTTCTATTGTGGCAATGTATAAGATTGGGGTTTTTTTTGGATTTGGTGGTATGAGAACTGGTGGAGTCATTAAATACTATTTGATTTGTTGAAACGCAAATTCACATTTGTCACCCCACTTGAAAGGAACATTTTTATGCAGTAGATGTGTGAAAGGTAAACTTTTATCGGCCAATTGTGCAATGAACCTCCGTATAGATTGAAGTCGTCCTTGCAGTGATCTCAATTGACTGATGTTCTTTGGTGGAGGAATTTCCATAATTGCTTGTACTTTTTCTGGATCTATTTCAATTCCTTTTTCTGAAACAATGTACCCCAAGAGTTTTCCAGATTTGACCCCAAAAACACATTTCTTAGGGTTGAGGCAAACTTTGAATTTCTCTAGTCTTGCAAATATTTTGGATAATATTTCAAGATGTCCTTCTCTGGTGTATGATTTGGCCAATATGTCATCTACATAATCTTCCATGAAAACATGCATCATGTCATGAAAGATTGAGTCATGGCTCTTTGGTAGGTAGCCCCAACATTTTTCAGACCAAAAGGCATGACGTTCCAACAATAAGTTCCCCATGGACATGTGAAAGTTATTTTGTCCTGGTCTTCAGGTGCAATCTTGATTTGGTTGTATCCAGAAAAACCATCCATTAATGAATACATGGCATGGCCAGCTGTCAGATCAACTATGGTGTCAATGTTTGGTAGTGGGAAGTCATCCTTAGGACATGCTTTGTTAAGATCTCTGAAATCTGTGCATATTCTCACAGTTTTATCTAGCTTGGATACAGGAACAATGTTGGAGATCCATTCTACATAATCGATTAGTCTTATGAAGCCCACATCAAGGAGTTTTCTCAGTTCTTCTTTAACCAATAATGCAACATGAGGATGCATCTTTCTGAGTTTTTGTTTCACCGGTTTGGCCCCTGGTTTGATAGACAAGTGATGCATGATAAGATCAGGATCAAGACCAGGCATGTCAGCATAAGACCATGCAAAATTGACTTGATTTTCTTTTAGGAATTCCATGATCTCTGGTATTTCTTTCTTTGTCATTGATGCAGCTAACTGTAAAATTCTTGGTTTGTCAGAAGTCTCAAGATTGACAGCATTTGTAGGCTCAATCAAAATAGGCGATCGCTCATGGTAGTGTTCCAAGAGAGTGTCAAGATTCCCATCATCTGGTGCCTCAAAGAGGTTTTCACCATCGGATACGCTCTTTATTTTATCTTTTGTTTGATCTAATACTGCCATATTCTGGTTTTCACCATTAGATCTTTCTTTTTTGTTTTTACTTTTGCAGCTGGGAGATTTGACACTCTCCTAATCAAAAACTCTATGTCGAAAATTGTTGGTGGAACAATCATTTGTATCCTCTGCAAAAAGGAAGTTTACAATAGCTTCATCACTTGGAAACATGGGTATATCAATAGGTTCGGTTGAATCCCAATCAATGAGATTAGGATAAATCAAAGGTATCGAGTCATCAGGTTGTGTGAAGTCGGCTATGGTTATGGTCATAACGGAGTGGTCCATAGGATCTGAGGTATGAGGTGGGTCAATGATGATACTGTCCTCATGATAGTCTTGTTCATTTAGATCTGACTCAGTATCACTAGAATCATAGTCGATTTGTGGTTCAGATTCTTATGGTTGGGACCCTGAACCTTGACCTTCAATTAGAGTTGGGGCGTACTGGTGTATTACATCAACCTCTTTGTCCCTCCAGAACTCATCATTGTAAATGGTGTCCCATTCATATTCAGTAGAGTCTGTGTCAAAATTGTTTTCCAAGAAGTTATGAACTATTGTCAAACATGCTTCTTGTGAATCTGAGCCTTCTTGCAATGTGAAGACAGTGCCATGCAGTTGTTTGGATGTGCTTTCTTTGGAGTGAGTGTCATAACCCAATCTAGTTTTCCCTTTTGCAGCAAGTCCACGAAGATGAATGGGTTCAACTACTCCTTCCTTCCTTTTTCTGATAGGTCCTTCATCATAACCCATCTTCTGCATGATTGAATATCCTTTTCCATATTTGTCTATGGGTAATTTGATATTAGAGACTGCTTCATCTTCATCTTTATAGAGCCAATTTAGAATCTCTGTATCCTCAGGATTTTCCATGGGAAATTTTTCTTTGATGAATTGTCCATTAAATTTTGTGATTGGCTCTATTGGTGTTTGCTTTGATGTTGATGTTGTTGATATTTGATGCTGTTGATATTTGATATTCCCTGATAGACAGTTGTCCATGTGATCAAGGTGATGTAGGTAAATTGGCAAGACAAAGAGAGTATTCTCCAACTCCATGATCCTTGAATTTCATCTTTTTGTCAAAACTATTGGTCAATTGAATAATTTGTGTGTCAAACTTTAGAGAAGTCCTAGCATGAGCTTCTCGATTGTTAGGGACCAAAGTATCTTGACTGGCTTTTATGTTGGCACAAGTTTGAATATTGGAATTATTAGCAGGTATCGTGATTACCTGTCCATCATAAGGAAACTTAAGACATTGATGATAGGTTGATGGGACAGCTTGCATTTCGTGGATTCAAGGATGACCCAACAAGATGTTATATGCAAGATCATGGTCCAGTACTTGACAGAAAGTATTCTTTATAACAGGGCCCACTCTAATTGGCAGCATGATTAGACCTTTGGATGCTCTTTCTTCATCATCATAAGCTTTTATGGTAATATTTCTTCTAAAATCAATGGAGTCTTCAGAAAATCCTAAGGACTTAACCAACTTCATGGTATAGATGTTCAAACTAGCACCTCCATCTATTAGAACTCATCTGATACGAAACTTGTGAACCATGACTTCTAAGTACAATGATAAATTATGGGGGTGAGTTATGGAAACATCATCTTTGTCAAAGAATGAAAGGAAAGTGGGTAAGGACAAATGTCCTACCATGGCTTGAAATTGATTCACATCCAAGTCAGTGGATACATTAGTTTCAACAAGGGCTTTTTCGAGAATTTCTTTATGGGCTGGAGAAATCTTCAATAGTTCCATAATAGAAATTTGAGTGGGGGTTTTCCGAAGTTGGTTGACCAAATCATATTGATGTTGAGGTGGAGGTTCAGTGGTTTTTGAAGAGGCGCCTTTTAAAACAACTTTAGCTTGCGCTCTTGTTGTTGTGTTGACTTCTCTATATTCCACCTTCTTGTTGACTTTAATGACATTTACCCGCTTGTCGTCTGAGTAGAGATGATTGATTATATGATCATCATTGATATGATTCACATTTTTTTCAGAAGACTCACCCTTTTGATAATTGGGCAATGGATTACGAAATGCTTGGTGGTTTGCGTTGGTTTGTTGATTTCCTTCTATTGTAATGATTTCAATGTCAATTAAGTCTTGAATGGAATTCTTCAAGGCTTGGCAATTGTTTGTGCGATGACCTTTACACCAATGATAATCACAATAGTATGCCTCATTCCATGATGGAGGCTTTACACTGGGTTCATAATTTCGTTGAGGCGGCAAAGTAATGACATTTTTGGCCATCAACTCTTTGAATGTTGATTCTAAAGATTGTCCTAATGAAGTGAAAGTTCTTCTATTTGAGAAGAATGAAAATCTTTGTGGATTTGAATTCGAGGTGTTCCCTAAGGAATTGTGATTTTTATTGGTTCCTTGGTTACCCTGGTTGTTGGAAATCCCTTGATGGGGAGTAGAGTTTTGATTTGTACTATTCCTCAGAAGAGGAGGATTATTTCTATGATTTGCAATCGAGTTAACATTGTTGTTGCGACTGTTTGCAGTACTGAGGACAAATGGTTTGGTCGAGGCATGATTCGCATCAACAACACCATCATTCACCATATTTTTGTTGCGAGTCCATAATTTGGACTTGTCCTGATTATTGTGATGGTTAGATGAGTTAGGATTTTCTTTGTCATGTTTGATTATTCCTCTTTTGACCAAAGCATTTTCGATGGTTATGGCATCTTCAATCATTTTCTCAAAAGAAGGAGGAAAATGTAAGTTCAAGTGATAGCTCATTTCTGAATTTAAACTGTTAATGAAAGTAACCATCTTTTCCTTTTCAGGAATAGGACGTGGATATCTAGAAAACATTCTTCTCCATCTCTGAAGAAATGTAATGAAAGATTCACTAGGTTTCTGTGCAACCTTGCAAAGATCTATCATGGTGATTTGATGTTGTATGTTGTAGGTATATTGTGATATGAATAGGTTGATCAATTCTTCAAATGTCCTGATGGGAGGTGTGATCTTAGATAACCATTCCATAGAGTGTACTCCAAGACTCCTAGGAAACAGTCGCATCAAGTAAGTATCTTCATGAGCGAACTCTAATGTCATTTTCCTAAAGTCTCTAACGTGATCAATTGGATCCGTTTTCCCATTATAGCGATCAAATTTTGGCATTTCATAGTGCTTGGGAAAAGGAATCATGTTGAGAGTTCTATCAAAAGGATAAGGACAAATGTCCTTGAGAGTATATTTCTTCGTGGTTGTTCCCCCTTGTAATTCTTTAACTTTTCCTTGAAGTGCCTTGATTTGTTGGGTCAAAGCACTAAGATCAGAAAGGGGTGTCTCTTCAGGTTTATTTTTCAAGTTTTCAGTGTCAAAGTCATGAGGCAATTTAGCCCCTTGTTCGGCTAGATAACGAAAATATTTTTCCTTATCTCGCTGTAAGATCTTTTCAATAGCTTTATGGAATTCTGGATCTTGCTCAACCTCTCTAAAATGTTCCTCATCTTGTTCCTCATCACTATCCACTTGGTTTTTATCTTTGTAATTATGAAAAGGATTTTCTTCTCAATTGTCCATGTTGTTGAAAAGTGGATTTTGATTTATGCTGAAAAGGGGATTACTACTTTCTCCTTCTTCTTGAGTGTTCTAAATATGACTTTCTTTTTGGATTGTATCCTTCAATTTATTGTGTTGAGATCTTGTGGAGATAGGCATATGTTTTTGGAAAATTATTCTAAACTTAGACCCTAGTTTTGACAAGTGCGATGGTGATGATATCTTGATCCGATAAGATATGGAATCTTATGATATGATCAAGGATGCTCCTAACTTATTGATTGTGGCTTCCAATTGATGAAGGATTTGAGAATCCTATTGGGGAAGTTGAACCAAAAATTAGAAAGTTGTTTGAGAGATGTACTCTTAAAGTTTGGATCTTTGTTTTCAAAGAAAGGTTCCAAAATCAATGAAGGATTTGATTGGGGTGTGAAGGATACTCTATAGAAGGTTGTGGTATGTTGCCAAATTCAAGAGGTTGGTTATGACTATGCCGTTGTGATAGAGCTAATCTCTGATAATAAGCTCAAGAATCTAAGGGATCTATAGCATACTCATCAGTGAATCCTCTAACAAAATCCTGATATCTATGAAGAAATCCTCGATAGTGAAGCAAGACTTGTCGAATTTTGTACAAGAATTTTCTCTTTTGTAGTGTTTTCTTGTATCCTAACAGTTTCTTGGGTTTTCTGATTCTCTTGGAAACTAATTTCTTGGGAAATTTTGTTGACTTCCAGTCTCTAAGCATGGGAAAAGTATTGGGACTGTTTTTGAACCAATGATATGAAAAACTCTTAAGTGGCTTTTAGTTGTTGTTCTTCATGTTCCTTTTGGATGATCTCTTTATCTGAATTAATGTAATGGAAGACACAACAAACATTTTTGAAAACAATTGTTCTTAAAGCGCTATACTAACATGAAGTGTTTGATCAAGAAAATGTTTTTCATCAAATGTTTTCACAAGTTTTCCACATGAAAGACAATTCAGACAGGCTCACTCTTAAATGCTCAAGTAGGTCATTCTAGTAATCAACAGCCCACATCTTAGAACTGTGTCAACTCACACAGCCATGTCACCCCTGAAGGGGTGCCCGTGTTTTTTTTCTTTTCCAAGCGCGTACTCAGAGTTATGGAAGTGGATACCAGATCCCCTGAGCAAATGGTCCTTGGCATTTATATGGTGAGTATCTTGGGGGTAGATTCTTCCCTCCCCTTGCACTGTGATTATTAGAATATTTGGAAACTGACTCAGCTAGCCACTACACTAGGTACGTAGTATGGATTTTCGTTCGGTGCGGCAATAATAAACTCCCTTAGGAGACCTCCCAACCTTTAGAACAAAGGCTTTGGGGATGGTTATCTTGCACACTACCGACAAAAGAGGGTTTCCCTAGATTTGCTTTAAATTTTATAGTGGGTAGAATAGCTTGGCTTTGGCTTGAACCCACTTGAGTCGTTCCCATAGGGTGAGTACTTTTTCCCACTACGGCAGGCTCTCTAAAGGATGTAATTGAAACAATAAAATTGCATGAAAATTAAAAAAAGGAAAGTCTGGTATTTTGATCACCTAGTTAAGGGGAGAGCATAGACCTATTGCCACAGTCAAAGCAGGCAGATGTTCTTTTTAAGTTCCAAATCACAATGATCTAATCTAAGTGAAGATATTGCTTCACCAAAAATAGATTGTTCAATTTTAACTGCAAGATCATTGTTTGGTGACTATTCTAGATTGCTTCATTTTATTCAGATGTGACTACCCTAGAATTGCTTCATTTTAAACTTCATAAAAAGCAAACAAAAATTTGTCTGTTGAAGGCGTCAGACTCATAATTCTATATTTTTGTTACAGTCTATATGCACCCGAACAGAAGCTATATGCGCCAGAAGATATATGCGCCAGAAGATATATGCACCGGAACAAAGGGTATATGCACCAGAACAGAAACTATATGCGCCTAAACAGTCACTGTATGCACCGGAACATATGCTATATGTGCCTAAACAAAAACTAAATGTGCTGCAAGAAAGATTTAAATGCAAAAAAAATAGTTACTGTGTATGCCAAAAGAAAGACTCTATATGCGCGCAAACATTTACTCTATGCACCTAAACAGTCACGGGATGTGCCTAAACAGTCACGGGATGTGCCTAAACAGTCACGGGATGCGCCTAAACAGTCATGGGATGCGCTCCAAAATCTTGCAAAATAAAAAGTTAAAATCCTTGTATGCGTGTCAGAAAATTTTGAATGTGCCTAAACGCCATATTTTTCCTGAAAAGCTGATTCCAGAACGCAGTTCAATTGTTAATAGAAACTTGCAGAAAATGTTAAATTCGTGGGTTCAAGCCCCACGATGGGCACCATTTTATGTGTGAATGAAATATTGGATCAATTTAAATAAAAATCAAACACATTAATAAGAAATTAAATCAGAAAAACTGAAAAAGAAACAGAATAAGTAAACCGTTATCGCAGCTTCCCGAAACTGTCTTATCTTCCTCTAACTTCAGCATTTTGTTGGTTTCCAGATAGCTCTCAGATTAGTAGATCAAGCTCAACAAAATGACAGCTAAAGAACGAGATTTAAAATGCAAACTATGCTAAATGCAAAGCTATGCTA
The DNA here is from genome assembly GCA_007258455.2 of Sequoia sempervirens. Lineage (NCBI taxonomy): Eukaryota > Viridiplantae > Streptophyta > Pinopsida > Cupressales > Cupressaceae > Sequoia > Sequoia sempervirens. The sequence goes on along the minus strand of VDFB02353493.1, from coordinate 235,150,829 downwards.
AGATGAGAAGATGGTTGTGATATTGAAATTGATATGAATGCATAAGTTGATTGCCTGTATGAACGTAGATATGCGTAGGTGTGCAAAAGTGAGTGCGTGCATGTACATGTGGATGATTAACCAAGGCTTGGATTTGCGCTAGAATTTATAGAGTTTTCGAACGGATTCAATTGGCTGAATCGATCAATGGTCCGGATTAACCTTGTTCGTACGGACAACGAGAGATTTTTGAAAGTGGAAGAGAAGGATGGAAGGTTTCCCTTTTCTTTCAATTTATGTCATTGAGTTTCGAAGGGAAACTTCCATTTCGAAGGATGAGTTGAGAATTTGGAAGGGTGAGTTAGCATGAGTTAGAAATTAAATAAATTAAATTTATTTAATTAGGAAGTGGAGATGAAAATGGAAACCCACATAATTAAATAACTCATATTTAATTATGTTTAAAAAAATGAAATTAGGGTGAGGAAATATTAAATAAAATATTTAATATTTAAATCGATTATGGGATGGAGAATATTCCATTATTCAAATATTCAAAATATTTGAACTTTAGAATAGAATGATAATCAAATATAAATAAATTATGAAAATTTATTTAATTTAATTAAGCGGAAGATGGAAATGTTAGTAATTAAATAAAATTATTTATTTAATTAAGGTAGAAGAATTAGAAAATGAACGATATAAATAAATGATTAAATTTATTTATATGTAGATGACATTAGAGGAATTAATTAAATAAATCATATTTAATTAATTAACAAGCTTAATCATGACCATTTCTAGACGTATACAGATGTAGAATTTATCAGACTACTAGCCAAACACTATCACTCAGCTACCAGAATAGTAAGGTTTCCAAATGACACAATATTGGTAGAAGTAACCAAAAAAGGCATCATTAAGTGTTTTGGCTTAAACAAGGAGGCTTTAACCAAGATAAACTTGCATAAAAGTGAGGAGGATTATGCTAGGTTAAAAAATACTTATAGAAGTGATGAGGTACCCCTATATATGAAAAGATGCATTGGTAACAAAACATTCCTCATCTCTACTACCACTATTGAACCATTTAATGTGACAAATTTTCAGTATTACTTTGTGAATACATATTTATCTCTTTGCCAAGTGTTGGGGATAGATGCTCAAGATAAAATGCCAATAGGCCTAATGATGATGGCCATGAAAATTCAAAATCTTGAAACTAATATTGAATATGAATTTGCTTCATACCTTGAGAAGGTGTTAGATGATGGATTCTCCCAAGTTATAGAGAATAGAGCACCAATTACTTTCACACACTATTCCCTACTGTGTCATCTAATATTGTACCAAAATAGGGACCATTGGACTAAAAGAATGGACTTGGCTACAATAGATGAGCAAGGGAATCTCACACCTGTCTAGAAATGGTGCTATATTTGGGACAATTAGTGCAAGAATTCAAGCTTTGTTGTATTCTACAAAGACTTTGTACACAAAATCCTTCGAGTTCTTATGTATGAAATACTAATATTTTCAACCAAAATGTTGCAACTAGTGAGACCTTTGGATTTAAGACCAAAGTAGGCTCATACACACAATTTTGGAGATTGGTTCTTACTCTGAGAAATTACAATAATAAGATTTTATGGATGCCTTATTGCTCCACACATACTTCCAAAATTTGTGCCCCTCAGATTAGCATTTCTTGAATTTATGTGGCAAATGATGTGGATGCAGAAAGATGTAATGCACAAGCAAAATAAAGGCACTTTCCTGCCAAACCAAACCAAGTGTGAAGATTGGATTGTAGGCTCAAATAAACTAGAGGAGTTACAGTATTATTTGAAGACAATATATGCACTGAAATTTGGAAAAGAAAGAACCTTTGACCCTAAAAATCATATGAACAACATAAGGCATAATCTTCTTACCAAAATGACAGTTCCACACCAAGTGGATTTTGAAGAAGATGTCATAAGCAATTGCATTACTTACAATGATGTATTTAGTAGAAGGAAAAAATGGGAATATATGAAGAAGGTTGAAGAAAGGATGAAGCAAAGGTCTAGGGATTTTCTAGGACACTTTTTTGAGGAAAAGGACCCTATCAAGAGGATATAATTGATAATTGGTAGATTTGAAGAATTGTACAAAAAGAAGGAAGCATATCTTGAAGAGTATGATAATGGTGCAACTGCAAAGCATACCCCAGGTGAAGCCTCTAAGCCTCCCATGGAGCAGTTACCTCCCAAAAGATAGAAGACATGAAACATTAAATAGTTAGTACCTTATGAGGATACTGAAGAGGTGGGTGATACAAAGGAAGTTGTTATAGTATTGCAATAATTGAAAGGTGATATTGAAGTTGATCAACCCATCCTTGAGACCAGTGCCCATAAACATGAGGAAAGGATGGGTGATGTAGAAAAAACAAGTACAGAGGTACATGAATATGAAAGGGAAATTGCATCCAGGAGATTTATAGAAGATGATGAATTCATTAAGACTCCCGAGTTTAAGGATTTCTGCATGAAGATGAAGATAATAATTTCAAGACAAGATGGAATCAACTGAAGTAAGAATTGAAGAATCAGAGAAAAATGAAATGGTAGCACAGACTTTCCAAGACTTAAGAGTTGACAACATTGACATTAGCCCCCAAAAGGCTAGAGAAATGGTCTTGAAGAGCAATATGCTCATTTTCCCTAGCTTGGAATTAAAGAAAATGTTTCTTCTTGATCAAGTGCAGGCTTAGGAAGATCCAATGCTAGTTGTAGAATTTGACTCTGATGATGGTGTGAGTGGAATTGGGTATAACCCAAAGATTGAAACCCTAGCCATATGGATCAAACATAAAAATACACATAATCAAAAATTATTGGATGTAATTCAAGGGATGAAAGGGGCAACGATGGTAAGGACAATACAAGATACCACCCCTTTGAAGGAAACCACAATGACCATGCATTCGGCCATGTTCACTCAAGCAACTTTTAATGGATTAGAAGACAGATTGAAGGAGTATGAAAAGGAACAAAGGTTCCTAAATGATGAAGTTAATAAATTGTTCATGGAGAATGTCAAGTTGAAATAACAATTAAGAGGAGCAGGACCCTCACAAAGCAAGGAGATGGTGTTATACAAACATCCTATTGCTCCAATGGATATTGTGAAGAACATTTCTATAGAATAGGTAAAAACTCCAAAGAAGGAAGTGGATGATGTAAAGAAGGCCATCAATCAAACCTAGGATGAAGTGAAAAGATGAATTTGTGAAGTTATGGAAAATATTCTTGAGCACAAGATAAAATTAGTTATGGATAAACTAGAGAAAGTGCATGATAGTTATAAAACACTTTAGCAGGCAATGGATCAAATAAAGACACATATGCTTGTATTAGATCCTTTGTTCAAAAGGTGGTAACCTATTCACCACACTTTGGCTAAGTTATGCAAAGTTCTACAAAGAAGTCCTGATGCACCCACAACATTAAAGCCAACTGAACAAACTGTGAAGATGATTATTGATGAATTTCAGTATGTACAAGGGTTTGATAAAAATATTGTAACACAAATGGATTTATTCCATACTTGCAAAAAATGGTATATACTTGAAATTATGAGAGATAGTGATCAGTTGAAGGACTTGGATAAGTGGAAGAAAAAATTTAGTCAAGTTGCATAAGAGTGTAACTCATATACAGGAGGATGACGATACCAGTCTTCCCAGGCTAAATCAGAACATGGATGGGTTGATTGTTCTTGATGCAAGATACCTAAATTTTGTCAATGATACAAAGGCATTACTAGATAGTTGATGGAAAACTCATCTTGCAAACATGCAAAATATCTAGTAATATAAATGGCCATCAGATTTTACGGTGCATCAATGGGAGGAAAAGTATTTGGTTTAAGAAGAATAGGACACTGAGGTGAGAGCATTTGGATGTTCATCATGGAGAAGAAGACTTTGTCATATCAATGGTCACAGGTCTTCTACGTTGAATAATGGAACCATATGTCAAAATGTCTTAAGTCTTGTTATTTCCTTAATTATGCTAATTAAATAGTTGTTGGTTTCAGAAGAATAGGAAACTGAGGTGAGAGCATTTGGATGTTCATCATGGAGAGGAATACTTTTCCAGATCAATGATCACGGGTCTTCTACATTGAATAATGGAACCATATATCAAAATGTCTTAAGTCTTGTTATTTCCTTAATTATGCTAATTAAATAGTTGTTGGTTTCAGAAGAATAGGAAACTGAGGTGAGAGCATTTGGATGTTCATCATGGAGAGGAATACTTTTCCAGATCAATGATCACGGGTCTTCTACATTGAATAATGGAACCATATATCAAAATGTCTTAAGTCTTGTTATTTCCTTAATTATGCTAATTAAATAGTTGTTGGTTTCAGAAGAATAGGAAACTGAGGTGAGAGCATTTGGATGTTCATCATGGAGAGGAATACTTTTCCAGATCAATGATCATGGGTCTTCTACGTTGAATAATGGAACCATATATCAAAATGTTTTAAGTCTTGTTATTTCCTTAATTATGCTAATTAAATAGTTGTTAGTAAAAGAAGTAGTTATGAAAGGTCATTTCTTTTTGTAAAAGGCTTGTAGCTTATTGCTTCCTATATAAATAGGAAACCAAGGACTAGTTTTAAATTATCATCATCATATATCATTTCCATTTCAAAGACTTTTGTTATTAATATATATCAATTAAAGCAATACAATGTAGAACATCTTATTATTAGATATTCTCCATGACTGTGTTATCATTTTGTATTTTTCTTATCTTTTCCATACTTATTTCTTCTTATATTTGAATGAATATTAGTTATTGAGCCTCAATACTGTGCTTATGTGAATGAATATGCTGATACAGTAAAGCATTTATTGTGGATGTTAGTAGAGTTGCTATTTTTTTTTGAAAATTTGAGCTTATTTTTCCTTGTTACATGTTCAACATAAAAATGGAAACTATTTAAAAATGACAAAGTTAACAAAATTGCATATTTAAATAATTGTGAGTTACGTGCATTAACATTTTATTAACTTTTGTGCCTTCACGAACATATGTTGATAAAAAATGAATGGAAGAAGCATCCAAGTAATCCTAATTTTTTTTGCCAACAGTTCATACCAAAAATTGAACAATTTAAGAATATTGCAATAGGTAATTAAGGATATGATTATGATATATTATTGTACTTGTATATTCTATGAAACATTCCTTATTTTATATGAAACAGTGTATATATTCTTGTACTTGTAAATATTCTTTTATTGTTATGTCTATTAAATAAAACAAAGTTTGAATAAAAAATGTCACCCTTTTTTGTAAGTGAGTATGTGAATTATTGTTTAAGGAAAAATATTACAGTGTTTACATTTTCAGTTTACTAGTTTCAAATCTTCATTTGCTATGTATATAAAATTGTATGTGCTCTTTATCTCGAATGACATAAAGCAATAATATCATTAGAATCAGGGTTTTCAATTTCAGCACCATCATTGTCCACACTTTTCATATCCTATTCACTTTTAAGTACAATCATCAACATTTTATTTTTATTTCTTGTACCAGTTAATCTTGATTCCTTTCAACACAACACAATAGGTTGTATGTTAAATTTCAAATATTTTCTTTGCATTTTTTTTATATATTATTTTCTCAGTGCATCATTATGTAACAACAATTTCACTTCTGAGATATACAGTAAAAAGAAATGAAAGCACATGTTTTCTTTGTCAAGGGAAATTTATGGTGAATACCCTATGTCTTTCAAATAAGTGTGCAAGCGAAATAAGACATAACTGATTGAATATGATTTTCTACTGTACAATTGTTTTTTATGTGCTTTTTACTTTTTGCATGTGGATTACCCTCAGAAAGAGACTACTTATCTTTTCTCAAATGAAGCCTTCACATTTCCTGTCTATGAAAGGAATTTACTGCTTGACAACAAGTTCATGAACTTCATACAAATTAAGATTGGTGTAAAAGGCCATCCCCTCAAATGTTGTATGGTCTAGAATTATAATGGAAAATAAAAAAGCTTGCTAGGATAATAAAACAAGTTTTCAATTTTCCAAGTACAACATAATATTACTGAAGCATTTCAAAGTTTAGGCCATAAGAATCACCCTTTTTTAAATATGGAGTGCAAATAATTCTAAAAAATTAGAATTCTTGGTCATTAACATTATTGTTTGTTACAATGCCATTTAGTGTATCATTGCCAATGTTCATATGTTCTTTCAAGTATTTAATATTATCATCATCCTCATCTTGACTTGCATCATCTTCATCATCATTGAAATTTGATTGTAGACCATCTATATTGTTACCATATGTATTTGGATCATTATTTTCTATACCATCCATATTGTTGTCTTCTATAACATCATCTAACTCTGGATTGTTGTCTTCTTGTGCCTGAACATAACCATCTTCAACATCATCATGGATGTCAATTTCTTCGATGTTCTCTAATCCCTCTCTCTCATTTTGTTGGTCATCATTTTTTTGCTTAGTATCCACTAATGCATCGTCAAATACATGCCTTAATCTTGGATCATAATGTATGAAAAATAACCATTTCAGGTCCAAAATATCTTCATAGAAAAATACTTGCACATGAATGACATACATATATTAGACATTATATAAATTGTATGAACATATATACATCAAATGAATAATGGAACGTTATTTTATAGACTACCTTTTTTATACAATAATTGCTATAAAACACAATTTTGACAACATAGTTTATAAAACATTAGTCCACACTCATTTATTATTCTTTGGTTTTTTACCCTTAAGAACATCCTTAGGGAGACCTTGTTCTTCCCTCTTCTTTCATGCAGGAGTGCATTTTAAGAAGGGGTAATCAATCAATAACTCATCCCCAATGGTAAGGTCCATAATAGCCTCAACCATTATCAATCTATCAACCTCTCTTTCCATATCTTCATCTTTATCATTTATAACCTCAACAAATTGACAATTCAGTCTTACAGTAGGGTCCCTTCCCTTACTACTATTTATAAATCTTGCAATATTTTTGTGTGTGTATGCACATCCATCTATATACATAAGCTAATCTCTATTCATTTCTTTTCCACTTTACAATTGGAGACCATGTGTATACATATTCAAATTTAGACCATATACTGACATGTTAGGCTTATATTCTACTAGCCTTCTCCATTCACCACTCTAATACGATGGACCATAATATGGCATTAATCTCCTAGTGGTTTGTTTTGAATTGTTTCTATGTTTGGATCCCATATGCACATTTTGCACAATAAAGAGGCCTAGATTCACTCCATGAATACTGGAGGGTCTTAACATGTAGTTGTATCCCCAAAATTGAAACACCTTGTACACTCTAGGTAGTTGTTGATCACTAGGCCAAGTGCAATATAGTCGACGATCAAATGTCTCTTTGTAAATTGATCTCAAACTCAGGGGAAATTCATCATCTCCATCACATTCATTCTCATAGGGTATGTAGTCCACCTTCCCCTTGTCTTTAAGCAAATTATGCATCTTCACACCGATTCTTGTTTTGTTACTTGTTTTTGTCAATTCTTCATCTTTTGATTTGGTATATTGGCACATAGTTTTGTTAGATGTATCATCTGATAAATGATCATTGCCCTCTAGGCTAGAAGTCAGTGATCTAGGAAACTTTAAACCAAGAACTTTATCTTGCAAGTATCCATTAAGAAAAATTAGTTATTTAAATAATATAAAACAATGTTTAAACGAAGTATACATGTTATTTATATCAAATTGGAAAATTCCTCACCACAATTCCTATTGGATTTGAATTGATTGTAGGAGGCATACTACCGACTACAATCTCATCATATATGTAATGTCTTTGTACAATTGCTCATTTGAATTGTTTCTTTCCACAACATACAAAACATCCACAAACAAAAAATTTCTCAAAGTATTCATCCCATGTACTATAGTCTTGACCTATCTCTTCTTCAATGTAATCATTTTTTGTGTCTACAGTATCCATTGTCATATCCTCTTCCACCCACTATTGTCTATGTGATTTATCAGTTTTAGGTCCACGTCCATGTACATATCTTCTTCTTTTTCTAATTGAACGCTTAGGCTCTACATTTGCTCCAATCTCCATCTAAAATAATCAATAGCATGCATTAATTTGTGTCAAGATTGCATAATACATTATAAATTTCAATAATATTGTGAAAAAAGATGGACGTATCACAAAATTCCATCAGATCATTTTTTCCTAAGTCAAAATTTGAGTACCTAATGTCTTTCTTAATCTATTGTGTCCTCATTTGATATGACACAATCTGTTGCCATGGCCTCGTCTCGCCCCTAGAATACATAACATAGTAAATAATATTTAATACACCAATTATATCATTTCAACGAATATGCTATCCAACACAAAACCTCACTTTAGTCATATATTTGACATATTGATATCATATTTTGGCTATCCTAATTTTCAAACTTTTCCCTTGATCATAGAATCACATTTAATCACCATTCATGTGAATTTTCAACCAATAAGTTTGACCTCAGAGGCCTCATGGACAAAAAAATGACTTTATCTCCTCTATGTTGTAGCATTTGTGAATTCATAAACACCTTCCTCCTTTGGTTGAGGTTGCTTTCTCTTCTTAAATCTATTGTATTTGCAATTTTCATTGTATCATCTACTTCCACCCACTTTCCTCTCAGTGATTTAGTATTTCTACGTCGTCCACATCCTCTCTCCATGGCCTCCTTTGTGAATAAAAATTCTACCACATAAGCTTTCACCACACTACTACTGAGAAGGAAAAAGCAACTTGCGAGATCGTGGTAAAAACAGCTCTACCACATTGAGCTAATGAAGGAGTCGTAGGACAGTGGTGATCATTGTACTACCACACACCAATGGTAGAAGACTTGCATGGGACTACGTGAGTCACTGCAACACCGTCAAGAACATAAGGAAGACTCGCGTACCACCACAAAAGCTTTCACCACACTACTGCTGAGAAGGATGAAGCACCTTACGGGACCGTGGTAAAAACCACTCTACCCCACAGAGTTGATGAAGGAGCCACGAGACAATGGTGGTCACAAAAACAAGGTAGGAGTTGGAATTATTTCCAACACTCTAGATCCTATGATACACAACAATAAAAATAGTCACTGTATAGCAATGATAGCCGCTAAATTAGGTGCAATTGATGTCGCCTTATACATCCCAAACAAATTACATTAAAAGTCAAAAGTTGGTGCTAAAGTTGGCATTAACTAACGCCGACTAAACCGTCGACTAATGAATCAAAATCAAAAATTTAAAACTTTCCTCCGTAAAGGAAGAAATTAGACAACAAAAAAGGGAAAAAACGTCACGCAAAGGAAGAGAGCAGGGCGCTACCAGCAACTGATGAGAAATTCGATTTAGTTTGCGACACCATAGGTAAGGTTACAATTTTTTTTCTTGGTTGAATTCATGATTGTTTATTGCTCTTTGTATTGCATTTGAATTTGTGATTGTTTATTGTTTTGTGGCCTAACCAATCCAGACAACCTCTAAATTGTCCCACCATTATAAATTGCAAAACCTTTGAGAAACCAACAAAAATTTTGACCCTACCCATTTGAGCTTTGGCTCAAAATATTATAGCACAAAGCAAGGATGCCTTCGTATTCTTTCCCTAACCTAGGTATCAAGGAAATAGTGAATTGCTTGGAAAATCTAGGAATTAGGTCAGTCATTGCTGAAAATAAATGCAGAAATCGCTTGGTTTTGCCCAACCGCGCCATAGTTGCTAATGCCATGAAAAATTTGTGCAAGATTGCATTATGAAATAGTTTTCATGATCAGGTTATCAACATTAATCAAACTAAGCAAATAAATTTTCCTTAGGCTATCAACACTAAGAAAACCTAGCGAACATATTTTCCCACAAAACAAAACTTTCATACGACAAACGAGACAAAACTTTCATACCTGACAGTGTGTACTTCATTTTCCTCCACATAGTGGATGAAAATAATTTTCCCTAGGTCACCTCAAAATTTCAAGCAATGGAGGGAAGCGAGTATTTTCAACGAACTCTGGCCACAATGAGGTACTTCATTGTCAATTTATAGAATTGTAAATGTTTCCATTGTTTCTTTGAATTTTACTTTTTAGTTTTCTATTTCTAAATTTAAAAGAAGAAATATATATATATATAGGGACATGAGACTGACAAGATAAAGAGGAATTGGATTCCATATTGAGGGTAGAAGTAGTGAACAAATTGGTTAATGTGGACTAGACAACACTTGCCAGATACATAGAAAAACAATCTATTAATGCCCCTCAAACATTACAAACAAATCAATTGTCTCAAAGGGAGTCAATTGATTCCCCAACCAATCCTGGATTGAGAAAAAGATCTAGGAGGAAATTAGTGATAGTAAACTCTAAGAATGTGGAACAAGGAATAGATACTTTCACTCTTGGGACATAGACTTCTTCCACCATGCCATATTTTCAATCTTGCATTGGTAGCTACAATACAAAGATAGAATACAAGGTGGTTTTAGGGGAAGTTCGAATGATGAATGCTGGGAAAATGTTTGTGAATAGGTTGAAGGAATCATGCCTTCAACGGTTCAAAGACCATCTACATTTTCCATTCTCAAAGATACCCATGCACCTGAAAAAAGAAGTTATCCATGACATGGAGAATAAATTTGGCATAGGTTGGTCTGTAAAGAAGATAAAGCTACGAATGTCTCAAAACTGCAAGAGATTTTGGTGCAACCAAACAAAGAAGATAAAAAAAATCCCTCCTGAGCTAAGGCAGAAAAAAATGCCAATTGAAGTAAGTTTGAAAGTATGGAGAGAGCTTGTAAAAGCATACGAGAAGTCTGATGCACAAAGGAAGTCCGGTGAGGAGAGTACACAGGTATTTGAATTTTCTCATAAGATTGTATCAAATTTATTAAATGATATTTAAATTTTATTTGTGCATAGTTAAATTGAATTAGTATATGTTTTAGGACAAGGCCTCCAAGTCTAGGCTTGAGAAACTTCATGCCACACATCACAGTGGGCAGAAAGGTTTATAGGCCTTGATCTGTACATTTGTAAGTTATTTAATATGTTAAATGATATTTTTTTTAATTTCATTGGAAAAAGTAAATGATTGCATATTAATTAGTTTAACTAGTCCATGTGCCATGTTTTGACAAGAGGATAAATATGGCCACCATCCAAAGAAATTTGACAAGAATATTTACAAAACAAAAAGTGGAACAATTTTGTAATTTGGATGGAGAACATGGTATCAATAGTCGAGTTTCAATAACTTAGTTGGATATTGTTGATTTAATATGTTAATTTTCATCTCTTGTGTTGAGTTGTTTATTGATGCATAGGATGAGTAAATAGAGCTCAAATCTTATGATTACAAGATGACCGTTTATGTGCATGAATAAATAGTAGAAGGATGTAGATGAACTCAATTCATCTAACTTTATGCCTCTTGGCAAGAATTCCTCTTGAATCTCTAATATCAGGTGCCCGAGACTTCACTATAGCTTTTACCTTTCGTTGTCGCCTTTCCTCTTCATTGTTAGATTTGTCTCCTTTTTCCTTATCTGCATTTTTGGCTTCAACTTCTAATTCATCCCATGTTTTACCTTCCTCCTCTTTAGAATTTTCTTCTTATTCTTCACCCTCCTTTGACTCCATAAGAGATTCATCTTCTGAACCTTCCTCATTTGGTTTTGATTCCTCCTCTACATCAAAGGGTTCATAACCTTGATTTGACTCTTATGAATTATCATAATCAGAATCACTAGCTTCCATATTCAAAAATTCCCAACCAACATCTTCAATAAATTTATCTGGATCATTAGTAATAGTCTTCAAAATTGGTCGCTAGTTCAAGTTCATTCTGCTTTCATAATACTTTATATCCATGGAGTTCAACCATTCCTTGATGCCATCAAGTGAAGATTGAGGAATGGTATACATGCGAAGTACATCCCACTTGAAGTCTTTGAAAAAAATAGCCATATCAAATGACTTTTTCCCAAGTCCTACTCTCTTAAGGTTAACAATCTCAATCTGACTAATAGCAATTACTAAGAAAGGTAATTCCACCAACTCTACCAAATAGTTTACTATAGGAACAATAAAAGCAAAGGCTTTGAAAGGAACTCCATGAAAACAAAGCTCTCTAAATGGTATATCAAACTCTATTTTAACATATTTTAGATGAGGCTGCTCCCATAGCTCTCTTACTCGCTTGACAAATCCTTGAAACTCTGTATTGATTTTATTTTTCTCGTCCCTCTCTTGTTGTTCTTCCTCAATTTCATCAGGATCATACATTGACCTTCTTACCCCTCCTAAAGTTTTTACCACATCCATTACCTCCAAATAAAATTGGACATCCTTGGTCTTCTTGGTTCCCACACCATGATATGGTTATGCAAATGAAAATGAAGCAAAGCAATCATCTCCTCCGCTAGCTGGAAGAATGCATGCTTAATGTTTTGATACATGATATCAACTCTCTCTTCTGCTCTCATGGTTGAATACCAAAATCTAGTATGGCAGGCCTCCAAAGTTCTAGTCATTTTTCTTCCTCTTCCACCAAATGCTAGCTTGTCAACACGTTTGCTAGCCTAATTGGCTTTGTTTTTGAAACTAAAGTTTCTCCTAAGTCACCAATGTAGCTCTATTTTCCTTTTCAGACTCTTTCATTGCTACAAATCATCTTTGGGATTTAATCATTTGTACACATGGTTGATGTGCTTTAAATCCTTGCATCTAAAGGAAATTTCCTTAAAATAAATACTACTAGGGAATTTCAATGTTGCCATTGTAGTTGGCATTAAATCTGGTACCTACAACATTAAAAATTATCCTTATATAAGAATTCCCTTCATCTTATTAATTGGCTTGTAACACTCTTGATGGTGGCTACATGAAATCTGATTCTGATTCCTCTTCTACATCAGAGAGTTTGTATCCTTGATTTGAATCTTCTGAATTATTAGAATCAGAATCACTAGGTTCCATATTCAAAAATTCCCAACCAACATCTTCAATAAATTTATTTGGATCATCAATAATAGTCTTCAAAATTGGCCACCAATTCAAGTTCATTCTGCTTTCATAATACTTTATATCCATGGAGTTCAACCATTCCTTGATGCCATCAAGGGAAGATTGAGGAATGGTGTCAATGCAGAGTACATCCTACTTGAAGTCTTTAAAAATAATAGCCATATCAAATGCCTTTTTCCCAAGTCATACTCTCTCAAGGTTATCAATCTCAATCTCACTAATAGTGATTATCAAGAAAGGTAATTCGACCAATTCTACCAAACAGTTTACTATAGGAACAAAAAAATCAGAGGCTTTGAAAGGAACTCCATGAAAAACAAGCTCTCTAAATGGTATATCAAACTCTAGTTCAAAATATTTTAGATGAGCCTGCTCCCATAACTCTCTTACTCACTTGAAAAATCCTTGAAACTCTTTATTGATTTTATTTTTCATGTCCCTCTCTTTCTATTCTTCCTCAATTTCATCAGGATCATACATTGACCTTCTTGCCCCTCCTAAAGTTTCAACCACATCCATTACCTTCACATAAAAATGAACATCCTTGGTCTACTTGGTTCCCATGCCCACGCCATGATATGGTTATGCAAATAAAAATGAAGCAAAGTAATCATCTCCTTCTCTATTGGCTAGAAGAATGCATGCTTAATGTTTTGATACATGATATCAACTCTCTCTTCTTCTCTTATGGTTGAATACCAAAATCTAGTATGGTGGGCCTCCAAAGTTTCAGTCATCTTTCTTCCTCTTCCACCAAATGCTGGCCTGATCCACATGTCTGCCAGCCTAATTGACTTTGTTTTTGAAAGTTGAAGTTTCTCCTAAGTCACCAGTGTAGCTCTCTTTGCCTTTTCAGACTCTTTCATTGCTACTAATCATCTTTGGGATTTAATCATTTGTACCACATGGTTGATGTGCTTTGAATCCTTGCATCTAAAGGAAATTTCATTAACACAAATAATACTAGAGAATTTCAATGTTTCCATTGTAGTTGGCATTAAAGCCGATACCTGCAACATTGAAAATTATCCTTATATAAGAATTCCCTCCATCTTGTTGGCTTGTAACACTCTTTATGGTGGCTACATGAAATTTGATTCTGATTCCTCTTCTACATCAGAGGGTTCATATCCTTGATCTAACTCTTTTGAATTATCAAAATCATAATCACTAGCTTCCATATTCAAAAATTCCCTACCACCATCTTCAATAAATTTATCTGGATCATTAGTAATATTCTTCAAAATTGGTTTCTAGTTCAAGTTCATTCTACTTTCATAATACTTTATATCCATGGAGTTCATCCATTCCTTGATGCCATCAAGGGAAGATTGAGGAATGGTGTCAATGCAGAGTACATCCTACTTGAAGTCTTTAAAAATAATAGCCATATCAAATGCCTTTTTCCCAAGTCATACTCTCTCAAGGTTAACAATCTCAATCTCACTAATAGTGATTATCAAGAAAGGTAATTTGACCAATTCTACCAAACAGTTTACTATAGGAACAATAAAATTAGAGGCTTTGAAAGGAACTCCATGAAAACCAAGCTCTCTAAATGGTATATCAAACTCCAATTCAAAATATTTTAGATGAGGCTACTCCAATAGCTCTCTTACTTGCTTGACAAATCCTTGAAACTATGTATTGATTTTATTTTTCTTGTCCCTCTCTTACTGTTCTTCCTCAATTTCATTAGGATCATACATTAAACTTCTTTCCCCTCCTAAAGTTTGGACCACATCCATTACCTCCATAGAAAACTGGACATCCTTGGTCTTCTTGGTTCCCATGCTGTGATATGGTTATGCAAATGAAAATGAAGCAAAGTAATCATCTCCTTCTCCACTGGCTGGAAGAATGCATGCTTAATGTTTTGATACATGATATCAACTCTCTCTTCTTCTCTTTTGGTTGAATACTAAAATCCATTATGGTGGGCCTCTAGAGTTCCAGTCATCTTTTTTCCTCTTCCACCAAATGCTATTCTGATCCACACATCTTCCAACCTAATGGACTTTGTTTTTGAAAGCTGAAGTTTCTCCTGAGTCGCCAGTGTAGTTGTCTCTTCCTTTTTAGACTCTTTCATTGCTACAAATTGTCTCTGGGATTTAATCATTTGTACCACATGGCTGATGTGCTTTGAATCCTTTCATCTAAAGGAAATTTCCTCAACATAAATACTGCTAGGGATTTTCAATGTTTCTAGTGTAGTTGGCATTAAATTCGGTATCTGTAACATTGAAAATTATCCTTATATAAGAATTCCTTCCATCTTGTTGGCTTGTAACACTCTTTATGGTGGCTACATGAAATCTGATTTTGATTCCTCTTCTACATTAGAGGGTTCATATCCTTGATCTAACTCTTCTGAATTATTAGAATCAAAATCACTAGCTTCCATATTCAAAAATTCCCAACCACCATCTTCAATAAATTTATCTAGATCATTAGTAATACTCTTCAAAATTGGCTTCTAGTTCAAGTTCATTCTGCTTTCATAATACTTTATATCCATGGAGTTCAGCCATTCCTTGATGCCATCAAGGGAAGATTGAGGAATGGCATCAATGCGGAGTACATCCCGCTTGAAGTCTTTGAAAATAATAGCCATATCAAATTCCATTTTCCCAAGTCATACTCTCTCAAGGTTAACAATCTCAATCTCACTAATAGTGATTACTAAGAAAGATAATTCAATCAATTCTACCAAACAGTTTACCGTAGGAAAAATAAAAGCAGAGGCTTTGAAAGGAACTCCATGAAAACTAAGCTCTCTAAATGGTATATCAAACTCTATTTCAAAATAATTTAGATGAGGTTGCGCCCATAGCTCTCTTACTCGCTTGATAAATCCTTGAAACTCTGTATTGATTTTATTTTTCTTGTCCCTCTCTTGCTGTTCTTCCTCAATTTCATCAGGATAATACATTGACCTTCTTGCCCCTCCTAAATTTTGGACCACATCCATTACCTCCACATAAAATTGGACATCCTTGGTCTTGTTGGTTCCAATGCCATGATATGGTTATGCAAATGAAAATGAAGCAAAGTAATCATATCTTTCTCTGTTGGCTAGAAGAATGCATGCTTAATGTTTTGATACATGATATCAACTCTCTCTTCTTCTCTCATGGTTGAATACTAAAATCCATTATGGTGGGCCTATAGAGTTGCAGTCATCTTTTTTCCTCTTCCACCAAATGCTATTTTGATCCACACGTTTTCCAACCTAATGGACTTTGTTTTTGAAAGCTGAACTTTCTCCTAAGTCACCAGTGTAGTTGTCTCTGCCTTTTCAGACTCTTTCATTGCTATAAATCATCTTTGGGATTTAATCATTTGTACCACATGGCTGATGTGCTTTGAATCCTTGCATCTAAAGGAAATTTCCTTAACATAAATACTGCTAGGGATTTTCAATGTTTCCATTGTAGTTGGCATTAAAGACGATCCCTATAACATTAAAAATCATCCTTATATAAGAATTCCCTCCATCTTGTTGGCTTGTAACTCTATTGATGGTGGCTACATGAAATCTGATTCTGATTCCTCTTCTACATCAGAGGGTTCATATCCTTGATTTGACTCTTCTGAATTATCAGAATCATAATCACTAGCTTCCAGATTCAAAAATTCCCTACCACCATCTTCAATAAATTTATTTGGATCATCAGTAATACTCTTCAAAATTGGTTGCTAGTTCAAGTTCATTCTGCTTTCATAATACTTTATATCCATGGAGTTCAGCCATTGCTTGATGCCATCAAGTGAAGATTGAGGAATGGTGTCAATGCGAAGTACATCCCACTTGAAGTCTTTGAAAATAATAGCCATATCAAATGCCTTTTTCCCAAGGCATACTCTCTCAAGGTTAACAATCTCAATCTCACTAATAGTGATTACTAAGAAAGGTATTTCCACCAACTCTACCAAATAGTTTACTGTAGGAACAATAAAAGCAGAGTCTTTGAAAGGAACTCCATGAAAACCAAGCTCTCTAAATGGTATATCAAACTCTAGTTTAAAATATTTTAGATGAGGTTGCTCCCATAGCTCTCTTACTTGTTTGACAAATCCTTAAAACTCTGTATTGATTTTATTTTTCTCATCCCTCTCTTGCTGTTCTTCCTCAATTTCATCAGGATCATACATCAACCTTCTTTCCCCTCCTAAAGTTTTGACCACATCCATTACCTCCACATAAAACTAGACATCCTTGGTCTTCTTGGTTCCTACACCATGATATGGTTATGCAAATGAAAATGAAGCAAAGTAATCATCTCCTTCTCCGTTGGCTGGAAGAATGCATGCTTAATGTTTTGATACATGATATCAGCTCTCTCTTCTGCTCTCATGGTTGAATACTGAAATCCATTATGGTGTGCCTCCAAGGTTCCAGTCATCTTTCTTCCTCTTCCACCAAATGCTGGCGTGATCGACAAGTTTGCTAGCCTAATTGGCTTTGTTTTTGAAAGCTATAGTTTCTCTTGAGTCACTAGTATTAGTTGTAACTTTTTTGAAATTTTATTATGGTATGTACACTTTGATATGATGTAATATAATTATGGTTTTGTCTCATATGTTGTAATATTAGATATATAACAAAAAAATAAATTATTGCATGAAATAAATAATAAATTTTTATTCTAAATGTTTTTTTTTGTAGAACACGGGTCTTCCAGAAGATCAAGATGATCCTCAACATGATATAGATCCACAAAATATTGTTTTTTTCGGTACAGATCACATGGAAGAGGATGATGATGACATAGATATGGAAGACACCGAGGCCGATGACAATGATGATGATGAAGATGACAATGACAATGACGATCACAATGGTGAGGATGATGATGAGACAGTTGGTGGTAGTAACCAATGAAATTAATGATCATATCGACTGCATCATGGATTGCTAATATATCGTTATGATGACTCTTTTCATGGTTACTGTCATATGTATTATTTTCACGACCTACAATACTATATTATTGAGTTGTATCATATTGACATGTATCATTTTCACTATATCATGTAGACATGTATCATCTTGATTTGTATCAGTTTGAGTTACATAATTTATCAATTTTATTTATATCATTTGTACATGTATCATTTTCATTTATGTCGACTGTTGGACATGTATCATTTTGACATGTTTTTGATGTACTAGCATATTTGACTTTCACTTATTTTAGTTATATATGATGATGATCTTATCGGTATTGGCTTGTCAATTTATATATATTAAAAGTGGTCAATGGTTTTTGGATGGATATTTATTATGAATGATGATTTTAATTTACTGCTCAAGATGGATGTTGTCAAAGCCAATTAAATTATAGATATTTGACTCACTTTTTTAATTATAAATGGTGATCATGTTACAACAATAGTTCAGGCAGTGATGAAAGGTAAAATTAATGCTTGGTACCTCCAAAATGTAATTGAACAAATGAAAGAAGTGTTAAGCTCTTTTGAAAGTTATGTGATGAGCCACATTAAAAGAGGTGGTAATGTGGAAGCAGATGTCTTATCTAAATGAGCTTTAAATATTGGTGAAACAAGGGAATTTAGGTTGGAGGATTTTAGAGGTGTTAAGTTAGCAGACTTAGGCGAAAACACAAGAGATGACAACACCTTAAATGAACAAGGTGGCGAAGCGAGTGGAGTATGTTTGACATAAAAATCAAAGGCAGGGGTGGCAGGCGGTGGTGAAGTAGTACTTCATTAATAGAAATTGTAGGCAATCCAAGATGGTGTTAAATGCAAGCCCTCGATTAAGATGTGTTAATTTCATTTGGAAAGGGTGAAAAAAACTTTGCAACAAACTTTGGTGGTGGCAGCATTGGTTGTTAGGAGAAATGGAAGCCAATTTCACCTTCTGGTCATGAAGATCTTTGGGCATGTTTTATGGAGAGGTGTTTGAAAAACAACTGGAGGGCCTTTTCCTTGTTGACGACAAGCGGCTAGTGCAGTGTGCAAAAATGATTTGTGGCAGGGATTTTGGATATCTGAAACACAGATACCAAACCAACATGGACATTTACTCCTTAATTGTGACATGGGGCTTGGATTTAGGTGAACTAGTGGAAATGGTGAGGATGGTGATGCAGAAAATTGTGCATGATGATTTTCTGGTAGGCATGGAATCCATTCTCGAATGGGCAGTTTTGGGTGTAGGTTTAGATTATTCTAAAGGACTGGTAGATGATGAAATTGAGGAGCTCTATGGGAAACTGGGGCTCAAACTCTTTATTGGTTGGCCCAAAGGAAAATACAAAGCTCGTTGTTGTTAGGAAGTGCGTTTGGGATGGAAAGTGCTCAAACTCTTCATCGAACTCATGGAGGTTGACGAAGTTCTAGCACAAGCAAAGGCGAAGATGCAAGGATTGGAAGCAAAAAGGAAGCGCTAGAAGAAGAAGTTGAGGAAGCGGTGGAAGAAGTCTCTGAAGGAGATAGCCAAGTGTCCGTTGGTCCAGGTGGAGCTCATTAAGATTGGTCATGTTTCTCTGTGTCTGATTTTGAATTCTCTCTCTGCTTTTGTTGTATTAAAGTGTGTAACTCTAAACACTGTTAATGGTGGTTAGTTTTTGTAAGAATTTTACTAGTAAATAGTTACAAGGGTTACGAGGTTTATTTAATGTTTTACTCTGCACGTTAAGGCGCCTCTAGTTTTTTTTGTTTGCTATGGAATTTTGGTGGGTAATGACATTGAACAATAGATGTACTTTTTTATCTTTACAAGCAATACACAAATTTCGTGTTACCAACCCAAAAAAAATAATTATCTTGTTATTTAATCATATGGGTTAAATAATTAAATTACTTCTAAGTCTATAATCATGTGATTTATTTAAGAGGCATGATATATTTAACTAATTAAATTGAAATAAAACATATTAAATCAATAAATGGAAGCAAAACAAGAAGCATTTTTAGAAGCAAAAAATGAAGCAACAATGGAAGCCAAACTAGAAGCAATCTTGGAAGCAAAATTGGAAGCAAAACCGGAAGCAAACATGGAAGCAAAAATTGAAGCAAAACTAGAACCAAACCTAGAAGCAAACTTGGAAGCAAAACCGGAAGCAAACTTGGAAGCAAAATCAGAAGCAAAACTAGAAACAAACTTGGAAGCAAAATTGGAAGCAAAACTAGAAGCAAAACCAGAAGAAAAAGTGGAAGCAAACCTGGAAGCAAAATTGGAAAAAAACTTGGAAGCAAAATAGGAGGTAAAACTAGAAGCAAACTTGGAGGAAAAACTAGAAGCAAAACCGAAAGCAAAATTGGAAGCAAACCTAGAAGCAAAATTGGAAGCAAAACCGGAAGCAAAACTAGAAGCAAAACTAGAAGAAAAAATGGGAGTAGACATAGAAGCAAAACCGAAAGCCAAATTGGGTGCTAATTTAGGCACTATTTTCGATGCTATTTTAGGTGCTAACAAAGGTGCTATTTTCAACACTATTTCTCAACGTTATTTTAGGTGCTAACGCAGGCATTGTGATTTTCTAATGCTAACTACAACACTGAATCTGGTGCAATGTTAGGCACAAAATTTGGTATTAAAGTTGATGTTGAGATGACCATGCCTATTTGTGCCAAGTTTAGTGCCAACCAAATTTCCCAATTCGTGAATTGAAATACATTGAAATCCGGTGCTATTTTAGGCGCTATTTTCCTATTCTGCTATAGTGGGTATACATGATATCTTCCCATTCTAAAAAGGAACATGTGGGAAAAAGAATGATATGTGATGTATTTGAATGATGCTCAAGTGTCTCTGTGTCGATGCTGAAAGCTGACAAACTCCAAATAGGAATTCTAGGTCACATAATTGAATATGTCAATCCAAAACCTCCGAGAGACGGATGTAGAAAACACTCCAAAGAAAAAAATTCCTCCTCTAAATGTTTCCCAAAAGTATCTACACTCATAACAAGTTGTAAAGAGTGATCATGTAGAAAATGCACAAGAGGGTGAGGGAATTCCCTTACAACAACTGAATAAGAATCATCTCCATCAAAGAGAAGATGTATGCAATCAGTGGTTTCTTCCAAATTTGAAATGTGGGACTCAAAAAACAACCCACCAATGTCTGTCAAGTATGCATCCCATGTAGATGTAGCTAGACGACAATGTAGATCCAGTTGCATTGAATCACAAGAGGCAAAACCTGTGCCAATATGAGCATCATCAAATGCAACAAAAGACAAAATGTAAGGCTCAAGAACATGATTAGATGTGAGAACAAAAAAGTTGAAGAAGCCAAATGTCTCCTCCAAATCATGATTCACACTAGAAGTGTGATCAACAATTTAAAGGAATACTGTCAACAACAAAAGAAAAATATGCATTTAGGTATACAACTGAGATGAATGATCAACCACCCAAGCAGCAAGAATCTCTCTAATCTCCAAGTCTTGAATGATGAATGAATCAAGAGTGAAATCCATAGTCCTCCCATCTCCACCATGTGTAATTTGATATAGAAAGAATATTGTACGTCAAATAAGGAACACATAAAATATCCCAGAAAGTGTTTTCCCTAAAATCAATAAACCCCTTCCCAAGTACACTAATGTATGTATTATTTCCCACCAAAATAGGAGACATAGTACAAGGCTCAAATGAAGAGAACATAGACTATGAAGATGTCATATGATGAGATTCTCTTGAATCTAAAAGCCATCTCCCTGATCCATGAATTGAAAAAGCACAAAGAGCATGTCCTTTATTTCCTGATGTAGAAGTCAAACCATCATGACCTTTACCCTTGTTAGACTATTTTGAAGAAGAAGAAGGTGACTCAGACATTTTAGAAGGAAAATCAATTTGATTCTTTTTGAGAATATGTTTCAACTCATCAATATCCTTCTTATAACAAGAATGTTCATCTTATCCAAGCTTCTTGCAATATGGACAAGTAGACTTCTTCTTAGATGATTTATTTGTGGAAGAGGATTTATTCTTTGGTTGGTCTGAATGTAGATGGTTCTTTGATTTCTTTTATTTCTTATGATCAATATTATTTTATTTTTTCACTTATCTAACCATCAATGCTTGAGATTTAGAAGACTTAATGAGACCCATCGATCTATAAGATTATGTTGCTCATGTATCAACATATCAAAAAATGATACAAATGAAGGTGCAGTCTATGCAAAACCCATAGTCAACCTATGAGTATGAAAGCTAGAAACAAAAGCAACATAATCAGGACCAACTTTGTTCAATGAATTGTAGACCAACTAAATGTACTTCGTATCAATTCCGCATGCTTTGGGTGCTGCCACAATAATGGGTTATACTTTTTGGGACATCCTGGTTTTTGCCTAAAATCACATATTTTTAGAAAATACAATGATTTAAAACTTTAAATGTTCCATTTAAATGATTTTAATTAAAGAGGGATTGATCAAACCCCCTTAGATCAAACACCCTTGGATAGAACCTTGTTAGATTTAAACCATACTTATAATCGAGTCTCCTCTACACCTATCAAAATGCTGATAAAAAACCACTTTTGATTTACTTTTTGGGTGATCAAATGAATTCATTTAAATTTTATGTTTTGTAATCATGTATCCCTTATTATAAGCTTCCCAAAAAGTATAATTTTAAATATGTTTAATTTGATTATTATATTTATTTTTTATTTCTTGTTAATGTAGGATTTTCAATGATCATCAAGTTCTTTGTTTCACACATATGAAAAAATAGGAAAATAGAGAATTTTTTTTCTAAAAAATACATGTGCACTAGGTATTGATGTCCTTATTCCAACACAAAAAGAATAAGTTAATTCAAATGAATACAAAACAAGTTATATGGGTCAAAGTACACCTCTATTCAAATTATAATTACTTTGACTTGGAAAATTAATTAAAAAAAATATGCAACAAAAAATTATGAAAAAATATCCATGCACTAGATATTGGTGTGAAAAATTTGCGTTTTAAAAATTAGAATTGTATCCTATCTATAAAAAAAGTTATGTTGTCTGAAGTAAACATCACTTTTTTAAAATGTTGATTAGTAGAAAAAATAAGTTATTAAAAATTACATAAAATGATTCACAATTTTTTTTATTTTTTATTTTTAAATATAATTAGAATCTACACAAAAGATTTAACAAATAACTAGTCTGATTCATCTTCAAATTTGTAATGGTTTAGCTGCTATAAGTGTAAGAAAGTGAATATCTGGTGAAAAATCTTGATTTTAATGTCAAGTTTGGCCAAAGACTGTAACCCATTATTGTGGGATCACCCCTTTACATTGGTCTTTTAGATAATTAAACTTAGTGATGTAGTCTTGGATGTTGTCAAAGTTCTTAGGATCAAGTATCATTAATTCATTATCAAGGCGATAGCCTCCTACTTCATCTGTAAAACCATATAATGTTTTCAATTTGTCCCAAGCCTCATTAGAATTTTTACATGCTTCAATTTGGAACAAAAAATCTTTAGAAACTAGTTTACGAAGACATCCAAGAGCTTTGGTATGTTCAATCATCCATTTTATCTTTTTCTCATCATCTATAGGTTCAAGTACCTTATTTTCAACATATAGAGAGTGATCTTCATTCATTAGTATACTCCATGCATGTTGATGCCATGTTGAATAGTTATATGAAATTAGCAAAGGAACCTTAGAATGATCCATGAAAATAAAAGAGCACAAGCAAACATATCAAAATAATGTGCACCGAGAAACCTACCAATCAATCAATCAATAATCCCCTCAATAATATGTTTGGCACTTTATATGTAGCACATTTATAATGCTAGAAATGCATTCTAGATTTACAATGCCACTTGATGGATCAAAGATGGAGAAATCATAACAATACCTCATAATGAGATCCTCAAATTGAAATACAACCTCTCCAATATGATCTACACTGAAAATGAAGCCTTTCCAAGTAATCAACTAGAATGCAAATTGTACAAATTTGAATAAAATATACTTGGGTTGAATATAGAAAAAGTGCATGGATAATTTTTTTGAGCTTCTCAATACTTTTCCAATAGCACAAAAATCATGAAAATTAGAGATTGTGGCAAAAATTTGTGAGCTCGAGAGTCCAAAAAGGAAAATTTGACTGATCAACAATAAAATTCACTTAATGCGAAATTTGAAAAAATAGCTTGCGCCACCATAAAATGCTCAAAACTAGATTTTCATTAATATCTCATTTGCAAATTTTTGACAGCTGGGTAGAAAGTTATGCTCCATAGAAAAAAATGCCATATTTGGGCACTTGGGGGAAAAACTAAGGACCTGGATGTTAAAAAATTAAGCACTTGGTCATTCAGATGACTGCCAACATTTAATTTTTTTTTTTAAATTAGGTTATCATTGGGGGAGATGGCGCCACCCAAGTAGTGGTGGCTAAGGGATGGTATGGATTGGTAGCTACGTGTGCCTCACAAGCTACAAATGGAAAGCCTCAAGGTTCCCATGGGACCTCCTGCAGGGAGCTGGGTGTTGGCACTTGTCGAGAAAATAAACCAACAACAAAAAATAATCCTACAAAAATCTAAAACTTCGGTGGTGAATATAAATTAAAATTTAATTCTACAAAAATAAATATATCGTACTGACAACCACATATTAGTATGCCAGACTGTACCTCGTTGATGTACAAACAACAAAATTGTATGAAATGTCGACATAAACATTGAAATATTCCCTACAGATGCCAATGTACATAGGTTGATAGTGCCTGGTATGATGCAACACAATTTTGTACGATACATATTTAGTACAATTGTACAAACTAAAAATATAGCTTTTTACTAAACCCTAAAAAATGGCCTTTATTTTTTTGCCAAAATATCAAGTATTTGACATAAAAATAGGGGTTTTGGCGCCTTCTAGACTTAACCATGAGGTCCATTTTTCCCCAATGTACACCTTGCAAAACCTCAAGCTTAAATCACCCTCAAATCTAAGAAGGGGTTTTGCAATTTTCAAGCTTTGATACCATGTTAGAGTCACTCAAGGACTCGAGCCTCTGGGATCACTTGTAAAAACAAAAAACAACCTTCTACAAGAGAGAAAAGAAAGAACATGAAATTGCAACAATGGATGCAAGATATGACCAATATGCAATACTCAAGATTGTAGTGATATATAAGACTTACAATGACTAAACTATTTGAACTGATTGAAATGTCTAAATTGACTAAACTACAATGTACATATGATGCTTTGCTTATATAAGCAAGGTGTGATGATGTATCGACCTTAACTAGCTATGTCATAATTAAATGACATGAGCCAACATTAAATGACCTAGGACACAAGCATTAAATATCAAATGATAAGTGATAACTAATGCTTAACTAGAAAGATTCCCCCCAATTAATGCTAACTAGAAAGATTCCCTCCCAGTACCTAAGTGGACTTAACAATGTAAATAGGACCTAGATAAGACTAGATAAGGAAAACACCTTTTTACACCAACAAGATTTGTTGTGTAGGTGTTGTAAACTCTAACAATCTACCTCTCAAAATCTCTTGAGAAATGCTATAGTGAAATAAGATTTTCTCTACAACATTTTTATAGCACTTGGGATAGCACATAAGGGTGTCAAAGATATACTAATTCAAACTATAGGTAACAATGAACATCAACCTATTAATATGTTCTATGTTTAATTAAAATGATTTATATAGCCCTCATATATTTTGACTCTTAATGAAGATTCAATCTAGGTGAACCAAGAAGTCTTGAATGAACTAAGGTGCATAAATTGACCATTGTGAGTAGGATAATTATTCATAAATTTGTATGTCACTATCAAGTGGGTAAGACCAAAATCATTAGTCACATTTCTATGTCATTGACAACTTTCTTAGGGTAAAATAGAAAACCTTTTGGCAAGTTCACTACACTTCGTAATCCTAAATTTTTTAATGGCTATGATACTAATTAAAAAAATTCTTTGCTAGAAATGATTGATTTTCAATATATAAACTATAAGAAGGGGAAAATTTGGATAGAGAGACCATGACACAAGAGGACTCAATACTACAACGAATCATGCATGGGCCTCATTCACAATCAACCACACTAACCGTTTACATATTGTCCCAATTTTCTAGTTCTATTGTTGCTAAGAGGAATTGATCTACAAACAACTTCATCCACTCTATTAAGAGGAATAGACTTTTGTTTAGGAAGGTGGAGAAGCTTATAGTTGTACATAGTGTCTTGTGTCTAATTCACAACACACTTACATGCAAGGAGAGTCCAACGACACAATATGTTGTAGAGTTAGAGGAGCTAACACAAATTGATGATGATGGAACACAAACATGGTTAATTGGTATTCATTTGGAGAAACTTGAGATAGATGGGTTCAACACTAATAGTTTGAAAAATTAGAGTTCGCCAAAACCTTTAAAGATGATACTTAAAAATTGAATAGATTCAAATTTGATCAATTAATTTTTTAATTATCTTTAACCTATAAATTATAAAAACCTTCAATCTTATTCACAAATCATTAACTGTAAATCGCTACTGTTAATGCTAACTTGACTTCTAAACAGATTCTTTCAAGATTGAATACTTGAAGAAGCATTTAATCCTTATAGATTGAGAATGGTTTTGATAATTGTGCCATTTAAAACTATGGACAACTTTGAGACTACCTAACTTAGTGGATGCTGATCAAATATATACATCATTATACATCAAATGTGGCTATTGTTGACTCTATGGAGTTGGTTGGTCCTAATAGATAGGACCAATGATGGTAGGATTTACAAGATACCTAATAGTTATCTAAAGGAGAAACAATTCCATTTGCTCAAGATCTTGGGAAAGGTATTTGCCTTGCACTCCTATGTTCTTCTAGACTTTGAGATGCTTCAATTAACTAGCCAAAAAGTTCTCAACAAAGCGTAAAAATCATTATCGATGTGTTCAATTATAGTGGATAGTAGTAGGGAATGAAACTATTTCTAAATCTTGTTAACAAAGAGGACATAGAAAGAAGAGGAGGAGGATACAAAAAAAAAAGATTTGAAGAAACAACAATCTTGAAAATATTTAAGCAAATCTAGGAGCCAATAGAGAGCATGTTAGACAAATTTGAGACAATCTAAATTAGTGGATGTTGATCAAATGTATATTATAGGCAAGGGAGAGAGAGGGATTGGTCCACACCATTCCAAAACATGCTTGATAGAATTCAATGGTGGATATTTGACATATAATCTAATCTTGAAAATGATGGCCAATAATGGCAAAGGTTATGAGGCAACCAAATCTAAACCTCCTTACCTATTTGGAAGGAGTCGACATGGGCTTTAAAAGACCCCAAAAAGTTACATGAAGGAGAAACAATTCTCTTTTCTCAAGATCTTGGGAAAGCTATTTTCCTTGCCACTTCCTACTTTCTTTGGAATGCTTCAATAAATCAGCCATAAGAGTCCCCATAGAGTGAAAAAATGATTGTCAATATGTTCAACTATACTAGATAGCAATAGGGGAAATAAACTATTTCTACATCTTGCTAACGAAGAGGAGCAAGTGAATAAAAAAAAGAGGGTGATATTGAAGAAGTTGAGGAGGATAAGGACATAAAAAAGAAGAATAAGAAAAAAAAGAAGAAGAAGAGAAAATTTAAAGAAGTCTCTCATGAATGGGCCTTGGTTAACAAGAAGAAGCCCATCTAGATGAGAAATCTAGAGGAGATTAGGAAAGAAGACTATCCTTCCTTCCACAAAAGCATGACCAACGATTGGGAGGATCATTTGGTTGTCAAGAATTTCTCAATTGAAAGTAAATTGGAGTCTAAGGCTATATATTTGTGCTTAGGAGCGCTTTGTTCAACTGTTTGATATTAGGAAAAAGTCCAACAACATCAATCTCTATATAGAGAAGAATATTTATAATGGAAGTGTGAGGAATTGATTCCTTAGTGTTTGGGCTTTGTCAAAGGCACTATAGACTTTAGCAATCTTCCTATCAACATCTTTCATAAAATGCTACAACATGTTAAGATTCTCAAGGTGATCATGAAGAAATTGGTGAGGAAAATCCTTAGATATGTTGAATGAAATTGTAGAGAACAAGAAAGATTATGCCAAGTTTAACTCTGAAGAAAACAAAATAGTTAATAGCAAGAAAAAGATTGGGAATCAAAATAAATCAAATTCTAATAGAGTTATACAAGATAAGAAGCTTGCAAGAAATGCAACCACTAGCACATGCTTGAAATAATATTAAATAATTTTTATTTTCTATCAAACAATTTAAATTTTTAATGTGGTGCTTAAAAATATATATATATATATATATAAAACAATATTTGTGCTTTTGTGAACAAATAATTTCCTTTGCTCTTATACTGCAACTCACATCACGTTAAGCACATATAATACTTGTAATATATTTTACAAAAAATTCATATTCACAATCTTGAACTCCAAACAACTCTATTAAATATCCCCTTTTTATTACTAACAACAATAAAGGCAAATCCTCTCACAAATTGTTTATATTGAATCACAATCCATAAATAATCGTGACTCATGATCCCACCACCAATCATACATAGTATCCATCTTCTCAATAGTCAAAATGAATACACTACAACAAATTTAAGTCAAAATCCAAATACAACTCAATTTTCATATTAAAAGTGGAGAACAACCTCATAAATATGACAAGGCCAATGAGACAATGAAACATATAATGTGGTTTTTATGTATATTTTTTAATGTTTATTATAAAAGTATAGGAAAAAATTTTGTGGGAGGAATTAAAGGATTGTAATTTAATTAATTATTATAATTAGTGACAATAAGATACATATTTTTATTATGCTATCATCAAGATTCAAATTTCTTGAAGGTGAGATTAGGCTATAGGTTTGTCCGTGGATAAATTTGATGTACTAGATCTCCTTACTTATGATAATTTAACTAATCTTGACTTCTCGTGCAGATGTATAATCTCCCATTATATTATAATCCATTATATAAAATAAACATACAATCATTTATATAACCCAAATGTTTAATTTTTTTTATTGTATATCAAATAATTTTGAAATAAAAAATTGATAAAAATATACATTACAAAGTTTAGTCATCTATTTTTTTTATTGGTAACATGAAAGTTTGTAGCCTTGCCTGAGCTAGGTGAGACCATAAATGTGGGACCTCATTCTTTGCATGAACACACAACATTAATGTGAATAGTCCAAACTTGTGAGCACAATAGCTTAGTAGAGACACAAAGCTTGTGAGCACATTGGTCCAACAAGCATTTGGAGAACTAAGTCACTTGGTATGAATGCCAATAACATCAATGTGAAGGTTCAAACCTGCACACACAATGAATTAGTAAGGGCATAATTTCTCTGACCACAATGAGCCAACAAAGATTTGAACTTCAATGATTGCAACAATAATGTCACGATTTAACCATCACAATATGCCATGGACAACAAGTTTAATACCTTATTTTAATTTTACTCTTTCATTGGTTTATTTGTTAACAACTAAACAAAACAATATCATTTTAACAACTAGAATCAAATAATGATACAAAATTAAATGACTTTTAGTTGAGTTATAATCAAATTAAATAAGAAAAAAATTCTATGATAGTAAATAGTTGACTAATAACAATATTCCTATATATTATCCAATATTGAAAGTGTTTTAATTCTACTTTCATTAATTCATTTGTTATAATTAAACAAAATAATGTCATTTTAATGAATAATATCAAATAGTGATATGAAATCAATTGATTCTACTATTGACTTTTCTTACAATCAAAATAAATAAATAAAATATTCTATGAGTAACTTACATTATATTAATAATATTGTACATAAGTACTATCCATTTTAAAACTTAAAATACATTTGAAAAAATATATACATTACAAAATATAATTTCTTAGTTTTGTCAATAGGCCTTTGATCTATTGGTGAAGTTGAATAGTTCTTAATTATCCCACTAGGAATCATGTCTTGTTGAATGCATAACATTATAAAGAATATTACCTACCCCCTCTCCCCATTTTTATGTTTTTCACCAAGCTCCTCCCTTTTCAGACCATTATGATGAAAATTGATGAGTAAAAATTGGCGAGTCATGGAGGTAGCACACAAAAATATTAAAAATTGGCGAGTCATGGAGGTAGCGCACAAAAGTATTAAAATTTGGCGAGTCATGGAGGTAGCACACAAAAATATTAAAAATTGGCGAGTCATGGAGGTAGCGCACAAAAGTATTAAAAATTGGCGAGTCATAGAGGTAGGTGAGTCAATAGGCCTTTGATCTACTGGTGAAGTTGAATGGTTCTTAAATAACCCACTAGGAATCAAGTCTTGTTGAATGCGTAACATTATCAATAATATTAACCGCCCTCTCTTCCCATTTTTTATGCTTTTCATCAAGCTTCTCCCTTTTCATACCATTATGATGAAAATTGGAGTCATGGAGGTAGATAAGTGCACAAAAATAATGAAAATTGGGGAGTCATGGAGATAGGTGAGTCAATAGACTTTTGATCTATTGCTAAAGTTGAATGGTTCTTAATTAACCCATTAGGAATCAAGTCTTGCTAAATGCATAACATTATAAATATTACACGCATTCTCTTCCCATGTTTGCATTCGCATTATGATGAAAATTGGAGTCATGGAGGTAGATAAGTGCACAAAAATAATGAAAATTGGGTAGTCATGGAGATAGGTGAGTCAATAGACTTTTGATCTATTGCTAAAGTGGAATGGTTCTTAATTAACCCATTAAGAATCAAGTCTTGCTGAATGCATAACATTATAAATATTACACGCATTCTCTTCCCATGTTTTTTTTTCTTTTCACCAAGCTCCTCCCTATTCACACAATGACGATGAAAATTAGCGAGTCAAAATTCAAAATTGACGAATCATGGAGGTAGGTGAGCGCGCAAAAATAATGAAAATTAGTACCCCAATTAAACTATTCGGAAACTTTGATTATCGTAAGTGGAAATGCTGCGCCCACAGTCTGTTCGAAAAAATAAAAAATGAATTCTCTCGAATCGAGCAACGGTAGTGGAAGAGGTTGGCCGGTCATGGAGGTAGGTGTGCACGCAGTCAAGAAGTGTATACATAGATTTAGACAGCTCTCAACAAACAACCCACCTGACCTTTTGAACAAAATACCATTGCAAATCTCATATCAATTGTATCGGTGTAAAATACACATCTCTTCTTGAAACCAAATTTCGTTGTATATTTGGTAAGTATATGGTTTCTCTGAAACACCCATTTGGAATTATGATTGTCTGAGCCCTTTTTAACAATTGTTTTGTTGGATTTCATGACGTTTCAATCTGTAGTTCTGTTATTGGGGCTTGTGTGAATAATTAGTTGTTTGGGAGTTTAATTCTTTTAATTTATGAACTCCGTTAAATACTCATTTGGCAGTTATGCTTTTCGAAGTTTCTTTTAATGATCGTTTTGTTGGATTTCATGATGTCTCACTTTTTAGTTCTGTTATTGTGCTTTTTTTAAAGATTAGTTGTGTGAGTGTAAAATTCTTGTAGCATATGGGTTCTGTGAATTACTCATTTGGCATCGATTTTGTACAGAGTTCTGCTTACTATTGTTTAATTGGATTACGTATATTTCCACTATTTAGTTCGTGTATGTTAGTATGCCTTTGTGTGAATGGATAGTTGTATAGGATCTAATTTTCGTAGACAATGTAACGCAATTGCAGGTTGTTTGCGAATTTGTATTCGTGGAGAGGCTTAGATGGCAACTCTCAATGAGGACAGTAAACCTGCAGTTCAACCTTCTGAAGAACAGGTCATTTCAACTTTACCCAAACAGCATTGATCGTGTGTCTCTAATAATTTGCTTGATCTCCCGTAACGCAGTTATGAAAAAGTGGGGGGCAAAAACAGTACTTCGTTAGGTCTTGAATGTAACCAAAATTTCTAGCATTAATTATCTTTACCTTTCTTCTTTAATTGGATCTTTTATAATTGGTAAGCATCCTTGCCCAATTAACAGCTTACTTAGACGCCATGATTGAGGAGTCTTTTTTGACAGAATTTTTCAACATCCAAGACTAATTCATATGTAAACTGGGGATTTTGTTTGGTGGTTATATCTTTCTTTTTTGGGCTGCAAGTGAATCTCGATTCAACTGACAACTGCTTTTGTAATGATTATGTGCATTGGGGAATTGTTTAAGAATAGTGTAGGAATTGTTGACTATTTTTTTAATACAAAGGGGTAAAAATTTATTGAAATCCAGAAATTAACAGTACATAGGGATTAGGGAACTGTAGGCTCCCAAGAAAGAGAGCACAAGAACACCCATCCAAGACAATAATCACCATCCACACAGCCACAGACACCCTATCCATCCATATCATCATCAATGACCCTATCTAATTCATGACAATAATCAGGGGGTAATTGTCCCCACTCCTCAATCTTCCAATCATTAGCATGCTCCGAAGCCCACTTAGCCAAACAGTTAGCAACCCTATTCCATTCACGCGGAATGTGAGCGAAATACACCACTTCCAACAAAGAGCACCTTTGCAAAATCTGTTGAACCACTAAGGCAAGCTGCCAATTAACCTCAGCCACTTTTTGCTTGTGCAATAAATTAACAAATTTGTGAGTTAGATTTGTAGATAATCCTACACCAACCCAAAGCACAAGCACGCTCAATAGCCTAGAGAATCGCCAACCCCTCCATAAAGTTGTTAGAATACTACCTTTTATGAATGGAGAAAAAGAAAATAACTGAGCCAAAACAGTCTCTTCCAACTCTACCAATCCTAGCAGGCCCAAGATTACCCTTGAAAGAACCATCCGTATTGATCTTCAGAATATCCGCTGGAGGAGGCAACCATCTTCCAACCCTTTGAACCTTCTTTTTAGCCCGCCTACCTCTTTTGACACAAGCATAGACAAAAGTCAACCCCTGTAAGCCCAATCTTTTCACAATCTCATCATCACTCCTTTCCAAAGGATAAGCCACTTTGCATTTGGCTTCCATTGTCTCTTGGATCATACCAACAATTTTGTGCCAAACCTGTTGAGCCATCAACCTACCCCCCCGAAAAATCCTATGATTCCTTTCCATCCAAATTTTCCAAAGGATGAAAGTAGAACCAATGCACCACACAATCTGGAGGAAAGAGGCTTGGCAGAAGGTCTTCCCAAACTACTCCAAAGCTCAACAAGGGAAGAAGCATGAACACATGGTTGTTTCCAAACACTCCACCATAAATGCCACAACAACATAGAATAAGAACAATGGAAAAACAGGTGGGAAGAATCCTCGTCATTGTAGTCGCATAGAACACAAATAGAGGGACCTTGGAATCTCTACTTTCAAAGATTATCCCAAGTCAAACATCTATTCCAAGCTAGCGTCCACACAAAACAATTACATTTTGGCCATGGAAACTTGTTCCACACATGTTTCCACCAAGGGACCTCCACCCCTCAAACTTACTAGCCAACAACTCCTGATACCCCCTAGCAATAGTGAAAACATTTGGGCTCCAAGCAAGAATATCCTTATCCCTAAGGGAGTTGCATAGTCTACTAGCCAAAATATTTTGAAGCTCAACACAATCCTCCTCCAACCCAAGAACAGGGCAATCATAAGGATCCTTCCACCTAGCCACCTCCATCAACCCACATAGATAAGAAGTCTTAAAATCACTCACCCTTGATCAACCAACCTCCAGGAAACACTGGCAAAGATTCAGCAAATT
This sequence comes from Sequoia sempervirens, assembly GCA_007258455.2. Classification (NCBI taxonomy): domain Eukaryota; kingdom Viridiplantae; phylum Streptophyta; class Pinopsida; order Cupressales; family Cupressaceae; genus Sequoia; species Sequoia sempervirens. The sequence goes on along the minus strand of VDFB02353493.1, from coordinate 235,116,916 downwards.
AGAATACTGGCGCAAAATGGGGGGAAACCCATCCCAAGAATCAGACCAAAAGAGAGCCTTAGCCCCCCATTACATATCTAGAACAAGCCCTCCTTAATCAACGCAACTCTTTTCTTAAGCGTTCCCCAAATGACTTTTTTTTTCCCCACCAGAGGATACTTGGGAATCTCCTCCTTCAGAACCCCCAGAAGGTACTTGTGAGATAAAATCCTAGCCTAGATATGATTTTGCTCCACACACCACTTCCAATAAAGCTTTGTAGCCAACGCCAACCCAGACCAAGTCGATTGCCGCAATCCAAGACCCCCAAATTGCTTCGGGCTACATATAATATCCTACTTCACAAGGTTCCACTTAGAAGAGGACAAGCTGCCTGCCCATAAGAATTGTCTAGCCAAAGAATCCCAATCCTTCACAAACCCAACTGGAGCCACTTGGAGCCACTTGGAGCATGCACCTATAAACAGGAAGAGCTTGCACCACAGTTTAAGCTGCTGCACACACCCAACAAAGGACAACCATCTATGAGTCCAATGATTAACCTTCGCACTAAACTTGTCCATAATATTCTGCCATGACTCCCTAGGAAGACTACCAGAAGAGATAGGAATGCCAAGATAGGTTAAAAGGAGAGAACCAATTTGAAACCTCAAGATACGAGAAACCCTTTGTTGAATAAGCTGCGGAGTATTGAAGAAGAAAATGGAAGATTTATCTTCATTAATCATTTGACTAGAAGCAACAAGATAAATATTTAAAGCCTTGCGCAAATTCGTGGCTCCTCTAATCTTGCCATACCCATCAAAGCAGTATCATCCACAAATTGTAGGTGAGACTAAGGAGGCAAACCATTTCCCCACACCCAACCTTGAATAAGACCCAACTCCATATTACGCTTCATCACTCTCCCCAAACCTTCATCAAGAAGAATAAATAAATAAGGAGAGAGAGAATCACCTTGATGAAGGCCTCTAGAAGCACTAAAAAGAGAAGAAGGCTTGCCATTTATCAACACTGAGAAAGAAGTGGAAGTAACACAACACATAACCCATTGGATCCACTCTTCAGCAAAACCAAAGGCAAGAAGAATTTTTCGCAAGCAGGACCACTTAACTCTGTCATAGGCCTTTGCCATATCCAGCTTGATGAACATAGCCTTTCTTTCGAGGATGCCACATAATGAATAGTTTTAGTAGCAATGACCACCCCATCCAAAATTTGCCGATCCTCCACAAACCACTCTGTTCCTCAGAGATAATCCATCTAAGCCATCGCTTCATCCTTTCAACAATCAACTTGGAAATGATTTTATAAACCACATTACAAAGGGAAATAGGTCGAAATTGACTCAGCCGATCTGCCCCTTCACATTTGGGAATGAGAGCAAGGAAGGTAGAGTTCAAAGCTTGCAACATCTGCTTATTCCTCTAAGACTCACGGACTACCTCCAACAGGTCCAACTTAATGATATCCCAAATTTTTTGATAAAGTTCAATTGGAAAGCCATTAGGGCCCAGTGCTTTCCCTTTTTTCATCTAGAACATAGTAGCCTCCAACTCCTCCAGTGAGATATAGCCAAAAAGATGCTCATTCATCTCCCTAGTAACCAAGGAGGGGATACAAGACAAAACATGGTTTTCTTCCGCCAAACCATCCTAAGAATCCTCTCCAAAGAACTGTGAAGCTTCTCTAGACATATCCTGCAAAGAAGATAAATACTCGCCCTTGTCATTCACAAGAACATGCATAGAATTATTATGTCTCCTGACTTTTACTGAATTGAAGAAGAAAGCAAAGTTTTTGTCCCCCTCCTGTAACCACTCAATGTGAGCTTTCTACTTCCAATAAATTTCCTCACGCAACTCACACTCTTCCAGATCTTTCAAAGCCCTTGCCTCCTCCTTGAGCAAATCCTTTGAAAGACCAAACTCCTTTATCTCTCGAGTGATGACATCCAAGTTAGCTTGAGCATCAACCTTAGCATGAAAAATATTTCCAAAACACTACTTGTTCCACCATTTGAGCTGATATTTCACGTATTGCAGCAATTTGGAAAAAAAATACATAACAGTGCCATGAGTAGGTCTTCCCATCCGCCACCATTTAGCCACATGCCCCTGCAAAGAAGAATCTCTTAACCACACAAGTGGGAACTTGAAAGAGGGGTATCGAACAACACGAGCCGAAGTAGCAGATAACTTAACACGCCAGTGATCTGAGCCCCTCCAGTCTAAAATCTCAGAGCAAGAAGACCACAATCCTCCAATCCAAAAACAGGAAACCAAGAAACGATCAAGTTTCTTAGCAATACAATTCTCTCCCACTCTTCTATTGTTCCAAGTAAACTGACCATTACGGGGCTTAATGTCAACCAGATTCAAGGTAGATATGTTATCATGAAGAAGGAAAGCAGAGGGCTCCAACCTTGCAATACCACCCTTCTTCTCATCCAACTCAATAATGGCATTGAAATCACCCACAATAATCCAAAGGAAAAAAGGAGCAAGGCTCTGAATGAAATTGATACAAGAGCACAATAACTGCTTACCAGGAAAATCAGTAGGCACATAAATGTTTGAAAGTAAAATAGTTTCCCCCAACTCTAGACTTGAAGCAACCATAGAGATGGAAGACTTGGAGGACACCCACCAAAGAGGACGAATCTTCAATGGGTTCCACAAGCAAGCCACACCCCTTGCATTACCATGAGCCCCAATACACTGACAATCACCCCGCCCCCATAGCTTTGGCAACAAACCAACCATACTTTCAACAGATAACTTAGTCTCCTGTAAAAAAAGAACATCAAGAGAATGAATTCTCACCAATTCATGAACAACTTTTTGTCGAGGGCCACTGTTCAAGCTCCTAACATTCCAAGAGAGGATGATCATTTCAGAGGGTTAGAAAAATGAGAATCCAGGGTCTTAACAGATTTGAACTCTACCAAAGTCTCCCCCATCTTTATTTTTTGTAAGTCCTTCTTTCTCCCAACTTTGGAAGACTTCTCAACAACCCCTTTCTTTTGGTCTTTTTGAAGAAGTCCCAGCGAAGGAGAAGCCTTGTTGCCTTTTATCGAATCAGACCCCACTTTCACCAATGGAGTAGAGATCTCTCCCTCCCCCATCTTCTCATCCGCAAGAGTCTTGGACCTCCCATGAACCACCAAACTAAGATCCGTTTCCATTTGCAAAGCACCAACCTCTTGTGAAGTTTGGTTGTTATATGGAATAAGTCCCTCCTGAAACACTTCCAAAACACCTTGATCCATGATCATCATACCCGGATTCACCTCCTGTTGACTGAGATCATCCAAATCCTCAAATCTATTAAAGGTATCACCTTCCTGACGCTCCTTAAGAGTCCTCTTTTGACCCCCGTTGCTATTACCAGCCTTAACAGGAATAAAACCCTCCGCACCTGCAGCCTCACTAGGAATGGGGTCCTTGCCTTTGTCGACCTTAGGAGGGTTGCGAGGAGGCTGAGTAGCCTAAGACTCAAAAGATTTAGACTTTGGACATCTTCTCTGTAGATGGCTATATTCATGACATAGACGGCAACGAAAGGGCAATGTCTCATAATCTAGCTGCTGCACCCAAGAATATGAACCCGTATGAATCTCCAAAGAATCGGGAAGAGGGTTATTTAAATCCATCTCAACACAAACGCGAGCAAATGTCATTACCTTTCTATCCTGAGTTTGCTGAGAAGGATCCACTGGTTTCCCCAGTAGTGAAGCAATCCTATGCAAGATGTCATTGGGCCAACATTCATTTGAAAACCTAGGGAGACACATGCACACCAGAACTCGATTTGGGAGCTCCTTTGAAGGATCAAAACTCGCATGCCAGGGTTTGATAAATAAACTAGTTTGGTTGTCGAAATAAAGCCCACCTTCGAATACTCTATTGCGATTTGCCATGCAATTAAAAAACACCATGAAATAACTGTTTGCCAACAACATTATTTCCATCTCACCATGCGGGGACCAGGTCCGGTGAGCCCACGACACCAAAAATTGGAGTGAAATCCTCATTCCCAAGAATTTGTAGAGCAAAGCATGCTTCAAGTAATACTTAATATCCTCCGCAATCGATTCTGGTTGAATTACTAGCACCGGCCTATCTTTGGTACGTTCTAGGCAGCTATTTATCTTTGGGATATGAGAACCTCCTGATGACACAAATCCTCCATGCCCGAATCATTTGAAAATAGATTGTTATCAAAAACCCTTGTTGAAAGAATTGGAGATGTTGCCCCAAATGCAGCTCGAAAATCCAAAGGGCATTTAGCCCCCGATGCCTCCCCCAGAGCCATTGCCAAGAGAAAAGGACAATACACCCTTATACCTCCACAAACTATTAAAAATCAATAAAAAACTGAGAAGCAATAAAAAACAGCTTGAGGTAGCCACAAAACCCGAATACAAGCAAACACCAATCTGCCAAACACCGATAAGCAAACCTTAAAGAAACAAGACCCCGCACAGCATAAAAAACCCACCCGGCGCACACTGAACACCCCCCACACATTGATCTGAAGCTTGCTCAAAAATGCAACAGGAGCCTACAACATGCAGGCCGCAACCCAGCCGCAACCCTATTGGTTGTGGGCCTGCATAGCTGCAGCCTGAACACTCAACATCGTCGTCCAAATTTTCTCTCTAGAAAGTTGTTATCGTAGGAATTGTTGACTATTAAGGGAATTTTCTCACACCATTTTAAAGAGGAGTATACATGTTTTGAGGAAATGGTCACACTCATGGTAGTTTTGACACATATAAGAAATTTTCTCATACTCTACTAGCTTTTCCCAAATCTAATCCATAAGCTAAAGCCTAATATTCTTCCATAGTGGTTTCTCAAGATTAAAATTACACAAATGCATGTAAAATTAACTTACTATTGACTAAAACTATGGTTATAAGCTTTAATATACTTGGTTACTTCATAGTATATTGCTTTGGAAGTGGGTTCTTTCCAAAACTCCAGGGGTAGAAAATAAGAAAAACTCGAAGTGCTGCAATTTTTGGTCATACTATGGCATCCAATCCCAGAGTTCAATAATTCACATAAAAGTTCACTTATCCAAAAAAACATGAATTCCTTTGAAATACCTATTTTTGTCACTTTTTTTTGCAAAGTGAACTATTAAAAAATCCTAAGCCTCAAGGATGACATCAAGAGAACCGAGAACTTTAATGGCAATCCTAGGTTTTAACCAATTCCCATATACCTGTAAATTGAAGGACGAGAGGATGCTCCATCAATTTTTAAATACATTCTTCCCATGAATAGCAGGTCCACAGCACAGATATAGTTCTTATATGGCATCCGTTAGCCAGCCAATTCGGGAGGATTTTGTATTATTGAAGTAGGCTGATTTGTTATCATTTTTTTCACTTCTTCCCTAGATTTGATATCAATGAATGGAATCCTCAATGTTCCAGTAAGTTATAGCTGGTGGAAAATGGGAATACAAAGGATGCTCTTCACCTGTTGGATCTATTTTGATAATTGCTAAGAGCCTAAGACTAGTCAGCATTGCAAAAACATCTCTAAAATAATTAGTGTTCACTTTAATTACCTATAGCATTTAGTTAACTGTGCATGTCTAAGTTATTGCCTTGTACAAAAGCAAGAGAATTTCGCCCAAGAATTGATTTGATTTGCAAGCAGATCAGTAGACATGCCTTTGATAGTCAAAGTGGGTTTGTATTTTCATTTAACATGCAATAAATTTTTAAAAATTTGCACTGTTCGAGGTTCTTGTACTTTGACAAGAGCTCTACCTGAATTGATTTTTTGATTGATAGTTTTTAATATTTTATTGAAAGAAAATTGGATGTTCTAGCAGGTTGTCCTTGATGAACAAATAGACCACATTCGGGTGGTGACACTTAACAGTCCTCGTAAATTGAATATCATTTCATCAAAAGTGGTAAGATAGACATTCTTTATCTTCCACATTTGATTTTGTTATATTAAAGGGGAAAGTCATTTCATCCATGCTTGGTTTATAATTGTATCTTACTTCTACATGATGGTAGGTCTCCCGATTAGCAGAGCTGTTTGAAAAATGGGAGGATGAGAAAGGGGCTGAGATGATAATAATCAAGGTAGAATTACACAAGCAATGATTTAATTATGAACATTTTATTGTTAAACTTACAACTTGCAAAGGATATTGTTAAAAAATAAAATCATGTCCAATACATGCTGACATCAGTCTTCCTTCAGGGAACTGGGCGAGCATTTTCTGCTGGGGGAGACCTAAAAATGTTTTATGAGGGAAAGACAGGTGGGCATAAATTTGTTTTGAACATAGATATCTTTTCTCATGCATCCAAACCATTTAATATTGAGCTTAAGCGATCCTGCTTGGAAATCAGTCATCAAATCTGTTCATTCTGAATGTTCTATTTTTCTAATGGCCGTCCTCACACTTGCAGCCCCTGATTGCATGTGACTAAGCTAAGCTCTGGAAAAGTGTATTTTACTATTAGGATATTTCATATTTGTGTTTCTCAGAGAGAGTGTTTTGTACTCTTAGAAGGCCAAAGAACCCACGAGAGTCATAAGTGCTTATAAACAAATGAGACTGTATTTCATGAAGTACTTTCTTGTATGAGAAAAAATGGGAAAACTCTTCCTAAACATACTGTACATTCAAAGTTCAAAGATTCTGGAATTTGCATTATTTCCCTCCTTGAGGAGTTTAATGGCCCTGAGAGACATCCTCTTGAGACAACCTTTCTTTCACCAAATATTTATCCCATACTGTTAGAACTTTTGTTCAGAACCTGTTTCCTAAACATTTTTGGGCTAGTGATCATGTCTTCCTGATCTCTCAACTTTGTAGTGGGTGTGAACTTGTATATAAATGTGAACTTGTGTGTTTATGTCTTTCTAATCTCTCATACTATTACTTTTGATATGTGGGATATAAGTGTGCCAGAGGGAGAGGAAGAGAGTAATTAGTTATCATTGCAAATGAATCTGAAAGAGGAAGATGCTGCATTAGTCAGTTATTTTCTGCGATGAATCTGAAAGAGAGAGAAGTTATAACTAAGCGATAATCTTATGCAGATGAATCTTGGATCGAGGTTGTTTATAGAATGTATTGGCTTCTATACCACCTTCATACATACAAGAAAACTCTGGTAAGATTTTTCATTCTGTTGAGAAATATTTTTTTTTCTAGCACAGAAATTTAATATTCTGATGCTTGTGAGAGCTAGGAAAATAAGCACTGCAAATGCAAATCTTGCTTTGAATCAATTCCTTTAGAGAACTTAGTGATCATGTTTTGTAATTACACTCTTGGAAGCAGAATATTGCACGGTTATTTAAAACAAAATATTTGCATGCTTAGTTTTTATGTAAATGTATTAAAAGTATGTGCATTTATCCAGACTGCTCACATGAGATATCAACAACACTTTTACATTTTGTACATTAAAACTTCTCACTTATCACGTAAAAGATTTTGATACCTCATTCTGTGTTTCTATATATTTATCTTATACAAAATATTCCATTATGGTTTATATCAGGTTGCAATTGTTCATGGGCTCTATATATTTATCTTATACAAAATATTCCATTTTGGTTTATATCAGGTTGCAATTGTTCATGGGCTTGCAATGGGAGGAGGTGCAAGTTTCGCAGTTCCAGCCACATTCTCAGTTGTTACGGAGAACACTGTGAGTTTTTCTCAACACAGTTATGAATTCCGTTAGTATTGTAAACATATGAAGACAGGGTAAGTCTTGTACACATTTGTAAGTGCAGTTAGCTACATGTATGAAGTAATGAATTCTATTCTTGTGGGTCCTGCCTGTAAAGAACCCATTGGCAGTAGGTGGAAACACTCAGTCAACAATATAATCCAGTCCAATCTTGGCAATCTCTGTTTATCTTTAGTCCAGTTAATTATCATTGAGTTCATTTGACGATTCATGAGCAATGTAATGTGGTAATCTAAATTTTTTTCTTAGTCAATAACTTTTCATAGAATTTAATGAGAACGTAATCCTGTCTCAAAAATATCCCGTCTTTGCAATGATTGCAACAGGTATTTGCAACTCCTGAGGCTGGATTTGGATTTCACACTGACTGCAGCTTCTCATACGTTCTTTCACATCTTCCAGGACATCTTGGTACAAACATATTATCGTGTCCGCATAGTCATTGTTGAATTTTCATGTAATAAGATCCAATGTTGTGTGGAGTTTAAGATATATATATTTTAAATTTTTTAAAAAGGTGATGCAAGCGGCATCTGTAATGTCAGTTGGAAACTGCAAGCTTTCAGACTTTCGGGCCAAAAGGAAATTGAATATGAGAACTAATATATAAGAAAGTGTACTTTGTAAACATTTCGATTACTTGTAATCAAATTCATTGATGGCTGGTGAAGGAATGAAATATTTGCTATTTAAATACAAAATGCTTGCTTTCAGAATAATTCAATTTTATCTGACTGTTTCTCTTGTTGAATTGGTAATAATGCAGGGGAATATTTAGCATTAACAGGAGCACGGTTTGATGGTGCAGAGATGGTTGCAACTGGTCTTGCCACTCATTATGTTCCATATAAGGTATTGTTTTGATGTCTCTGTTGCTTGTACAGTTGAAAAAGAGCTTTTGGTATCTAGTACAATAAATTTTCTTTGTTGTCTGCAGCCTTGAGCTTAAGCTGGTATTTGTTGAGTATATGCATACAACTTTCATATAGTTTATTGGATTTATACATGTTAGGACTATGATTTCAATGCAAATCTTTAATACTATAAAGTGGTCCTTTCACATTTAATTATGTTTTTTCTTCCCTCTTACGCCAGAAATTGCCAGAACTTGAGAAGCGTCTAATCAGCTTGAGTTCTGGAGAACGTGAAGCTGTGAAGGCCAGTATCGAAGAATTTTCTATTCAAGTCAAGCCTGGGGAGAAAAGCATTCTGAACAAGTAACACTTTATCAATATTTTTATACGAGTTTATTAGGAAGTTAAGATCCATCTATGCTTGTTTGGATGTAGATCATATCAGGGAACTTTGTTTTCTGGGCATCTTTTTGTAGTTTCAAAAGTAATTTATTCCAAAATATTGCTTGAAACTGACAGATTTTGTCTCCATGCAGTCTTCCATTGATTGATAAGTGTTTCTCCAAGGAAACAGTAGAGGAGATTATAGAATCTTTAGTGAGTCACTTATCCTCAACTCTGAGTTACTTTTACTGTTTACATGATGTGCGAAGTTGTTCACAATTGAATCTTTTTCAGTAACCTTCCTTCATATGGATACTTTCAGGTTGTAGCATCTAGTTATACTTATATTACTTAGTTATCTTATGATTCTCAAATAACCTTTTCATTTTTTGGAAGGAAACCTTTAGAAAATTGGTGAGAATAGCATCAATGCAATATGCAAAGAATGCTTTATAGTTGTCTTCGTCAGGTCCTTCTAAGTGTTTTTTTAATTTTTTTGATTAAGGGTAAAAAGGGAGATTTTGAAAGGGCTCCAACCCTTTTACACAGATCAGGACAAACCTGACAATGAAGCTCAGCAAGAACAAACCAAAAGACAACAAGAGACAGACTGTAGCAAGGCTGTAATCTAAAAACAAACTAACAGCATCTCACAAGGTGGATCTAAACCAACAGACAGAGGGGAAACTACCCACCATTAATGACCAAAGACCAGCCAGCTCAAGGTGGCTTGAAGTTAAAGTGCCTTTTGAGTGTTAGTTTGATCCATACATCAATTTTTTTGTTGTCTTTGCCTATTTTTGTTAAAATTCAAAGTTTATTGAATTTCGATTTATGAAGTAAATTTCATAAATCTAAATATTTTAGGATACAATATAGAATTGGTCCTAGTACAAATTCTAGAATTATTAATAGCTTAATTTATTGCCCAACCTTGTTAATGCCATGCCCTTAACCCTATAGTGGGCATAGGGTTATAAGTAGTTGGCTTGTGGCTATCTTAATTCTTAATTAAATTATATGATCATGATTATATTCTTATTTAGGTGTCTAAGTCAGCCTGAGTGAAAGCCAAGGCATAAGTAGGGTATATATAATAGCTAGTAGTTAGTTTATTATTACCATATTGTGAATTGTGTTCTTATTGGAGATATTTGGAGGTCTGCATCATCAAAGCGGCGTATTATTCTCAAGTATTATCAAGTATTTGAAGTACATTTCCTATTATTTTCTTCTCTTGTGCAAGTTGTTTCAGTACAGTTTAGCAAGCCATGCATAAAACAGAAGTGCCTATTGCAAGGGATCAGGTTTCATAATCATTACTGAATATCACTAACTGAAAATCAATACATCAAATTTTGGTTGTTGAAACGATGTATTTGTAAATTAAATTTGAAATAAACCAATGGTAGTCCATCAATGACCTTGAGGTGCACAACTTGTGCTTTATGAGTACCTAGGATCTAGTCATGACAATTTTGTCTGACAAGGAAAACACTTGCAGCTTTTTGGAAACATTTGGAAGATAGTTCTTCCGTATAATTTTTCATTTTTAAAAACCCCAAGAATTGAATACTATAAAGTTTGTTTAGGATATATCTTCCTCTAAGATTAAGATGCGAGTAGCTATGTGGTTGCTGTTGGAGGCTTATTGGAAATACTGGGTATGAATCTAATAAGGTTATGAAATAAATAATCATGACTTGTGCTCATCTTTTTTTTTTCTATTGAAAAGTCAATGGGCTTATTAACTTGCACTTATAAAGTTATATGTGATAGCTCATGTTTGCCCAAAAATGAACAAGCTTTGAGAGAAAAGTTACCGTAGGATGTCTTGATGAAATTTAATTAAGGCTTATAAATTTTTTTTGACTGGCTATTAAGGTCATTTGGATAAGAAAGCCTCCTTAAGATGTCAAAGGATTCATAATATATCACATTGGAGCCCCAGTTTAGCCTCAGGGTGCCCCAAGGGGCGCTAGAAATGGACCCTTGACCTTAAGATAAAGATAAAAGGCATTGAATTACCATGTTATATTGCTTTTTTTAAACTTGCATAATTGGGAGCAAGAGAGTTCTTCTCATCTTGTTGCATGCAGTGCAATCCCAAGCCATCGCCAAACCTTCCCTAGATATTTCTCACCAGGTATAATTTGACATTTATCATTATCATCCCTTTGGCATCCAGCTCACAATTAATGGCTTGACAACTTCTGCATATCCTTGTGGTCCATTGCTCAAATTTTCATGGGATCATCATATCTTTGAAGTTGGAACTGAGTTTTACAGACTGCCAGGCCATTAATCTTGGTAGTATTAGCTGACCTAGAACTACTTAACTTTGAGGCATCCATGTTCCTTTCATGGGATTTAAGTGACCTATGAACTGGAAAGCTATAAACAAGGGCGAGAATTCCATTCTCTCAAAATGACAACAAAGAAGTCCAACTAAATATTACTCACCTCCTAGGGACAAGCTGAAAGGATTCATGATGATTATGCATGAAAACTTCTATTATACACAATAGTGAAAACTTCTATTATACACAATAGTCAAAGTAAATGTTAATGGACACTAGTACGAACAAATTAATAGTTTAGGAGGATGGAATGGTACCTCAAGCATAGTAGGCATAGCTTAAAACATAAAATGCTTTTAATTGTGAGTAAAGGGCACCTAGCACCTGGGCTGTACCAAGTCAAACTGACACAACAGCTTTTTGAAAAACTTGGTCAAGCCTGGAAAAAACCGGGATTAACCTGCAGGTAAGATGCAGTTATTCCAGTTTTTTTGCTTATAAACCCCTGATTTTTCATTTCTGCTTCATTTGAGTATTTTAGTGTTAAATACTTTGCTATGTTTTTCCTGTTTTAAACCGATGTAATTGAATTACATTTACACTTTAAGTTTTCTGGGTCAATGCTGTGTGAATGTAATGCCACTATGCCACAAACAAGAAATTCCAAACTGAAGAATGTTTTGAATTCATCAGCCATTTAGATCTCTTCTTTATAGAATGTTATAAACTCTACAATAAAAGAGAAAAATACATCAATATTGAAGAAATTCCTTCTTGTTCACCATCCTTCTTGCCTTTCCATATAATCAACATAGTTACATGGCAAGATAATGTACGAGCTACTTTGAAACAGATTTTCCATTTTTCTGTATGAAGGTGCATTTCTCTTGAAAAGGGTGAAAGAGACAGTTCTTCCAAATAAAGTATGATTAATCAACATATTGGATCCCCTCTTCATGTGTACCTACCCTATTAAGAGGGTTGGCTAACTATATTTACCAATTTGATCTGCCCCTCATACCCATCAATGACCTTGTTCCATGTCACATTGAAGACCCAATAGTCCCGAAGTAATTGGGCATACACATCTTATTTTATTTTTAAGCTTTAACTAATCTCATCACATCTTAGGTTAGAAATGCATTGCAAATTTAGTTTATGATTCTGAGATACGATACACTGGGTATTCAAAGAGACCACAGAGGTGAGGGATGTTCTCTTGCTGTTGACAATGGGAAATTCAGACTAATGGATGTGGGAAGCATTGTGCTATTTGGAATGTATCTTACTATTATTCTTACCATTAAGGTGAGATATTTCGAGGTTCCAAGGACAGTCATCATGTTCTCATAGTGTTATGACTTAAAAATGTGGAAGTGGAAACTCGTAACTTTATAAGCTATTATCAATTACGCAGTTGTTGCCCTCAGCTACAAATGTCAAAAAGTCAGAATGGCTTGTTAGTTGTTACTGCTTCCAGGGCATAATCAAACAGCTGTAACTTAGAAGTCTGCAAAGCCTCTTCCAAATAGATGGGGCGACAAGGCAGGACCAAAAATGATGAGAAACGTGAAGAGAACCAGTTGAGAAGAATTTGGGGCATTTCCTCTCAGACGTATAAACATAGAATGCAGGACTGTGTGCAATTTTCATAACATGCCCATAATATCCAGGCAGGACAACACCAGTCTAGCAAAGGCTCTTATGTACCTAGTTACAGCCTTTTCCAGGACTGTGTTAGTGTACCTTCTATTAGTTTTTTTTTTTTCCATCTATAAGGACCATTGTTATGCATTGCATTTTCTCAGTTTTCCAGGTCCCATGTCTGTAGTAGCAGCCTCTGATCAGTTGTTAATTGGGCGCAGCCCATGGGCGGCTGAAATATTCCGAGCCAAATTTTTTTTACTTTTTTCAAATTGCAGATTACAACATTACCAAGCAGTGCACCCGTTAAGGTTAGATGAGAAAACCAAAACGTGCAAGGAAGCAACTCTAACCAGAATGGCACCGATGATGGTGAGCATTGGTCAGAGGATCTAGAATAAATTGCTTATGCTGGAAAAGGAACTCAACGCCAAGTATGTGCTACCCAATCCAAAGCGGAGTGAGGGGCGACCATATGACGGAGTGAATACAAAATAATGCTTGAAAGAAACAATGCTGGAAGAGGAAACTTCTCGACACCCAGAATGTGCTTGCTTATCCAGAATGGACAGTAGCGACCATAGGGCGGAGTTATCACTATTTTACTCTAAAACTGAAGAGGAATGATTATTACAAGAATGACAAAGCAATATCAAAACACTGGCCAGTACTACTGCCAGTTTACAAGATTATGACTGCCTGCAATGTCAAGATATCATATGCTTATCAAATGGAACGTTCAACAATGAATCTGCTACAATCTTAAGTAATTCACAGGGCCATCACAAACAGAAAATGCAGATTTCTGTATGCTGTTTCTGTCAGATCTGTACTTTAACAAGAATAACCAGCAACTTACAAATCCAAAGTAATGTGCATAACTTGCTCAAGAATCATCCGATTAACACGAAACCAAATGCAAAATGCTCTAATAATGATGGCGACCAAACTAAGACTCTGAAACAGATTCCAAATGTCACTAATAATTAATGCACAGTTTCCAATGCAAGTAAATGGTACGGCCCTGCTGAAAGAATCCATCTTCCTTTAAAAATTGAATACTCTTCCTAAAAATCTAAGATCTGGAAGATATGGGCGCCTATGACAAACTTATCTAATAATGCAATACCCAGAATGAGATTTTTTGTCTTTTTTGACTTATGAGCAAAACATGCAATCTGCTGTCTAGAACAGTACAATAAGCTGAAACACTACAATGCCAAATACAGATTATTACAATGCAAACTGAACACAAATGAATAGACTAAGATGCACTCACAAAAGACTGAAATTCACCACTAGATGTTGTCTTGCAAACATGAAGCGATGCCCAAACTAGGAGGTCTTCATCCCTCGAAGCAATCCAGAATCAATCCGGCAGCATAACGGTGTATTTTCCAAGATGCAGCAAACTGATGCACAAGCCCTCTTTTTATTCGTTTGACTTCACGAAACCCTAAAATCATCTTTTAGGTCAAATTCCCTGATCTCCTCAAGAAGGCGTACTTTCTCCTTCAAAGATTAATAAATGATATTTTAATTAAAAGCCAAGCTTGAAAAGTGCGCCCAACATAAGCTTGCTTGACTTAGGCAATAATTAAAATAATCATTTAATGAGGGTGCCACCCTCAAAGGCCCCTTTTTTAAAACATCTTTAAGTCATTACTTCTAGGCCCAAGGTCAACATTAAAATATAATATTTAAATGTGCCTTTTAATGAAATAACTTAGCTTATCCCTCCGGAGGTGCACTGAAGCCAAAACTGAGCCAAACATCTGACCACTGAAACAGGAAGTCAATCGAGCTGAACATCATCTGACAAGCTGCCAAAAATAGAATTTACTAAAAATAGTAAATTCCAAAAAGTACTTTGAATGCTGAGACGAGCATATCACTGCGAAGCCCTCTGACAACCCAGAAGGAATCCGCCATTAAAACTAACATCTTTGAACAATAACCTCCTCAAAATTAGGAAACCCTAATTTTAACTTCCGACTAGCCTCCGGGTTCCCAAGGAAAGGCTAACGGTCACTGAAAATGTCAGGCTTGAAAAGGGGACATTACAGCGGCTACATTTCTAAGTTTTCTTAATATAATATTATTTTTGCTTATCAAAAGAAATGGAGTATTTGTCATCTCAATTCTCAAATAGTTATTGCTTAAGGTGTTGTGATACCCAATGAAAAGCTGTTGGGGGTACCTTTGTTCCAGAGTGAATGTTGATCTATTGCTTGCCATGCATACTAACTAATAAATCAGGAAGATGCTTCCCTTGATTAGGGTGCTTCACTATTTTGAATTAATTATTCTTTTAAGTTTCAAATTGCAAATGGAGGCTGTAATAAGACGGTGATCACATTTCTAGAGATCTTTAGGTGAAAAGACAATGAGGGGAACTAAAAAGGGTTGAACGACATTGAAGATAAAGGTGATTTTGTACCTCTTTGGGTTTTGACCTTTTGGGAAAGTTTGGTATTAAACTGGGCCTTCTAATTCACCAACACTGAAGGATACAAATCATAAGAGACTCTTGTGAAAAGGAGATGTGAAACAGATCATATTAACAGAAAATAAAGGGAAAAACTGTGGAAGCATGTGAAAAAATTGTGCCATATAGTGCTTTGATTGTGCCATATAAATCTCTTACTATATATTACTGTGAAGAAAAACTATCTTCACATCCATCTGCTCAACTTCAAGATCATATGTTGCTACAAGTGATAAAACAAACCGGATGTATGTTTGCTTTGCAACTAGAGAGAAACTCTCACCATAATCAATTCCCTCAACTTGGGAATAACATTTCGCAACCAATCTTGCATTGTACTTTTCAACATTGCTATCTAAACCAATTATCTTCTTGAACATCCATTGACATCCAACTGGTTTACATCCATTAGGCAAAGGTATTAGATCCCATGTGATATTTTTCTTTAATGTCACTATCTCTTCATCCATTGTCTCTTTCCAAGGATCTGCATCATCCATACCCATAGCCTCCTTTACCGTCCTAGGTTCATCAGTGTTAGTAATAAAAGCAAAAATACATCTCCAATCAAGGGGAGAATACTTTTCTAGCTACTGTTGATGCTGAGTGGACCTTCTTAAGAGTTGAGGTGGAGGTTTTACCTCCTCTTCTGAGCTATCTGAACCATTTAAGCTCTCTTCCTCTTTAGGTCCATTGAGGAATTCAAGTTTAACTTGCTTGCTTTTTTGGTTTAGTTGAACCAAATCTTTTTCTTTTTCCTTTTTTGGCTACAAAGTAGTGGAAGAAGGCTTAGCTTCTCTAAAAATGACATTTCTTCTATAGAAAACTCTTTCGGTTATAGGATTCGAAAGCTTGTACCCTTTTGCACCAATGCTATAACCAATGAAGATACATTTAATAGCCTTGTTCTCCAACTTGACCTCTTCTCCCTAAGCACATGAGCATATGCCTCACAACCAAAAACTCTCAAATGTCTCAATGAGGGCTTTTTTCTTGCCACACTTCTATAGGTATCGTTTCAACAAGAGTTGATATAGAGGACTTGTTAATCAGGTAACAAGTTGAGACAATTGCTTTTGCCTAAATTTTTTTGTTCTAGGCTAGTCCCACTAAGCATACTCTTAGCCCTCTCCATCAATGTCCTATGCATCTTTTTACAATCTATTCTACTGAGGGGTATAAGGACTTGTCTCGTGCTGTTTTTATGCCATTATCTTTACAGAACCTGTCAAAATCTATTGAATAAAACTCACCACCTTTATTATTCCTGAAACACTTAATCTTTTTACAAGTTTGATTTTCCACAAGAGCCTAAAGTATTTAAAAAACTAAAGACTTTAGTTTTGCTTTGGAGAAAATAAACCCATCTTTCTAGTGTAGTCATTAATGAAAGATATATAATATATAGATTTTGAAACTGAAGGAACACCAATAGGACCAAAAACATCATAATGTACCAAATCCAATATCCTAGAAGATTTGTGAAAAGAGTAAAATTGAACATGGTTTTGTTTTCCATAAATGCAATGTTAGCAAAAATTGAACTCATGATTACAATCATTAAACTCTTTAACAAGGTTTTTATTTTTCATGGTCCAAAAGACCTCTCTCACATATAGACCAAGTCAGTAGTGCCATAACATTGTTTTCTTAGCAGGGAGTTTTGTTTCCAAAGAATGAGCACCCTACCCAAAAAGCTCAACCATTGAAAGTGGATGCAACACACCTCTTTACTGCTGGTTCCAATGATGTGAAGACTTTGCAATTCTCTTCACTGTAGTAGAAGAACTATTGCACTGAACTGTGCATATATCAAACTGAAAGAGTGCCAATTTGAACACCCTTACCTAGCTCCATAGACCCTTGAACCATCGTACACCCTCCACTTGAGGAAACAACCTACACGTTTGCACCATTCAATTTATTGATAGATAAAAGGTTTCGTGTCAAACCAAGGATATGTAGCACACCATTGATCCCCTTGTCCCTTAGAAATCTAATCAAAACTCTTACATGACCAATGATCTTTATGTGAGAATCATTACCCGAGTACACCTTCCCACCATCATAGTTTTCATACATTGTAAACCAACTCTAATGTGAGATCATGTGGAAAGATGCATTGGAATCAAAATGCCACTCACCTTTTGATGCGTGTGTGGCAAGGATGCAACAAAGGCATCACCATCATCTTGGGACAGTCTATCAAATTCATCATTAGAATTGTTCTTTTTGTTCCTTTTCTTCGTCTTCTTCTTCTCCTCTTTGAATTCCTTTTGGAAATGTCTAAGTTTGCTGCAGTTCCAACATAGTGCCTTGGACTTACTAGGAGACTTAGATCTCCCATGAAATTTAGATCTAGACTTGCTTTTCTTTTCATCATTTTTCATTCCTTTATCTTGCAATCCTTTTGATCTTCCATGAACTGCAAGAGCCTCCTTAGTGTTTCAAAATTTTACCTTCACATCTTCAAAAAGTAATGATGCAAGCACCTCATCAATCTTGAACTTGGTGGCAGTGCTCCCAATGGCCATCACAAGGTGGTCTTGTGAATTAGGCAAAGAACATAATAGTGTCATACAATGATCCTCCTCCATTCGGGCAACTAACATTTTGAAGGAATTTGAATGATCGGCTACAAACTCACCATCTTCCATTCTAAGAGAATATGACTTCTTTCTTATGAATAATTTATTTACTAGGGATTTAGACTAATAAATTCACCAAGCTTTCTAGTTTTGCTGTGGTAATCACTTCATGAATATTCAAAAGAATTAAATCCATCAAACGGAGTCCTACAAGACCCTTAGCCTTTCTATCCATCAAGTCCTAGTCTTCTTGTTTCATATCCGATGGCATGGTATTGGATATTGGAACCTATAGATCTCTATCCACGAGCATATCCTCCATCTTAAGTTTTTACAACTCAAAATTATTGACATTAAACTTCAGTATTTTTATTCTTTTGGATGTGCTTGCCATCTCCTGTTGTAGTAAGATAAAAAGTACTTTGTGATACTCCCACTCAATCAAAGATTAATATAAAAAACCCTCTACCCAACAATTAGGATCAATGGTGATCAAACTCTAATACTAGCTGAAAAGAAGCAAGGTATGCGGAAATGCCTCTTACATTGTGTATTGAGAAGAGTATTTTGCAAATTCTTTAAATCTTTACAAATATAGAAAGTGGAAATGCATATGAACATAAAATAAACAACAGCATAACACAAGGTGTATGTAGCGAAAACCCTTTCTGAAGAAAAACTCAACACTCTAAAGCAACCTGATGTATTATTTAGTAAATCAAATGGTTTATAGTACACTTGTAGAGCAAGCCTTCACATTGAGTATCACCATACAAATTTGGAGTGATCCTCACAACTTAATGGTACCTGGAAATTAACCATAAAAACTGCAACTCCAAGCACCGATAAATAGACATTTGCAAACCCATGAGAGATATGGCACCCAAAAAGCATGGGTTCAAATTCCAATGCCCCTCCTTGGTCTTCGTCTTCTTGGCTATTTTTAGCATATTTTTTACACAACTTACAATGTCATAACTTGTCATATTTGACCACCCAACTTTAGGTGCTCCAATTTATCCTCACTCAACATTTAAAAGATGCTGCATGACAAGTGTATCAACTTGTCATAACGTTGGTCAAGATTCCAATGTGACCTCCCTCTTACAATGTCATAACTTGTCATATTTGACCACCCAACTTTAGGTGCTCTAATTTGTCCTCATTCAACATTTAAAAGATGCTCCATGGAAAGTGTATCAACTTGCCATAATGTTGGTCAAGATTCCAATGTAACCTCCCTCTTACATGCTCTTATGGATCATAGAATTTGTGATATGGAACTCCCTTCATGATGACCTTACACACACTACAAGATGCCGAACAAAACATGCCACCTTAAAGTGGGATGCCTACCTCCTTGTGAGAAAACAAAGTTCACTAAAAAGCAATCTAGCAAGCCTCCAAGTGGGACACCAACTCTCCACTAGAAGACAAAATCATTAGAAGAAAAAATACCAAGTGCATACAAAATATATTAAAATGAATATTAGGAATGCAAGGTTGAGACACCTTTTCCCAACACTATCACCATTCTATATATTCTTTTGTTGCATCTTTCTACAACTATTGTATCTTGTATCCTATCTCTTTTTTCTTTCTTTCTTATATTCATTATTTAAAGCAACACAAAATCTTGTCTCGAAACTTATAGTCTGCTAGTGAAGTGGGTCCTTTCTGTTGGCATTGGTTGTCATTGATGTCAACACTTGGTGAGATTATTGCATTGGTTGTCAACACTTGAGGAGATTGTTGTGATGTCAACACTTGGTTGTTGTTTGGCATTGGTTGTCATTGTTGACAACATTTAGTTTGGGATGTCATTGATGAATGATGATGTTGTTGATGTTCATGGTTGGATGTCATGTGTTGGTTGATGTCATGTAAAATTGTCTTGAGTATGGTTGCTCTCAACAATGATAATATCATGATGATATATTAAGATGAGGATTAGAAGCATTAAGATGAGGATTAAAAGTAATGTTGATAGTGGAGAGATGTTGTTGATGGTCTATTGTAAGTTGTATGTTCTCTCTTGTTGTTCTTGAGGAAGTATGTGTTGTTGCAAGGAAGTTTTGGCCTTTGCAAGTTGTTGAAGGTTTCTATTTCAAGAAGTTGTTGTGAAGACTGTTTGGGAGAATGTTCCACATTCCTGTACTATTGGAGATATAGTCTTGTAGTTTGGGATTTGATGTTTGTGCTATGTGGATGTTGCACTCCTATCTTTTCAGGTCACCAGTGTTGCCAAGGAGGTCACTAGTGTTGCAGTAGTTTGGCAGTTTCTGTTGGTTGTCTAGATTGGTCGGGGAAATGCTCCACATTTCTCTACATTGATGTCTTTGCTCCCGTGACTTGGTAAATGTGCTCTTAGTGTTTGTGCAGTGTCCCAGTTCAAATTTCATGTGTTGATGTGGTTTGCAAGTTGATCTGTTAATGTTATATCTCATGGTTGTGCATTTTGTGTTTTTGGGATGAAGTGTTTTGCTCTTGTTTGGTATGCGATAGCTATTGGTGGCATGATAGTATAAAAGAAGTATCTAGAAGTGTTGTTGTATGTTCAAGAAACATCTCTTTGTGATCTGCACATCATTGGTTGATCTCTTTGGTGCTCCATTGTGTTTGAGTTGGTCTTCTAGGCAAATTGTGGATATCTGGCCGATAGGGCTGTCTCTCTTGCTTGTGCTATATGCTTAGGGGTTTGCGCTAGCATATGAAGTTGTGTTAAGATGGATTTGAGTCATGACCTATCTTGTTGAGAACTGCATTGAGAAAATTTATTTGAAAGTGTATTTTTGGGTTGACTAGTATTGTGCTACATGCTTCATCTACACATTTCCTTGTTGCCGACTTGAGTTGATGAACGCCAGTGTGTGAGTTAATTGGGATCACATTGGAAGATGTAATAAGGTTGTTTTTGGTCCCCTCTATCTCTTGGATAGGATCGCACTATGTTTGTTGTGGCCGACTTGGTGAGATTATTGTTTATCCTCTTCTTGGCCGACCTAATTGATGTTTTGTGATCTTGCGGTGCATATAAATGAAAGATCAAATCAGCTGCAAAGTGTGTGTGTGTGTGTGTGGAATGTATTGAAAATCACACAGAAGTAGTGCAAAAGTGTGTGGAAGATAGATCAGACGTGTTTTAATGCCTCAGTCAGCTGAGTGTATTGTTGACATATGTTATAAATCCTAAATCTTTATGTATCCTCCTCTGAGATAGTGAATCTCATTAGGTCCTTGTATCTTGCCTTGGAGTTGTGCACTTCAGTTTGCAAGTCCTTTGTATCTTGCCCGAAGGTTGTGCGCCTTAGTTTGCAAGTCTTTTGTCAATGAGCCTTGTTGTAACTTTTGTAAGCAATAAGCTTCATATATTGTGAGTTAACTCTTACCGTGGTTTTTCCCTCATTGGGTTTTCCATGTAAATATGGTGTTATCTTGTGGATTTGTGTTCATTGTTTCATTTTTTCATTGCTGCTAAGCTGGTTAAGGGTTGATTTCCTGTATCCTTCATTGCTGAGGGTTGCTGACCCTATTAAGGGACTTTTCTTCACTGCTGATCTGTTTGAGGGTTTCTAATCAGGTAAAGAAGTTTGACTTTGCTGAAGGGTTTGTGTTTTGAAAAGACTGATTCACCTTGGCCCTCCCCTGCCCCCCAACTCCCCCCGCCCTCTACCCTCCCACGCCACACCCTCTCAGTCTCTGGGTGTGTTAAACACTTTCTCTTAGTTCTGGTCTAGGTTCAATTTCATGAACATGTAATGGGGTTGTTTCCTGGTTCCCCCACCCAAAACATGAAAAAAGAAGTAGCATAAAATTGGATGACATGTTTATTTACAGATGTATTAGCACATGGACTGCAAATTCCAACAATGCTTGTCCATTAGCTTCTTTTGTTGGTGTTAATCTTCTTTTGAAAACTGAAACTAAAGATTTCTGTAGGTAATGAATCTTATGGATGTTTACCCTTCCAGTTTAATATGTTTTGCATACAAGCATGTGTAATGCCGCGTAATCATGCAGGTCGCTGAAAGCAACACTGAAGGAAATGAATGGATCAAAGAAACCATCAAGACTCTGAAAAGATCCTCTCCAACAGGATTAAAGATAACTTTGCAATCAGTAATGCCCCTTTTCCCCCTGTATGCCTGCATTTTTAGCATGAATATCTTCTCGCTTATTGTTTCAGATCTTCCTATGAACAAAATATTTGTAATTATGCCAGCAAGAACAAATCCTAAGAAAATGCCATAGGCAGATCTGTTGTGCCATATTAACTACCCTAGCATGTTATAGATATATATAATCAAAATGTAAACTCTGTGTGAAATCAATTGGGAATTGCTGCTTTCTTGTAGCACATGAATAACCCCATTCCCAATTGATATCACACAATTTTTACATTTTGGTATATATATAATATATATAAGTGCACGAATAATTTCATTACCGGTTGTTTTCACAAAGTTCTTACATTTTGATAAAATGTAGATTGTGCAACATGATGCCACTGATGATTTGTATGTGAACTGTCTAAGTATGGCTTGCCATTTTGTGGTGAATGTCTTCTAATTTGAACTTTGTTTGGGTGAAATTTGTTGTCCAGATTCGACGAGGTCGTAAACAAATTCTATTCGAATGCCTAAAGAAGGAGTTCCGGCTCACAATAAACACTTTGAGAGGACTGATATCCAATGATATGTATGAGGTGATCATTGAAATTTTTTTCTCATTTACTTGATTGCTAAATCTAAACTGTTAGGTCTTCTTATTTCCATCTAAGCTCGCTTGACTGCATATAGTTCAGAGGAAGGTTATAGCTTATGCTATTAAGCTCTGATATTTACCTGTGTATAATGTTGAATGATGTTTGTGAAGGGTATCCGAGCAATAATGATTGAAAAGGATAACTCTCCTAAGGTTTGTACTCATACCATTATTGACTGCCAATTGCATGAGCTTGTACTCTTACTGCACTTATGAGTGATTTATTTACGCCCTTCTCAACTACTGCAGTGGAATCCTCTCTCTTTCAATGAAATCACTGAAGAGAAGCTCGACTTAGTCTTTACTCCATTCAAGGATGAATTTGAACTACAGCTACCGGAAGAAGGGAAAATAGCCAGGTTTAGTACTTCACTGAAACTTCCGATCAGATGTGACTTTTATGTGTTGCAGTGATTTTGTTTTTTCTAGTCAAGGAAAATCTCACCAAAATGCTCTTGCAGGTGGGAAGGGAAATATGAAAATTCAGGCTACCAAAAGGACTGATACCTCTACTGTTTCCTTTCAAAATATGGAGCTAACTAAGTTAAGGCACAATATATGTTACGCGAATTGGAGACTGGTGATCCTTGTTTTATCTGAAAATTAAACACTCCCTTGTGATAGGTGTGAAAGTACATCAACGATATTAATAAAGAGTTCCATGTGTCATTATTTATATTATTTTTTCTGTTTTTGTTATTCCTTTTTTTAATTTTTATTATTTATCTCAAACATAAACCAAAAAAGCAATACGGAGAGGGGTCAGTTGTGCGAGCTACCTTTGTAGTAGTGGTTACATGGAATTTCAGACCTTCATTCTTTTTAGAAATGTGAAATGACGTTATCTATATACAATTAAGGCTTGAAGGTGTGACTCATCATGCAACTTATCACATTAACACTAGTGAGATGTGTCCTTTGAATAATTTTTTAAAGATTTGACCAAAACTTAATCATGGAATCCCTAGTAGTTGAGCCAAAAAAATATCATTTGTTGTTAGGACAATATCATATTCTTATTTAAAATATAACTTATATAAAACTTAAATAATCTCAATACCTTTTGGTAAACATGAATCTTGCTATCTTTAACCTTTCTATTTAACACAAATGATTCAGTAATTGAACACAAAATACTATTTATTGTTATAAACAACACATTATTATTTAAAATATAACTTATATTCAACTTTGCCTTTAATATTTCATGATAAAATACAAAGTATTTATTGTGCTCACCTTTTATATTTGTGAGAGGACAAACATATAGTATGCAATACTCCAATGCATATACATTGCCACCCAAGTAGTTGTGCACATAAGAATAGTATTTTTTCATGTAACAACAATACTTGTTTAAATGAGTACCTTTTTTTTTAATAAATGACACACTTATATTGGAAGGTTATGATATTTTATATGAAGCAAAAAAAATAAATAAAAAATCTCTTGTTAATGACTAAATTTATGAAATTTTTATATGACATTCATAAATCCGTATGTGTTCATGTAAGGTCCATCTTGACAAACATTTGGTCATTTGTTGATTTGCATATGAAATAATTATTGACAATGTATAGTATAAATGTTCCACGACAAAATCTTATAACTACAAGTACCATACCAACAATAAGACCTTGCCCAATTATTGATTTGTATCCCTTAATAGAACAAGACTTGATGAATGTTCATTACATGATAAATTGAGATTAGATGAATTAAAAAGTGACATCTAATTGATATTGAATATATAGCCCATATTAAATACTCATTATCTATACTATTCTTGAACTTCCCTTGAAACTTTTCATGAAATCCAAAATATGTCATTATCACATGTTTGCTTTAGTTTATTAGGATTTCATTAACTCAACTCATGTTGCACCTAAATTTCATGTAATTACCATATTTACTAAGAAATTGAGGTTATCCCATGTTTGCTTCAATTCATTAGGATTTCATTAACTAAACTCATGTTGCACCTAAATTTCATGTAATTACCATATTATTTACTAGGAAATTGAGGTTCTTGGATGGGGATCAGTCTTTTGGTCTTGCCCACATCTTCAAGCTACCAATAAATGTTGTACACTTATATTCTTGTTCATGCTTTATTGTACCATATTTAAAGGTTAGGTTGCCACACTCATAGTTGTAACCATATCGAATGTTTCTTGGTGACTATATATACTTTGGGTTTTATATGTACATATAGTTGAGGTTGCCCTTAATTAGAAGTACTTAATTAGAAATATAAAAGGGATTGTGCCAAATGCTATTTATCTATGGATGTATAAACATCAAAATACAATTGACATATATTTAAAAAATACATTAAAATTAAAAAATTAAAATATAATTGACATAATTAATATAGAATAAAACATATAAATATAAAACAAAACAAATATTTATTTTTATTTTACTCTATTAACAATAAAAAAATAAATAAAAAGTTATAAGAAAGTATGGCTTGAGGGGGATTCTCTCAATATTATTAATAATTTGAAGAATTGTGCTGCCCCTTCATGGACTATTGAATCTTTGATTAGGGATGCTATTGAAATTCTTAAATCCTTTGATGAATATTATATTTCTTATATTTTGAGAGAAGGAAACATATTAGCTAATGTTTTCGCTAATCTAGGAGTAAGGGGTTTTAGGGAATGGGGTCTGAACGACCCCCTTCCTATGGAGGCAATTGCAACTATTAATCATGATTGCCAAATTTAAATTGGTTGATGATTTATTAAGGCTCGGGGCATGCATGACTATCTTCACATGGCAGGTTATTATGTGGAGGGATGGTAACCTAGATATGGATCGAGCTGATTGTACTGTGGTTGATATCTGTATGGAATAGAACACTAGGCTCATTATTTTCTCTTGCCATAATTCCGTTGTCACACGGATTGTGGGCATTCTTTGTATCTCCTTCCCGAGGTTTCTCCTCATTGCCTTCAAAGTTCTCAAAGTTCTTAGATCTGCAATTTTTGTTGCTATGGGTGGAGATAGGAACCGTGTGGAGCCTTTCTCTTGCTATGCTATCAAGAAGAAGCCAGAGGTGTGGAGGATTTTCGAGAAAGATGGGCTGACTTCGTACTTGGAAAGGTTGCATGGTAACAACCCATAGATGACGACATTGTTTGCAAAAGCATGGAATAATAGGGTTTTGAAGTTGGGCAGAACAAAGTTTGATGTGAATGAGGATTTTATAGCCAATATCACTGGGTTGTCTACAGATGGCAAGAAAGTTTTCAGAGACAAGAAGGAATCGCAGGTAGCCTTGCAAATCTTTTTCAAAGGGGATGAAGCTCAAGACCTTAAGATGAGAAAGAGTGGTGGTTCCTATAGGAGCTCTCTCAAGGCATTGTGGGGGGATGTGACTGAGGAACTCATGCGATATATAACCCTCTAAAGACGCTTTTCTGTGGTAAATGCTTACCTTTTTGTCATGCTCAATCACTTTTTCCATAAAAAGAAAATCTCTTTTCCCTATTATCTCTTGGCATTGTTGGATTCTGGTCTCACGGACCATAAGAGAAACCCCAAAAATCTGGTTTTGCATTTGGGGCTCATTCTTTTGATATTTGAGTATGCTAAAACCTTTGAGGTTTCCAAGCCAATTGCTACCCCTAAGGGCAAGCAACAGAAGCCGACAGTGGAGTATGAAACGGTTTCTGAAGAGGAGCCGGTTAGCAAAAAAGGGAAGAAGAGGAAACTTGTCTTGGAAGAGGAGTCAGAGTTTGAGGAGGATGTGGACTATGTCCCAAATTCTTTAGCTTCCATGGAGATGGTACCACAACCCCCTGATTTGGGTAAGTCTAAGAAAGGGGCGCCGAGCCCTAATAAGGGTTATGAGACATGCAATGAGGAGTTGGCTGCTGAAACACTGAGTAAATGCCTGAAGGAGAAGAATGAATTGGTTGGTGAGGCGTCTTTGCCACCCCCTATTTTGGGGACAAAGCATAAGAAGGAGCTAGAGGGGGAAGTAA
The DNA here is from genome assembly GCA_007258455.2 of Sequoia sempervirens. NCBI lineage: Eukaryota > Viridiplantae > Streptophyta > Pinopsida > Cupressales > Cupressaceae > Sequoia > Sequoia sempervirens. The sequence continues at coordinate 235,090,149 of VDFB02353493.1, read as the reverse complement.
CAAGAAACTGGTTGTAAGGTTTGTGAGCCAATTGCTTGAGATGCAAGCTGACTCTCCCCTTAAGATGGGAGGTGGACAGGGTGCTGTGGATTCCCCGGTTGTGGACCTAGATTTGTAGAAGAAAAGGAAGGCTATGGTTGAGGAGATTGCTGACATTCAAAAAATTGAAATTTCGGTTGCTGCTGGGAAGGGTAAGGACGTCTCTGCTAGTCAGGACAAGGTAAGCTCCTCTTAAGAGAATGATATTGTGGGTAAGGGTGTTTTCAACTTTGATAGGGAAGACATTTATGATGTTTTGGGAATTGCTAGAGAGGGTTCCATTGTTTTATTCAAATTGTTTAAGTGGGTGTTCCATGAAATTAACATGACCAATGTTAAAGTTTGCAGTGTGATGAGTAAAGCTGGCAAGTCTTCAGTTCAGAACCAAATTGATGAACTGTTTAACTCTTTGAAAATTGTGGCAGATGAAACACTTATGATGAAGCAGAATATTGAAAAAGAAATTCTCACCCTGGAGGATCAATTAGAGAGGATCTGTGCTAATATGGAGAAGGGTGGGGAGGGGACTGAATTTGTGGTTAATTTTAAGTCTGTTGGTATTACCTCTCCTTTCGATAGTGCCAATAAACACAAGGAGATTGTTCATGCTGAAGAGACTGATGTTGGTGGCAAGCTGACGGGGGATGAGGTTTCTGTGGATAAGGGTGGTGATAAGAATAATGTTTTGATTAGTGAGGTGAATGTGGGTGGGCCTGGGGCTAGAACATGTAACAAGACCAAGGTTCAGGCTGAGGCTCCTGTTAAAGAACTGTCTGATGTCTTGGATGATGGTCAAAAGGCTATGGCAAGCAATGTGGAGGCTGCTGATATCCTGAAGAATATGTGGTGGTACTATTTGCATTCCTCCTTTTTGGCTACTGTTTCACTGATGGTGTGCTGCATTTGGATTGATATATACTTCATGTAATTTTCTTTCGTTTGAACTGCTCTTTTTTGTAAAGGGTTCCAAGCCCCTTGAAAACCCTTTTTTACCTCTAATAAAAAATAATAAAAAATAATTGTATATTATAAATGAATTAATTTTTATTTAATAAAAAAAAATTATTTTTAAAGTGTAAAGACAAATTTTAAATTATATATTAATTCTTGCACATGAAATTATTAAAAACCAATAGATGCATTGTGTCATGTTCCTATTAAAGAATTTTATAATGTGTTATGAATTTGTAATATGTTCATTAAATGAAACTCATATTATGTACACATTCTAAAAATATCTAAGAGATTTTGTAATTTTGTTTTTGATAAGATAAATAACATTTACAGGATGCTATACCCTTTACACAGAAGGCCCAAGGGGCCAAAAAAAGAAGCTAGTTCAAACCAGAAATGAACTAGGAAAAGAGGACAGACCACACAAAAACAGCTGACAGATATCTGTCGAAACACAAACAGGGACTAGACATTCCCAAAATCTGAGGGGACTAATTTGACTCCCTTAACCCTAGGCCGTGAAGTTGCAACAGATTGAGGGAGTCCCTTCTTCTTTCTCAGCACAACAGACCAGGAAGACTCAGAATCCAAGTCCATTGAGCGAGGTGAGAGAAGTGGATCAACCGAAGCCACCAAGGGAAAAGATCCACCACACTACGGGGGAGACAACAACAACGCAAGGGAGGAAACAGGATTGAAAGGACCATCAGAGGCAAGCGATGAAGTTTGAGCAGGCTCAGACAAAACAACGTCAATAGACTGAGCCAACAGTGGCTCCACAGGAAGGTTAGCTAGAATAGGAGTAGACAAAGGTTCCTGAGAAGAAGCAAGAGGGTCACCCTCCGCAGAGGAAGCATCCAAAGGAGGAGAACCCACCATGAGGTGATCCAAGAGAGCATCCTTCCACCAAGTAGCAGCACCTTTGCGGCGAGCTTGTGGGAAATTAGAGGCCAAATGACCCACAAAGAAGCATCTCCTACACCAAAAGGGGAGACCCTCATAGTCCAAGAGTTGCTTCCAAGGTCTGTCCTCCATCAATATGACTACATCACCATGAAGAGGTTTGGAGATTTTGTAATTTTGTAATAATTTCATTTGATTTTATTTTTAAATTGTGTAAGATGTAATATGTCTTATGTCAATATACATTCATGTAAACATGTTTCTAGAAATTGTGTTAAATCTTTATCTAATTACTCATAATAATCAAATGTATGTCTTTTGGAAGATCTAAAAAAATATATAGAGATAATATCATTATATTAAATAATTTAAAAATACAAATAGCAAAAACGTTGAATCTAATTGCATAAGCTAGACAAAAAATTCTAAGGAGAAAGACTATTAAATTGAAAATAAAATAATAAATAATAAATTTTTGTCTTATTTTTTACAAATAACACAAATGCATGTAAAGAGTTAAATACACAAATAATAATGACAAATAATAAAGCAAAGCTAACCCATTTTATTAAAGTTGGTTCTCTTGACATTTTTAATATTACTAAAAATTGAGATGTTTAAGCACTAATTTCTAATTCTTTTACTACATTGTTTAAACATTAAATGTTATATAACAATATAATATTGTAACAACCACCCCTTATTTACTACTCTTTTTTCTAATTCAATTCATTACCAATTGTCATTAGGTGTTGGTTCCTAACCAATCATTAGTGTATGAACTCACACATAACCACATAAGAACAAGATCATTCCAAATCCCAAGCTCAATTAGTAATTGGCTCAAGCATACATCACTTATACACAAGGTGAATAACTCATACACACATCACAGATACATTGCATAGCTCATATACACACCACAAGTACAATAGTGACCAACTTAAGCATACATCACATATATTCAATGTGTTCATGATCCAGACATACATCACATGTTCACATAAAAATCAACTAGTAAAAGTGGAAAAAGATGTAACCTATTGTATGCATAATCTTGCTACCTAGTTTACAATCACGTAAACTTGCAAGAGATCGAATTTGGAAAGGAATGCTAGTGTATCCCATACTACACTATGGGTCCTATCCTTTTCACAATCCATTGCCATCTATGATAATGATCTAACATCTCATACTACTTGATGTCATCACTAGCAAGGGCATAATTATAGCAATGCACATAATATCTGAGGCCATTTACACAAGTACATAGTGAGTGACTAATATATACATTGTGAAACTAACACATACACAACGATCGACTAGAAATAGGAAGCAAATGTGATATAACTGCATGCATCTTCTCGTTACCTGGTTCACTAACACCCACCCCTTTTAGTGCATCCTAGTTAATTTTTTTTTTTTTATTGGAATGCAAATAATATATGCTCATTCATATTGGATTGCTTATTTTTCTTGATATCCACAATATTGGATTGTTTCTTGTGAATACTTTCATGATTTAACAATATGGTTTCTTGTCAATACTTATGAATTGAATAAATTTTTTATTGATTTTATAAAAAAATTACAACTTATATATACACAAATTGAATGCAAAAGAATACAACTAGTAGAAATACTATTAGGTAGAACAAATCAAGCACAAAAAGTAGAATTTATATGACACTCTTGTATATTATTGAATTTGAAGTGTTGTAAGTGTGCTTTGATTTTGCTCATTTAAATAATTATTCTTTATTTTGTACATATTTAAATTACACTTGTGCAAAATTTAATAAAATCAATTTCATAATGATTCAATATTTAAATAATATAATACAATTTATATTTATAAAATAATATTTTTATTTAAAAAATTAAACAATTTAATAAACTGTTAAAAAATAATTATATATTTAAAGTTAAAATAGTTTTTAAAATTTCCATAAAATAGTTTTGATATTTAAAAAAAAAATAAATTGAATATCTTTTAAGATTGACTATTTAAATTTAAATAAATGTTCAAAAAAGTGAAATATTAAGATTAAGAAGATTATAACTATGCTTTTAACTCATGAGTTCCAAAACAAAGAAAGAAGGCCAAATTAATAGAGATGTATGAGGAATGGGATAATAAAGATTAGTAAAGAAGTATTTCAAGACAAGAACTACGGTTCTTTAAAAAGATTTTAATTATTTTAATTTGATTTGTTTTTTAAATTTATTTAAATAAATGAAATAAGGGAGGGATGTCTAATGAACGTATATATTTTAAATCATTACATTTAGAGGTATAATTTATAATGGTAATAAAGAGGATCTAATGATGTGAATGGATAATAAAAACTGAAAATCTTTTGGACAATATCATTTAAATATTTATATATATAATGTAGAGTAATTATTATCATTCAAAACCAAAACAAACAAAAACAAAATTAAGAAAACAATAACAAAATGATTTAAAAAGTAATAGAAAAATAAAGAAGTAAAAATAATAATAAAAACAAATTAAAAAAAAACCAAATAAACAATTCCATAAATTTTTGTTTTCAAATTTGAATTTAAATTTTATTATATGAATTTAAATTAATTCTATCTTTTGATTAATTAAATTTTAAATGAGATATCATTTGAATTAAATATATATGTTAAGTAATTTTAATGAAAGATGTTTATATTTAATTAGAAAAATTGATGTAATGTTATAATTTTCATATAAACAATATATAATTTACTATGTTATTTTTTTTTTATCAAAATCTAATATATTCTTAAAAATCTATTTGGCATAAAATGATTAAATTCGCCTCCTTAGTGTATAAAGGGAGTACAACTCAACTTTCATGATAGGGTGAATAATAGAAGATCAAAAATATTTCATAGCTTAATTAAGGATTAACTTCATCTTCAGTATGAGCAATTGAATTAGTAAAATGTTTATTTTTTATTTTTAGTATTTTAGTGTGAATTCCAAAACTTTGGAAATATTTGGAATCCCATGATAAAATGTATTATAGTCCTTACTCTCGAACTATTTGGAATTTATTTTATCACTAAAAATATAAGCAAAATAATAAGAAACGATGTTATTAGGCACCACATAAAATAAATTTAAGACAACTATTAGCTTTAGGGATTAAACCAAGGGCAACAATGAACCTTTTTGGTTGATAATCTCATCTAAACTTTCCCCCAAACTGTCACACTTGGCTCTTGTTTGCACTTGCAATCTTTCTCAACTTTATTTGGCTAATAGTTGGCCAACCCCCTTATCCCATATGTTCTCTTCCTTTTTTCCTCACGTTTTCCCCTCTATTCTTTCCCTCACATGATTCTATTACACATTCTCCTATTTCTCTCTCTCTCACACTAACCACTGCCCTTTCTCCTTTTATTTTTCTCTCTCACCATTTTTGAATTCCCTCTTGATTTTTCTACCCATAACACCCCTTTTAATGAGGTAATGGGTGGAAGGTTTGGTCTTACATGCTAGGTTGACCTTTGAACTACAAGTTTTTTCCTTCAAGGGGAGGGTCACCAAGCCTTCTTAATGACATAAACACCCCTTTCCCCTCTCTTGCATCATACTCAATCAATGTAGGTTGTCTCCAGTCATAAGAGGGAAAGAAATTTTCCATTTAGGGAAAACTTTAGTGGCAAATCTTCACCAATTGGAAAATTCTAGGAATCGGCCAAGTCAAAATTGGTGAATTCTCGCTCCCAATAGGGTGTCCAAATCGCCCAGATTTTACGAAGTATAGGTCCAATGAATGTCCATTCACTAATGAGTTTTTTATGAGGCATATTTAAGCAACAAATTCACCATTGTCAAACTATGAGTTTCAATTGGACCAACTAATATTTTCGCCTGGAATCCTAAAAGCATTTAATAAACCACCTACATATTCACCAATACTATTAAAACAACATTGTATTAGGACCCATTTCGCCAATTAAAATTTACAAATAGTTGCTTGTGAAGACTCATTTTGCCAATTAAAATTTATAAATAGTTGCTCATGAGGACCTATTTTACCAATAACATTAACAAATAATGACATTTGAGGACACATTTCGCCTTGAAAATTACAACGTATCATTGTATTTAAGCAAGCGGGATTCGCTAAATATTTAATATACCATTTAAAAATCCCACAGAATTCGCCAAATATGGAATCATGGATTGATATAAATACAATCGAAAGTGTCTTTTATTCTTAATTTCTTACACATTTTGTTCACTTTTGAGGTTCTACTTCTCCATTCAAAACTGGAAGTTAGCGAACTACGAAGCCGAAAACGTAGACTTAAAAGGTGACTGATCATTTCTTCATAGTGTTAGTAGTTATAATAATATGTTTTCTTTATCTCTTTTCCATTCTTGCTTCAACAAAGTGAACCTTAGAACCAAACTCTGAAGTTTCAAAGTTTTCAAAACCTCCGACCCACCGAGTAGAAAAAGGTGAGTGATCATTTCTTTATAGTGTTATTAGTTATAATAATAAGTTTTCTTTTTCTCTTTTCCATTCTTGCTTCAACAAAGTGAACTTTAGAACCAAACTCTGAAGTTTCAAAACCTCTGACCCACAGAGTAGAAAGATGACTAGGAAATACTTGCAACTCAACAAAGTGAACCATAAAAAAAGTCAAAGAATCGGTAAGTTATGAAAATTTAGAACTCTGCGACAAGGTTATAAAACTCTGAGGACTAGCGACTAAGGTTAGGAAAGCCAAATTTTTTATATTGTATTCCATGGTATTGAATTTGATATGTGATTCTGCATCATTTTTAAAGAACAACACTTATCACATTGCTTATAAATTCCTATTGCATTTCCATTCACACAATCTTTGATAAATAACTAAAAGAAATATTATTAATCCATTCATTGAACAGAAGCTAATAGTTCAACATCCATAACTTATAAGTTATAAGCTAACAGAAGCTAACAGTTCAACATAAATAACTTATAAAGGCATCCAGTGTCCACCCAACTTAAACAATAAAAGCTTTAACTACCAAATCACCTAAATTATACTGAGAAATCCTTATGCATCCATCACCATAAAATCTTTATTCACAGATAAAAATTCCATATCAATGAAACTATCCAAAAATCTATCAATCTCATGTAAATAGAAATAGAATTTCTGAAAGAAAGATAACAACTAAACCAATATCACCACACTCTGCAAAAAATTTATTCACAGATAATAACACCACAACAATATAGCAAAATTATATCATCTGTCATCCCAACAATAGATATCACACTAGCAAACATTTAGTATAAATAGAATAAATCTATACACCATAACTCAAAGATTGTGCATGCATAAACTCCACCAATGTCTTCTATATCAAAATAATTGATAATAGCCAAAATAACAAAGTTTTCCCTAATGAGTAAATCAAAGTTTGCTCAAAAGAGCCTAATCACATTAGCCGAACCAATATTTAAACATAGCCAATGTCTTTGGTAATGGTTTCTTGAAAGTAACCATATCAAAAATTAAAAGAAGTCATTAACTTAAAAATGCCAACTTTAAAGAAAGTATATGAAAATGCTAAAAATAAACTATGCATCATTCCCAACCGCTTCCGGCTCCTCGTTCTCTCCTTGTCGCAACAAATTCTCCCGCATCTTCATTCTGGCTTTATATTCCTTGTACTTGGTAATGATTGCAAAAATCTCCTTGCTACCTGGTGTCAATGTGATCTAAAGCCCAATTCTCCATTTTTTGAGAGCAACTTCAGACTCGTTTAGTGTGTCAGACCTCCTTTCTGCTTCAACTTTAAAAGTCTTGAGATAAAGCTCTAGCCTTCCAAGCTTTGAGAAAGATTCTTTAGTCATAGTAGCAAGATGTGCTACTTCTCTGTTGAAGACTTCTCTAAAATTTGAGCAGATTTCTTTTGTGTCTAGAATTTTCTCATCAAAATCATCTGTTATCTTTACTTGCAAATCATGAAATTTCCCCTTGATTTCTCCTAACATATCCAAATACTTCTCCAACACATATGTGATTTCCTTTACCAGGTCATCATATATGTTTAGTTTCCATTTAAGTGAATCAAGCCATGAAGGATCTAATTCCTTTGGATCACTAAGAATCTGTTCATTTACCAACTTCAATCGATCCATGGAAATTAACTCTTTCATTTCTTTTGAAACTACATATAGCTTGGTTTGATTATTTCTAACTTGTTGTAGTTCTGCTATTAACCATTTTATTTTATCAACAATGGCAGTGTAGGAAATCACATATTTACTAATAAAAAATATAGCTTCCTGAGACAATTCTTCAATCCGCTCACTAGCAACCTTGGAATAATTTAGAATTTTATTAATCAACTGCATCACAGACTCATCAATAACTATTTCTTGGGAACTAGAAGCATCCGTATACAAAAAGGGAGAAACAATGGAAGAGATAAAGTTTTTGAAATCCAAAATTTGAGATTGCAATTTTACCCTTTCTTTCCTTTCTTCTTTTACCCACTTGGCTAAAGCATTGACCGAGTAACTGGCGTGATATACATCACCTTCAAGTGTTTGGGGACCCATGTCAACATGTATGATTTTATAATCATCCGTGGTTATCTTATCATCATCTACATCTTTTAAAGGTTCTGCAATTTCTAACCCCTGATTACCAAAAATAACATCATTCAAAATTCTTGACATTTTCTAGGCTTTCGTGGGCCCTAAGGAAGATTGGAGTAATTTTGTCACTGTATCTACTCCAGCCCCAATAGATGTCGTAGGAGTGTATTTCCTCTTCTTTTCTACCGCTTTCCTCAACCATATTGGAGAGTTTTCTATTAGATTGGGGGCTTTACCACTTTGAACAACCTCTCTAGACTCGCTAGGAATAATTTATATGTTTTCTATAAGAGGAGATTGAGAAAACTCTTTAGACAAGGGTGAGAAAGTACTATCTTGAACAATATGCTTAAAGATGCTCTCTAAATTTTCTAACATAGGTTTTGTTTTTACATTTTTCTTTTTAAGAGTAGGGGTGGATAGGATGTCTTGTTCACATATTGATTTTGTTTTAATTGATTTCTCTGGATTTTCACCATCACCCCCAAATTATGAATTGGTGCTAAAAGACTTGATGACTATCCTCGCCGATAATGTACCTCCAATGACTACTTGGATAGATCCTTGCTCATTTTTCTAGGATGATTTTGGTTCATGAACAAAACCACATCCCTACGCCATTTTCCCTCCATCCAATCCTAAGTCCTTTTGAGTACTGGTTTTGCCCATTTACTCATATATAAAACTTCATCTTTATCCCGGTCAACTCTGGGATGTGTTTTATCATGAAACTTCTTGTATTCAGGATCAAGAACCATCGAATCTTCAAACACATTTTAAGGAATTTGGAAAGAGAGACCGCAAATTTGTATTTGCTCAAGGGTTAACCTCCTATGGTCCCTTCTAAAAACTTCATTTTCATTAAAGCAAAATCTTCCCAAAAATCTTCAATTGAAGGTTGGTGTTGATACAAGTCAAAGGCATACAAATTTTTTCTTACAAAGCCCTTGCTGTCAAAATTAGTTGTTACAAACAAGTACTGGAGATTGTATTCTTTGAGAATCCTTTCAACATTCCTAGCCATATGATTACTTTTGCAAGAGAAAGAATGAGTAACTAACATGAAGGTATACCCTCGCTTTCTCATATTCATGTATTTTATATTTACTATGGCCATTTGTCTATAGACCTCCAAAAATACCAATAAATCCTTAGGGTACTTAGGCAATTTAAGTGGAGCCTTCTTGTAACCTCCAATTCTCAAATAAGAAAAACTATCAAACTGGATATAAAAACTTCCGAACTTCAACACCAAAGATTTTGATTTAGGGGAAAAATGCATTTCAGGGTTTCCATCCAACTTTCTCATAGCTTCCATTAAAAAGGCATCACTAACAAGACAATATTCTCCCATCCCAAACTGCCTGGTACATTGCGCATAACACTTATACATAGGCATGCCAGGACTTGGTGGTACTTGTGGTTTCAACCTTGGTCAATAAGCTCTTTGACTAGCAATGATATATATCAAACAAGAACACAGATGAAAGGTAGTAGTCTTCTGAAAGTTAACTAATTGCTCATGTAAGTGAAAGAAAATTATCTCGGCCCAATCGAAAAACACATTATCATCATAGATAACTAAAATGAACTGACACATCCAGTCTTCAAATAATTTAACTTGTGCATTCCCGACCATACGATGAAGTAAAGCAATAACATCAACAATTTCTGCTTTAAAATGTGTCCTCTTAAGTTTATTGGGAAATTGAGACTTACCTTTCTTCTCTGATTTTAACCACCTTTTGGCCATAGAATTTTTACACCAGGTTTCATTAGTCCTAAAATATTCGTTAGCTGTTACAACAAACATCTCCTTTACGGGTACCTTCTCTATAATTCCCAATGCTTGAGAAACGACCTCGAGAAATTTTTTAGCTACAATAGTTCTGTTTGCGGCCTTGATTTCTTGGGTTTCATGAATGTACCTTAGATCATACATGCAAAAATTAGGTCAACACTCAAGACTACTTTTGGAAAACCTTCGACCTAAGCTAGTCCACTTTTGAACACCTTCACATCTATAGCAAATTTTTCTTTACTGTTCAGATGTGCCCAAAATTCTTCCAATTTAAAAAGTTCTAGCTTTGTATCCCTCACATTGAGCCAACAGTTTTCAATTTTAGCCTACATGAGCTCACTATGCCTAATGAGATGCTTGAATTCTTGAAGAAATAATAGCAGTAGGTATGCTTGAATGTCTGAGAAAAACTATGCCACCCACGTATGCCGTTATTGTTGATAGGACGTGCTTTAAATGTGACATTCAATTTCATACCTTGAAAAGATAGCCTTTAAACCTGCATGCTTTTGGAAATTATTGAAAAGACAACTCAAGTTCATTTCGTACATAGCGTTCAATGAGATGTCAGACGACGACTCCTTTGAAAGGAAATGTTTAAGAAAAAATATGCCACCTTCAAGGCCAAGCCATATAAAATGATAAGACGTGTAATCAATCTGGAGTAAAACAAGAATGCAGGCTAAATGTCCAAGAAATACTACGCCACCCACGTATGCCGTTATTGTTGATAGGACGTGCTTTCAATGCGACATTCAATTTCATACCTCAAAAAGATAAGTCCATCATGTCGCGTGGTTGCTAAAAGTTGGAACCTCAAAACCAAACTTTGAAGTTTCAATGTTTTCGAAACCTCCAACCCATCGAATTCGACTAAATCCACACACTGTAACTCAAAGGTTACATATGCATGAACTTAAGCTACTCAACAAAGTGAACCAAGTTGGGGAATCAAGTAGTTATAAAAATTTAGAACTCCACAACAATGTGACATGTCAAATGGCTATAAAACTCGGAGGCCTAGCGATTAAGCTTGCTTTGCTCCCTTGAAGTTGAGTCTACAATGATACATCAAATGTTTTATCGAACCGTTGTGTAATTTATGATATAAATATTAAACATGTGTTTTAATTTTTTTTCACTTTTAACCATTAATAGCACTAAGCACAATAACACTTAATGTTGCAATTGTAAAGGACTTAATAAAAGGAATTACAATGTCACATTAATATAATAATAACATAGTAACACTTAATGTTGCAAAGGACTTAATAAAAGGAATTACAATGTCAAATTAATAACACAACCATTTACTTTATTAAATTTGCATGCAATTATTTTTTTTGCTAGGTAAAACACTGCCAGGGGCAGCATTCTGTATTGATTATCAAAAAAGGATTACATGAGTATCTATTTTTCAAAAAACCACCCTAAAGGCCTTTTCTTGCAAGTGACCTTCCCTGATTAGCTAGCCCACCCATACTTTCATGCATTACAAAATTCATTACAAAATTGGCCTAAATTTAATTATAGACACTCCAAGACTCAAGTCTGACTCAATTACCCTATTACTGTTACTATTTATATTCAACAACAAAAATTTGAAATCATACCCAACCAGAATTTATCATTCATCATCATCCTTTGACTCCATGCGTTTTAGGTATGCCTTGCAATTTGCAATCACTGGGCAGTCTACTCCACATTTTTGGTGTGCTAGGCTTTTGACCTTTTCCTTCAGGTTCTTGAGATCATTTGCAAGCCATTCTTCCCCATCTCCATGGTCCCAATCATCCTCATCACCCACTACAATTTCCTTTGCCATACCTTCGTCCTCCGCGTATCTCATTGCCCACCCACGTGGGAGATTGGTCGTCAGCTTTGCTGCCCTGAGGAGAAAGAAAATGCTACGGTCCCTTTTTTCCCACAATTTGTCAAATCCTTCTGGGTTGATGGTTTAGACCAAAGGTGACTTCATTACCTCTCTCCCTCTCATCTGCATCATGTAGTAGTTATGTAGCATGGGGATTTTCCTATTCTCATCCACATTATCTGGTGCTGTGTCAATGTCGCCCAACAATGTGTGCATGAAGACCATTTGGGTCAATTTTTTGCTTATCTCTTTCGAGACTCCCATATGCAAAAGGATTGCTAAGAACATTGCTGGAATCTCCGTATTTGTTCTGGCTATGTGATAAGCCTTCATAAATTCTAGCCCAACCACCTGCTTGGTTGCCCAGAGAATGAGTGGATGGGTTGAATTCATTAGCCCCTGCAGTCGCTTATGGGTTATTTACCCTTTGAAGGCTTGTAGTTGCTTCTCCATGTCCAACGCAAGCGACATTTCTATTTTACTCCTCGCCCGCAACTCGCCTTTCTGGTATTTTCTACCACTACTTCAAATTTTGCAAATGGAATGTGACAAATGGCTACTTCATCTTTGCATGCAATTAATACTTAATTTATCAAAGGAAAAAAAATGATTTGAATAACTCTTTACTGTAAATTTATAGCAATTTATTTTATTACAACTGAATTACAATGCCACATTATTACTATAACTATTACCTACCCTATTTAATAAATTATGGGCCACTAGTGCCGCTACTAGCCTGATTCGCACAAACCAAAAAACCAGCTTAGTCGATTCGTGTATCTTAAGCATTACATGTACAATTAAAAATTAAAATGTTTAATTTGATTGACGTCTGGCTACATGCAAATTGTACCTCAATTTGACAAGCTGTCAAAATCACCAGACTCTAGTCAACACTACTAGTGCCACTCAAACGATATGAAATCATTACAAATCTTGTTTCATTAAAGCTATAGCAACTATAGCCGTCCATCAAAAATTCATCGAACGGTAGTGGTCCATAATGTCGCATGGTCACTAAAACTTAGAACCTTAGAACCAAAGTTTGAAGTTTCGAAGTTGTCAAAACTTCTGACCCACCAACTACATAGATGACCACGAAAGAATTGCAACTAAGGTTAGGAAAAGCACCAAAACCTCAACTTTGGTGAATTAAGATAGGAAAGGTGGCAAGGACGGTGCGTTTATGAAGTGAAGATCACGAGAAAATTTTAGCAAGTGGACATGACTGGAGGATTGATGGTTAATTAAGATTGGTACATGTGGAGTTTAGAAAATTATTATCTCTCGACAAGGCCTGGAATTTCTATCATATGAAAATTTTGTGATGTTTTTATTCATTTAAATGCCTGTCACTTTATGTTTTATGAAAAAATTGAACTGTCAAAAAATATTTAATTTATATTTTTTTATATAAAATCTTTTATATTAAAATATTATTGATTTTATTAATCATACATATTAAATAAATTCTATAAAATGAATGTTGTTGAATTTTTTTTATAGTTTAATACTTAAATTCATCTATCTAAAAACATAAATTATTTGTAAAAGGAAAATAAAATTTCAACATGCTTACCAATAAAACCAAGTTACCAAATGTTGTATTATTTAAAAAAAAACAAAAGCTGAGAATCGCTATAAACAAAATGCTATTATATACTTTAATTCATCTTCATCCATGAACTACCGAAAATATTCCAATTTTAAACTAATGCTATAAAATATGCTTTAGATTTATGTTCATCCATCAAACCATCAACTACCAAAAAAGCTAATTAACCAACACAGTTTCCATTTCCAACATATCAAATATCCCTAATCTACCCACCTAAAATCCAGGCATAACCCCCAAAAAATAAAATCACAGACAAGATTTATTACAATAATCTATTTAAAAAAAAACTTATACCACTCAGATGCCTTCGATGAATTATTCGTCTTCATCTTCTTCCTAGGACACATACCCTTCTTTTCACGCATCTCTGCTCTAGTGATGTCTTTGAGATTCTCTATGACCTCCTCGACCTCCATTAGCTCGATGCATATTTTGAGTGCTTGCCACCCGCGCTTCGCACCTTCTCACCACAGATCTTTGGTGCATCCTTCTGGCCACCTGATAAAGAAATGATTTAAATCCGTGAGCTCCGGGCCTCCACCATCCATGCCTTCAACCTTAACAAGCCCCACTCTTGGTATTGCTCATTCTAGAATGCATTCCATATCCTCTAAAAAATCTTTGTGAACCAGAGTTTTCATGACTTTCCTCACTACATCCACCGGTTCTCCTAAGTCCAGACCCCAAGCCATGACTAACGAATAAATATCCATTTTGGTCTTGTATCTGTGCTTTAATTTTTCAAAGCCATTACCCAAATTAAATTGAACTACTTGCGCCACCTGCACATCCTTGAAGAGAAATAAACCCCGCAACCGCTTCATAGATGCTTTTCCAAAGAAAGGGTCTAGCTTCCTCCATGATGTCAAGGTGAAACTGGCCTCCATTGTTTCTTTGGGTCACTTTCTACGAAAACTTCCACACCTCCTTCACTTACTATACAATGTTTAATTCACCAATGTTTTTTTCTAGCTATTTATATGGTATTAATCCATGCTGCTGCCTAGTAACACAGCCAAATTGAGAATTTCAATAGAATAAATGAAAGGTAGAGTACTTTGATGCCTTGAAAAGAGAATTAAATGTCTCAACCACCGATTTCTAAAAATCTAAGGGTTCTAGTGTTATTTCGGAGGTTTCAATTCACAAGTATAGCGCTTCAAGGATTTACTTCTGGAATGCATCTATAGCCGTCCATCAAAAATTCATCGAACAGTCCCTCTTTTAAAACAAACTTTATGCACGTGCATAATTTAAAATGGGGACATCGCTAGGTTGACAAGACTCGACCCTCAGGATTAAAGAGTTAAGATTTAAGGATTTTTCATAAAATATTTTGGTCTGACTTAGACAATATTAAACGGTAAACAAGAGCAGGATGACCGACAGACCTAAATAATTAATAAAATTTCAACCATTGATTTTTGGAAATCTAACGATTCTAGTGTAATTCCGTAGGTTTCAATTCACAATTCTAGTGCTTGAGAGATATACTTCCAGAATGCAACTACAACCGTGCATCAAAAATTCATCGAATGGTCCCTCTTTTAAAACAAATTTTATGCATGTGCATAATTTAAAATGGGGCCATCGCTAGGTTGACGAGACTCAATCCTCAGGATTAAAGAGTTAAGATTTAAGGCTTTGTCATAAAATATTTTGGTCTGACTTAGGCAATATTAAACGGTAAACAAGAGCAAGATTACGACATACCTAAATAATTAATAAAATCTCAACCATTGATTTCTGGAAATCTAACGGTTCTAGTGTAATTCCGCATGTTTCAATTCACAATTCTAGTGCTTGAGAGATATACTTCCAAAATGCAACTACAACCATCCATCGAAAATTCATCGAACGATCATGGTCCATAATGTCATGTGGTCGCTGAAACTTGGAACCTTAGAACCAAAGTTTGAAGTTTTGAGGTTTTCGAAACCTCTGAACCACCGACTACAAGGATGACCAAGAAAGACTTGCAACTAAGGTTAGGAAAATTTGCATCGACATTTCGCCAATGCATTTTTTTATTAGTTTCATATTATGTTTAATTTGCCAATGAATTTTATTTTTTCTGGTTTGAAAACAAGTTTAATTCGCCAATGATCGAAATATTTTATTGGTTTGAAAATAGATTTTAATTGCCAATGGAAAAAATTTAGTGGTTTTAAAAAAATTGCATTTCACCAAGATTTTCCATAGACTTCTGGCGATTAGAAAAGATTCACCAATGGACATTATTATTTTTTTCACGAAAACCAAAAAAATTGGCCACTAATATTAATATTTTTATCAAGAAGTATACAAGATTCGCTAGGATTTTAGCCCTTCGTCGAGGGGGGGGGGTTTCTTAAAGTTTTCCTTGTTGCCATTAATCCCTTTTTTTTCTTTTTCTTGTTGAGGTCATTTGGTGAAAATACCATGACCATACTTCTTTTTTATTTTCTTTTTGAGATTTATTTGTTTTTGTTTTCATTTCTCATGCTTTTTATTTTTTATATTATTTTGATTTTGATTTTCTTTTTATTTATTTATATGGTTATAATATAATCTCTAGTGTGAGCATTTGGAGGGGAGAGATTAAATTAACAATTTGATTGGCATGTAGTGACCAACTATCAATCGAGGAAATTATTCGCAGTTGATGGGAAACTCAAAGTTAGATGGTTTGTTTAGGGTGATTCAACCTCCTAATTGCAAGGTATGATTATAAGGCTTTAGGGTTGTTCTCGAAATAGGTTGCTAGGTCTACTTTTGTTGCACTCAGAGCACTTGCAAAATTAATTTAATTCTCATACATAAATCATCATGAAACATCAATATCTAGTTAGTCCAAACAATATAATATACATGTATAGATACAACCAAGTTGTAAATCAAAACAACCCATTTATTTCATAAATTTAATTTACTCAACCATGCCAATAATTAATGATTAGAATATTAAATCTACACTATGAATCATTGGGTCCATACAATGTTCAAAAATATCAAGCAAAGTCTTAATAATTAATTTATAATCTATACTATACATTATAGTCTTAATGTTAGGATTCTACGTTTGTCCAAATTACATCGGGATGTTAGATGATTAACTTAAAATAAAGTACAAAGTTCACACAAGTAATTTTAGCTATAGAAAAAATAGAAGAGTCTAATATCAAATTAAATAGTAGAAGATCAACAATTTAGAAAGTTAAAATGAAAAGTTTTGTTGTTCTATAAACTATCTTTAGCCTCATAGACATTGAAAAATCTTCTATTCTAAAACCAACTTCTCTAGTGCATTAAAAATTAACAACTCAAGATTAAAAATTCAAAAAACTAAAATAACAAAACTTAACATCCCATAAATTATCTTTGTTGCTAAAAATCTTCTTTAGTAATTCTGCTAAAAATAGGTCACACCATAAAATTCAAATAATAACTTTCCATTGATCTTAAACATAATTTTTATTTTTTTGAAAATGTTGTGAAACCTAATAATTCTTTTTGCTATGTTTGGAAACAATAATGCTCATGGAAATCATCCACCATGAGGCTCAAACCCATAACTACACCCTTGTGCTCTACCAACCAAGCTAGATGGGCTATTGTTAGGGCGAGGAAATACATGTACATGGAACATTTTTTTATACAATTCACCCGTCTCTCATACTCCAAGAGATGATCCTCTTTGTTTGGGTGATGGATAGAGCTTTACAAGGGCTTGATGATGTCTTGTTGGTTGGGTGGAGATCACCATTGGTGTCTACTAATATTTTTTAATGAAAACAACTAGATTACATAGATGTTGACATCTCTACCTTTAGATATAGTATATTACAATAATATAAGTAAGCATACATCTAAACCAAAAGTCATCCTCTGGCTAAGTAGCAATGTGCATGGATCCCATCTATCAAAATCGCAAAGGTGTTGAACTTAACCCGAACACATCTGTAAGAATTTAACCTTGATAGATGATTTTTTATATGACATACCATCATCTTCACTAATTGTATTAACCAATTGAACTACAATCTAATCTTCATCTTATAAAATCTTCATCATTGTCCATTTCCATATACACTTCATCTAACACCTTTTAAGACATACTACAATGGTCCAATGACCTTGTACTTCATGGAGAAACATAGTTAGAAGTACATTAAATGATGCACCTCCAAGATGAAAAACAAACCAAAAAACTTCAAGATGAAAAACAAACAAAAAAACTATCTTCCATTTTAGGCTTTTTCAAAACAACGATCAGCGGTGGAAGCGGTGGCAGAGCCAGAGGCATAGCTGTGGACAAAGGCGCTTCATTTGCAATTCTCCTACCCATCTCACCATCAACCAATTTTCTCTTTGCATCCACCTCTGACTCATCAATGCATTTATCTACTCTTCGGGCTCTCGTTCTTTCTCACTGGTAACAACCACACTACGACGTCCACTGAGAGCAGTCCCATAATCGGCTTCATTCTCGCTCTCGCTAGCCACTACAATATTACAAGTTTCCCTCTTTAATTTCCTCCTTTGCTCCGGAAACACAATGCACAGAACTCATACACATATTTGTTGTAATAGTAAAATTTGTTTGCTATTTTTTTAATTTAATTTTGTAAGAATAGTTTGATACTTATATATTATAAATGATATAACTTGATGTGAAGTTGAACACTTTCTCATATCTTTATTTAATTATTTGTATATATTTAAGTATTTATGTTTCATCTTATTTATATACACACAATTTTGATATATATTTACCTCAATTATATATCTATTATGCTCACTCATACACTCATCCTTATATATTTATTATCCACAATAATTTTAGTGTTTTCATATCTCAAGTACAAGGTTGCAGATTTGACCCTTAAATTTTTAAAATTCAAATTCAAAATTTGACCAACTTCCACCCATTCCTTTCCTACATAGGGCCAACTTTAAACACACATTTGTGTGATTTATTTCTATGTCCTTGTATTTTATAATTGTATTTCTTTGATCATTTCTTCATATCCAATATAATTGAAGCTTATTCGATTATGTCATTCACAAAAACATGTTAGGAACACTTACATTGGAGCACTAAACATAAAATAGATTTGTGTAATCGTTTTATAGCATTTGCATAGCTAAAGATTGTTGTTTTCGACAATTGGTTTGACTATAAAGTTTGTCCTTTATGGAGGTTAACCTAAGAGAATCTCAACTTTAAACTTCCATAACCAAAAATTATATCCATCGAATTTCTCAAACTCAAATCTTTATGTGCTAACCATGAATTCAATAACACATTCTCTATATATTATCATAGAATCTTCCAAAGGCTTCCACTCCAACTAGATATGCATGTACAACAAGAAAAGGTGTCACTTTCCTTCCATCGAATAAACCTTTGACACAAAATTGTTGAGGGTATCAACCACCAAACACATATGACTATTACACCTCATGACTTGGCCCTAGCCTAAACAATAGAGCTAAGACACCATTGTTAGGAATTTAATCCCTAATATAGCAAATAACTAATCTATGCAACCTTAACAATATGTGATCCGAATTATATTTATGTTGTCATTACATTCAATTAGCAAGTATTATGAAAAACATAAAATCATAGAATTTATGTGGGAATCCATTTTGGGAAAATATCTACTAGTAAAAGAGTTTTGACATCTTAATTAATCTTGCAATACATAATACAAATACAATGCGTTTCCTTTTACATTTAATTGATTTAAACACTCATGTACAACCTTAACACTCTTTGTAGTATCATCACATTGGGTGAAGCCACAATAGTGGTTTACAATTCTAGTGAGGAAGGAAAAATCACAAAAAATGACCCCATGCCAAAAAATGTGATTTTGGGGGTTCGTATGAACCTAATGGTTCGAGCAAACCCATTCCCTAGTTTCTCGCTAAAAAACAAAATAAAAATGCATTATGTGAGGTGGTTCGCTCGAAACCCTAGGGGTTCGTACGAACCCCCCTTAACGCTCATTCTCCTCCTCAGACACAAAAAAAACCTATTTTTTTTTACTTCGAAGCTCAGTTTGAACATGAAAATGGTGGAGACTTCACAAACCCAACTGGAATAGGTAGTCCTAAGAATGAGCTATCCAAAAAATATAATTTTGATATGTTTTGGTTTTATTATGTATTTGTTTTTTTAGTTTTATTAAATATAGGTTTTTCACTGAAAATGAAGGTCTTTGTTCCGCACATGTGGAAAAATAGCAGATTATCAATTTGTTTTTGAAAAACATGAGTGCACTAGATATTGAAATCTTTGATTCAATAAAAAAATGAATTTCAATATATACAAAAAAAGCTATGCGTTATACGGTTGCGCTATGTTTGAATTGTAATTGGTTTGACTTTGAAACTTGATTAAAGAAAAAATATTCAATACAAAACTATCTAACCAAGTGGAAGCACTAGATATTGGAGTTACAAATCTAAATTCGAAAGAATTAGAATTTTATCCTTCATGGAAAAAAATTTATACGCTATACGGTGTGCACCACTTTTTAAAAATGCTGTTTTCTGAAAAAAACTAGTTTTCGTAGGATATGGAAAAAGAAGTGCAATTTGATTCCAAAAATTTTGAAAAAAATATTTTTAGAATCTACAAAAAAAAAGTGACGAGACTTTAGTTTGCATCATCTTCAAATTCCTTAGTGTTTAGCTGCTATAGGTGTTTGAATGTGAAGATTTAGTTAAAAATAATAATTTCAGTGTCTAGTTTGGCTAAAAATTGTAAACCACTATTGTGGGATCACCCCATTATTAGGCACAATTTTTACATCAACCTATTTCATATGCACCACAAACTAGATGTAATCTTGAGTCATTATCCTAAAATATAAATTGTCTCAACACTTTAAGCACTTGCAAAACATCAAAGGTCATACAAGCATATGACTATACCATTACAAGAATTTTCCAAATTTTACTTCTTGCTAGAATTCTCCGAATATATGACTAACACATATGCTTAGATAATCCTACAATTACTTAGTTAGTAGTTGTTGACTGAAAAAACTTGATAGGAAGCACATCTTCAAACAATACCACCAAGACCAATCCATGGGTTTTGGCTTGTATATTTTAATGGACCCCTTTGGGCTAATGTAAACCAAATTAACTAGAATAGGGTGTAAACCCTTAGGATCACATGTTTTAGATTAATGTTCTTGTACCCACTAATGTTAAAATGTTGAATTGAGATCAATACAAGAGTTGACCTCTTCACATCACAACTAGGGTTTATAAAGGAACTCTACAAGGGCATATGTAGACAATAATTCTTCTCTTAGTGTAGCTTGCTCCACTCATCTTGAGGTGATACCTAAAATTGTAAAACTCACTTATAAATAATCTTATCATTGTTCTACCATGACAAGAGTTAGGGAATATGCTCAGTTTAAAGAAGTATTTAAAAAGTCATATCATGGGGTTAGCTAACTTTCACCAATAGCATGCAGGTGATATATTCCAAGAGCTACCTAATTTTATGTTTTAAATATGCTTTTATTAGTGCCATACAAGTGATGAATGTTAGAGTCTACCTATCTCAAGAGTTTAGTATTAGCATTGGTGAATTAGAATAAATGCATGTGCTTCCAATGTGGTGTTTACCTAAGCTATGGTTCCCGAGGTTTTGATTGTAAAATTAGTCTAGGTGATTGATAACATAAACACTAGTCTTACATGAGGTAAAATCATATGGCATATTGATTATGTTTATTTAGTTATAATTAGATAAATTGAATGCTTAGTGGGCTATATAAACCTTATTAATGGCCTTATGTGATGTATGTTGTTATGCTTGTGACCTTGTTGATGATGACAGGTAGTATGGGATGCTTGTCTTGTCATCATAACAAGCATTGATCTCAAAAAAATGATGGGACCTATGGTGCAACATGGGATGCATAGATATTCCCTTTTAGCTAAGGTGTACTTAAGGGCTTGTATGTTATTGAACTAGACAAAGAGGAAGATGCTTGTAGAAAGGTTGAAACCATATCTTTTTTCATTGATTGGTTGCTATGTATATGTGATGCATCCATGAGTTAGTCTCATTGCGTATATGTGATATATGCACGAGTAAATCACATCATGTACATTTTTTGTGTGCATGAGTTAAACATTTATGTAAATGCGACGTACATACGAGTTGGTCGCTAGACAAATTGGTGCATGTTTGTACAATAATGTTAGAGTGGAACAAACATTTAATTGGAATGCATTATATATCATACTATTATATGTGGGTTAAATTAGAAGAATAAACTCAATTGATGGGTGAAGATCTTGTCCCAATGGTGTGTATAAACTCTTTCTATTTTGGTATGTGAACTATTTCACCTCTTATTCCCAAAAAAGAATAGTAGGTAGGGCCATCTCGAATGAACCCTCAATTAGGTTTGGGTCTAAGAATTTGTCTTGTTATGTGAGCCTAATTTATTTATGGCAAGATTGCACATTGTGGTGTAGAGCTACTACCCTTGTTATGATTGAGTATGGTTACGAAACTAGCTCTTGGGTGATCCCACAATAGTGGTTTACAATTTTTTGCCAAACTGGACATTGATTTTTTTTTTAACTAAATCTTCACATTCGAGCACCTATAGTGGTTAAACCGCGAGGAATTTGAAGATGATGCAAACTAGAGTCTTGTCACATTTTGTCTGTAGATTCTAAAAATATATTTTTCAAAATTTTTGGAATCATATTGCACTTATTTTTCCATCTCCCACGAAAATTGGTTTTTTTAAAAACAACATTTTTAAAAAGTGACGCACACCGTATAACGCATAAATTTTTTTTCCTTGAAAGATAAAATTCTAATTCTTTCGAATTTAGATTTGTAACTCCAATATCTAGTGTTTCCACTTAATTAGATAGTTTTTTATTGAATATTTTTTCTTTAATCAAGTTTCAAAGTCAAATCAATTACAATTCAGACATAACGTGACCGTATAACGCATAACTTTTACTGTATGTATGGAATTTTTTTTTTTTTTTTAGATCAAGGACTCCAATATCTAGTGCACTCATATTTTTTTTAATATTTTTTTGATAATCTTGTATTTTTCCACATGTGTAGAACAAAGAGTTTTGTTTTCAGTGAAAAACCTATATTTAATAAAACTTAAAAACAAATAGATAATATAATCAAAACATATTAAAATTATATTCGTTGGATAGCTCGTTTTGAGGGAAACTTGATACTAGTTGGGTTTTTGAGATCTCCTCCATTTTCATTCTCAAATCGAGCTTCAAAGTGAAAAATTCTGAGCAATTTTGGTGCCTGAGAGGATGTGGGTGAAAATAAGTGGGTTCAGTTGAACAAAAAAATAATGTTCGGTTGAATGTGGGTTCGACCGAACCATTGTTTGACCAAACCCATTTAACATACAATAAAAAAATAGATTTGAATGGGGTTCGGTCAAACATTCTAAAGATGTTTGGTTGAACCCCCTTTATTAAAAATTAATTTTTAATATTAATATAAATATAAATTATATTCTTTTTAAATTATGACTTGAGAGAGAGATATGGAGGGAGTGGGAGAGAAAGGGAGAGTGGGGGTAGGAGATACTTGAGA
>VDFB02353493.1:234640154-235059005 GCA_007258455.2 Sequoia sempervirens | reverse complement strand
TAGAGTTTAAGGTGGTGATTTTAATATTATTTGAGAATAAATAAGATAAATTAGATGAAATCAATTTTTGTTGTAAAGGTAATGAATTTTGGGGGAATAAGATGAAAATAATTTTGAACCCAGTAAATGTCAATAAGATAGATTTTAAAGGGGATTTATTTAAAATATGTAATAGCTAGATATGTACTAATACATTATATTCTCTATTAGATAGTTATTTCTTCCATAAACATTTCTTACAATCTTATAATTTATTAATAATAGTGATGTGTGCATCCCTAGACACTCTTTGATAACCACACTATTAATGTTTCTATTTTTACTAGAGGATACTCTAATTGAAAAGCATGTAAAGAGGAAGGGTTAGTTAACCTTGATATTAATGCAATGAAAGGTGGGATTATCTTGATGGTATCAAAATTATCTTAAAGATATATTGAAGGTTTTTCTTTTATGCCTGAACACATTTAGTGAAATATAATGAATATGTGTTATCCTAGAAAAATATGTATAGCATTAAGGATAAAATTTAGACTTTAAGTTGAAAGAAAATGACAAATATTTAGAATAAAAATGGTGGGGATGGAATACAAGCTTTAAGAATCTCCTTGTAATAATTACTTGCAATAATAAATGATTAAAACTAGACACGAATGGATATGTCACCAATAATTTTTAGATAAAATGACTAAAATTAGAGCCAAGATATCTTAGTTCAAGTATCAGGATAAAGGTATCAAATTCTTATTCAATGTAAACATAGCCAAGTTTGATAGATAAAAGGTTGGCCCCATTAATACTAGGGGAGCATTGTCTAATGAGATTAAGTTGACACTATTCAATTTTTAGAAGTTAGAACCCTAACATTTATATGAGGCTTGTAAAATAGAACCTTCTTAGGAAGAGTGGGAGAGGAGAAATGAACCCATAATAATTATACTTATACAAATAAAAATAATAATAATGATTAACCATTTCAAAATGTTAAATTTGTTTCACTATGATGATCAACAACTAATTTGTACAAGGAGGCCACAATTTATAGGGAAATGAAGACTACATAAGAGGAGAATTTATAACATAGTAGCTTGGTTTAGTTGTTTCTTTAGAATTAACTATTTTCTCTTTTTTCTTTTGTTGTTGAATATTTTATTTGATCTCTTAAAACTTATCAATGGTACTTGATCTTCATAATGATTATTTTCTTCTTTTTCAATTATTAGATCATCTTAGAATGAATACCATTTCAATTTAGAGTAGGGAGAAATGTATTTTTCTTTTAAAGTATTTAAAATATTATATTTATTTGATGGTTCCTTCTTAACCTCTTCCACTCCTTGGAAAAAATTATCCAACCACTTGAATCTCCTTATATTAATCAATTTACTTCTATGATTTATGTATGTGTTTTTAGTGATTTACTCTTTATCCTTTCAATTTATTCATGATATACTTCAATATAGTTATATGTTCAAGTATATAATAGTTTTTCATAATTGGATATGCCTTAAGAAACTCTTTAAACGTGAAATTATTTGATGAGGGAAGATATAAATTAAGGTTATTCTTTCTTACTTACCTCATGCTCATCCATATTTTTTGTCCATAAATATCTCAAATCAAATTGGATTTTGCAAAGAGGATAGCTATATTTTAAATATTCGCTCTTAGTCAAAGTCATTTATTTCTTTGTACAAATTTAAAATTGATTTATGTAATTTAATTTTTAATAGTTTTAACATGGATATATGAAGAATAGTTTTAAATATATATATAGTAAAGTGGACATATTTTTATATTTTCCTAATACTATAAAATTTAATAATACTTTCATTCCTTCTAATCCTAATAGAAGTATTTTATTATACATTTCATTCAAACAATCTAGTTTCTTTCCTCTAAATTTATTCTTCGATTCATACATTTAGTGAACACCAACCATTTTTGGAGTAATGTCATAAGACTCAAAGGCAAAATATGAATAATTTTATCCAAGTTTCCATTGTATGCACCCTAAACTTTATATCATGAACTGTTTGATATAATTTCTCAAATAAATTTGTTAATGAACTGTTTGATATAATGCCTCAAATAAATTTCCAATAGTGTTTTTGACAGAGTATGATAGAAATAGTGTTTTTGATATAATGCCTCAAATAAATTTCCAATAGTGTTTTTGATATAATGCCTCAAATAAATTTGTTAATGAACTGTTTCATATAGGGTGCATACAATGGAAACACTATTTCTATCATACTCCATAAAAAATTACCATGAACTGTTTGATATAATGCCTCAAATAATTTTGTTAATGAATTGTTTGATATAGGGTGCATACAATGGAAACACTATTTCTATCATACTCCATAAAAAATTACCAGGAATTGTTTGATATAATGCCTCAAATAAATTGGAGGTGCCCTAGTAGAAATGTATGCAAAATGTGGAAGCATAGACAGGGCATGTTAATTTTTTGACAGAGTAGAAATGTATCATAGAAATAGTGTATGTTGAAAAGGCTTTAGAAACTTTCAAACAAATGCAGTTTCAATTCAACAAATTTGACAAATTTTGCATTTAGGGTTTCAAAATTTAACAAACAAATGCATTTTGAACTCTACGAAATTCGAATTTGACAAACTTGGTGCTCGATATGCAAGTTGGGTTGATGAACTTTGGAAAGACAAAGTTGAGTTTGTGTTCACTGGAGAGATAAAGTTGAGTTTGTTCACCGTTTGCAAATCACAGTCTCCGTCCAACTGGTAAAAAGTGAAAATGACAGTCGAAAATGACAATGTTTTTTTTTATGTCTTATTTAAGGGGGTTCGGTCGAATCCATGTTCGACCGAACCCCTTTAAATATTATTATTTTTGTTTAGGGTTTGGGGGTTCGGTCAAACATACAATGTGGTTTGACCGAACCCATTGAGTTTGGGGAAAGGAAAAAAAATTGAAATTTCCTTCCTCATAAAATTTGTAAACCACTATTGTGATTTGACCCTCTTCTAATTGAAAATAAATTGCTTAATTGATCAAGAAAATATTGAAGATATAATGAAATTAAAAAAATATTGATAACATCCAAAAAGGTGGTTATTACAACAACACCATCACAAAAAAAAAAAAAAAACAAACAAATATGGCATTGCCTTCTACATCAGCCACACCTTGCACCTTAAAAATACCTCTGAAAACGACATTTTGGGTTTAAGTTTGAGTCACATTGATTAGAGAGAGTTATTGGACATTTAAAACCCACTATGTTGGGTGGAAATAAATGGGAGGATCTCCTCTTGAATGTGGAGTTCAGTTTGCATATCAGAGAGAAATTGAATGTGAAGTGAATTCCTCTATCCTTTATGCTTTGATGGATGTGCATAGTCTACACCTGTCCCAAACAAACTTGTGTCCATCCAATTTAATGGTTAATGACTGCCACGCTTTCTTGCAAATGGATGCCATATCATCCTACACTTTCCAGCAACCCATATTATGGTTAAAGGCTCTCATGCTTTGCTGCAAATGGATACCATATCGTTCTATGTTCTCACCAGTTACCCCTTTAATACTTCCTCCCGACCACCCTCACCTTCGACTTTTCTTTTGATTTGAAAGATCTCTTTTTGCCTATGCAATGTCCAACGTACAAGTTACCTAACACGGGGATGTGACAATTTCAATTCAGATTCCAAGGATGTCTGAGAACCCCAAAAAAGTTTTGACAGCATCTTGATTGTCATCTGAACTCTGAGCCATTTTAAAGTTTTCTGTGGTAACCGCATAACAACGATTACAGTGCCTCTTCAATGCCACCCTCATGAAGCCAGCTTAGAGACAGTATCACTAGTTTAGGAAAAATGAATTCTACCAGATAATAAATCTCGTGTGTCCGGCGACTCAGAGACATCTCCTCAAACTCAAAATGCTGTCATGAGCAATTACATAGCATCATAGTGGATAGAATGAATCAATTTAAAAGCCCAGTTCCCCTTACTCGGAAAATGCCAGCCACTTCAATAAAAAAGGCGCCATTATTCCAAAAAGCCTTGCAGAAAGCAGAGGAAATATATTTATTATTTATAGTTTCTCAAAGCTAGAAACAGAAAATATATCGAGCATCAGAAACATGTCCAATATAATTGAAGCTTATTCGATTATGTCATTAACAAAAACATGTTAGGAACCCTTACGTTGGAGCACTAAACATAAAATAGATTTATGTAATCATTCTATAGCATTTGCATGACTAACGATTGCTGTTTTCAAGAATTGGTATGACTATAAAGTTCATCATTTATAGAGGTTGACCTAAGAGAATCTCAACTTTAAACTTCCATAGCCCAAAATTATATCCATTGAATTGCTCAATCTCAAATCTTGATGTGCTAATCATGAATTCAATAACACATTACCTATATTCTCATAGAATCTTCCAAAGGCTTCCACTCTAACTAGATATACATGTACAACACGAAGAGTCCCTTTCCTTCCATTGAATAAACCTTTGACACAAAATTGTTAGAGGGTTTCAACCATCAAACACATATGACTATTACACCACATGACTTGGCCCTAGCCCAAACAATAGAGCTAAAACACCATTGTTAGGAATTTAATCCCTAATATGGCAAATAATTAATCTATACAACCTTAAAAATATGTGATCCAAATTATAATTATGCTATCTTTACATTCAATTATTAAGTATTATGAAAAACATGAAATCATAGAATTTACGTGGGAGCCCATTTTGGGAAAATGCCCACTAGTAAAAGAGATTTGACATCGATATTAATATTGCAATACATAATACAACTACAATGAATCTCCTTTTACATTTATTGATTTACAAACTTGTGTACCACCTTAACACTCTTTGTAGTATCATCACTTTATTAGACACAATTTTTACATCAACCTATTCCATATACACCACAAACTACATGTAATCATGAGTCATTATCCTAAAATATAAATTATCTCAACACTTTAACCCCTTGTAGAACATCAATGGTCATACAACCACATGACTATGCCATCACAAGAATTTTCCAAATTTCACTTCTTGCTAGAATTCTCCACATAGATGACTAACACATATGATTAAATAATCCTACAATTACTTAGTCAGTAGTTGTTGACCAAAAAAGCTTGATAGTAAGCACATCTTCAAACAATACCACCAAGACCAATCCATGAGTTTTGGCTTGTATATTTTAATGGATCCCTTTGGGCTAATGTAAACCAAATTAACTAGACTAGGGTGTAAACCCTTAGGATCACATGTTTAAACCCTTAGGTTTAAAAACTATTTAGTCATATCACAGGGTTAGCTAACTTTACCAGTAGCATGCAGGTGATATATGCCAAGAGCTACCTAATTTTATGTTTTAAATATGTTTTTATTAGTGATATGCAAGTGATGGATGTTAGGGTCTACCTATCTCAATAGTTTAATATTGGCATTGGTGTATTAGAAAAAATGTATATGCTTCCAATGATTTGTCTACCTATGCTATGGTTCCCAAGGTTCTGATTGTAAAATTAGTCTAGGTGATTGATAACATAGACACTAGTCTTAGATGAGGTAAAATCATATGGCATCCTGATTATGTTTATTCAGTTATAAGATAAATTGGATGCTTAGTGGGCTATATAAACCTTATTAATGGCCTTATGTGATGTATGTTGTTACACTTGTGACCTTGTTGATGATGACAGGTGGTATGGGATGCTTGTCTTGTCATCATAACAAGCATTGATCTCAAGAAAAAATGATGGGTCCTGTGGTGCAACATGG
Source organism: Sequoia sempervirens (assembly GCA_007258455.2). Classification (NCBI taxonomy): domain Eukaryota; kingdom Viridiplantae; phylum Streptophyta; class Pinopsida; order Cupressales; family Cupressaceae; genus Sequoia; species Sequoia sempervirens. The sequence continues at coordinate 235,053,205 of VDFB02353493.1, read as the reverse complement.
GATGCATATATATTCCCTTTTAGCTAAGGTGTACTTAAGGGCTTGTATGCTATTGAACTAGACAATGGGGAAGATGCTTGTAGTAAAGTTGAAACCATATCCTTTTTCACTAGTTGGTTGCTATGTATATGTGATGTATCCATGAGTTAGTCTCATTGTGTATTTGTGATATGCACGAGTTAATCACATTGTCTACATGTTTTGTGTGCATGAGTTAAACATTTGTGTAAATGTGATGTACATATGAGTTGGTCGCTAGACAAATTAGTGCATTTTTGTACACTTATGTTAGAGTGGAACAAACATTTAATTGTAATGCATTATATATCATACTATTATATGTGGATTAAATTAGAAGAATAAACTCAATTGATGGGTGGAGATCTCATTCCAATGGTGTGTATAAAGTCTTTCTATTTTAGTATGTGAACTATTTCACCTCTTATTCCCAAAAAAAATAGTAGGTAGGGCCATCTCAAATGAACCCTCAATTAGGTTTGGGTCTAAGAATTTGTCTTGTTATGTGAGCTTATTTTATTTATTGTAAGATTGCACATTGGGGTGTAGAGCTACTACCCTCATTATGATAGATTATTGTTATGAAGCTAGCTCTTCTAATTGAAAAGAAATTGCTTGATTGATCAAGAAAATATTAAAGATATAATGAAATTAAAAAAAATATCAATAACATCCAAAAAGGTGGTTATTACAACAACACCATCACCATAAAAAAACAAATAAATATAGCATTGCCTTCTACATCAGCCACACCTTGCACCTTAAAATACCTCTGAAAACGACATTTTGGATTTAAGTTTGAGTCACATTGATTAGAGAGAGTTGTTGGAGACACTTAAACCCACTATGGGGTGGAAATAAATGGGAGGATCTCCTCTTGAATGTGGAGTTCAGTTTGCTTATCAGAGAGAAATTGAATGTGAAGTGAAATTCCTCTATCCTTTATGCTTTGATGGATGTCCATAGCCTACACCTGTCCCAAACAAACTTGTGTCCATCCAATTTAATGGTTAATGATTGTCCCGCTTCCTTGCAAATGGATGCCATATCATCCTACACTCTCCAGCAACCCCTTTAATGGTTAAGGGCTCTCATGCTTTGCTGCAAATGGATGCCATATCGTTCTATGCTCTCACCAGTTGCCCTTTTAATACTTCCTCCCGACCACCCTCACCTTCGACTTTTCCTTTGATTTGAAAGATCTCTTTTTGCCTATGCAATGTCCAACGTACAAGTTGCCTACCACGGGGATGTGACAATTTCAATTCAGATTCCAAGGATGTCTGAGAACCCCAAAAAAGTTTTGACAGCATCTTGATTGTCATATGAACTCTGAGCCATTTTAAAGTTTTCTGTGGTAACCACATAACAACGATTACACTGCCTCTTCAATGCCACCCTCATGAAGCTTAGAGATCGTATCACTAGTTTAGGAAAAATAAATTCCACCAGATAATAACTCTCCTGGGTCCGGGGACTCAGAGACATCTCCTCAAACTTAAAATGCTGTCATGAGCAATTACATAGCATCATAGTGGATAGAATGAATCAATTTAAAAGCCCAGTTCCCCTTACTCGGAAAATGCCAGCCACTTCAATAAAAAAGGCGCCATTATTCCAAAAAGCCTTGCAGAAAGCAGAGGAAATATATTTATTATTTATAGTTTCTCAAAGCTAGAAACAGAAAATATATCGAGCATCAGAAACTGTAGTCATCATAGTCATACATGCAATGCTGTTTTCAAGAATAAACTTAAACAGACTTGAAAGACGTCCAAATTCAACAGAAAAAGAGGTATGCTCTCAAAGTGGATCGAATCAGGCATACCTTGATACTGCTATAGTCTTTTGGAAATTATTATAGTTTTTGCATACGCACTGCAAAAGACTAATATTACAAAATTTGAAGCCTAAAATCTTTTGACCTAAAACTAAATGCTTCTTGATATCAACATCTAAATGAAATAATGTTCCTATGTTTTGTTTAATACTAAAATGGCTTGAACTTTGAACAAATTCCAGGTAATAGGATTAGCAGTAAATTTGCAGGAGTGAAATAAGGAAATTTCAAAATGTTCTAATAAAACTTCTTTACAGTTTGAGAATAGTAACATTGGCAATACTCTTCTTTAATGTATTGATTATTAATAATAATGCATCCCCTTAGAGTTTTTATAAAACAAACATTTGAATTAATTCAAACTTTCATCTCCATTTGAAACCATAAGAGTAAAAAGCCAATTACAAATGAGCAACAGTCACCATTCTCTTATTTTAAATATGTTTAAAATTATTGCTCAACCTAATTCATCCTAGCACATGGTGCTTTGACATTTTGTAATCCAATCCCCTAAAGGCATCTTTCCCCCAACAGAGAAAAGAGTGGATAAGATTATTATTGTATAATAAAGAACATCTTAGATTATTACTATAACATAAAATTTTCAAATAACAGAAAGTAAAAGGAAAAGGGCATAGTCAGGGAAACGCCAGAGATGGAGAAAGGATATAAATGAACAGAGATATATAGAAAAAGAGAATGGCTCACTATCACAATGCCACATAGGAGTGGCAATCACAGGAGGTTATGTTAATGGTTTTACCTTCAACCTAACACCAAATATGAAAAGAATAGATATCAAAACATGGCTTCAGACATATTTTAGGCTAATAGTTGTGTAAAGTGCCAAAAAGTTATATTTTCTGCTTACTGTGATAAAATGTTGAGAAAAAAATATGTAAGCCAGCTCCATTGTTATGCATTGGAGATTCAATGTTTGCAAACTCCTACAGAAAACATCCAAATTACTAATTCAATAAACTACGGGCATTAGAAAAATGTAGAAAGAGATGAACTAGATAGGATGTTGAATAATCCAAATAATAAACCCATTTGTAAGGTGACATTATTCGTAGCCAGTGAAAATTGCTGATAATTGAGTAATTGGAAAGTTCAAATTGCCAGCATAGCAAAAGCACATACATGCACACTCTTTTTATAGGCAGATGTTATCCTGCAATCACGCTTGTATCCTTTAATGTTTTGAAAAGTAGTCCTCATGGATTTTTACAAATGGAATGATTTTTCCTTTAAGTCCCAGTGACAAAATGTCTATGGACAAGAGAGTTCAGGATTATAAACAGTTTTACTAATACATATTAAGGCAGGAAATTAGTTTAACAGAAGTCCATTACAAGCATTTTGATTGTACATGGTTAAGAGAATAATCTGTCTTCAGAATGAAAATGTTTCTTCATAAAAGCACGCCTGATCAAGATACTTAACGATGGCAAAAGGCCCTAGATTCATTTACATTTTGTATTGAGCCTCGTTTTTCTTGTTATAAATAATAAAACAATCTTTTGTTGTACAGTAAACTTATAAATTTTGAGAGTTCAGATGACAATGAAGATGCTGTCAAAACTAAAATCTATTGAAAAAATGTATGAAGTACCCAAAAGAAAAACAAATTACATATTTAAGAAATATAGTAAAAAATGCTTTTAATTTTCTCAAATACAAACCTAAAAAATGTAAAATCGGGCTCCTACAGCCCTGTTTGGTAACCCTAGTCAAAACTTATTGGGGCTTCTCGGACATTCTTGAAATGTGGCTTGAAAATTCCTCTTGATAGGAAAGACAGTTACTCCCTAAGGTGATATCCTCCCTTCTGCTGCTATCATGTAGACCTCTTTACTGTCTTCAGTCTTGCAATCCCTTTTCAGAAAATGTGAATCATCATCTATTACTCTCAGCAAACATTTTTCCTCTTCAGCTAAAAACTCAAGCTCCTTTTCATACGAGACTAAGAGCTCTCGGTCAAATACAGGATTGCCCCACTTTTTCTTCTCAGTAACATAAAGCTTAGAATAACATGAAATATTCGAATCTATAATCTTTGTTCCTTGTCTGTCCATTTCATGAGCAGAGGAAAATTGAAGAAAAACAAATTACATATTTAAGAAATATAGTAAAAAATGCTTTTAATTTTCTCAAATACAAACCTAAAAAATGTAAAATCGGGCTCCTACAGCCCTGTTTGGTAACCCTAGTCAAAACTTATTGGGGCTTCTCGGACATTCTTGAAATGTGGCTTGAAAATTCCTCTTGATAGGAAAGACAGTTACTCCCTAAGGTGATATCCTCCCTTCTGCTGCTATCATGTAGACCTCTTTACTGTCTTCAGTCTTGCAATCCCTTTTCAGAAAATGTGAATCATCATCTATTACTCTCAGCAAACATTTTTCCTCTTCAGCTAAAAACTCAAGCTCCTTTTCATACGAGACTAAGAGCTCTCGGTCAAATACAGGATTGCCCCACTTTTTCTTCTCAGTAACATAAAGCTTAGAATAACATGAAATATTCGAATCTATAATCTTTGTTCCTTGTCTGTCCATTTCATGAGCAGAGGAAAATTGAAGAAAAACAAATTACATATTTAAGAAATATAGTAAAAAATGCTTTTAATTTTCTCAAATACAAACCTAAAAAATGTAAAATCGGGCTCCTACAGCCCTGTTTGGTAACCCTAGTCAAAACTTATTGGGGCTTCTCGGACATTCTTGAAATGTGACTTGAAAATTCTTCTTGATAGGAAAGACAGTTACTCCCTAAGGTGATATCCTCCCTTCTGCTGCTATCATGTAGACCTCTTTACTGTCTTCAGTCTTGCAATCCCTTTTCAGAAAATGTGAGTCATCATCTATTACTCTCAGCAAACATTTTTCCTCTTCAGCTAAAAACTCAAGCTCCTTTTCATACGAGACTAAGAGCTCTCGGTCAAATACAGGATTGCCCCACTTTTTCTTCTCAGTAACATAAAGCTTAGAATAACATGAAATATTCGAATCTATAATCTTTGTTCCTTGTCTGTCCATTTCATGAGCAGAGGAAAATTGTATCTCATTTTCAGCATTAGGATTAGTGCTTACCCCTGAAGAACCACTTTCCAGCCAACCTTTCAAGCTTCTAACTGCCAAAAAGTCGGGAGTAGATGGAATACTGATGGCACCAAGATCATTGAATTTAACTCTTTCATGCAAACTTCTCTTCTTTAAATTTTGCTTTGTAAATTTATCTTTTCTTAAATTTTTTTTGATGGGTATATGGCTGAAATAATAGAGGTGCATTTTGGAGTTCCTATTCCATAAAAAAATCTTGCAGTCTTCCTCGGCGGGTTTGTGCTTCTCTGACTCTTTTTCTGTTGATCTGTGATCTTCTAGCTGTTTCTCCATGGGATCGCGCTTTTCTGATTCTTCCTCCCCTAGGAAATCCTCTGATTGTAAGTCCAACGTTACCATATCAGGGTTTCCTCTTACAGTTCCTTTTCCTGCAAATATTTTTGTTTGTGAGCATAATAGTCTCATTACAATCTCAGTGACATTTAAAATCAGAATATGATCGTCATGCAACTGAGCTAACTGTTTTTATATTTTAATACTACAGTATACAACAAGCTAGTCAAATCCATCAATGGTGATAAGCTATGAATAAATTTTGACTTCAGAATAAAATAAACAGAGAAACGTACGGTACTAAGCTTAAAACAATGTTCAGAGAGACTGCAATAAATCAAATGAAAGTAAGTGCCTCGCAGTAAGACCCCTGTTTGATCGTCTCATGCAACAGCAGATTCCGTCACAGAAAAACAATTCAGATTCTTTACATTCACAAGGTAAATCTCATCCAAAAAACTAAAAATTCCTGCTCTGCAAAGCTAATAAATGACAATAATTCTATCTATGAAAATATTGAATTGCATGCATATTAAGGTAGCCATTTTTGAAAGAAGCTTTTTAATGTTGCAGTTTTAAATATGGAAATATATATTTTTATTATATATATACTTGTAAGAGCTTAATGTAAGATCGCAGTTTACCCTTGGCAAGAAGGGTGACGTGAAAGAGGAAGTTCTTGCCTAAATTGCCAAATCATGGTTTCTTTAACAAACTAATAAGAATTGCCCAAGAATAAAGCCAAAATAAGGTTTTAAGAACTGTCAACAAAATAAGGGCTAAGAACTGTCAGACCAAGCAAACTATTAAGGTAATAAACCTATTCTTTACCAAAAACCTCCACACTAGTTTTACCTGGTAAATGCATAGATTCTACTGAATCAAGCGCATATACGATTCTGAAAACTTTTCATGAATTCACCGGAGGTTATACATACATATTTATACACACTTCTTTCATAAATCATTACATATTTACACGCAGATTTCTGCCAGCTCTAAAGCTCTTGCTAAAAAAAATGGCAGACTTTTGTGCTTTACGTAACGTTTTTACTGAAATTTCTTTAATGGTTCAGGCAGCACAACGTTTTTAGAGGTAAGTTTAATTATAGAACTTATCTTCTTTACACACCTGTCATTTAGAGTAATTGTGTACCTGTCATTTATCTGTGATGAGATTGTATTTGCATCATGATTCAAAAAAATCAAATATTTTGATGTTTATGATAGAAATTTGAGAAACAAGATAATGTATTCTCTATCATATTGATAATGTACATTCTTCTTGATTTATTAAAGATGACTGATTTACAGGAGTAGAATTGTTATGCAATTTTTTTTCACTTCTTTCACAGGACATCCACTTTAATTTATTGAGGGTTGGTACATTAATAGATTTGTTGATGGCATGGTGCAAGGCAATTTATTTGGTAAGTGTAATAGTTCTCACTGTAAGTCTAATATTGTTGGTGTTTGTAGCTGCCATGATTCAATGCTAGAATGAAGACGTGTTCTAATGTTGTTGTCAATTTTAACTGAGACCCCATAGACATTTTGATACATACTTATTAATATATAATAATATAGAGTTATTATAATTATAAATTATTATTCAAATTCAAATTCATTATAATGCTCTTAGTGAATTGACTAGTAAATAATTTTCAAGGCCTAATTTTGTAAGTCTAATATATCAATTTATCATAGAAAACATTATAAAGTGGATAAAACAAATATCATAAATATGACATTTAATAAGGTAGAAAAATATCGCAGAGAGGAGACAAGTTAATGGTGAGGTCAATTTCCTTTAGGTGGCCTGGGTAGTTGGTCCTTCTTTTATCATTTGGCATATTTGGTTGGAGAGGAATCATAGGATTTTTCAGGATAGTAGGATGGTCTTTCAACATTTGTGGTGGAAAATTGTTCATTCTCTTCGGGAGATCGTCTTAGCGAAGTGTGATTTTTCTGGAGGTGTGGATCCTGGAGATTTTGCTATTTGTACTTGCCTCACTTTTCCTCTTCAAGGTGGTCCCTCTCCATTTGTTGGTCAGGTTATGAGAAATAGATGTAGACACCCCCTAAGGAGAATCAATAGGGAGGGTCGTTGGACCCCTCCTCCATAGGGAGATTTCAAAATTAACACTGATGGTTCTTCACGTGGGAGTCCTGGTCATGCTGGTATTCATGGGGTTGGTCGTGATAGTTCTGGGGACATTAAGTTTATTTTTTTTGTTTAGAAAGGACTTCAAACGAATAATCTTATGGAGGCTCTCGCCATCTTGTGTGTTGTTGAGCGTAACTGTGTTCTAGGCCGGAGAAGGATCATTTGTGAATCCGATTTTCAGGTGGTGGTGACTTTGCTTACTAAACAACAATTTGATGGTGTTGGTTGGCACTTGCAACTGGTTATTAGACAGATTCTTTGGCTGTGTGGGTCTTTTGATTCTGTTGTTTTCAGGCACATTCCTAGGGAGTGGAATGGGGTTGCTGATTGTTTGGACAAATGGGCTTTTGATCAAATGAATGCTTGGAATATTATGGATAAGGGGCAATTGCCTCCAAACATGGCTACTATGTTAGATCATTTAGTGGACACTGACAAGGCTCTTTAAGCTCTTTGTAGAGCGGTCTGTCCTTCTTCTCTGTATCTTTCTTGTTCTTGAATAAAATTTTACCCCTCTTTTAGTTAATGGTGAGGTCAAGGGCACCATTAAAGAAGCATGACATATATTCTCCACATCTATTGTTTTATTCAAGGAAGGGTTGTAGAAATGTGCATAGACAGGAGGGCAATAAATTGTTTAAGTAGATTCAGGGAATTTGAAAAGGGGATTTTTTGGAAGCAAAGTTGGAAGTAGTGCAAATGGGGAGGAACACGAGGATGAATAAGGGTGTCTTAGTTACAGGTCGAAGAGAGTTTGAAGAGTAGGAAGAGCAACAAAAAAGCTACTCGATTAGGTAACCCTTGCTACTATGTTTGTTATTACAATTAATATACCTTAATTATTTTGGATGTAACATAATTAAAACTAACCACCACATAGTAGTGTCATTCCAAACTAACTATGGGATGTGTAGGTAATGATTAACCATGAAAAACTACATGTAGGATGAGTATAAGTTACTATTCATTTAATAAAAAATAATAGAAGCTCCTCTATCTTTTCCTCCCCCATGCATTATAGTTAAATGTGTGAAAATGTGGAAGAACAAGTAATTCACATGACTTGTTTGAAAAAATACCTAATACTAATGTGGCCTCAGGAAACACCTTGGTAGTAGGGTATGTTCAAAATGGTATTTGTTGGCACCTACCTCAATAGTAAAACAAATTATTGATTTTGTGTCCTCTATGTTGCCTTGGATTTTCCACAGAACCTTACCCCCAAACCCTAGACCCTAAACATTTTGGATCTTTTTTTGGTCTATATTTTTCTATTTTTTTTAAGTTTTTCCAAAATTTTCTAGGTTTGTCTTCATGTCTCGAGTGCTAAACTCTTACTTTTCCCATTACTAATAACCAATAAAATAATTCTTCAATGGACCTCCTTGGATATTTGTGCTTTGTCTTCCTAAATTTTTTGTTATAAGCTTGTTGATGCCAAAAATTGGCAAGGCAACAACCTTTATGGGAAACTCAGTTAATGGGGGGACCAATTGCACTAAATTGAGTGACCTCTAGATTTTTAAAGAAGCCGATTCTTCTGTAATTGGGGTTTTGGAATGAGAAAAGGAAGGAGATATAAAAAATAAAGTCTAACTAAGGCAATGCGCCAAGACTTAGATGTAAGACATGATAAATCTATCTTTTGGATGCGATTTAAGGGCTCGTTCAACAATCTACTATGTCCTAGAATAACATATATCAAAGATGAAAACCTGAATAATTTATTCAATGACATAAAACAATTCTCATACACATTTACTGAAAAGAAGAGTCAAAGACATGGTCTAAATTGGTAAACTTGTATTTAAATCATAGAAGTGTTGCAAATAAACAATCCAGGACAATAATGACACTGTTTAATGTTTTATCAAATAGCTTAAGAAAACAGAAAGGCCAAACAATGGCACAGTTTGAGAGTCTTATATAGTAATCTAAAAGCAATCCAAAAGGCCTAGTGTCTTTTTTCTAATTTTTATCTTCCCAACTCATTTTCGGAAGGAAGAAGCAGTATATATAGATAAAAATCCCACTGCCTGGTGGACCAGTAACAAAAAAGATCCCATATCACGAGCAATGATGCTTGCAACAATGATTTCCTTTGGTTGTTGCAACATAAAAGATTCGGGCTATGGAACGTAGTCACACTCAAGCCAAATGCATCCCCTCCGAATGATGGTAGTGGTCCCAGAAAAACCCTGTGTAGACATGTGTCATTCACCCATGAAGGAAGTTAGAACACGTGACAATTTGGTGGGGCACGCTGCTCGCTCGATCTCCTTTCCTTCGATGAAGTCCTCGCAAAAGAGACATGTGGAAATAGGTCGGGGCCTTTTTCGTTGCTTCCTCCTCCCTGCGATAAAAATACCCCGCGGTGAAGACACATGGCAGCAACCTCTATCATCGGTGCTGACTGTGGAGTCCGCCAAAAAGTGAACGCGGAGAGACATTACGTGGCACGCGAACGAGGCCTGATTGAAAAGTGAAGGGAAGCAACCTTGAAGTTCCTGCGGTGTTGACATGTGGAAGCATGGTGGGAGCCGATAGGAGAGTGAAGGAAGGATTCCCTGTGAGGAGCACCTGGTAGACATGTGGCGGCAACAGATGAAGTTCTACAAAAAGGGGCCCAATGATTGTTCAAATAGATGAGGCGTGGGTCGATACTTAGCAAAAACAAAACCCACTCGGAGGGAGCTTGAGGAATTTAATATTCATAGCTTTTGGCGACTATTAGGGGCGTTTCACCTATGGAATGAGGAACCCAAATTTTTTTTGGCTTGCAAACCAGAGTCCTATCCATTGGGCGACGGAGTCAAAGCTTAGAGAGAGTGGCCTGCAGAGGCAACTAGTCAGCCTCAAACAGTGTCGATATGTCACGCAGATTCTCTTACGCTCCACTCAGATTGATCATTTCTTTGTAAGGAAATGTCGCAGATATACTGGCCCCAAACTCAAGTTGGAAGAGCAGCCACAAAATCTAATGATTGAAGCCTTCAATATCCGCTACAATAGGTGGTTGACTAAAGCTCTAGAAAGTGGATGTGTCCTACTGCTTCTCTTCTATCTTTGCCACAATCTACCCTGCAGTAGTCACCGAGTCATCGAAAAGAAACGAGGAGGGTAAGCTCATCTGAGTTAGCTGGGAGAACCTAGCCCACATGCTATTCATGGTCCATTCCTATGTGGCAGTGCACTCACTAGCATGGAGGATGGCCATGTGGCAGTGGATGAACCTGTTCACTATTTTGGTAGTGGCCTTCTGATCCCTGATTCCTGCATTTGCTAAGTCCTCATCCGAGACCATGTATAGCTTATCCAACAATTTTTTTGCCTTAGGAACCTTCTCCGTGATGATTTGTGGGAACCACTCAATTTCTCCATGAACTTCCTTGCCTAAACTTGTCACCTCCACCATAAATTGGAGCATCGGCTGAAGGGTCAGGAAGAAGACCTTAACCTTTTCCCAGTATGAGATATATAATTGTTGAGCCACCAGAAGTAGATCTAACTGGGTAGCAAGGGGTTGGGGAAGACTCTTCAAAAGATTGATCTCTGCATCTCTTGATCCAACATCCTATAGCGGTTCCACAACCTTTTTGTTTGTATCCGAAAGTTGCTTTGACAAAGTCTTCCATTCGGCGAGCCATTTTTCTTCGGCCCGATTTTTGTTCGCTGATTTTGTTTCAAGGGAAGACTTCATCTCTTGGACTTCATTCTCTAATTGGGCCTTTCAGTCCTCAAAGTCTGCGTCCTTCTACTACATTTTTTTCTCTAATTGAGCATGTTGACGGTCAAACTCCTCATCTTTTCATTACATCTCCTGCTCCACCCGAGCCAACCATTCTACAATTCTTCATTTTTCTGCTGTAGCTCGGCAACCTAGTTGGAATCATCGGATTGGAACTTTGCAAGCTCCTCCCAGAGCTTAGCTTACTCTGTCTGTGCTTTCTCTGATAAGCACATGAATTATGCTTCTCTTGCCTTGTCCTTCACCAGGAGGACCTCAATCCTCTCCTTTAGAAGTTTTAGCTCCTCCTCCCTTTTCTTCAACTGGTGACTGAACTTGAGGAAGTCAATGGTCATCACCCACTGTGTCTCCTCCATGAGCTCAAATTTGTCTTGCGACTGAGCTATGCTCAGATCGAGTCCCATGGTGTACATGTTGTAATCATCAGGATGCATCTCTCCCTATGGTTTAATGATGGTCAGATACATGGTTGTGAAATGTAACGATTTCTGAGCCTCATTGAAAATAGTCTGCACCTTTGGCTCGGCTGGCCTTTTAGCATCCTTGGCCTTTTTCTTCTGTATCCTAATAGCTCGCCGTTGCTCTATTTTATTTCCCTCTGCCATAAATTATGCTGGCGACCTAACTAGCCCACTTGCAAAAGGTGCACCGGGCGGAAGGGTGAAAGGGAACGAGAGGGTAGTGATTTCAAGCGACTTTTTCCCCCGAAGATAGATTGTTTGTGGGGAGAATGGAGGAATCTTCCAAAGCCTAGTTTGCAAACCAACATGAGGACTCATTAGGTGTTGTGGTGGTAGCGGAGTCATGGTGGATTCCATCTGTTGGGAAAACTGAGTTGAGCCCGATATAGTAGTAGTAGGAGGGGTACCAATGGTGGCCACATATGCAGAAAGTGAAGCGATAGTGGATGTAGATTGGGTAGCTACGAAAGGTGAAAGGGTCCGCAGAGGAGTCAAGACAAATGGTCTTGCCTAGGAGAACTAGGAGAAACCTCCCACGGCTATTGTGGTAGAAGTGGAAAAAGAAGGGCCGACACTTGGAGTGAGGGGCGTCATAGAGACAACAGGGGATACCAAAGATTGTGAAGCAAGAGAAGAAGGAGAAAAACTTACCTACGATGCTGATGTTGCGGTCCCTGGCTCATTGCTAGCTCTACACTCATTGCAGGCCCCAAACTTGTTGAGGGCTCGTGCGAACCCTCTTCTTCAGCTGCATCCGTGCACTCCCTCTTGTTGGGTGGCGAGTCCTCTGCCTACATACGGTCTCTGACTATTGCTGCTAAGCTGTTTTTGACCTTTTTATAGTCTAGGTGAGTGTATGCAAGGCTTCCGACCATGATATATTGAACCAAACATTTGAAGAAACTTTGCTAGGCTGCTTCAATGTGGTTTCTTTCTGCTTCGCTGGGGCTGTTTGGAATTCACTTTCTTTCTCCTTTCCCTTCTTTGTATGTGTTTCAGACTACTTTGGGTCAACATCTTCATCATTTCTTGTGTCAGAATCAATATGCACGTCATCCCACAATTTACTAAATCTTTCATTTGTCTCCACGCTCTAATAAGGGGCATCAAGGCGTTTGATTTCTTGTCAGTAGATCCAAAAATCCCTAGTTCTTTCCTCACTCTAGTTTTCTTTCCTTGAAAACTCATTGTGAAGGGCGGCCCCTATTTGGCACTTCTCATTATACTTTGCTAACCAGAGGTAAAATTTATGTCATGGCGACCTGTTATCCTCAATAGGAATATAGGCTAGGTCCACCAACAGATCGTCATGCTCCTCCATCAGACTCCACCGATTTTCCCAATATGGCCGGGGGATGTGGGTTACCTTGATGAATTCGTTACCTAAGTCATCGAAGGGGTTGTACTGCCATTTTTCATAGATCAACACTAATCCCAAATGATCCATCTTCGCTTATAGTAGCTTATGCACCTATTTTTTTGCCATTACCACCCATTTGAAGGTTAGCAAGTATTTAAAAAAAATACTCCCTTGGCCCTTCCTCCACAAAATTTGTAATCAATAATAGACATCTGTTGTAACATCTCAAGGGCCAATACCTTGTGTGTGACACTCCCTAGGAGCCAGAATGGCTCCTCGGTAAAGCCACGCATGCAGATGAATGTAAAATCCCTCCTGAGGAACCAGCCACATTTAGGGGTGAAGCTCTACATCCACTTCATCTGGTCGGCAGAGAGCTGATAGAGACAACCATCCTTATCGAAGTCTCGCAGAATCAGAGTTAAGAAAAAGTCTGAAAATGCATAATAATCATGTGTTGCTTGCGGAAAGGAGGGGAGTCCATACAAAAACTAGCTTTTTGGCTCCCTTATCAGTAAAAATAGATAATGGCATCTTCTTATTGAAGAAGTTGGGGTTCTGGTATAAAAACATATGAGCAAGTAAAGAAGGAAACCTGAACTTGCGTTGCATGCGATACTCTCAAATTTGGCTCATCATTTCACGGTAGATGACTCTTGTGAAGTCATACTAGAACAAGGACTATTTCCTATGCAACTGGAAACCCAAATCCAACTAAAATTCCTGCACCCATTTGTCTTCGTCCAAGCCGTAAACAAACGCCATCATAGATAGCACATCCTACATATCTTGCTTGAAGGCGTTGTGTGCAACTGGAATTTCTAGTGGCTCGTTGCAAAATTACTAAGGCCTCTGTGTTTGTGCATTATAAAAGTCCAAAGCTTTGCTTCTACCCCTCCAAAAGGTGCACCCACTTTCTGGAGTAAATTCTCCATTCTATCCACTTTAGAGTGGCCCACTGGGATACACAACATGCTCTAGATAGCGTCTTCGCTGATGTTGAATCTCAACCCTTGGCCTTCAATGGTGTTGGTATCTGGGTTGAAATGTTCAATGGCCTTGTGAACGAGCTCTAGGAAATAATGCACAAAGGGGACCATGTACTGCAAAAGACCGCTGAACCATTAGCTTATATGCCATTTTCTTTGTGCTATCAACCTTTTTCATCCTTTCGCAAGTTATTTCTCTAAGAGTCTTAGGCTTCTTCGCGAGGATGGGATCATGGATATTATCCTATTCCTCTTTTATTTGAATTTGGTCCCTGTAAGTTTTGGGCTTGTCTAGGGCCCGTGTGTGAATCCATTATGGTTCTTCCAGCATCCTAGGAAAAGTGTAAGAGGTGTCATAAAAAATATTAATGACTGGCGCTACTATCATGGCCTCATACAAGCTTTGGGTTGCCTCGGTTTGAGCCTCCATCTGAGAACTTCCAGCCATTTCAGGGTACTGTAAATTTTGGCCATGTTAAAATTCTCTGCAATTTACTTTGGCCCTGTCTACGCTCAAAACCTTTTGCTCTAGGCAACGTGTTCAAAAGCTTTCACATTATTAGCTTCCTACATGCAATACTTAGCTATTTCTTTTCTTGGGGTAGCCAACAATGACTGCCTTTTAACATTAAATTCGACATGTACCACCAACTCTTTGGCTTGTGCGAATTGAATTTCTTGCTATTTTGAAATGACAAGAATTCATAATGATGATTTGGTAATCATGCCGTATGACGTGATTTCCTTGGAAATTGAGCCAATGATTTGAAGGCGGTTTAGGCTTTCACATGTATGGGAAATTAATATCTCAAAGAGAATAATTAAGCCAAAGATGCAATAATTACTTGAAAAGATATGAGTTCCTCTTTGGAGTTTGGGAAACACCTGTAAAATGACACATCAACATTTGACTGTATAGACAAATGCCTGGGAATGCAACCAATTTGCGATACTTAATTACCTCTTATTAATTTTGCACACAACAGTTCGTACCTAGTAGATGCAACTGGGTGGGAAATTCGAGCAAGTTCTAGTGGGATTTTTGAGTTGGTACTCAATTAGCATCATGCTTATGGCACGCAGATTACCTTGCATATCCTAGCTATTTATATGAATAGGCACTTAGGCAATAGAAAAATCACACTTAGCAATTTGAGATGAATTGGTATTAGGCGATTGGCTAGAATTAGCGTTAGCAGTTGTGTAGAGTTAGACTTAGGCAGTTGTATAGAGCTTGCTACCATGAATAATCCCATTAGGCTAGTTTGTAACAAGTCCCAGAAAGCATTCCTAGGTGAAATATCAAGTAGGCGGCTGAAGAGAATGACCAAGAATAAGCATTCATTGGCTATCATATCCATGAAATGGGTTCTGGGGAGGGACTGCATTGAATACGAAGATAAGTACCGGGTCAATACTAACATATGTTCTCACTCTGTGGCCTCGTTACTTGATATTCAGGTTCCCATGCCAATGATCCTTCGCCTGGTGCTTGAAATATTTTCGAAGCACTACTTAGACGGTCTTGGAGAGGTGGTGGAAAATGCTACGTTTGGTCTAGGCCTGCCAACGATGAGTGACCTTTGAAAGTATATTGAAGAATATGCAGTGGTACCATGGGTATCATTCCTGAGTGGGGTTCACATCCAGTCACATGAAGAGCATCGTCAAAGGGTGACCCATGCTTGCCACTTCATATGTTGCTGTTACAATGTGCTGCCCTTCTACGACGTTGATTGGTACATCAACTTCAGGAACCTGGTGTTCCCTTCGCCACTGGCCATTGCTTCGGTGGATGCTACTACTACCATTCCTGCTAATGAAGTAATTCCAAACGCTGTTGTTGATGCTTCCATTGCTCCTGCTCGAGACTAAAAAACCTTTTAATGTTTTAAGTAAACAATACTCTATTAATCCATATTTTGTATATACGCCTGGAAAAGGCCTTACCGTACATAATATTAAAATTCCTGTCTCCTTTTCTTGCGGTTCTAAAATATGGGCTCTCTTCACTTTTGCATATGGGTGTCATTTTTTTCTGCTTCATGAGTTGCAAGTCAGTTCTCTTTGCTTTTTGTAATAATGGATTCCATTTATTTTCTGCTTCATCACACAAATGAAATGAATTGAAAGTCCGGCCGACAAAAACATGAAAGAAAAATAATTACACTACTTACATATTTACATTGGCAGCATAATTGTGAAGCCTAATTAAATAATTTTAGGTGAATTCTATTAACCGAAATACCCAATGCTTCATTCTCCATGTTTTCTAATTCAAATGCATTGTGTTGTTTGCACTAATTATTCTAAAGGGGCCTTCCCATAGACTTTCAAACTTTCCATGTTGGCCAGGCTTCACAACCCTTTCATTGAACTTTAATATTAGGTCCCCGCACTTTAGACCCTGGTCGAAAGCTTTCTTATCAAACCATCTTTTAACCATCTGTTGGCGGTTAGACATGGCTATTAGGGCCTTTTCCCTTTTTTCTTGTACTTCTAGCAACTCGGCCAACCAAACCTCCATGGCGTCATTTTCTTCAATTTCCAGGGACTTGAGTAGTTGTAGCACAGGAATCTCAAATTAGATAGGCAACAATGCTTCCTTTTCGTACATTGGCTCGTATGGCGAAGTCTTGAGGACTTGTTTGGGAGTTATGCGGTCTGCCCAGAGCACTGTCTGAAGGTTCTTATGCCATTCTCTCTGATGTTCCAACCCGATTCTTTTGATGAGTCATAATATATTTTTGTTAGTTGACTCATCCAGGCCGTTCCCCTGTGGGTAGTAATTTGATGACGTTTACAAGAATATGCCATGCGTGAGTGCGAATTGACATACCTTAGAGCCTAAGAAATCCTTGGCATTGTCGGAGATAATGGTCATTGGTGGGCCGAATCTTTTCACCATTTCCTCAAGGAAGTCCACTATCTCTACCTCCATCACATTCTTGAGGGGCATGGCCTCGGTCCATCTGCTGAAGTAATCCGTGACCGTGAGGATCCATATGTGTCCAACGCTGGAGGAAAGATTAATCATCACAATGAAATCAAGGCCCCATTGTGTGAAGGGCTCATCAACCACTATAGGGTTGAGAGGCATTGCAAAGTTTTTCCTCCTTGGCACGAAGAATTGGCATTCCTTGCAGGCTTTTACCAAGGAGTACGAGTCATTGAATATTGTGGGCCAAAAGTACCCAGCGCACATGATTTTGATGGCGATGGTCTTTGTAGAGAAGTGTCCACTCGTGGGACTGCTATGGAAAGTGTCAAGGATCTTCTTTGCTTGCTCCATGGTGAAACACCACAATAGAACACCGTTGAGGTTCCTTTTGAAAATGATCCCTTCAATAAGCGCATATCCGTTGTTTTGCAGTCTGTAGAATCTTCTCTTTTGAGAAGGAAGGCCTGACATATACTTTCTGGTATGCATATTTACCTTACTCTGTCTGCTAGCCAACAACCTTCAAACTCAGACTCATTTGTTAGAACCAGCTCCGGTTGCCCTTCTTCGGCTATCATTTCCTCGTTGTGCGCCAGATATTCGTACAGTCCTCTTCCTTAGATGGTCTTTGTAGGCTTGACCTCAATGTCATATTCAAGGATCTTGGTGATCCAATTGGACCTTTTTTTAGTGATTTCTCCTTCCATGATGTATTCATGCACACTGGAATGCATGACATAAACAATCACCTTGTTGCAAGATATTAGATGTCGAAACTTCTTGAGTCCCTTAACAATTGCAAATGATTTCCTCTCAACGAAGTTGTAGTTCGTCTCGTATTCCTTTAGGGTCTAGGAATGAAATTCTATCGGATGTTCTCCCTTTCCTTCATCATCTTTTTGAGTTAAGATAGTAGTGATGCTTGACTTGCTACTAAATACATACATTATAAATTCCTTTGACAGGTCTAGATTGACCAGTACATGAGCTGAGGAAATAGCGTCCTTAACCTTCTTGAAGGCTCTCCAACTTCTTTAGTCCATTTGAATAATTGATCCTTTTTCAGTATAAGGGTGATTGGTCTAATTATTCCTGTAAAATCCAAAATGAATTTGATTACAAAGTTAACCTTCCCCAAAAAATATTGGACTTCTTTCTTGTTGACTGGTAGGGGAAGCTCTCAGATTGATTTCACCCACTTGGGATCAATTGCAATTCCTTCTTTGGACACTACATGTCCCAATAATTTTCCTTGCGATAATCCGAAGACACATTTGTTTGGGTTTAGGGATACCATGAACTCCTGACATTTTTTGAAAACCATCTCTAGGTGATCAAAGTGATAATCCTTTGACTTAGAGAATACAATCAGATCATCCAAATAGATTAGGATAATTTTGTTGATCAATTCGCTGAAAGCGATATCCATTTCCTACTAGAAAGTGGCTCCCACATTTGAGAGGCTGAAGGACATTTTAGCATATGTGAACATTCCCCACTTGGTAGTGAATGTCGTTTTGTGTTAGTCCTCTTCTTTGACTTGGATTTGGTTGTAACCGGAGAAGCCATCTAGTAGAGAAATTTTTTGGGATCTTACCACTGTTTGCAAGATTGACTCCATGGAAGGTAGTGGGTAGTGGTCCTTTAGGGATGCTCTGTTCAGGTCCCGAAAGTCAGCACATAGGCGAATATATTCGTTCTTCTTTCATACTAGAACTAGGTTGGATACCCATGTGCTGTGTTTGATTGAGAAGACGATTTGAGACTGAATTAGCTTTGTTAGCTCTTGTGCCATCAAGGCTTCGATCTTCAGATTCACTGGCCTCTATTTTTGGTGGATTGGTTTTGCACCTTCCATCAGCTCTATTGTACGCTGGATGATGTTGAGATAGTATACCCTAAGGTCATCATATGACCATGCCACCACTCCATACTTCTCACAGAAGTTGATGAGCCTTTCTTTATCATGATGCGAAACATCTTTCCCGACTTTGAGCTTTATTCCATGTCTCCGACCTGAAGGTCCTCATAGTCGCTTTTGTCCGCTACAAACTTCCTCTTATCATTCCTCGCATCATCACAATCAAACAAGATTTTGAGAGTGACCAGTCCCTTTGGAAGCTTGTTGGATCTTAACTAAATGATTTGTTCATCATAGGCCTTGGTAATATTTGATTGGAGTTGGTCAAAAAACTCTCTCGACTGTTGGATGAATGAGGCAATGTGTTCATCATTGTCGAACAATTTCTAGCTCTAATCATTATTTGGAATTTCCGGTTGGACTCACTCGTACAAAGTGTTTGTTATGAATTAGGTTGGAGGAAGGGTCAAACTAAGATCCAATTGCAGCCATACGGTCTGCCTCACCATTGAAGGCCTCAAAACCCTCAATCAGGTTCTAGAATCTATGTCTATAGGATCTCATGTGCACATTCTTGGCTATGGAGAGCCCTCAGACTTGATTAACCACTAGTTCAAAATCTCCAAACACCATTAGTTGCTTGATTCCCATCCACTCTGCAAGGCTTAGACCTTGCACTAGGCCCTCATATTCACCTTCATTGTTCGAACATGAGAACTGGAAGCAAAAGGACCAAAGTGTCTTTTCATTGTGTGGGGATTTCAAACATATCCTAGCTCCTATGCCAACTTTTTATCTTGCTCCGTCAAAGTGTAGCATCCACAACTTTGAGGCTTGATCACCTTTGAATTCTTTCATGACCTTCAAAATCATTTGATCTTCACCATAGATGACATAGGTGCCTAACCCAGTAGCATGATAGTTTCCAAAAGGATCAGTGTTTATGTATTCACTCAAGATGGCCTCTTCTTGATTGGTCTGATCTCTGGTCACTTTCTCATCCTCTAATAACTTGATGCAATAAATTTTCTCTCTGGTGAAAGAGGTATGGGCAGTCTCAAAATTGATCATGGATTCGTTGGCCACATGTTTTGAATGCAGAGGTTCAAATATTCTCTTCATTTTAGCTCTGTGCTTGGTCCTTAGGATCAAGTGCGACCAGTCCAAATATGTAGATATCCGCCCATCTTTGAAGTGAATTCCCAGGATCGACAGAGGCCGAACATGGGAGGAACATCTATGATCACAGTATCTTGTAGAACTGTGATACTAGGGTAGGAGAAAAGAGTCAAGGGGAGGTCTTTCATGACACCTACAATTTTGACTTTGTTCCAATCAAGCTACATAACCCCCCTCTTTAAAGGTTTAAAGCTAAGTCCTAAGAGTTCAACTATCTGCTTGGGCATGACTGTGGTGCTAGTGCCAGAGTCAATCATGGAATTATGTAGTAGTTTCTTCCCCACAATAAGAGTTAGGAAAAGGGTTTCAGTTTTGGATTATCTCTAACCTTGGTAGAGTCTTCTTTTATGCTATTTGTGAGAACTTTGGTAGGAGGTGATGTATTAATAGCCTTTCCCTTGAGCGATTGCTCTGTTGGCTCAATGATTGGATCTTCTTGGAGAGCCTTTTGCAACAATGTCTTCTACTCTGGAATAGCTAAGATATCCCATAGGGACACATTAGCAGAGGATTTTTTTAATTGTTCCACCACATTGAATGGTGGTGGATTTGAATGCTTCTACTCCTTAGCTCTGGTTATAACAATTTCCCCTCACGGTTGTATAACTGCGGAGGCACTAGGGATCTAGTCGGAAGTAATTTTGGGCTGCAAACTGATTGGTTGTAGTGCGACTGATTCACCTATGAATCTCCTCTTTGAGTGAATGTTGTAATTGGACTGCACTTGTGGGATTTTCGATGTGGATGCATCATTGGAAAACACCGCCTCTTCTTCTTCTATCCATGAGAAGAGTGCGTGATCAAGAGCAATATCCGTTTATTGCTCCAAGGACATCCCTTGCATTTGCACGGTGAGCACCACATTTTCCATTTGCGGAGAGGCATATACATAACCTCTGTGATTTGACATCGCACCTTGGTTGTGTTGTTCTTCCACCTTTTGCTGTAGATTTCTGCGCATGCAGTTTCAAGGCATATGTGCATCACCACAGGGGAAGCACCAGGGGTTAATGTCATCGACTAAATTATTTTTCCCCACTGTCAACTCTCTACTCAAGCTTGGGTTAGCACTCTATAATGGAGAAGGTACTAGTACTATTTGATTAGTTGTTTGTGCCTGTGGATTTGTGCGCAAGCCTCCTTGGAACTATTTTGTTGGTAAGAAGACCTTCCACCTTGATAATTTTGGTAGGTTGGCTTTGGAGGAACAGATTGGTTCCATTTGATGACAATTATTTTGTTGGTGATGGTCTGCAACATTTCCTTAACGTTGCTCATCTCATCTTTTGAAGAGCCGGATGTAGAAGCAACGTTATGTGGTGTGCCTGGATATGTGTACATAGATTGAGGAGAAGACGCATTGGTAGATGATATCTCCTGGGTGGGAACTAATAATTTAGGAAATATAGGCATGATGGGCCGAGGCGACAACTTTTTGAAATCTATCAGATTTTTTTCCGCCTTGACTGCGACATGTGTGTTCAGTAGCATAGTTCTGCCAAGAGGCTGGATCATCATCGAGATGTTGGCGTTGATGGATTTTAAGTAGAACATGAACGCCAACTTAGCCGATAGGCAGATAGCAACCTGAATTCTCTGCCAAGTTGTATGGAACCGGCCATTGAAGTCAGTCATGGCTTCATATGGGGGCCGTTTTATGACTGAAAACTAATGATATTGCGAAGAAATGTCTCCATCATTCGAGAATCTTTCATAGAAGGGGTCTTCAAGCTAATCCCAAGTAGTGATATTATTAGCTTGTAGAGTGCGGTACCAATCTAGTGCTTTACCCTTGAAAGAGGCTGCAAACAACCTTAGTGCTACATTTTGGGTGGTGATTCCATGCACCAAACATACATCTACCACATCTTGTAGATGTTCGAATGGTGTTCTTGAGCCATCTCTGTTAAATTTATGTAATTCTTTTAAAGCAAAGATCAGGATAGGGGCCCAAATGATGGGTGCTATTGGTGCTATGAGGGGACTTCTGGCATCCCATGTCACATAGTTTTTGTTAGCGACTGATAGCATGGCTAGGGGAAGGGGCAGAGGGAGCGGAATGTTCACTATATTTGTCACGGCTGGTACTGTTCCTAGTGGTGACACTAACAAACCAGTGTTATTCACTATTTGGGATCTAGTAACAGGCCGATGACTCATACACCCTCTTTAGATTTAGATTCATTTAAGCAGTCCCATAGGGCGTTCCAAAAAAAAGAAACTATTGATGCCAAAAATTGGCAAGGTAACAACCTTTATGGGAAACTCAGTTAATGGGGGGACCAATTGCGCTAAATTGAGTGACCTCTAGATTTTTAAAGAAGCCAACTTCTTCTATAATTGGGGTTTTGGAATGGGAAAAGGAAGGAGATATAAAAAATAAAGTCCAACTAAGGTGATGTGCCAAGAATTAGATGTAAGGCATGATAAATCTATCTTTTGGATGAGATTTAAGGGCCCATTCAACAATCTGCTATGTCCTAGAATAACAAAAATCAAAGATGAAAACCTGAATAATTTATTCAATGACATAAAAAAATTCGCATACACATTTACTAAAAAGAAGAGTCAAAGACATGGTCTAAATCGGTAAACTTGTATTTAAATCATAGAAGTGTTGCAAATAAACAATCTAGGACAACAATGTCATAGTATAATGTTTTATCAAATAGCTTAAGAAAACAAAAAGGCCGAAGAATGGCACAATATGAGATTCTTATACAATAATCTAAAAGCAATACAAAAGGATTGGTGTCTTTTTTCTAATTTTTCTGTATCTTCCCAACTCATTTTTAGAAAGAAGAAGCAATATATATAGATAAAAATCCCATCGTTTGGTAGACCAGTAACATAGAACGTAGTCGCACTCAAGCCATATGCGTCCCCTGCAAATGATGGTAGTGGTCCCAGAAAAACCTTGTGCAGACATGTGTCATTCACCCATGGAGGTAGTTAGAACACGTGGAAATCTAATGGGGCATGCTGCTCACTCTCTCCTTCCCTTCGATGAAATCCCTGCAAAAGAGACATGTGGAAGCATGTCAGGGCTTGTTCGTTGCTTCCTCCTCCTTGCGATAAAAATACCTCGTGGTGAAGACACATGGCGACAACCTCTACCATCAACGTTGACTATGGGGTCCACCAAAAAGTGAACACGAATAGACATTACGTGGCACGCGGATGGGGCCCGATTGAAAAGTGAAGGGAAGCATCCTTGAAGTGCCTATGGTGTTGACATGTGGAAGCATGATGGGAGCCGATAGGAGAGTGAAGGAAGGATTCCCTACGAGGAGCACCTGGCGGACATGTGGTGACAACAAATGAAGTTCTACAAAAAGGGCCCCGATGATTGTTCAAATAGATGAGGCGTGGGCCGATACTTAGCCGAAAAAAAACCACTCGGAGGGAGCTCGAGGAATTTAATATTCACAAAGCCTAAACATATTAAAAAAAACTAGGTGTGAAGGTTTTTAAATCAATTATCGATCTTGCAAAAAAGTCTCATTTTCCCATTTCCCTTCATTATAAGGTATAAAGGTTTCCCTTCCCAACATACCCTTTTGGGGTTCCCCTTCCATGCATGAATTTCCTTCAATACATTCCCTTTTCTAATTTTTCTTTACTTCAAGGTGTAGGGGTTTCCCTTCTTGACATACTATTTTAAAGTTCCCCTTTGATGCATGCATTTATTTAAAATCTTGAACCCCAAAATTTTAGGATTTTGGGATGTTTTTACTTTGTTTCCCCTTTGGCATGGAAAATCTTGGAACCTTGTATTCAAGTAAAAAAACCTTGCCTACCTCCTTGCATGACCTAGGACACTAGCAATGGTAGCAAATGCATGCAATTAGATAGTGGGAGACTTAGTATCTATGGACCCCTCAAATACATGGTTTGTGCACAAAAGCATATGGTTGTGTAGTGTAGGAAAATGCATACCCTTTCATTTTCACACTTGTTTGGGCTCACCTTGCTTTATTTAAACTTATTTATGTCTTAATTGGTCCTATTTTGCATCCACGAGCTTAATGAATTGTATATTTTTTTGGCTAATTTGGACAAACATCAATGGACAAATGATAATTTAATAATTTTGGTTGAATTTTTGGGTTGGGACTAAGACACCACCTAGGGTGTGTTTGTCCCCCAAAGGTCTTGGGACCTTGATTCCAAGTGTGCCTTAAAGTGGTCCCTTTTTGGAGTCTGTGCCCCGAGTTTCATGCCTCGGGACTAAGACACCACCTAGGGCATCTTGGTCCCCCTTAAGGTATTTTCGAGATTTAATTTCAAATCTTGGTGGGATTTAACCTCCTTTAATTAATAAATTCATATGTTGGCTTGTTGTGGTGTAGTTTTGGGATATTAAGCATGGATAAGTATAAGTACAAGGTTCCTTCTCTCATATTTTCATACCAAGAAAGATATCTAAGCCCTCTAAGCATCCAAGCATTCAAGAGAATTCAAGAGAAATTCATCAAGCATTTGGAGTCATCATCAAGATTCAAGCATAATATCAAGGATATTCTTGCATCATGTGTGTTTTTGATCTAACATTTGTGATGTAGGGTTTTGATTCAAGCAAGCAATTCAATTCCACATCTATCAAGCATTCCTTTGATTCAAGATCTACATTCAAGCTAGCCATCTCACACAAGTTTGTAGACTTCATAACAAGGGTTTGGTGATTTGTGCCATTGCATGTTGTTCATTCATCATTTCCCTCATTATTCTATTTCATTTCAAGGTTTAATTACCAACAAGGGGTTTGACCAAGGAAAACCCCCATTCACTAACAATCAACAAGTTTTTCCTCTCTTGTGTATTTGTGATTGTAGATTTAGGTTGAAAACTTGAAGATCATTTGAGGTGCAAAGTTGCATTGCAAAGTTGTCATCTTCATGAAAACTCACCTATAGGCCAGATCCGAAAGTTTCAGAACCTGAGATTAGAGAAGAAGGAAGTGCAGACATCAAGCCTTAGGATCACATTAAGAGATTTCATAAATTCAGATCGGGACTAAGATGGTAGTAAGGGCATCTTAGTCCTTCAAGTGGAATTTTGTAGTGATTCTTTTAGATCCTATTCTGACATTTGAAGATTCCGCATCTGTCATGAAAAACAACAATAGGAATAATAAGAAAGTAAGGGAATTGTAGTCCTCCATAACATATTTTGACAACTTCTTTGCATTTCCAGAATCCTTGTCACATTTCCAGACTTCCCAGGTACATATACCCTAGCTTCCTATTGCTTAATTTGATCATTTGCATCCTTCAGTTAGCTTGCATTTCTAGGTTTCATAGGTTGAATTTTAAGTTGTATTTTCCAAGCTTTTGCTTGGTGGTGAACCCCTTAAAGTTTAAAGAAGCCCGTCCTAGGTCTTTCTTGTTGATAATTGACTCACCTTTGAGGTTGACAGTCAATACAATTTGGGTTCCTAGGACATTATTGAGTGACCAAGAGAGAATAGGAGTGGGAAATTTCCACCCATTTCCCATTTTCCCTTCAGTTCATTTTGGTGAACTCGACCTTCTAGAGCACTCATTTTCTGATTTGGAGTCCATTAAAGTCCTAGATCTAGGTTGCATTCATTGCATCTTGCATTAGTGAAAGTGCATCTAGGGTTCCTCATATTTGAATTAGTGAAATTGCATATAGGTTGCATTTTTACTTTCTTGCATCATCTTATCTCATTGAAAAACTAAAAAGTGCATTGTTCATCATCCTAATTTCATTTAGAAACATTGTTATTGCATTCAAAATTGAAAAAAATGCATTCAAATTTGCATTCAATTGCTTGTCACTAGTTACTTTTTCTTGCATTCATTTGCACATCTTTTTGTTTCTAAACATTAGCTCCCTGAATAGGCAACTGTGGACATTGTAAACAACCCAGATTCTACTATTTTTCTGAGAAAAACCTCTGCTAGGACTAAAATTCCCTTCCTGGCGACTTAGTTCCTCTGTAGGTTTCTGGCTCTTAGTTCCTCTGTAGGTTTCTGGCTCAAATCCCTCTTTGTGTTGTTTATTGTCCGTTCCAATCCTTAGAACCTCAGAATATCACCAGTAGGACCAAGATGCCCTTATTAGCATCTTAGTCCTTGTTGAATTTGAATTTCCAATTTTTAGGGGTTGCAATTGCTTCTCTGTGCTTTTGTTTGTTGCTTTTAGTTTTCTATTACAGTTTGCAGAATCGTTGTTATTTCAATTTCTTTCATTTCAAGTGTACTTGTTCAATCTTGCATCATGGATATGTGCTTCAAAAAGCTTTGGATGTCCTTGAAATCTTTGGTAGATGTGTCAAGCTGTGCTTTTGGGAATGACCCTAACGAAATTGAACTTACTCATGCTTACTCAACTCCTAATGCAAGTCCTCGTCATGATGTTGGCATCATTGGAGAATATGATGATAGCATGAATATGTTCCAAAATGATTGCCTTAACAACCTTGAAGCTAATGCATCATTTTATCCATCCATGAAATAACCAAACCTCCCTACAATTCCACCTCTTGAGATGGTTGGTTACTTACATCCCAAAATTGAAACAAAATTTGAACTTAAGTTCCCTACAATAGGTGAACCTAGTTCCTCTAAACAAGCAAATACTCAACCATTTTACAATAACAAAGTAACAAACAATCCAATCAATCTAGAAGAAACATATGGAAAAGGATTCACAATTTGGAGTAAACAAGGATGTGATACAACAAGTGAACATGAAATTCATCAACTCCTAGAGAAAATAGCAACTAATGAAAACACAAAAGGGTTAGGATATCAAGATCCCCCTCGCAACATAAGACCTCCTGAAGAATACCTAAGGCTTTGGTGTGATGGTACAATGATCTTAGATTCTCCTCCTAATATGAATGTCCTTCCTAAGGAACAACCAATGGCTCACAACAATGATAAGGATGATGGGTATGTGTAGGATCATGATGGGCCAAAAAGTGGCGATATGATGGGTATGTGTAGGTTATGTGGATGATGATTTTTTTTACCCAAAATTGATGAAATGAAAAGGGTTATTAAAGGAGATTATCATCTTTCCACCAATATAAATTATGTTTTAGTTTGAATTTAATAAATAATTATTATTCATTTTCTATTTGAATTACAACTAAAGTCTTGATTGATAGGCTGATTGAAAAACATCTATAGCTTTCAAACGGTATCACATTTTTTGAATCCGAAACATGTGTCACATTCTATGCTTCACATACTATAGGATTACAAAAAAATTGAATTTCATGAGGTTTTGACCAAGTTAAGGTAGTCAAACATACGAGTTTTTTTATATTTTTTAAAAGTTATAATAAAAAAATCATAATTAATTATTTACTTGGAAAAAAATTACAAAAAATATGCATCACATTGAGACATGACTCCTCTACTTATATCTAAAATATTATCATTTTATTATGGTTAGGGTGGAGAAAGACACCTACTTCTTATTTTTTCCCTAAAATTTAAGTACTACTTTGAAATTTCAAATTTTCACCAAATAGATGTTTTTTTTAAAACCTAGTAGTTTAGAAACTACATTCAATTTTCTACAGATTCTATTCTTACATATTTTTGAAATAATATAGATAACTTATTCAAATTTTTACGTCAAGTTGCCTAACTTTGATTTTTCTGATTTTTTTTGCCATTTAAGGGCCTGTTTTTTCCATGATGATCCTACACAACCATGATAGGATCACCTTAGTCCTCCTCCTCAAACTCCAACTCAAGAAATTGGTGAATCTAGAAAATGCAAAAGACCTTAAAAATTACAAAAGCTGCAACCCCCTCGTCCACCACCTAAAAGTGAAAGAAAATTACAAATCCTTCTCAACCAAGGACTTATATTATTGCCACTAGAGAAAGATAGGCTAATACTATATCCTAAAGATGCAAAAGTTCCACATTGTCGATACCATACAAATCTTGGACATAGTACTAATGAGTGTCGTGCATTCAATATCATATTGAGTAAATATCACTTCGACAAAGATAATTGTTATCCAGTGATCAAATAGCATCTCCTTCACCCTTCTTGTCATGTAATAGTTATAAAATACTTTATTCTCACTATTACATGATCTTTCCCATCACCTCCCTCGGCTCATTCTTGTCTTGTACTCAGTGGGGGCAAGAAGTAGATAGCCTTGTCCTAGTAATGCATTTGTCATTGTCCCTTAGGCTCGTTGTCTACCTTCCACTTATAGAAGTTGAGATTGGGGGGCAGACGACCTGCTTTAGGTTGACTCACATGTGCCTTTACTAGTCTTTCTGATTTCCTTTTTCCTTTTCTTTTGTGTGATTGCATGTGTGTAATGTGATCCCCCATAATGTTCTATTTGATGTTTCCTTTCTACATGTGCATTCCTCTATTCGTACATTCATTCTTCTATATGTCATAAGATTTTTTCCCTTTTCTTTGGTCTTTACCTTTCATTTTCATTATCTTTATTTTACTTTCATTTTTGTCTTGTGTTTTGATTTTTGGGATGATGCAAGGCGTCGAGACACCCTATGTCTCTTCCAAGTTGACCCAAAATATTTTTCCTTATCTTTACTTTCCTTTCATTTTTGTCTTGTGTTTTTCTTTCGGGGATGACATAAGGCGTCGAGACACCTTATGTCTCTTCCATGTTGACCCAAAATATTTTTCCTTATCTTTTCTTTTCCATTTCATTTTTTCTTGTGTTTTCCTTTTAGACATCCTATGTCTCTTCCATGTTGACCCAAAAGGTTTTTCATTTTATTTTCGCTCTCTTTGTATCATTCTTCCAATTCTATGTGTATTTGGGGAATGATTACAGTTCTGAGTTCTCTAATATAATTGTAGCAAAGATAGATAATGGCCCCGAATCCATAGATTCCCTTATGTGTTTCTGGGGGGAAGGCCTCTTTTCCTTTTCATTTTTCATGTTTTGGATACTTTAAAGTAATTGCTCACAACACAGTGTTTATCAATTTCTTTAAAGTGGGGGCATACATTGGCATTATTTTGGCATTATTTCGTTAGAATTTCTCCATGTTCCTTGGTGTGATTTTCTTACTTCACGTGATATGTTTTCCTCTTTGTGGTGACATTGGGAATAATGTCCTTCAAGAGCTTGATCTATCTTAGTGTATTACATTCCTTTTAGTGGTGATGCGACACACTGCATACCCTAAGTTGTGAATATTTTATCCTTTGATTGGTCCTCTCTTGGGGACATTAGGAAAAATGTCCCCTAAGATTAATACCTCACATGAACTAAGAAAAATCCCTTCAAACATCCCTCTTTCCTATTGTGTTTTCTTTTTGTGCCTTATCAAAGTCATGGAGGTATGGATTTGATATTGTCCCCTGGGGCTCACTTAGTGAACAACTAGCTTCACTAGCCCTTGTGAGCGTGCATTTTTCTTTTTGTACGTTATTAAAGTCATGGAGGTATGGATTTGATATGGTCCCCTAGGGTTTACCTAGTGAACAACTAGCTTCACTAGCCCTTGTGAGCATGCATTTTTCTTTCTTTTTTCCTTATCATTGTCATGGGGTATGAGGTTGATATGGACTTCCTGGGGCTCACCTAGTAGACAACTAGCTTCACTAGTCCTTGTGAGCATGCATTTTGTTTGCATAGTGGACAATGCGTTCCACTTGTAAACCTATCTTGGACAAACAACCTAGACCTGGTCCATAGTTCGTTGGATGACCAGTCAAAGCTTGATCTGTTGCATTTTTCTTTTCCTTTTTTTCTTTTTCTTTCTCTATGTTTGATGGTGTATGTTTGTGATTTGGTTATGGCTTCATATATCATCCGCAAGTGTGTTCCTTTGTGCCTATGTTAGTTTTCCATAGGATCTTGATCTTGGGGGCTTGGCCACTCTCTTGATTATTGTCATCCTATCTTACTAAAATTTGTACATTTGAACCCCTCTTGATTGTGCGATTGGCTACTTTAGTGTGAGTTCGAAGCAAGTTCATCCTCTCACTAAAGTGTGGGCTAAATGTAGTGTAGGAAAATGCATACCCTTGCATTTTCACACTTGTTTGGGCCCGCCTTGCTTTATTTATCCTTATTTATGTCTTAATTGGTTCTCTTTTGCATCCACAAGCTCAATGATTTATATCTATTTTCTAGCTAATCCTGACAAACATCAATGGATAAATGATAATTTAATAATTTTGGTTGTGTATCTCTGATTTTTGGGTCGGGACTAAGACACCACCTAGGGTGTGTTTTTCCCCCAAAAGTCTTGGGACCTTGATTCCAAGTGTACCTTAAAGTGGCCCCTTTTTGGAGTATGTGCCCCGAGTTTCATGCCTCAGGACTAAGATGCCACCTAGCATGTATTAGTCCCCCTTAAGGTATTTTCGAGATTTAATTTCAAATCTTAGAGGGATTTAGCCTCCTTTAATTAATGAATTCATATGTCGGATTTTTGTGGTGTAATTTTGGGATAGTAAGCATGGATAAGTATAAATACAAGGTTCCTTCTCTCATATTTTCATACCAAGCAAGATATCTAAGTACTCTAAGCATCCAAGCATTCAAGAGAATTCAAGAGCAATTCATCAAGCATTTGGAGCCATCATCAAGATTCAAGGATCATATCAAGGATATTATTGCATCATATGTGTTTTGGAGCTAAGATTTGTGATGTAGAGTTTTGATTCAAGCAAGCAATTCAATTCCACATCTATCAAGCATTCCTTTGATTCAAGATCTACATTCAAGCTAGCCATATCACACAAGTTTGCAGACTTCATAACAAGGGTTGGTGAGTTGTGACATTGCATGTTGTTCATTCATCATTTCCCTCATTATTCTATTTCATTTTAAGGTTTAATTACCAACAAGGGGTTTGACCAAGACAAACCCCCATTCACTAAAAATCAACAAGTTTTTCCTCTCTTATGTGTTTGTGATTGCAGATTTAGGTTGAAGACTTGAAGATCATTTGAGGTGCAAAGTTAAAAGTTGTCATCTTTATGAAAGCTCACCTATAGGCCAAATCCAGAAGTTTCAGAACCTGAGATCAGAGAAGAAGGAAGTGCAGACATCAAGCCTCATGATCACATTAAGAGATTTCATAAATTCAGATCAGGACTAAGATGGTAGTAAGGGAATCTTAGTCCTCCAAGTGGAATTTGGAGAGATTCTTTCAGATCTTGTTCTAGCATCCAAAGATTCTGCATCTGCCCCAAAAAATAGTAGTGGGACTAATAAGACAGTAAGGGAATCTTAGTACTCCATAACATATTTTGATAGATTCTTTGCATTTCCAGAATCCTTGTCATGTTTCCAGACTTCCTAGGTACACATACCCTAACTTCCTGTTGCTTAATTTCATCATTTTCATCCTTCATTTAGCTTGAATTACTAGGTTTTGTAGGTTGAATGTTAAGTTGTATTTTCCAAGCTTTTTCTTGGTGGTGAACCCCTTAAAGTTTAAAGAACCCCCTCCTAGGTCTTCCTTGTTGAGAATTGACTCACCTTTGAGGTTGATAGTTAATCCAATTTGGGTTCCTAGGACATTATTGAGTGACCAAGAGATAATAGGAGTGGGAATTTTCCACCCATTTCCCATTTTCCCTTCAATTCAGGTTATTGATGCAAGGGTCATGGTTTCAAGTGCATGGTCATGTGAAGATGATGTAGGTAGACATGGGTGGCTTATGCACTTGCAAACAACCATGATTATTCCCCTAAAATTGCTTGTTAGTTTTGTAAGACATATATATGTAGGATTTCAATTAAAAGAGGAGAAGAAAAAAATGTTATAGATAAAAAAAGAAAATAAAAAGGCTCACAAACCATTATGGTATTTTCTTGAAACAAGCTTAGGGTATTTTGATTATAATTTCTTGGGTTTTCTCCTAGATGGTGTAGTATGACATTATAAACCTTGAATAATGATTTAATGTATATATTTGGCATCTTTAGAATGTACTTCACTCTTATGCTATACAATGTTGAGGTAGAACAACGTGTCTCCATCACTAAAAAAATTGTCTCCCTAGAAATAGTCAGTTATAAAACCCTTTGGGTGGCTTTGTGGACATGCATAATCATAATAAGTAGACAATAAGGCCATGTTTATGCTCTCAAAATTTATTCCACTAACAACTTTCTATACACCAACTTCAAGAGCCAAAAATAACACGCTCAAGGACTTTGTGGTGGTGGAGGAGAAGTTGTCTTGTCCCTCATCCCATAAACCATAGATCTAGACTATGTATGTAGGAGACTAACATTCATTGTGCCCCACTGTCTACCTTAGCCTCCAATACCAATAAATTTGAGCAAAACTGTGTTGAAAAGTTTATGTATAATAGCCGTAAGGAAAGAGAGTTCATGGACAAGATCTACAACTTCATGGAGGTCAACACCTATGCCATTATAATTTTAGGTTTTCCTCTTCTACAAACATTCCATAGTATCAAATTATATGAGGGGTATGGAACTTTCAATATATTTTCCTTATCTCTCATCTTTTTTCAAATTGAAAAAAAGGGTTTTTCTATTTCTATGATTGCTACTAACATAAAGTACATTCTCTCATTTTGATAATGTGATTTTTGGTTCTTTGTATATGTGTGTAGGGATATAAATGCTATTCTATCAAATAATTCATAATACAATGTTTAAAACAATGGCCTTAATCTCAAGACAAAATGGGCTTTAGTTGAAGAATGACATATTTTACCATCTTGAAATCTACTTTATATTTTGTTAAAAAAATATATTAGATGATACAATTTTAGGTACCTTTGAAGCTATAAATTTAGCTTGCAATGGTATGACAAGTGTACATTAATCCTTCATTCAATCTATAAATTGTATTATGTTCAAACTATATTGTTGGTTTATGTAAATAATTTCTTCTTTTCATAGTGACCAATACTTGTGTTTGCTCAAAGAAATAAAAATAGTTTTGTCTTAGTATACAATGATGGCTAACTTATATCTTTTTAAATGTCATTATATAAATATAAAACTTTATCCATGACCTTGTCTGAAAGTGATCAAAAGGAGTATATCCAACCCCTATGATCTCTTAAGTTAATATTTATGGTAGCAATAATGTGTCTAGGATATTAAACTCCAAGAATGTATTTGGTCTTGTTGTGAGCTATAAGTGCAAATAGGATAGAATTCATAATATATTTAAGCTATATATTTACTAGGACTATTACAAGACCGTCTAGATACCCTTGGGAAATTGAATCTTGTTTATTTTGTTCATTAAGGAACATGTAAGTTTAAATAGAAGATACATTATTTTTATATTATAGTTCTTCATGGAAATATGGTAAGAGTTCTCCTGATTAACACAATTATTGAGAAACCATATGTACTATTGTACCTATTATAGTAGATTTTCATAATGACATCAAGGCTATATTCTCATGTAATATCGTTAACTAGGATGAATTTAGAAGTAGTAATAGTAATTATGGTGGAGTGCAACACATTATTGGGATATTATAGGAAAATTTCATGATATCTCATTGTATATGTGAATGGTAAATGCAAATGGGTGTGTATGTCTAGCATAATTTTATTGCATTGAGCGACATAATTGTATAGGTAATTCCTCCTTTAAAATTTTGTAATCACATGTGACTCTAGTATCAATAACCTAGATTACATAATTAAATGTTCTTCACATTGGATCATGTGTAGTGATTGACCATGGTCATGCTACTATTATTAAAATACTAGGAGCAATTTAGTGCTTAAATATGGAGAGTTTTTTTTTACAATTGAATAAGTTGATTTCCTTTCCTTATGTTAGGACATCACTTGGGTCCATATCAAGGATTTTTCTTAGTTGTTACATCAAGAAAATGTTATAGCTACTACAGTCTTGGGCTATGATAGTTTATATTGACTATGCTATATGTATAATTTTTTGTAGGAAGTTGATTCAAACAATTTGTCCTTATAAGCTCATATTGTATAAGGTGTGTCATTAATATGGGTAAAGTTTAATATTCAAATAACAATAAAATGGATAGTAATTGAGACCATTGTATGTTGAGATAGTTCAAAGACCTTGTTTCTAGTAATGTCCATCTTAGCACAAAGAACTAACTCATCAAATTAATATCATATATATTTTTGTTTTGTTTTATTTACATGGTTTTCATTCATTGACCCCCCTTGGTTTCTTTAGGGAAACTATATTCTAAGGTTGGGAAACCCTAAGGCATATATACCTTACAAATGTAGGAGATAGTATGATAACATTGTTTAGTATCTATATAGGTTATCTTAACATGGTAAAGTGCTAGTTATCATATGGATAGATGAAATATCAGAAAAATTATATGGGACTTTGATCCCATTAGGTAGTCCTTGTGTGAAGGATTCCCTTGTGACTCAAGTCTGTAGGGGAGGGTTTAAAGGATAAATCCAAGGTTTGGGGTTGTTCCTAAACTTAATTATTTATCTATTTTTAGTATGATTAGATTACTAGGACTAATTTTTTATTAGATGGTTGTGAGCTCATACTTTCAATAATATGTCTCCACTATATAGGTTTGAACTAGTTAAAGTAAGTCATCATCAAGATTATTGAATCGAAGGTTGGTTGTGTTCAAATTAACAAATCCAATCTTGGATGAAAATTTGAAACCACTTTCATCATTATTTTACTTTATGTGAATGTGTGAGAATACTATTGATGCAAAAAATTGGCAAAGTAACAACCTTTATGGGAAACTCAGTTAATGGGGGGACCAATTGCGCTAAATTGAGTGACCTCCGGGTTTTTAAAGAAGCCGAATTCTTCTGTAATTGGGGTTTTGGAATGGGAAAAGGAAGCAAATATAAAAAATAAAGGTCTAACTAAGGCGATGCACCAAGGAATAGATATATGCACGGTAAATCTATCTTTTGGGATTCAATTTAAGGGCCCAATCAACAATCTGCTATGTCATAGAATAATAGAAATCAAAGATAAAAACCTGAATAATTCATCCAATGACAAAATAATTCTCACACATTTACTGCAAAGAAGAGTCAAAAGACATGATCTAAACCAACAAACTTGTATTTAAAACATAGAAGTTTTGCAAATAAATAATCCAAGATAACAATAGCACAGTATACTGTTTTATCAAATAGGCTAAGAAAATAGAAAGGCTGAACAATGGCACAGTCTGAGAGTCTTATACAATAATCTAACTGCAATATTAAAGCCTTGGTGTCTTTCCCCTAAATTTTCTGTATCTTTCAAACTCCATTTTGGAAGGAAGAAGCAGTATATATAGCCAAACATCCCAGTGCCTGGCAGACTAGTAACAGAAAAGATCCCGTATCGAGAGCAATGATGGTTGTAACAATGATTCCCTTCGACCGTTGTAATAGAAAAATATTTGAGCCATGAACGTAGTTGATTCTCGGACAGATGCATCCCCTGCGAATGATGGCAGTGGTCCCAGAAAAACCCTGCACATACAAGTGTCATTCACCTATGAAGGAAGTTAAGAAACGTGAAAACTTGGTGGGGCACACAGCTTGCTCTCACCTCTACTTCGATGAAGTCCCCACAAAAGAGACACGTGGAATCTTGTCAGAGCCCACTCGTTGATTCCTCCTCCAATTGTTGAAAGATGACGTAGTGAAGACACGTGGAGGCATTTCTTACTATCAGCGCCGAATGTGGGATATGCCAAAAATGTATGCGGATGATAGCTACGTGGAACATGGTCGGGGGCCGACTAAAAAGTGAAGGGAAGTAGCCATGAAGATCCTACGGTGATGACATGTGGAAGTATGGCGAGAGCCAGTAGAAGAGCGAAGGAAACACTTGCTATGAGGAGCACCTGGAAAACATGTGGCAACAACGGATAAAAAAATTCAAAAAGGGGCCCAATGATGTTCAAACAATTGAGGCGCGGGCCGGTACTTAGCAAAAAAAATAAAGACCACCCAGAGGGAGCTTGAGGAATTTGAAATTCACAACTTTTGGTGACTACCAAGGGAATTTCTCTTGTAGAACGAGGAACCCAAAAATTTCTCTGGTTTGCAGACCAGAGTCCCATCCATTGGGCGCTAGAGTTAGAGCTTAGAGAGAGTAGCCTGCAAAGGAAACCAATCGGCCTCTGATGGTGACAATATGTCATGCAGATTCTCTTGCACTACGCTTAGATCGATCATTTCCTTGTAAGGCAACGTCACGAATATGCCGGCCCTGGAATCAAGTTGGAAGAGCAACCGCACAATCTGATGAGTGAAACCTTCAATATCCGCTGTAGTAGGGGGTTGGCTGAAGCTCTAGAAAGTGGATGTGTCCTGTTGCTTCTCTACTATTTTTGCTGCAATCTACTCCACAGTTACCACTGAGTTGTCAGAAAGAAACAGGGAGGGTAGGTCCATTTGGGTTAGTTGAGAGAACCTATCGCGCATGCTATTCATGGTTCGATCCAACCTGGCAGTGCATTTTCTAGCATGAAGGATAGCCGAGTGGCAGTGGATGAACCTATTTGTTGTTTTGGCAGTAGCCTTCTGATCCCCAATCCTTGCATTTGCTAAGGTCTCATCCAAGACCATATATAGCCTCTCTAGTAGCTTTTCTACCTCAGGAACCCTCTCTGCGATGATTTGCAAGAATTTCTCAATCGCTCCATGAACTTACCTGCCCAAGCTTGTCGCCTCCACCAAAAATTGGAGCGTTGGTTGAAGTGTCAGGCAGAAGGCCTTGACCTTATCCCGGTATGAAACATATAGCTGTTGAGCCACTAGAAGGAGGTCCGACTAGGTAGCAGGGGGCTGGGAAACATTCTTCAGAAGGGCGATCTTCGCATCCCTTAATCCAACATCCTGTGTTAGTTCCACACCCTTTTGTTTGTGGACGCAAGTTGTTTCGAAAAAGTCCTCCATTCAGCAAGCCATTATTTTTTCGCCTGATTTTTTTTTGTTGATTATGTTTCTAGGGAAGAATTTTCCTCTTGGAGTTGATTCTCCAATAGGGAAAACTTTAAGAAACCCCCCCTCAGAGAAGCTGTAAAATCATGGTGAATCTTTCATACTTCCCAAAAAAAATATTAATTTTAGAGGCGAATTTTTTCATTTTTTGTGAAAAAAAAATCCCCATTGGCGAATCTTTTGTAATTGCTAGAAGTCTGGAAAATCTTGGTGAATTGAATTTTTTTTAAAACCACTAAAATATTTTCATTGGCGATTAAAATCTATTTTCAAACCAATAAAATATTTCCATTGGGGAATTAAACCTGTTTTCAAACCAGAAAAAATAATTTTGTTGGCGATTTTTTTTCAAACAAAAAAAATAAATTCATTGGCGAATTAAACCTATTTTCAAATGATTAAGAAAAAAAAATTGGAGAATTAAACATAATATAAAACTAATAAAAAAATTCATTGGCCAATTAAATTCAGTGGAGAATCCACTACCGTTCGATGAATTTTCAATGGACGACTATACTTGCATTCCAGAAGTATATCTCTCAAGCACTAGATTTGTGAATGGAAACCTTCAAAATAACACTAGAACTATTAGATGTGGACACGTGGCGAGATCAAGGGTCATCATCATGGTAATTAATTTGATAGGTTGGATTTTGGTGATGAGCGATAGTAGAACTTAAGTGGCAGAAATATGAACGTGCATTAAGTTTGTTTTAAAAGAGGGTCCACCTAGAAAGAATGTAGGACCAAGGCTTAAAAACTTAAGAATGTTTTATACAAAGGATGTGGCACATCAATCTAACCATGACCGCTTGATGAATTTTTGATGGACGACTTTAGTTGCATTCTGGAAGTATATCTCTCAAGCACTAGATTTGCGAATTGAAACCTCTGGAATAACAGTAGAACCGTTAGATGCGAACATGTGGTGAGATCAAGGGTCATCATCGTGGTAATGAACCCAACGGGTTGGATTTTGGCGATGAGCGATAGCATAAAGTTTGTTTTAAAAGAGGGACTGCCTAGGAAGAACATAGGATCAAGGCTTAAAAATTTAAGAATTTTTTTTTATCAGTGATACTTTTCTATTTTATTAATTATAAAGAAAAAGATATAGATTCTATAAAGTTTGCAACATCCAAAAACTACCAAAAAAGCTGATCAGTGATACTTGTTTATTTTATTAATTATAAAGAAAAAGATAAAGATTCTACAAACTTATCAACATCCAAAAACTACCAACAAAGCTGAATAACCAGCTCAAAAACCAGAGTATCAGAACTTCCCTAAACAACTACACCTTTGTAGCAAAGGCTAAAAAAAAAATGGAAAACTATACTTTACTTTAACCATTATTACTCATTCTTCTTCGAAGACTCGACCATCTCCAGTGGCAGTATCTCCTTTAATGGTTTTGGCTTCTTCCGCAGACGCAGTTCCTTCTTTTCGTGCATCTCCTCTTTGGCAACTTCTTTTAGATTTTCTATTGTTTCCTCTAATGCCATTAGCTCAACACAAATTTTAAGTTCTTTCCACCCACGCTCGGCTCCTTCCCACCACCGGTCTTTAGTGCGACCCTCTGGCCATATGATAAAGAGGTGATTTAAATCCGCAAGCTCTGGGAACCCACCATCCATT
Source organism: Sequoia sempervirens (assembly GCA_007258455.2). Classification (NCBI taxonomy): domain Eukaryota; kingdom Viridiplantae; phylum Streptophyta; class Pinopsida; order Cupressales; family Cupressaceae; genus Sequoia; species Sequoia sempervirens. The sequence continues at coordinate 235,014,687 of VDFB02353493.1, read as the reverse complement.
CCTTCTATTTTTACTAACCCTAATCCTAGTATCGCCCGTTGCAGAATGCTTTCCATGTCCACTAAAAACTATTTATGCACAAGAGTTTTCATTACTTTCCTCTCCTCATTCACCGATTCTCCTAAGTCTAAACCCCAAGCCATGACCAACAAATAGATATCCATATTCATTATGAATCTATGTGTCAATTTTTTGAATCCATCCCCGAACATTATTTGAACTGCTTGCACCACCTGCTCTTCCTTGTAGAGAAATAAACCTCATAGCCTCTGCACAGATGCTTTACCCACAAAGGGGTCTAGCTTCCTCCATAATGTCATGGTGAAACTGGCCTCCATTTCTTTTTTGTTTCACTGGCTTCCAACCTATCACCCACCGCCGAAAGGATATAATCCTATTATCCTTACACTCGAACTCGAAGAAGCATCAAGGGTGATAGGTGAATGTGATTATGACACCTCATTTCGCCAGCCTTCTCCATAAATGCACTGTGTTTGTAGTTGTCACCTTTCCTATCTTAATTCACCAAAGTCGAGGTTTTGGTACTTTTCCTAACCTTACTACCTTAGTAACTTAGTTGCAAGTCTTTCTTGGTTGTCTTTGTAGTCGGTGGGTTGGAAGTTTCAAAAAATTTGAAACTTCAGACTTTGGTTGTAAGGTTCCAAATTTTAGCGACCACGCAACATTATGGACCAAGACCGTTCGACGAATTTTTGATGGATGACTGTAGTTGCATTCCGGAAGTATATTTCTCAAGAACTAAATTTACGAATGGAAACCTTTGGAATAACACTAGAACCGTTAGATGTGGACATGTGGCTAGATCAAGGGTCATCATCGTGGTAATGAATCTAATAGGTTGGATTTTGGCGATGAGCGATATTAGAACTTAAGTGGCAGAAATATGCACATGCATTAAGTTTGTTTTAAAAGAGGGACTGCCTAGGAAGAACGTAGGACCAATGCTTAAAAACTTAAGAACGTTTTACACAAAGGATGTTGCAAATCAATCTAACCATGACCATTCAATGAATTTTTGATGGATGGTTGTAGGTGTATTCCGCAAGTAAATCTCTAAAGCAGTAGACTTGCAAATTGAAACCTCTAGAATAACACTAGAACTGTTAGATGCGGACACATGGCGAGATCAAGGCTCATTTCTCTCTTTTCAATGACTCAGTGTATTACATTTCATTTAATTGAAATTCTCAATCTTTTTGAAGAACGTGTGGTAGTTGTACTGCTTGCGGCGATTAATGCCATATGAACATCTAGAGCGATTGATTGGATAGCTCATGAGTCATAGCTTTAATGAAATAAGATTTTTAATGATTTCAAATTTTCATAATTCATATCGTTTGAGTGACACTGGAGTTTGGTGATTTTGATAACTTGTCACTTGTCAGCTTGAGGTACAGTTTGCATGCAGCCAGGCGCCAATCAAATTAAACATTTTAATTGTACATGCAAGGCTTAAGTTTTAATTGTACATGTGAGGCTTGAGGTACAGTTTGCGTGCAACCAGACGTCAATCAAATTAAACATTTTAATTGTACATGTAAGGCTTAAGTTACTGTTACACAAATCGATTAAGTTGGTTTTTTGGTTTGTGTGAATCGCCATTATGAATCATGATTATACAGTATACATAACCTCATAGTGCTCACGTGATAGGTGTGAGGTGTACATAGGAACCAGGCTAGTAGTGGCACTATTGGCGGCACTATTGGCCCATAAATAACTAAATAAGGATAGTGACTAGTGAGCACAACTAAAATCATTCGTTGAAGGCTAAAGGCCTTACTATTGAGTGCAATGTTCAAATTGTCGTAAGGGTTTTCATTTTGTAGGGTTAATAAGGATTCAGGAAGAAGATCATGTGGCATTATTGGGGATACTCTAAATTCTCTTGCCTGCAGTTATGTAGTCATAGAGTCAATGACCAATTTCATTTAGGCTTCAAGTTCAGAATGGGTGGAATTGGAAAGAAGTTGATTTGATTCACTTGACTTCTCAAATAGGTTTTGAACCAGGAGAGGTGCTTTGATGGGCATAATTGCTATTCCGAGTGCATAGAATTTGCAAGTAAAAGATGGGAGCAATTTTACAACCCCTTATCTTCTGCATGCCTTTGATTTTCAAAGGGCAGAAGTACATTTTGTATCTTCACAGCTCCCATTTCCCTAGTTTGATTGGCCCCCTTTTCTCCACGCATTCATTTTCAAACCTACTGCCTGATCTGGGAAGTACCATGTGTTTATTTTTAGAGCCCATGGTTGACCTAGAAAGTCCCATTATTTTCAGACAAACATGTATTACATTTACATTTTCACCAGCGGTCCAACAAAAGCTTGGTGCTTGCACTTACATTTGTATTTGTACTATGTAATAATATGACATTGTCATTCAGTTGCAATAAAATAAATGGTTGTGCTATTAAACATCAATTGATGAAATCATAACAACTGTGCTATTAAAAAGCACATAAAAGCAATTGATGAATCTATTCATATCAATTTTTTTTTTCCTTTAAGAAATTATCTATTTATGAAATAATTGCATGCAGATTTAAAACTTAAAAGTAAAACATAAAGCAATACAAATACTAAAGTTAAGTACTCGAATCGATTAAGTTGGTTTTTTGGTTTGTGCGAATCGTGATTATCACTATAGTAACCCAACCTCACACGTGACACATGTGAGGTGTACATAGGGACCAAGCTGGTAGTGCCACTATTGGCGACACTGTTGGACCATAAATAAGGATAGTGAGCACAACTGAAATAATTTGTTGAAGGATAAAGGCTATACTATTGATTCTCGAGTGTAATGTTTGAATTGTCATAAGGGTTTTCATTTTGTAGGGTTAATAAGGATTCAGGAAGAAGATGATCTGGTATTATTGGGGATACTCTAAATTCTCCTTCTTGTAGTTATGTAGTTATAGAGTAAAAGACCAATTTCCTTCAAGTTCAGAATGGGTGGAATTGGAAAGAATTTGATTTGGTTGACCAGACTTCTCAAACAGGTTTTGAGCTAGGATGGGGAGCTCTGATGGAGATAAGTGCTCTCCAAGTGCATGGAAGCAGTAAGTAGAAGATGGGAGTATTTTTACAACTCCTCATCCTCTGCATGACTCTAATTTTCAAAGGGGATAAGTACTTTTTGTATCTTTAACAACTCCAATTTACCCCGTTTGATTTTCCCCCCTTTCCCGATGCATATTTTTTAGAAACCATGATTGGCGGTGGCCCCTCTCCATGCATTTATTTTCAGATGACAGAGAGTCAAGACTCAGAGACCATGGTAGAAGCTTGGCGCTTGCACTTACATTTGTATTTGTACTATGTAATAATGTGAAATTGACAATTGTCATTCAGTTGTAATAAAAATAAATGGTTGTGCTATTAATGTGATTATGTGACATTGTAATTCCTTTTATTAAGTCCTTTGCAACGTTAAGTGTTACAAGTTACTATGCTATTAATGGTTGTGCTATTAATGCGACATTGTAATTCATTTTATAAAGGTGTTGATGTGAATTCTAGAACATTAAAGGTTGAAAAAAACTTTAAAACACATGCTTACTATTTATAATATATATCATAAATTACTCAACCATTCGATGAACATTTGATGTATGGCTGTAGTTTCATTCTGGAATGAAATGCATGAAGCGCTAGGGTTGTGATCCTAAACGTTCAGAATCACCCTCTAACCGTTAGATTTACAAAGATCAACAATTTAGATTCTTTGGAATTTGTTGTCAATACAAGAATGAAAAAAGAACTTTCAGTTTATACTGCTAAGTGATTTTATTTTTAAGTGAGAGGGTCAGCACACAGGGAGATTTCAGTCTTCTGTTTGCTCATTGCAGTGCACCGCGACACCACCCTATTCTGGGTTCCACAATTCCACTTTCGACAAAGCCATTCCAAAAACCCAGTTTCCACGACTGTCGACATTAATCTTTCCAAGACTCAAAAGTTGGGTAAGTGAAAGAATTCTTGTGGCTACGTTTCATCGTTTGACGTTTCTTAAAATCTTATTTTGTTAAAATTTGAAGTTTGGGTTTAGGGCTAAGATACTTAAGAAAAATTAAGGACTAATAGGGAATTCACAGTTTCACATTGTATAAGCATGTCTACTAGCAGTACCACTAGAGCAATGCTAGATAAAAAAAATACATTATGCAAAATTGCTTAAAACCCCAGGTTTCACTGATGAATACCATGATATTTATGATCCTGAAACCTATGGTAGGTGTACCTCAAAACTTAGATTTTCATCTGAGAATAAGGCCTCAAAGCAAATGCAAGTTAATAGTATCAGTGCACCGTGGGTAATTGGATTAGGGTGCATGATGTTACATGAGGTTTTCCCTTGCCCTGAATTTATCATGGTCTGTTCCCAAAATTATGATGATAAAAAAAGAGAAATTGTTAATAAAGATATCAAAGAAGAATTGTTATCCATTAATGTAGAAGAACTTAGAAAAGTGTTGGGGTTTACATTTACAACCGAAGGTGAAGAATTTGGAAATGTCCACATTGACCTAGAAAAGCTTGCTAGTGATTATGAAGCAGTGGATGAAATGGAGAAAAAATATTTCTTAAACATAATAGTTCAGGATAGAAACAAATTGAAAGGTGATCATAAGCCTCATTATGATTTGGAAAATTTTAAACCATGGGTTCAAGATACTATTTCCATGGTAGCATTTTTCCTTAGACTAGATAGCAATTTGGAAGTGGGTGCATGCCTCCTTGAAATGGTGTATAATATCCATTATGGTGTTCAACATGTCAAATATAAATTTATTGAGCACATTTTAGAATCCATGCATAAACAATTTTTAATGATTAAAGGAGGTTCCACCAAGACATTTAGGTTCACAACCTACTTGTGCTATCTTTTTCTATTGAAATTTAGAGGAATGTTTCAGACCAATAAGCTTCAGATTCGGCCCTATAGTAATCCCGAGGAAAAGAAAATGGCTCCAGTATATGAATGGACCACTGTTATAAGGATGCATGATTCTCGAAGGAACTACAGTCATTTTGTAGACTACTTTTTGGCTCCATTGCATCAAGCAATTACAAATACTCCAATGCCTAGATTGCTTATGTCAAGTAGAAACTGCATTCAACTAGGAAAAGAAATAAATTATCTAATTGGTACTTAATGGAAGAATATACTGTGCTAAGATTTTATGGATTGGGAGTACAACCATACAAACTTCCAATACATGTGACAGAAAGGGTTTTTTCTTTGGAATATGTAAGGAAAATGCAGAGTACTGATGAATTGCACTTTACCAGTCAACAAAAGAAGACCTTATTTCATTCTTTACCTTTTTGATGTGGAGGGATCACATTCAAGAGAAAAGCATTTAGTGTGGCACATAATATTTTGATTTTTTTATATTTTGATGCTATCTATCACTGGCAGTATGATCCATGTGACACCATTAGATCAATGATTGTGCTCAATAAGAATGCTGCAAGTAGAATTCAACATGAAAGTAAACCCTTGCTCAAAAACTTGAGAAACAAGGATTCTTGGGATGAGGACAAAATTGCAATGGAGAAAAGTGCTGCTGAGAATGGTATTCTTTTGAGAAATTGTTAGCTTATGGCATTGCATCGAAAGAAAATTAGGAGGTACAACAATTCTTATCAAAAAAGTGCTAAACCATGTAGTAGAGTAAAAATGCCAGGTTCTCTAGAGAAGGAAGTTACAAAAAAAAAATGGTCACGTTAAAAAATTATTGCCTTTTGGTCTATGAGGAAGGAGCTAGGTGAACCAAGAGCTCTTGCAGAGTATGAAGATAACGAAGAAGACAATGAGTTTAGAAAATTGTGGAATATAGATCAAGTAGATGAACAAGAAGATAAAGAAAGTGGTCATGAATCTAATGATGATAGGGAAGAAGGAAGCCATGTCAATTTCAAACTTGGTTTAAGTGAGGCCACAAAAGAAGCATATAATACTGGAGTAGCCATAGCTAAAAAAATGGGTTATGGAGGTGGTCCTTTGGGATCCCAAAGATAAGGCCCTTAGACGGCAATAGATGTAGAGCATAGAAAAGCAAGTGATTTTTCTAGCCTTGGGATTGGAGGTGAAAAAGTAGACCTAGGGCATACAAGACAATTTGTTAGAGCTTCAAATCCTCATCCTCATGGTCAGACACAATCACAACTAGGAAATGCCCATGGTGGAGAGCTTAGTGCAATTGGCACTACCTCTGGTGGCGATGGTATGGGTAGTAGTACTAGTAGTGGTCAACATGTGCTACAATGACAAACTACACACAAGAGGACAACAATACAATATACCACAGAAGCACTAGGTGATCAAGGCATACAAAAGAGGCAAAGGATTTTGACAGGTCCAAGTCAAACTACTAGTCGATCCACCACAAAGGAGTTATTTCTAGGAACCCCCCATTGCTAGTTAGTTTGGATGTGACATCATTAGCAACTGTAAGTACTACTACTCCTATTCCTTTGCCATTCAAGCATTCCATTGTTCCTGTGTCCCTAGTTTTTGATTACATTAAAGAGTTTAAAAAGAAATCAGACATGAATAAAAAAGAAAAGAAGCAACTAACGGAGAGTGCATCTGCTATAACTTCAGAGCCTGCCACAACCATGGTATTACCCACATCTGACACAAATAAAGAAATCATGGAGTACACATTTCTTGTTCCCACAGTTCAAGACAAACCAACAAATTAGATGGCTTGATCTGAATTCCAGGTGAACAATATTCAATTAGATTTTTCTGGACTTAGAAATACTGACAAGATTAATGTATCAAAGAAGAACAATGAATTGGTGTACACATCATTGCTAAAGCAAGATAGAGAGAAAAAAAGGTTGCAGAATCAAATTGAAAAGTTACAGGAAGACCTAGCAAATGAGAAAGCAAAGAGGAAAGCAACAAATAACAAGAGCAATGAATTAGAAAAAGGAATAAAAAAATCCGCCTCTGCATCAACAAGCAAAGAGGATAAGTAGAATGAGACTGCAGTGAATGAATTGAAGAAAAGGCTAGATGAGAGCAACAAGAAATATGATGAGGAAAAATCCACTTCAGAAAAACTAAGAGTAAGCATTGTGAATGGAAATGCACAGTGGGAACAAAAATTGGAGAAGGAGAGAAAAATAAATAAAAGATTGGTGGCAGAGGTGATGGAAGCAAAAAATGAAATTGAGACTTGTCAAAATAAGTTATCTGCATTTTGTAGAGAGACAATGAGCCATATGAAACAAAAGATTTGGGATGAAATAATGCAGAGGATTGATCATTTGTGTGACACGTTTCAATTGATTGATGCTATCAGACAAAATTATAAGAAGCTCAACAAATATTTAGTGGACAATAAAAATTTGCTGGCATTAGAGAAATTGCAAAAGAAATTGAAAAAATAGTCTACAAAGCCAGTGACAATGTTTTGAAATCAAAAGGGATTACTAATCGGCTTGCTACATCAATGACGTTGTCATCTATCATTGAAAAGTGTTTGAGAATTCATGAAACAAAGGAATATTTGAATTTGGTTGTAGACAAGGTGATGAAGGTGGATGAAAATGTAAGGAACTTCACAGAACTTGGTTTGCTAGAGGGTTTTGAGACAAATGAGCGATTCATTGGAAAGAATGATTTCAAAAAGAAGATGGAGGATGCAATGAAGATTGATTTGGGCCAGTTTCCTCAGAATGCAGAAGTGGTGAACTACTTGGATTCCATCAAACCATTGCTAACCTTGAATGTAAAATTGACTAAAGAATGCAAGACAGGTTTCAATTTGAATCATGAATTGTTAACAAATATTTAAGTCAAACAACATCAGTTAGAACAAATGACAATTCCACCACCTGAACAATGGAAGTTGCTAGAAAAGGTGTTGCAGTGATTTAATTTTTGATAGTATGGGTTTCCAAGTTCCAACTCAGCTTTGTGCAGAGTTGTCTTTGTTCCAACTCAGACTTTAGTAATGTGTCAATGTTAAATAATAAATTATCTATATTATTTATTTTTTCATTTGAAGAAAAAGTCTGATAGTGGTTTCAACTACTAGATATAGTTCAAACGATTGTTGATGTTCATTGTTGTATATGCTACTAAGACTATTGCTAATATGTTATTAAGCATTGAGCTGAGTGATGAATCACTTAGTACATGTTCAAGTTTTACTTTTAACACAATTAAAATATGAACTATAAGGTGAATTTAATTCCAGAAATCCATAATATTAGTTAAACTGCATTACAATTCACAGATCGATACTCAATCTCCATGACTAGTACTACTTATCAGATCCACTAAACATTTATATGAATTCATGCTTTAATCAAGGTACTTTAACTAGTTCATTAAACTAGATCTAGAATTAAAGCATACGTCAATGCATAATGACAAAGAAGACTAATGACATGTTGTAGTTACTATCACTCAAAGTCGTAGTTTTTGTGCTTTTCCTAACCTTAGTCGCTAGTCCTCAGAGATTTATAATTTATAACCATATCGGTCGCTAGTCATCAGAGTTTTATAATTTATAACCTTGTCGCAGAGTTTTGAATTTTCATAACTTCCCGATTCCACGAGTTCATTCACTTCATTGAGTTGCAAACTTGCAAGTCTTTCTAGTTTCTTGGTCATCTTTGTAGTCAGTGGGTCAGAGGTTTCAAAAAATTTGAAACTTCAGACTTTGGTTCTAAGGTTCCTAGTTTCAGCGACCACACGACATTGTGGACTTATGTACAGACTAAACTAGAGTTGTCTTTTGAGGAATTTCCAAAATCATGCATGTTTCAAGGCTATCTTTTTGAGGAATGAAATTGAATGCCACATTCAATGCACTTCCTATCAAAAATAACGACATAAGTGCGTGGCAAAGTTTTACTTAGACATCTAGCCTGCATTCTCATTCTTTGGCAAGGCCAGTACTTTTCAAGTGAAAACATTATTTTTACTGAGACATTTAGCCTGCATTCTCGTTCTTTGCCAAGGCCAGTACTTCTGAGGTGTAAAAATTCTTTCTTTGCGAATTTTCATTTTGCGCTTATGCAGAGTGAACGTACAGTTGGCATAAGGGATACAAAGCTCAGACCTTTTAAGTTAGAAGAATTTTGGGTGCACCTGGAGAGGGACGACAAGTCTAAGTTGGATATAAAACTCTTAGAAAGCGGGCTAGCTCAGGTTGGAGGGTTTCCAGAAGCTGTGTTGAGTGTGGACCTGATAAGTGCATATGCGAGAAGGTACATTCTGCAGACACGAGAAATTAAAGCCGCAGACGAGACTGCAATTGCAGAAATTTCTCCTCAAGCTGTTTCTCAAGCACTGGGGATTCTAGAAAGGGAACCTCTAGAAGACATGTCTGTCGTAGTGGCAGGTGAATTTTTCAAAGCGAATAAAGACTAGTGTAAGAACTCCATGGCCAAAACTTGGCTGAAGACTGAAAGGAAAGGTAAGTCACAACTTCCAAAAAAACTCATAAGATTGCATTTTAAGGGAGAAATTGCAGATGCTATTGCTTTATTGCACCACGTTGTTGGGAATGCACAAGTTGAGTTATTTGAGGATTGGATGTACCGGTTCATCTTGACAGTTTGTGATGAGAACATTTTCATTGACTGGGATGAAGTTATTTGCTTCCATTTGAATGAGAAATTAATTAATTTCCATAAGACTGCTACTTTCTGTATGTGTTCTTGCCTGACCTACATTGTAGGTAGTCAGAGGTCCTTTTATCTAGGGTTGGAGCCGCAAGGAACCCCAGCTTCTGATATTCCTATGTATAAACGCTTTCCTTAGTTCACTAAAAAATTTGGAATGGATGATTTTTGTCATGTTAATGATGCATTTTTAATGGAGGCCATGAGGAAGATGGATGGAAATCCAGAAATGTGCCTTTCCCCTGAATCATTTCTCTTGTATCAAAATATGGGAGTTTTTATATCCAATTTGATAAGTTTTCCTATCTGAGAATAGGGGGTTTTGAGAAAGCCCCATTGAAATTACCTCAGTATCCTCAATATTTAATGATATTTCTAGAAGTTTGTCAACAAATGGCAATGGTTAATATTAAGTATACGAACATGGGGAAATGAGGGCATGCCTTCCCATTGGAGACCCCTTCTTTTTTGTGCAAAACAAACCAGATGGCCAGGGGAGCTGGAGGACTTCTCAAGGAATATAACCTCCAAAATTTGTCTATGAGAGCTACTTTTGATAGTAAGGGTTTTGTGAAGTAGAATCTCTATGGAGGGAGCTCATATTGACATCACCCATCTATCGAAGATTTCTGGGAATATTGTGTCGATGAGAATGAACTTTTGAGAAGAGATTATATGAGGCTAACGCTAAAACAGATATAGGATTTCGGTCTTCAATTTGACATTCCTGAAAATGTAGTTGAGGATTCAACAATCTTAGATCCTGGATATAAAAAATTGTCTAATAAATCCCACCCTAGGGTTGATTGGAACCAAAGTGAAATTTCAGATATGAGGGTGTGTGCTACCCCAATGCTTAAAAGAACCCAAGAATGGTTGGATGGGAAATGGAGGCAAGTTGCTAGTCCTGTTCAGGAGCTGAAGTCATCACAAAAGAATGAACAGGGGTCTACACAAGCATTTGGTGCAAGTGTATCATCGGGGAAACCCTCTGTTAGGTCATCTAGTGAAAATTATCAGTCAGGAGGTGATGGTGATAGGCCACAAGAAACAATCAAGTTGAAGAGCATCTATGAACAAGACAGTGTGGATTCTCCTACCCCTAAGAAGAATACTAATAAAGAAAAACTTGTGGTTGCAGATTCTAAAGCTATCTTTTAATAGATCGCTGAAGATAATATCTTTCCTCCTATGTCTGAAGACTCTGAAATGCCCTCTTCTCTGCCTAATGATCCACCTTTCACTCCTACCGCTCCTAAAGAAACTATTATTGGAAAAGAAGATTTTGGTCTGGTAGTAGCCTCCCCAGGATGGTTGAAAAAAGCAGTGGAGAAGAAGAGAAAGTATACTCCTACAATGACAGTTGGAGTGGATACAGTTGAAAATTTACTTTAAAGCTCTTCAAAACCTGAGAAAGCCAAGAGGATGTCAAGGATGGTGACTAATGCTACTTCTGGAAATCAAATGTTAGAAATTGCTGACCTTGTCAAGGATTTAAATGAAGATGAAATAACAGCGATGGACTACAAAGTCACACATGTTGATATGGGGCCTCCAACACTGGAAGGTGATATGTACCATGCCAATTATTCAGTCATTACCTTGATTAAAAGAGTGAAAGAATAGAGGAAAAAAAATATAAAACTGCAATCTCAAGTCCTCACATTGAGTAACTTTATTTCTTCCATGGCCACTCCTCCTACATTTGATGAAGCCTCAAGTTCTTAGCCTCAGGTAGAGGGCATCAATGTGCTCACCATAGAGAAAATTAAAAAGAATTTGAGCTATTCTAGAGCTTCTTGTGAGGGGATCGAAACAATATCTCAAGAGGCTATCTTCTTTCTAAATAAATCTTTGCAGTTTTACACTCGAGTTCTTGACAAGAGGAAGGAGTTAGTAGGAGAACTTTAGGAGGTCAAAAAAGATCAAACTAGTCTCTATGTGCTCTCTTAGGAAATGAAAGAATTGAACTCTATGGATCCGAAGATATTAATTGGTGAGAAAATTTTGAATAATCCTAAGGAGCTAGACCCTTCCTGGTTTGATTCATTAGAATGGAAATTGAATATATATAATAATATGGTGAATGAAATTAAGAACACACTTGAGAAATATTATGAAATGTTGGAGGAATTTAAAAAAGATTTTCATATTCTAGGAGTAGAAATTACTGATGAGTTTGATGAAAGGATTCTAGATATAAGTGAGATCTCTCTAAAGTTTAGAGAGAAATTCAATAAAGAAATATCTGATCCTGCTATAGTGACATGGGAGTCCTTCTCGAAACTCACTACAATGGAGCTCCACCTGAAGGCTTATAATTCTGGAGAAGAGAGAAGATCTCAGATGTTGTTTGATTTTGAAAAGGCTTTGGGAAAATGGAGAACTAGGTTACAGATTACTACAACGCAAGGGAGAAAAAACATCACCGCAATTGTCACCAAGTACCGGGAATACATGCAAAGATTAAAGGCACATGAGATGTTACTGAAGGAGAAGGAGGCGGAAAATATTGAAAGTGAAGGAGTCGGTGCTGTTTAGTTTTTAGTTTTTCTGTTATTTAACTTATTTTCTTTAATTTGGCTCTCTTGATACTTTAAAGACTTTTTATTTTAATTTCTAAAATGGTTGTCTTCAAGGAACCATTATCAAGACAAAAAAAATCTGCTATTTTTATTGCTTTTCTGTTATTTCAATATAGAAAGACAATGGTGAAGTTCATGCATACACAATCTTTTAGTTATGGTGTGTACTGTGTGGATTTATTGTGCTTTTGCTTAGTAGTTTGCCAATGGATTGGCTATTATTGGAATAATAAATTTTTGGTTAATTTCATTGCTATGGAATGTTTATCTGCGAATAAATATTTTATGGTGATGGATGCATAAGGAGTTCTCTGAATAATTTAGGTGATTTGGTAGTTTAAGCTTTTATTGTTTAAGTTGTGTGGATGTCTTTATAAGTTATTTATGTTGAACTGTTAGCTTCTGTTAGCTTATAAGTTGTGGATGTTGAACTGTTAACTTCTGTTCAAGGAATGGATTAATATTCTTTGAGTTATTTATCAAAGATTTTGTGAATGGCAATGCAATAGGAATTTATGAGTTGAGTGATAAGTGTTGTTCTTTAAAAATGATGTAGAAACACATATCAAATTCAATACCATGGAATACAATATAAAATATAAAATATCACAATTTCATGGAATACAATATAAAATATCATCAACTAAAGTTTGGAATATGATTCATGAAGTTTAATATAAAACAAAATATCATGAAGTGCAATGATTCACAATTTCAATTTTCATTCAATACAATATAAAATATCATCAACTATAGTTTGGAACAATGGAAACCGATTCATGAATCTTGTAGTGCAGTATAAATACCTAAAAGCTGCTAATTCTCTTCCATTTCCCAAATGGAGTCAGGGTCCTGAAACTGATGTTCAACATCAGATATTGTAAAAGAGTCCTCTTGAAGTTCTTGATTCTGAGTCTGCTCTTCACCTTCTTCGGCTTGTGTCTCAAATTCAACATTCACTGTCATTTTCATCAATGTCATCTGTCCCAGTCTCATTGCCCATGGAAGTGCCACTAGTACCAGCCTTTGGAATTGGAGTGTTGCACAGACCGGTCCCTCTTCTTTCACATGTGGACCTACAAATTGTGAGTGCCCTATCAAAAGGATTTTTTTTGATATTATACGTAGTTCCTTTCATCCTCAAGAATTTTCCAAATTCTTGTCTAGTTTGTTTCTTAACTTTGATTTTAAAAACCCTAATGTACTAAAAAATATCATCCTCCATCGACCCCAATATCATTGTTTGACATAAATTAGAAAGTTTGAAATATTCTGATATCTTATCATGCAATATTTCACTTTGACCTAAGTTTGTCCAAACCCTTTTTATTGATCCCGGTTCAAAGGCCTTGTCCTTGCCCATGGATTTATACTGGTCCTTAATAGCTATTGCAAAATCCTTACATTTCTTTCTTAGCTTATCTTCATTTAAAATTCCTTCTATTTTCTGCTCATTGATTGTTAAAGTTTTTGAAAATTGTTCAATCAAGATTTTTACTTGAGCATGAAAAAATCTTGGGTTATCTCGGTTTGCCCAAAATTGAGGATACACAATACTCATGGCTTCAAGTATTTCATATTGAGGGAATCTTTCAAGAATCTTTGAGGAAATAGATTTTGCAATTTCCTTCAAATTATCACCAATAGATTTAACAATGTCTTTAAAATCTTCGTTAACAAGTACTTCTCTACTAGAGCGCCTTGTAGTCTTACATTGGTACATTTGTATCTCATATCCACGTACATAGATACATAGATGATCGAGGGCCAAGCATGTATGTTTACGCAGATTGGAATATTCATTAATATACATAGCTCTATCTTGGGATTTCTTCACAAGACTTTTCATTTCATCCAGCATGGGGAGAAGACTAGCTAAATTCAAGAGTGCCTCTATATCGCTTAACCTATGTAAGACGTCAGGAGCTTTGTCTACCGTGCTGCGGTTTTCGTACATCACTCCAATTAAGAATTGATATTCTGAAAGAACTCATTGCGTTGGTCCATGCAGGGAGATCCATCTGGTATCGACATCCTTGAGAAGCTTGTTTCCTAGTGTTATTCCCTCAGCAAAATTTTGAAATTTTGTGAAACATTGGGGACTTCGGCAGAAGTATGCGTGGATCTCGCAGACTAAATTTTCAACTTTTGATACTGTAGGAAACTTGCTTACAATTTTGAAAGCCAAATTTAATTTGTTGGCTATGCAGTGAATGCCAAGCATGTATGGTGCACAAGTAGTCTGTAACTTTGTGCAAACACCGGTCCTTTGACCTTGGATACTACAGATCCATCAACTCCTACACACACCAACTTTTTTGCAATTGTCAACTCATCCATACCTGCAATTTCATTCAAATATTTCTTGACTAGTTCAAATATATTATGCGATGTTGAATTGTTCTTCATTTTATGAACACAGAGAAGATGAGCTTGGCGAACATGTTGTTGTACAGTATACAAATGCATACAGACCCAAGAAGTATTGTCTACCGCAGTAACTTCATCTAAAGATAATGCAATGAAGTTTGACTCTTTTACTTTCTCTTTTAAATCTTCCTTTTCCACTATAGCAAGACACTTTTTTTTATATTAATAATTGAGCAAACAACAAGAATTACAAATCAGATGCAACAAATAGCCCACCATCTTAAAAACTACTGCTAAACTGTTACAACATACTTATTGTTGCAAACAGAAATCTGTATAGTTATTTACATATTTTGCATTGCTGATTACACATTTCCTGAGCAGCTGCTTACACGTTAAAAACATATAGGTAAAAGGAACATCATGTACATGGGGACACATTGACCACTTGGTTACAAGATGAAGATTAAGTAACACTACATTGACTAGCAAAGAAACAACGGATGCCAACAGATCCTACATTGGGTTCCATGCATGACTATGCTTCATTTCCTCCTTGTTCACTGCCACTACACCATCATAGCCTAACTTAGCCATGGAGCTCTTCTTTAGGTTTTTCCAGGGCCTGTGTAAAGACATCAATATTGGGTTGATCCTGCTGCCATGAGCGGCCATGCATGACTTCTCTCTGATGGAAAGGGGTCCTCTCATTCTTGAGCAGCTTCGAGAATTTGCTTGCCACAACCTCCATGATGGCAATGACCTCACTGTAAATCAATCTGTAGGAACCCCCTTTATGTCTTCTCCTTTTTGCCAGCGATGATATTTTCGTAAGTTGCTACTTTTCTTTGTGATCAGATTCTCACAGAATATTCTTTATTAGAATGATTCTCTTTCTCCAGAATAAATTCTCTTTTTTCCATTCAATGTCCAGCAAGACACTTTTCCCATTTCCATCCAGCGTTTACTGACCAATGTGTGTAGGGATAGCGAGGAACATTCAAAAAAGATAATAAACCAGAATATTCTGGGTAGTCTATCATAGGATGCCCTCTAGACAAAATATGAAAAATAACACTCATCTGAATACTTTTTGACATATTTTCTCCTTCCATTGCCTTTCCAAATTGAGCCTCAAGTGTACCTTTACATGCAGCAAGCTTCGACATGCTTTGCTGATGCTCTTCATAATCCATGTAATACCTAACATGAAAACATTCTTCCTTTTATTTCCATTGTAAGACTGATTGTTCCTTTCCGTCTATGATTTTTTTTCATAAACTTTACCGATATGCTTTTCTATAGTATCAATCTTTAGCTGCAACGTCTTGGGTTTTCCCAATTTCAAAGTACAAATCATACATTTGGCATGTGTTTCTTTTTCAATATCATCTGATTCCCCCACTGCTAGAACGAATGGGTACTTTGATAACCAACCAAGTTGAAAATTCCTTGTCATTTCCCACACACGCCCCCTTTTTGGTTTTTTTTTCCTTTTCTTGCTACCAACATCATCCTCATCCAATTCAATTATCTCATTCTGGCTAACCAGGGTATCCCTTGGAGCATCTTCTATGGTATTGCCATCCCCATTTGAATTTGACACATTTTGATTTAAATCAATGACAATCTCAACTTGACCTTCCGCTGGCACTGAGGTATTGTGAATGCTACCAATATTTGGTGGAAGAGTTGATGATGTAGCTCCATCTTGACCTGATCAATTAGAAGCTTTGGAAATTCCAAAGTAAGACTATATGGTACGTCTAAGTTTTGGGCATTTTGATGGCCTCTGAGTCTCTTGATCTTCACCACACTGAGGGGCGGTAGTATTTCAAGACCCTGTGGAGTGGTAGGAGTATTTTCACCACCCTGACTCTGAGGAGTGGCAGTAGTTTCACCACCTTGAGGAGTGGCAGGAGTATTTTCAACACCCTGAGGAGCGGCAAGAGTATTTTCACCACCCTGACCTTGAGGAGTGGCAGGAGTATTTTCAACACCCTGAGGAGCGACAGGAGTAGTTTCACCACCCTGAGGAGTGGCAAGAGCCTTACCGTTGCTGCTCGAGCCACTCGACATATTAATCTCTGATTCAATCGACAAATTCATCTCTCACTTCAAATAAAAAACTGGAAAAAAAGTCTTTTTGTTTAAGGATAGAGAATAATAATATAGATCCCATTCCCTACTCAATATCATCTTTAAGACTGAAGCAAGAATGGAAAAGAGATAAAGAAAAATTATTATTATAACTAATATCACTATGAAGAAATGATTAGTGATCACTCACCTTTAAGTCTATGTTTTCAGCTTTTGCTGACTTCTGAATCGAGAAGTAGAACCTCAGAACTGGACAAAATGTGTAAGAATAAATGACACTTTCGATTGTATTTATATCAATCCATGATTCCATATTTGGAGAATTCCACGAGATTTTAAAATGGTATATTAAAAATTTGGTGAATACGTTGTAATTTTCAAGGCGAAATGTGTCCTCAAATTTAATTATTTTTTAATGTTATTGGCGAAATAGGTCCTCATAAGCAACTATTTATAAATTTTAATTGGAGAAATGAGTCTTCACAAGCAACTATTTGTAAATTTTAATTGGCGAAATGGGTCCTGATACAATGTTGTTTAAATAGTATTGGCGAATATGTAGGTGTTTTTTATTAAATGCTTATGGGATTCAGGCGAAAATATTAGTCGATCCATTTGAAACGCATAGTTTGACAATGGCGAATTTGTTGCTTAAATATGCCTCATAAAAAAATTATTGGAAAATCGACATGCATTGGACCTATGTTTCGTAAATTTTGGGTGATTTGGATACCCTGTGGGTGTGAGAAATTCGCCAATTTTGAGTTGACCGATTCCTAGAATTCGCCAATTGGCAAAGATTCGCCACTAAAGTTCTCCCTAACTGCAAATACATCATGGAAGGAGAAATCACTGAAAAAAGAGCCAATTGGATCACCAAGATCCTTGAATATGAAATTGAGGTCAAGCCTACAAAGACCGTCTGAGGAAGAGGGTTGTGCAAATATCTTGCGCACGACGAAGAAATGACAACCGAAGAAGAGTAGCTAGAGCTAGTTATGAAAAATGAGTCTGAGTCTGAAGGCTATTGGTTGGTAGACAAAGTAAGGTTTATGCATACTGGAAAATATTCGTCAGGCCTTCTTTCTCAAAAGAGAAGATTCTACAGACTACAAAACAATGGGTACGCACTCATTGAAGGAGTCCTGTTCGAAAGGAAATTCAATGACATTCTATTGCGGTGTGTCACCATGGAGAAATTGAAGAAGATCCTCTACACTTTCCACAGTAGTCCCACGGGAAGACACTTCTCTGCGAAGACCACTACCATCAAAATCATGTGCATTGGGTACTTCTGGCCATGCTATTCAATGACTCATACTCCTTGGTAAAAGCCTGCAAGGAATGCCAATTCTTCGCGCCAAGGAGGAAAAACTTCACAATGCCTCTCAACCCGATAGTGGTTGATGAGTCATTTGCACAATGTGGCCTCAATTTCATCAGGATGATCAATCCTACCTCCAACACTGGACATAAATGGATTCTAACGGTGACAGACTACTTCAACAGGTGGGTCGAAGTCATACCCCTAAAGAATGCGATGGAGACAGAGATTGTGGACTTTCTTGAGGGGCTAGTAACAAGATTCGACCCACCAAAGACCATCATTTCCAACAACACCAAGGATTTCCTAGGCTCTTAGGTATGCCAATTCGCACTCACACATGCCATATTCTTGAAAACGTCATCAAATTACTACCCATAGTAGAACAGTCTGACTGAGTCGATTAACAAAAATTTAGTCAGACTCATCAAAAGTATTGGGTCAAATCATCAAAAGGAATGGCATAAAAACCTTCAGGCAACACTTTGGGCTGACCGCATAACTCCCAAGCAAGTCCTCAAGACTTCACTATATGAGCTAGTGTATGGGAAAGAAGTGTTATTGCCTATCTCCATGGAGATTCCGGTGCTGCAACTGCTCAAATCTCTCGAGGTAGAACAAAATGGCGCCATGGAGGTTCGGCTAGCCGAGTTGGTAGAAGTATAGGAAAAGAGGGAAAAGGCCCTGATAGCCATGTCCAACCACCAACAGGTGGTTAAAATATGGTTTGATAAGAAAGCTTCAGACCAGGGTCTAAGGTGTGGGGACCTAGTATTAAAATTCAATGAAAGGGCTGCGAAGCCTGGTCAACATGGAAAGTTCGACAGCCTATGGGAAGGCCCGTTCAAAATAATCTAGTGCAAACAACATAATGAATTTTAATTAGAGAACATGAAAAATGAAGCATTGGGGATTCCGGTTAATGAGATTCACCTAAAATTGTTTAATTAAAGCTTCAGTATTATTCTGCCAGTGTAAATATGTAAGTATTGTAATTATTTTCTTTTGTGTTTTTCATCAGCCGATCTTTCAATTAATTTCATCTATGCAGGAAGTAGAAATAAATGGAACCTATTATTGCAAAAAGCGAAGAGAACTAACATGCAACTCATGAAGCAGAGAAAAGTGACACCCATATGCAAAATTGAAATGAGCACATATGTGCAGTAAAAGAAAAGAGAACCCGCATTGCAAAATCAAAAGGCATAGGAGACAAAAGTTTAATATAAGCTTCATATTCATTATATACGGAAATATATACTTTGGTAATACATTTCAAAATGGCTATGCGGCCATATTTTAAAAATATATCTATATCTTCTATAGCTTCTTGATATATATATGCGATAAGGCCTTTTTGAGGCATATATACAAAAACGGATTAACAAAGTGATGATTTCTTAAAACATAAATTTTTTTTTAGTCTCGAATAGGAGCAAGGGAAGCATCAACAACAACGTCTAGAATTACTTCATCAGTAGGAATAGCAGTAGGAGTATCAGCAACAGTAGTGTCCATAGGAGCAATGGCGAGTGGTAGAGGGAACACCAAGTTCCTGAAGTCAGTGTACTAGTCAACATTGTAGCAGCGAAAAAGGAAGTGGCAAGCATAGGTCACCCTTTGACGGTGCTCTTCATGGGACTGCGACTTAGGAATGGTACCCATGCACCAATGTATTTGTGAAGGTCACTCGCCATTGGAAGGCCCAAACCAAATGCAACATTTTCCACCACCTCGCCTAGGCCTCCAAGGTACTTCTTCGGGAAGATTTCCAGTACAAGGTGAAGAATTAGTGGCTTGAGAACTTGAATATCAAGGATAGAGACAATAAAGTGTGAACACACGCTAGTATTGACCTGGTATTTATCCTCATATTCAATACAGTCCCTCCCCAGAACCCACTTCATGGCTATGATGGCCAATGAATGCTTATTCTTGGTCATTATTTTAGTCACCTATTCGAGATCTCACCAAGAAATGCTATCTGGGACCTTTTACAAACTAGCCTAATAGGGGTATTCATGGTAGCAAGCTCTATGCTACTGCCTAAGTCTAGCTCTATGCAACTGCTAATGCCAAATTTTTTCTAGCTGCCTATTATAAATTCTTCCCAAATTGCTAAGTGTGATTTTGATATTGCTTAAGTTCCTATTTATAGAAAGTGCCAAGATATGTAGGGTAATTTGCGTGGCATAAGCATGATGCTAATCGAGTACTAACTCAAAAATCCCACTAGAGCTTGCTCGAATTTCCCACCTAGTTGTGTTTGCTAGGTACGGTTTGTTGCGTACAAGATTAATAAGAGCTAATTAATTAGAATAAGTTGGTGGGAGTCCTCAATGGTAGTCTACATGACCAAATGCTGAGATGTTGTGTTTCAAGTATTTTCCAAACTCCAAGGTAGAACACAAATATTTTCAAGTACTGATTGCATATTTGGGCTTAATCATTCCTTTTGGGATATTAATTGCCAAAGCATGCAAAAGCTTAGGCTTCCTTCAATCGTTGGCTCAATTTTCAAGAAAATTGTGCTGTAGGACATCATTATCAAATATCATTATGAATTCTTGTCATTTCAAAATGACAAGGAATTCATTTCGCACAAGCAAAGAACTAGTGGTACATGCTAAATTTAATGCTAAAAGGCGAGTGTTGTTGGCTACCCAAAAAAGAAATAACTAAGTATTGCATGCAAGGAACTAACGTTGTAAAAGCTTTTTGAGGATGCTACCTAGAGAAATAGTGTTGAGCATAGACAGAGCCAAGGCTAATTGTAGAAGATTTGAGCATAGCAGAGATCTACAACAAAAGGAAAATGGCATAAAGTTCTCAAACAGAGGTGCAGGGAGAGGCAACACAAAGTTTGTTTGATGCCGTGCATGTAGTACCAACCATCTATGTCTTTGAAGATGTATCTTACGCTTCGCTTGGGATACCAGAGAAGCCAAAGTGGGTAAACACGCAGGCCTCAGAAAAGTAGAAGACCCACAGGGACCAGAGCCAAATAAAAGAGGTATGGTATAACATTTATGATCCCATCCTTGCAAAGAACCCTAAAATTTTGAGGGAAACAACCTGCGAAAGGATGAAGAAAATCAGCGACCCAAATTCTTTGGTGCAAAAGCTATGGTTCAGCGGGCTCCCACAATATATGGTCCTATTTGTGCACTACTACTCGAAGCTAGTCAATGAAGCCATTAATCATTTCAACCTGGGTACCAACACCATCGAGGGTCGTAAGCTAAAGTTAATATCTACCTAGAAGCTATCTGGAACATGCTATGCATCCCTGACCAAAGCTCCAGAGCGAAAACGATAGAGACATTCAATCTAGCAAAGGGGGAGGAAATATGGAGAACTAGAAAATATGCTCTGGATTTTTATAATAAAGAGACCCAAAGGCCTAGGGATGATTAGAAAAAGCCACCACAGATTTTGGCGGTGCACAATTCTTTCCCCGCAGATGTACAAGATGTGTTTTCAATGATGGGCTTTGTTTTTGGCCTAGACACTGACAAATATGTTCAAGAGTTTCAATTGGGTTTGGGGTTTCAGTTGCGTAAGTAGCATTCTTTTTTCTGGTATGACTTCACATAATTCATCATGGGGGAGATGCTAAGGAAAATAAGGGACTACAAAATGAAATAGAGGTTTAGGTTTCCTTCCTTGCCCACATGTTTTTGCATCAAAACCCTGGCTTCTTCAAAAAACATGTGAGATTGGCAATATTTGATGAAAATGGAATAAGAAGGCTAGTTTCTGTATGGACTCCTCTCCTCAGTTTCTATATGGACTCGTCTCCTCTCCTCTACTTATGATTATTATGCATTTTCAGATTATTTCTTGATTATGATTCTGCAAGATTTGAGTGAAGATGGCGGTCTTTACTGAATCACCACAGACTAGACAAAATACATACATAATTTCACTTTGAAATGCGACTAGTTTCTTGGAGAAGATTTCAAATTCATCTAGATGGATGGCTTTACCAGGGAACCATTCCAGTTTCGGGCATGTCTCACAAACTGGGTATTGGCCCTTGAAATGTTCCGGTAGGTATCAATTATTGACTATACTTTTTGTGAGGGACTAGCCAAGAAGAGGGGATTTTTTGTCTACCCACTGAGCTTTAAATAAGTGGTAATGGCCAAGAAGAAGACACATAAGCTGCTGGAAGTGAAGTTGGCTCATTTGGGGCTCGTGTGGATTTGTGATAAGTGGCATTACAACCTTGAAAATGACTTACCAAATGAATATGTCAAGGTAACACACAACCCTTGGCCATATTGGGAGAAGCGGTAGAGTCCCATGAAGGATTAGGATGAACTATTGGTTGATCTAGCTCATATTCCAACTGAGGATAGCAGGTTTCCATGACTTAAGTGCTACTTCCCTTCAGCAAAGTATAATGAGAAGCGCCAAATAGGGGCCACCCTTCACAATGAGCTATCGAGAAAAGAAAAATGGAGTGAGGAAAAAATTAAGGATTTCTAGATCTAGCGACAAGAAATCCAACACCTTGATGCCCCTTATCAAAGCGTGGAGATGGATGATAGATTTGATAAATTATGGAATGAAGTGCATACTGATTCTGATGCAAGTGATGATGATGATGTCGATGCAAAGGAGGCTGAAATAGATACCGAGAAAGGAAAGAAGAAGGGGGTAGAATCATAGATGACCCCAATGTGACCTATCAAGGTTTCTTCAAATGTGTGGTTCAACATATCATGTACAAGGGCCTCGATGAATCACACCTAGACTGCAAAAAGAACCAAGACAACCTCACAACAACAGTCAGAAACTGTTGAGGTGGAAGAATCCCCGCCCGTCAAACGATAGAGCACAAAAGTAGTTTATGTAGAGAGTTCACAGGAGCCCACAGCAAGCTAGAAGCCCACAACAAGCCAAGAGACTGTAGTGAGCTAGGAACCACAATCATCTGGATAGCAGGTAAATTTTGCTCCCTCTTGTCTTACTTCACAATCTTTGGTGTCCCCTGCTGTCTCTATGGTGCCCCTCACTTCAAGTGTTGGCCCTTCTTTTTCCACTTCTGTCACAATGGTCGCAGGAGGTTTCTCACAGTTCTCCTATGTGGGACCATTTCCGTTTACTCCTCCATGGAAATTTTCACCTTTCACCTCGGTCCTGTCTGCATTTGTTGTCACTTCACATTTTTCCTCCATGACCACCATTGATACCCCTCTTGCTACTACTACATCAAGCCTAGCTCAGTCCACCCAATAGATAGAGTCCTCCATGACTCTGCTATCACCACAACACCTAATGAGTCCTCCTGTTGGTTCACCAACTAGGATTTGGCATATTCCTCTATTCTCCCCACTTACAGTCAATCTTCCGAAGAAGGGAACATCCAAAACAACTACTCTTTCATTCCCTTTCGCCCTACCTCCTGGAGCACGTTTTGCAGGTGGGCTAGTTAGGTCACCAACAAAATTTTTGGCGGAGGGCGATAAAAAAAAGGAAACACAAGCTATCAGGATACAAAAGAAAAAGGCCAAGGATAATAAGAAGCCGATAGAGCCAAAGGTGCATACTATTTTCAATGAGGCTCAACAATCACTGCATTTTGCAACCATGTACCCGATCATCATCAATCCATAGGGGGAAATGCAACCCGATGATTATAGCATGTTTTCCATGGGACTCAATTTGAACATAGCCCGATCACACTTGAAAAAGTTGAGCTCATGGAAGAAACACAGCAGGTGGTGACCACTGACTTTCTTAAGTCCGGTCACTAATTGGAGAAGAAAGAAGAGGAGCTGAAACTTGTAAAGGAGAGGATTGATGTCCTGCTAGCAAAGGACAAGATGAGAGAAGCAGAATTTGTGCCCTTATCAAAGAAATTGCAGACAAAGCAGGCCAAGCTCCGAGAGGAGCTTGAAAAATTCCAATCCAATGATTCCAACTTGGTCACCGAGTTGCGACAGAAAAACAAATAATTTTGCAGAGCCAGTTTGCTCGGGTGGAGCAAGAGATGCAACGAAAAAATAAGGAGTTTGAACATTAGCGCACTTAATTAGAGTAGAAAATACAGTAGAAGAGCAAAAAATTTGAAGACCAACAGACTCAATTGGAGAACGAGGTCCAAGAGATACATTCTTCCCTTGAAGAGGAATCAACGAACAAAAATCCGGCTAAAGAAAAATGGCTTGCCAAGTGGAAGACTTTGTTAGAGCAACTTTCAGCCTCAAACAAAAAGATTGCAGAATTGAAACAAAATGTTAGTTCAAGAGATGCAGAGATTAGCTCTTTGAAGAGTCTTCCCCAAACCCCTGCTACCTAGTTGGACCTCCTTCTAGTAGCTCAATAATTATACATTTCATATTGAGAAAAGGTCAAGGCCTTTTTCCTGACCCTTCAGTCGATGCTCCAATTTATGGTAGAGGCAATAAGCTTGGGAAGGGAAGTTTGTGGAGCAATTGAGTGGTTCCTACAAATAATCATGGAGAAGGTTCTTGAGGTGAAAAATTTGCTGGATAAGCTATAAATGGTCTCAGATGAGAACTTAGCAAACACAAGGATCAGGGATAGGAAGGTTGCTGCCAAAACAAAAAATAGGTTCATCCTCTACCATGCAACCATCCTCCATGCTAGCAAGTGCGTTGCCACATTGGACCAGACCATGAATAGCATGTGAGCTAGGTTCTCCCAACTAACTCAGATGGGCTTACCCTCCTCGTTTCTTTCCAAGGACTTGGTGGCTACTACGGAGAAGATTACGACAAAAATAGAAGAGAAGCAACAATACACATCTGCTTTCTAAAGCTTCAGTCAACCCCCTACTGCAACAAATATTGAAGGCATCACTTATCAGATTGCGCGCCTACTCTTCCAACTTGAGTCTAGGGCCAATATATTCATGACGCTACCTTACAAAGAAATGATTGATCTAAGTGGAGAGTAAGAGAATTTGTGTGACATATCAACACCATCTGAGGTTGACTGACTACCTCTGTAGGCCACTCTCTCTAAGCTTTGATTGCGTCACCCAATGAATAGGACTCTATTCTACAAGCCAGAATATTTTTAGGTTCCTCATTCTATAGGCGAAATGCCACTGATAGTCACGAAAAGCTGTGGATACATAAATTCCTCGAAGCTCCCTCTGGGTAGTTTTTGTTTTTGTTAAGTATCAGCCCATGCCTCACCTATTTGAACATCATCGGGCCCCTTTTTATAGAATTTTGAACATCCACTGTCACCACGTGTCTGCCAAGCGCTCCTCGCAGGGAATACTTCCTTCTCTCTCCTACCAACTTCTATCATGCTTCCACATGTCATCACCACCAAAACTTCAAAGCTGCTTCCATTCGCTTCTTGTTCGGGCCCTGTCTGCGTGCCACATAATGTTTATTAACGTTCACTTTTTGGGTGGACCCCACAGTCAACGCCAATAGTATGGATTCCTCCACACGTCTTCCTCGCACAACTTTTAATCATAAAATGAAAAGATCAAACCACAGGCTTCGACTTGCAGCCACATGTCTCTTTCACGGGGACTTCATTGAAGGGAAGGAGAGAGCGAACATCGTGCGCCACCAGCCTACTGCATGTCTTATCTGACTAAATGATTTGGTGACACTTGTCTGCACAAGGGGTTTGCTGGACCACTGGGCCATCATTCCGAGGGGATGCATCTATTTGGGGAATGACTGCATTCCATGGCCCAAATATTTTCTATTGCAATGACCAAGGGAAATCATTGCTTTGGGTATCTTTGCCTTATGATGATGGAATCTTTTTTGTTATTAACTCACCAGGCGGTAGGATTTTTACCTATATATACTACTTCTTCCTTTGAAAAATGAGTTCAAAAGATACAAAAAAATTAGGGAAAAGACACCAAGCCTTTTGTAAATTGCTTTTAGATTATCGTATAAGACTATCACACTGTGCCATTACTCGACCTTTCTATAAGTCTTGGCGCATCACCTTAGACTTTATTTTTTATATCTCCTTCCTTTTCCTATTACAAAACCCCAATTATAGAATAAGCCAACTTCTTAAAAAATCTAGAGGTCACTCAGTTTAGCCCAATTGGTCCCTCCGTTAACTGAGTTTCCCATAAAGGCTGTTGCCTTGCAATTTTTGGGCATCAACACACATATTTTCAGAAAATTCTAATGATTTAAGCCTTAAAAAGTTTTGTTGTGTATGTTTTGCACACATGCCCTGCCATAGGCAGGGACCCCCTTTTTTTTGCTCCCGATAGGATGCTTTGCTCTTGTCTTGTTTTGCGCGCCCCATTTTCCAAGCCCAAATTGGTCATGTGCCATCAAATGATCAAATTACCCTTACCAAATTCACCTACTTAGGGAATTCAAATCCGTAGAGAAATAAAGTTTCCCGTCCCCTTTATGCTTTTTGTCTTATTCCTATTGTTTGGAAACATCCATGGACCCCTGCCGGTCCGGTTTCCACATTTTTGACTTTGGGGCCAACCTTTTTGGGATTTGGGATGTGTTTGATGTGCTTAAATGAACTGCCAAGGTTTCGTCAACATTCGGTTAAGTTTCGGTGGTTCCAGAGCTTCACCCCCTTTGGCTGTTTTGGAACATCCGTGGAGCCCCAGCGGCCTGGCCTCCGAAGCCCGGCCCCTCTGTGGCCATTTCCAGGACTCCATCCCTCTTTGGCCATTTTGAATATCCGTGGAGCCCCAACGGCCCGACCTCCGGAGCCTAGACCCTCCGTGGCCGTTTCTGGGACTTCGTCCCTCCGTGGCCGTTTTGGAAACATCCGTGGACCCTCGTCGCTCCGATTTCCACATTTTTGACTTTGGGGCCAACCGTTTTTGGATTTGGGATGTGTTTGGGGTCCCTAAGTGAACTGCCAAAGTTTCGTTAATGTTCTGTAAAGTCTCGGTGGTTTCAGAACTTTCCCTCCAGAATTCCCTTCCTCTTTGGTTGTTTGGAAACATCCGTGGACCCCCATCGCTTCGGTTTCCACATTTTTGACTTTGGGGCCAACCTTTTTTGGATTTGGGATGTGTTTGATGTGCTTAAATGAATTGCAAAGGTTTCGTCAACATTCGGTTAAGTTTCGGTGGTTCCAAAGCTTCGTCCCCCTTTGGTTGTTTTGGAACATCCGTGGAGCCTCGGCGGCCTTGCCTCCGGAGCCCAACCCCTCTGTGGCAGTTTCTGGGATTCCGTCTCTCCGTGGCCATTTCCGGGACTCTGTCCCTCCGCGGCCATTTTGAACATCTGTCGGCCCCCGACGACCCAGCCTCTGGAGCCTAGCCCCTCCGTGGCCGTTTCCGGGACTCTGTCTGTCTGTGGCGGTTTTGAGCTTCCAATTTTTGTAAAATGAGTCCAATTTTAAGGAGGTTTTCTAGGCACTCTTCCTTCCCCTTTTCCCATGTGCTATAATTGAAAAATCTTAGTTTTGCTATGTTTTGTGAGGTCCAGGAACTTCCCTTCCGGTTTGCTGTCCCTTGTTCGCTGCCTGCTCCCTTGGGCCTGCATTGATGTTTTCGATCCAAATGAGCCCCAAATATGAATATTATGATTTTTTGATGATGCATGGATGGATCTAACAAGGATTTTGCAAGGATTGACTAACGTTTTCCTTAATTTGTGTATGAAAGCACTTACGACACTTCATGTATGCAGGATTCAAGGAGCCTACTGCAGGTCTGTCATGAGACCCATCGAGAAAGCTAATCAAGGAATACGCATAGCTCCTCTCACCATTCATTTCATGTTCGCTTCTCCCCCTAGCACCCACCAACAGGGTCGACGTTAGAAGAAGGCATGTGCCAAGGAAATCAAGGACAAAAATGCAAGGCGGTGGCCTTGAAGAAAGCATAAGGGAGTTGTCCGCTCGAATCAGGGGTAACCAATCCATTGATGCCAATTGTCAACGGGCTCGTTTGATCCAAGAAAGAACCTTGCAAACACATCAAGTAAGAAGACAACTTTTAAGCAGTTTTAGCTACAGTAAAAGGGCAATCAGCTAAATGACAAAACTGCTCCAACACCTGGGCACTAGATGACAAAAAAGGGAAAAGACAAGGAATGTATTTTTAATTGTTGAATATTGTGGGGTAGGTGAAACCCTAATGTAATCAAATCTGGGCCATTCATTGCAAATTGATCCTAGCCATTCATTCGGGCTTTGGAAAACTATAAATAGGGGCTTGCCCCTCATTTGTAAGGGTTGGAGAGCTGTTGTAAAAAGCATTTGTAGCAATAGAAGATAGCATTGCATGATTTTATGGATGTTCTCTTTGATTTTTCTCATCTTGCATGCATGGTTTTTCCTTCCATGTTAGTTTTAGTATTAGTTTCTTGAATGGCTGTCATGATGGTGTTGCTGTTATAGTATTTGATGAACTACCAGCCCATACTTTTAGCACTTGTTGATGACAAGCTGTTGTGCAAAGTTAGCCTGGGCTTCTTTCTGTCATTGCTACAATCTAGTTCAATTACATGTTCATGATGTGTGTGTAATTTAAAAATCAGCAAACCTTAGAAGATTGCACTGGTTTTGTGTAGCTGTAGGTTTCTCTTGGTCAAGCAAAACTCAGTTTAGGAAGCCTGTCTACTTTAGCAGCCACCATTGTTACTGTTCATTCGTAGTTTAGGATTAGAACAGTTTTATTAACCCTTCTCCTTTTTCTATTTCTTTTAATCCTTGGTTAGAGTAGGACCCAAAGCATCACCATGAAGCTAAATCAGATGAACTTGATGAGTTTCAGCTTGCTATTTTGAGTGGACAGCCAATGTTCATTCACTTTCAGCACTTTGAAACTACATTTGCAAACCCAACTTCCCATGCTTTGTAACTCATCCGTAAGACCGCCTTGTGATTCTAGCAAATCAGATCAAACAATTGAGATATTCCAAGCAATATCAAGACCTGACATTAGAGACCTTGGGATAGTGTTTTGTAATCTGATTGTGGAAGATTGTCTTTCAAGAGAGGTAGTGCACCTACGCACTGCCTGTGTTGAGAAGTGCATAAAAAACACATCAACAAGTTTAATTTAAATCATTCCAATTAAATAGGGTTTGATCAAACTACCTTAGATCAAACCCCCTTGGATAGAACCCCACTAGTTTTAAACCATACCTATAACGAAGTCTCCTTTACACCTATCAAAATGTGAGAAAAATCACTTTTGATTTACCTTTTGGGGGATCAAATGAATTCATTTAAAATTTATTTTTTGTAAGTATGCAGTCCTTATTATAAGCTTCCCAAAAAGTATAATTTTAAATAAATTTAATTTAATTATTATATTTATTTTTTTATTTCTTATGAATGTAGGTTTTTCACTGAAAATCAAGCTCTTTGTTCTACACATGTGGAAAAATAGAAGATTATCACAAAAAAAATTGAAAAATATGAGTGCACCAGACATTGAATTCCTTGATCTAAAAAAATAAATTGAATTTTGATACATGTACAAAAAAAATTGTGTTATACGACCTACCTATGTCTGAATTATAATTGGTTTGACTTCAAAACTTGATTAAGGAAAAAATATTCAATAAAACACATGAAACCAATTGGAACCACTAGATATCGTAGTTACAAATCTAAATTCAAAAAAAAAAGAATTTTATCCTTCATAGAAAAAAAATTGTGTTATATGGTGAGTGTTACTCCTTGAAAATGGTGTTTACTAAAAAAAACTAGTTTTTGAAGGAGATATAAAAGGAAGTGCAATCTAATTCCAAAATTTCTAAAAAATATATATTTAGAATCTATAGACAAAATGTCACAAATCACTGGTTTGCATCATCTTCAAATTCCTCACGGTTTAGCCGCTATAGGTGACTGAAAATGAAGATTTAGTTAGAAAAAAATAGTTCAATGTCCAATTTGGCCAAAAATTGTAAACCAGTATTGTGGGATCACCATTTTACAATCAGGTGGGCCTCTTTATTAAACCTTGGCATGCTAGATTTAACTCGGTAGAGGAGCTCACTTCTAGGGTCTTGATTTGGGTCCACCTCCCTTGTTTTCCTTTAGAATGCTAGAGAGGTGATATATTACATATCATAGCCCTATTGCTTGGGAAGCCTATTGGTCCTTCTCAACAAACAATAAATAAGAGGGTTCTTTCTTATGCTCAGATGTGTGTTGAAATTGAATTGAATAATCTGCTTCCAAATTCTATTGATATGAGTATTGGCTCATCTTCTTGGACTCAATAATTAGATTATGAAGAATTTTTGTTTAGGTGTTGTCTATGCCATGAATATGGTCATCTTCAATGGAAGTTCCCCCATGCTTCATATGCTGCTGGTTTGAGTAATGGTCCTCCTCTTTCTGGAACGAAGTTGGACAAGGGTAAGACCCCCATGCAAGGGGTGGAGGATGATAAGGAGGATTCATCCAAGTTAAGGCTCATAATAGGGGTAGGGGTCAAAAGAGAACCATTAAGGATATGTAGGAAGAGGATACTTTTAATAGGTTTGAAGCTTTAGAGGAGTTGGCTCAGGAAGAAGGGGTACCCTTGGAATTTTAGGTGACTAATGGCTCCTTTCTGGTGTGTAACCTAGGAGGCCATCCCAGTGTTGTTTCCAATCCAACTTAGGCTGGTGTGTAGGGGATTCAAATGGACATGTATGGATATCCAACCCGCTGCTACTATTCATGGGGAGTTCAGCTTGGGGCCAGAGGCTTTTAGAGGTTTTGTTACCATTGGTCTAGGTCACTTTGGTGAGAAGAGTGCTCCTGACCCAAGAAAAATCAAGCCTTCCTCTCCTGCTTTGGGTCTACTGCAAAAGCCTTGAAAAAAAGGGGATTTTGAGAAGGCTCCCAAGATTGGTAGAAAGAAGGATCAAGAAAAGGTTAAGCTAATTAGTGAAACATTGGTGGAGTCTGGATTGATGAGGACTATTGATTCTCACTTATCCCAACCTCAACAATGATTGTGCTCTCTTGGAATGTGAGGGACCTATGAATAACATCCCTAGAAAAAAGGATATTCGTGAATTGATTTGAGTTCATTCTCCATATTTGGTTTTTCTTCAAGAGACCAAGCTGTCTATTGAAGGTATGTTGAATATGACTCCAAAGATCTAGAGTAGAGGTCAGTGCTAGTGTGTGGATGCACACGGTAGCTCGAGCAATGTGGTTTGTTTATGGGATTAGCATAGAGTTTATCTAGTATGGTGGATATCCAATAGGTATTCTATTTATCAAGTGTTGCTTCTCATTTAGAGTCAGGGGAAAGAATTCTTCTCTCCAACATTTATGCTCCTACAGATTTCCATGTAAGACTCAGCTGTGGGCTCATGTTTGGTATGTGCATTCTTTAGATCCGTTTCTTCCTTGGATTGTGGTGGGAGATTTCAATATTGTCTCTTCTTTGGAGGAGAAGAGGGGTGGAAATGCTCACTTGGATACCTCTTCAAATCAACTAAGGAACAGTGTTGATCTTCTAAATCTAGTGGACATCAGGCCTACTAATGGCATAATTACTTGGAATAATAGGAGAAGTGGGGAAGTAGCTATCTCTGAAAGTTTGGATAGATTTTTAGTGTCTAGATTTTGGGTTGGTGATAGGTGGATGATTAACTCTAAGATTTTGGATTGGCGTGGGTGTGTGATCCCATAATAGTGGTTTACAATTTTTGGCCAAATTGGACACTGAAATAATTTTTTTAACTAAATCTTCACTTTCGAGCACCTATAGCAGCTAAACTGTGATGAATTTGAAGATGATGCGAACTAGAGTTTCATGAAATTTTGTCTATAGATTCTAAATATGTTTTTTTCAAAATTTTTGGAATCCGATTGCACTTCTTTTTCCATCTCCCTCAAAAACTAGTTTTTTTCTTTTCAGAAAATGACATTTTTAAAAAGTGACACTCACTGTATAATGCATAAATTTTTTTCCATGAAGGATAAAATTCTAATTCTTTAAAATTTAGATTTGTAACTCTAATATCTAGTGCTTCCACTTGGTTAGATAGTTTTTTATTGAATATTTTTTCATTAATCAAGTTTTGAAGTTAGACTAATTACAATTCAAACATAACACAACCGTATAACGCGTAACTTTTTTTGTATGTATCAAAATTCATTATTTTTCTTTTTGTTGGATCAAGGACTTCAATATCTGGTGCACTCATATTTTTCAAATTTTTCTTTTGATAATTTTCTATTTTTCCACGTGTAGAACAAAGAGCTTGATTTTCGGTGAAAAACCTCCATTCACAAGAAATAAAAAATAAATATAATAATAAAATTAAATTTATTTAGAATTATACTTTTTGGGAAGCTTATGATAAGGAATACATACTTACAAAAAAAAATGTTGAATGAATTCATTTGATCCCTCAAAAGGTAAATCAAAAGTGGTTTTTTATCAGTATTTTGATAGGTGTAAAGGAGACTCTGTTATAGGTATGGTTTAAAACTAGCAGGGTTCTATCCAAGGGGTTTTATCTAAGGTATTTTGATCAAACCCTCTTCTATTGGAATGCTTTAAATGAAATTTTTTAAGGCTTAAATCATTATATTTTCTAAAAATATGTGATTTCAACAAAAATCAGAATCTCCAAGAAATTGTAAACAAGCTTTGTGGGATCACCCGATCATTGGCCGATCAAAATCTTAGTGGTTTTCACCAATTATTCTAGAAAGCAGTCTCTTAGATTTCAACTCATGTGGCTTAGAGATGTGACTCTTCATGACCTAGTTCCTGGTTGGTGGCAAGTGGGGAAGCCGACTCATGGTACTGCTATGTATTCTTTCTCCAAGAAACTTCAATATGTTAAATATTGCTTGGAACGATGAAGCCGACAACATTTTGGTAATTTTTTTTAGGCTAAGAGGGTTGCCCAAGATCACTTGGATTCCATTACCAGGAAGATTCATGATCAGGGCCTCATTGAGGAGATTAGCAAGCAGGAAGTTGTGGTGGTGAAAGAGGTGGAAGAATGGGAATTAAGGGAGGATATTTTTTGGAAGAAAAAGTCTTGAATAGATTGGCTATAGGAGGGAAACATGAACATTTCCTTCTTTCATAATTCTATTAAGGATAGAAGATAGAGGAATTTCATCTCTTCCCTTTTGTCTTTGGAAGGTTCTCTCCTTTCCTCGTCTATTGAGATTTTAGAAGAATCTATTCTCTTCTTCTTGGCCTTGTTTTTAGAAGATTCCCCTCTTGTGGTGGAGGAAGAAGTGACGATCTTGGATAGTATACCGCCCTTGGTTACGAGTGAGATGAATGAATTTATGCTCAAGTCAATCTCTCTTCAGGAGTTGGAGGATATTGTGTTTTAGATGAAAAAAGGGAAGGCACCTGGGTTAAATGGGTTCCTGGTGGAATTATTTCAGGAGTTATGGGAGGTTATCAAGTGGGATCTTCTAGCAGTTGTCCAGGAATCACAATAGAACAAGCAAATGCTGAAGGCCATGAATGCAATTTTTTTGGCTCTTATCCCAAAAAGAGAGGGAGCTAATTCTCTAGATATTTTCATACCAATAGCCCTTTGCAATGTGGTGTATAAGATAATCACAAAGCTGATTGTAGAACGTCTAAAGCCTTGGTTGAGCAGGTTAATTTTTAATGAGCAAGGTGGTTTTGTTGCTGGTAGATAAATCCTCAATGGGGTTATTATTGCGACTAGAACTATTCACTCTATGGCCTTTCCCAGAGAGAAGTCCATGTTCATCAAGCTAGATATGGCCAAAGCTTATAATCGGGTTAAATGGGCCTTCTTATTCAAGATCCTGAAGGCTTTTGGTTTTGATAATGATTGGATTGAGTGGGTTAGGAGTTGTGTCACCTCCTCCTCCTTTGTTCTGGTCAATGGTGAACCCATGGAGCTATTTGCTGCTACAAGAGGCCTTCGACAATGTTTTCCTTTATCCCTCTACTTATTCATTCTAATGGCCGAGGGTTTAGGGAGATTCATTAGAGTGTGGAGTCGAGTCTTATCCAAGGTTGGAATTGGAGAAATCAAATCCCACCAATCCAATCTGCGGTTTGTGTATGACATTGCTTTGATGGGCTTGGCCAGAGTTGCTGAAGCTGTCGCCTTGCGGAAGGCTCTGGATTGTTGTTTGGATACCTTGGGACAAATGATTAATGAGGGTAAATCCTTCACTTATTTCTTTAATACTCCTAAGCTTATTGAGAGGAGAATTGCAAGAATTCTTAGACTCTAGATTGGCTCGCTTCCTTTTGTGTATCTTGGCATCCCTCTATCTGTTTGTTTTCTCCCCAAGTTGTTTTAATGGCAGGATGTGATTGATGATTTCTAGAATAAAGTTAGTCACTGGACCTGTAGGTGGCTCTCCTATGTGGGTAGAGTGACTCTTTTGAAGTCGTTGATTCAGGCTCTTCCTCTATACAGGTGCTTTGTGTTGTCAACCCCTCCATGTTTTATTAAATATTTTGAGCGTCTCTCCTACCAATTTCTTTGGTTTGGTAATCTCCTCTAGAGGAAGCGAAGCCTTGTTAAGTGGGATTCCTCTTGTACCTAGCCTAAGCATGAAGGTGGTCTGGGTTTGCGTTGGGTGGATTTTAATGGTCAGGCTTTAGTTGCTAAGTTGTACTGAAGATGGTGTTCTCAATAGCATCAATTATGTGCGAAAATCCTTACTGTTAAATATTTTGAGGTTGTGGAGGGTGTTGATGTTCCTCGGTTTAGCTTGGAGGGAAAGGGTTCTATGATTTGAGGTACCCTCAAAAGAGGGGCTAAGCTACTTAAGCAAGGGTTGTTTTGGATTTGCAATAGTGGTCTTGATGCTCTATTTTGGTTTTATTCATGGGATGGGCATCCTCCCATGTTATGTCATCTCATCCTCACTTGCAGTATTTTTGTCGTCACTTCTTGGATGTTGGTTGGAGTCAGGTGGCTGATTTCAAGTTTCCTTTGGGTTTGGACCAGGCTAATGTGTGCAGGTGGAAGGACCCTCAAGAATGGCCCCATGGGGGCTTGACTAAGGACCATCAAGAAATAGCTACTATTTTGGTTGGTAATATTTTTAACTATCTTTTGGGGAGATATGTTCTGGCCTGGGGGCATGATCCGAAAGGAAAGTTCTCTGTGGATTCTAGGTATCGAGTGCTGAACGAGTAGGATTTTAGGAATTTGGTGGTCTTGTGGTGGAAACAAGTTTGGAATAAATTTTCTTGGCCTAAATGTAATTTCCATGCTTGTCTTGTGGTCCAACAAAGATGCCTAACATGGAAGAATATTAGGAAGCATGGTTTTCAAGGACCTTCTAGGTGTGTCATGTGCAATTGTCAAGAAGAGTGTACTTCTCACCTCTTTTTGCAGTTCCCCTTTTCTAATAAGATTTGGAAACTATTGGTGGAGTGTGTGGGGCCTGTCATGTAGGCATGCTTTTTGTTTGGATGAATTCTAGAAAGGGCTTGGAACTCCTCCTATCAAGTCTTCTTTTCTTCATATTGCTTGGAATATAGGCCCTAGCCTTATTATCTAGCACATCTGGTTGAAGTGAATTGCATGATATTTTTGGATAAGAAGCTTCTAGTGGAACAACTTTGGATGAGAATCTTGGAGGGTATCTAGGAGACTCTGGAAACCAAGTGCGATCTATCTATCTTGGTGGAGCTTGGTGATTTGGGTGTGGTCAAAACTTTGGGACTTTCTGTGGGTGGTAAGAGTGGCCTATTTCCTTGGAAGAGATGGGGTGGAAGGGAGAGGATCCAGTAGAGAGGTCATTGGCACCCCCCTTCAGATGGTGTTTTGAAGATAAACACGAACGGGTCATCTAGAGGTAATCCTAGACAAGTCGGGGTTGGTGGTATTGATAGGGATAGCTTGGGGGTTGTGGTTTTCCTATTTTCAATATATAAATGTTAGCAAAATAGTAATTTCATGGAGTCTCTTTCTATCCTTTTGTCTTTAGAGTGGGCTTATGCCCTTGGTTGGAGGAGTATTGTGCGTGAGTCAGATTCCCAAGTTGTCATTGACATGCTGAATATGGGTCACCTTGACGATGTGAGTTGGTAGCTACTGGTTGTGGCTAGGAAAATCATTGCTCTTGGTGGGTTGATGGAGTCTATCACCTTTTTCCATATCCCATGTGAATGAAATAAGGTGGTAGATGGCTTGGCAAGATGGAAATCTAAGTGGATGGGTACCTGGAGTGTGGATGATTGGGTCCCTAAGGACCTTTCTCAGGTGTTGGAATATTTGGTTATGGAGGATATGAGATATTTTTTGGGTGTTGATTGATGGATTTGGTGGTGCCTTTTGACCCTTGGGGGGTTGGTTGTTCTTTATGGCTTTGTACTATTTTCTTGGATCAATAAAGTTTTTACCCTCTTTTATTTAAAATAATAATAATAATAATAATAATAATAATAATAATAATAATAATTATAGAACAAATATATTTTGAATTTAAATTAAACCTTAAACTCAAAATCTAAATTATAAGTTATAAAGCGAGATAACAAGAGAGAGAGAGATAGAGAAACTAACTTTTGATTTGTTGTTTGATTCCAATAATCCCTATATCTATCTCTCTATCTCCCACTCTTTTTATCCCTCTCCCTATCACTCACTCTTTCTATATCTCTCTACTTCTTTATTCTCTCTCCATTTCTTTCCCTCTCCCTCCCTCTTTATCTCTATCTCCATATTTCTTTCATTCTCTCTCACACACACCTTGTTTCTCTCCTTATCTCTATCTCTATATCTTTCTCTCTCTCTCTCTCTCTCACACACACACACACTCCTTGTTTCTTTCCCTCTCTCTATTACTTATCTCTACCATTTCCTTTATCTCCAAATCTTGCCCCCTCTATCTCTATCTTCCAATATCTCCCTTTCTCTCTCTCTCTCTCCCTCTCTATCTATATTTCATTATCTTTATCTCTCTCTTATTCACTCCATCTCTCCCTCCATCTTTCCTTCCATCTCTCTATCTCTCTCTCTATATATATCCCTCTCACTACCTCTCTGACTATATCACTTCGTATATCTTTATATTTCTATATCTCCATCTCCCCCTCTCTCATTGTCTCCCTCTCTATCTCTATTTTTCCCTCTCCCTCTTCCTCTCTCATTCCATCTCTATCTCTCTAGATTTATTTCTCTCTCTCTCTCTCTCATACACACACCCCCTCTATCTTTCCCAACTTATATCTATCTCTATATATCTCCTTTCTATCCATATCTCTGCCTCTTTCTCTCCCTATCTCTCCGTCTCTCACTATCACCCCCTCTTTCTATCTTTCTACTTCTCCCCTTCCCTCTCTCTATTTGTCTCTCTCTCCATATCTCTCTCTCATATACAAACACACTCCCTATTTCTCTCCCTGTCTCTATCTCTCTCTATCTCTCTCTATCTCTATCTCTCTCCCTCTCTCTCTCTCCCTCTCTTTATACATCTCTCTCTATTACTTTTCTTTGTCACACTCTTTCTCTCACTCATGCCCCCTCTATTTATATATTCCTATCTCTTCCTCGCCCTCTCTATCTATATCTCGTTATCTCTACCTCTCTCTCTTATTCATTCCACCTCTCTTTCTCTCTCTCTCTAGCTCCCTCTCCTCTCATTATATCTTTTTATCCATATATCTTACCTTTATCTCCCTATCTCTCTCTCCCTATCCATCTCTATCTCTCTATCTTGCTCTATCTACATCACTTCGTCTTTCTCTCATTCACTCTATCTCTCCCTCCATCTCTCCTACTCTATATCTCACTCTCTCTCTATCTTACCATCAATACTAGTCTCTATCTCTCCATCTCCCTCTTCCTCTATGTCTCTCTATCTCCCATCTCTCTCTATCTTTATCTCTTCCTCTCCCTCCCTCTATCTCTCTATCAATAGACCAATTTTTTCTCTAATTTATTGTCCATACCTCTTCGACGTACCAATTGCACACCTAGGTGTGATTGCTAGTTTATTAATTTTGGGTTCCGACACATCTATACATCCTTTCTTTACCATATGGAAAATTCAAAATTGAAATTTTAAACAGACAAACTATATATATACCAGAACTGCCTTGGTAGGATTTGTAACTCTTTTTTGGGGAGAGATGTTATGGCCTGGGGGCATGATCCGAAAGGAAAGTTCTCTATGGATTCTGGGTATTGAGTGCTGGACAAGTAGGATTTTAGGAATTTAGTGGTTTGGAGGTGGAAACAAGTTTGGAATAAATTTTCTTGGCCTAATTGTAATTTTTGTGCTTGTCTTGTGGTCCAACAAAGATGCCTAACATGGAAGAATATTAGGAAGCATGGTTTTCAAGGACCTTCTAGGTGTTTCATGTGCAATTGTCAAGAAGAGTGTACTTCTCACCTCTTTTTGCAGTTCCCCTTTGCTAATAAGATTTGGAAACTATTGGTGGAGTGTTTGGGGCCTGTCATGTAGGCATGCTTGTTCTTTGGATGAATACTAGAAAGGGCTTGGGACTCCTCCTATCAAGTCTTCTTTTCTTCATATTGCTTGGAATATAGGCCCTAGCCTTATTATCTAGCACATCTGGTTGAAGTGCAATTACATGATCTTTTTGGATAAGAAGCTTCTAGTGGAACAACTTTGGATGAGAATCTTGGAGGGTATCTAGGAGACTCTGGAAACCAAGTGCGATCTATCTGTCTTGGTGGAGCCTGGTGATTTGGGTGTGGTCAAAACTTTGGGACTTTCTATGGGTGGTAAGAGTGGCCTATTTCCTTGGAAGAAATGGGGTGGAAGGGAGAGGATCCAATAGAGAGGTCATTGGCACCCCCCTTCAAATAGTGTTTTGAATATAAACACGAACGAGTCATCTAGAGGTAATCCTGGAAATGTCCGGGTTGGTGGTATTGATAAGGATAGCTCGGGGGTTGTGGTTTTCCTCTTTTCAATATATAAAGGTTAGCAAAATAATAATTTCATAGAGTCTCTCGCTATCCTTTTGGCTTTAGAGTGGGCTTATTCCCCCGATTGGAGGAGTATTACATACGTGAGTCAGATTCCCAAGTTGTCATTGACATGCTGAATAAGGGCCACCTTGATAATGTGAGTTGGTAGCTAGTGGTTGTGGCTAGGAAAATCATTGCTCTTGGTGGGTTGATGGAGTCTATCACCTTTTTCCATATCCCACATGAATGGAATAAGGTGGTAGATGGCTTGGCAAGATGGAAATCTAAGTGGATGGGTACCTGGAGTGTGGATGATTGGGGAAGCCTCCCTAAGGACCTTTCTCAGGTGTTGGAATATTTGGTTATGGAGCATATGAGATATTTTTTGGGTGTTGATTGATGGATTTGGTAGTGCCTTTTGACCCTTGGGGGGTTGGTTGTACTTTATGGCTTTGTACTATTTTCTTGGATCAATAAATTTTTTACCCTCTTTTATTTAAAATAATAATAATAATAATTATTATTATAGAACAAATATATTTTGAATTTAAATTAAACCTTAAACTCAAAATCCAAATTATAAGTTATAAAGCGAGATAGCAAGAGAGAGAGAGATAGAGAAACTAACTTTTTATTTTTTGTTTCATGCCAATAATCCCTATATCTATCTCTCTATCTCCCCCTCTTTTTATCCCTCTCTCCCTCTCTCCCTATCGCTCCCTCTTTCTCTCTCTCTACTTCTTTATTCTCTCTCTATTTCTTCCCCTCTCCCTCCCTCTTTATCTCTATCTCCATATTTCTCTCATTCTCTCTCTCACACACCTTGTTTCTCTCCCTATCTCTATCTCTATATCTTTCTCTCTCTCTCTCTCTCACACACACACAAACACACACTCCTTGTTTCTCTCCCTCTCTCTATTACTTATCTCTATCATTTCCTTTATCTCCAACTCTTGCCCCCTCTATCTCTATCTTCCAATATCTCCCTCTCTCTCTCTCTCCCTCTCTATCTATATTTCATTATCTTTATCTCTCTCTTATTCACTCCATCTCTCCCTCCATCTTTCCTTCCATCTCTCTATCTCTCTCTCTCTATATATATATATCCCTCTCACTACCTCTCTCACTATATCACTTCCTATATCTTTATATTTCTATATCTCCATCTCCCTCTCTCTCATTGTCTCCCTCTCTATCTCTATTTTTCCCTCTCCCTCTTCCTCTCTCATTCCATCTCTATCTCTCTATATTTATTTCTCTCTCTCTCTCTCATACACACACCCCCTCTATCTTTCCCAAATTATATCTATCTCTATATGTCTCCTTTCTATCCATATCTCTGCCTCTTTCTCTCCCTATCTCTTTGTCTCTCACTATCACTCCCTCTTTCTATCTTTCTATTTCTTCCCTTCCCTCTCTCTATTTGTCTCTCTTCATATCTCTCTCACTCATATACAAACACACTCCCTATTTCTCTCTCCCTATCTCTATCTCTCTCTATCTCTATTGCTCTATATTTCCCCCTCTCTATCTCTCTCCCTCCCTCTCTCCCTCTCTTTATACATCTCTCTCTATTACTTTTCTTTGTCACACTCTTTCTCTCACTCATGCCCCCTCTATTTATATATTCCTATCTCTTCCTCGCCCTCTCTATCTATATCTCATTATCTCTACCTCTCTCTCTTATTCACTCCATCTCTCTTTCTCTCTCTCTAGCTCCCTCTCCTCTCACTATATCTTTTTATCCATATATCTTACCTCTATCTATATATCTTACTTCTATCTCCCTATCCATCTCTATCTCTCTATCTTGCTCTATCTATATCACTCCCTCTTTCTCTCATTCACTCTATCTCTCCCTCCATCTCTCCTACTCTATATCTCACTCTCTCTCTATCTTACCATCAATACCGGTCTCTATCTCTCCCTCTCCCTCTTCCTCTATGTCTCTCTATCTCCCATCTCTCTCTATCTTTATCTCTTCCTCTCCCTCCCTCTATCTCTCTATCAATAGACCAAAATTTTCCCTAATTTACCATCCATACCTCTTCGACGTACCAATTGCACACCTAGGTGTGATTGCTAGTTTATTTATTTTGGGTTCCAACACATCTATACATCCTTTCTTTACCATATGGCAAATTCAAAATTGAAATTTCAAAGAGACGAAACTATATATATATATATATAATTTTTTTTTTTAATAATTTAATATGATTATATGATTTTAATACATAATTTAATATATCATATGATGAAATAATAATATTATATTTTAATTTTTAATAATTCAGCATACTAGATTTTTTAATAAATTTTTTATTTGAATACTATCATATTTAAATTATATGATTTTTAATATAATATATAATATCATATAGACCAACACAATAATTTATATATTATATAATAAAATTATAATCTTATATTTAAATATTTAATGATTTAATATATTTTAAAAAAATAAATAAATATAATATTTAAATTATTGTGTCAAAGTAATTCTATTGATGATAAAAACACAAACACAATTAAAGCCAAAAACAAGAATTGAATTATTATTATGAATTGTGACAAGTTGATATTTTTAAACACTAAGAATCAGCAAATCCAAAAAAAATAAAAAAATATATATGATATATCCACTCTTAAATCTTATCTTTTTGAAAAACCAAAAGCAGCCATTATTGTTAACTTCCTAAAATGAATTAAAAAAACAGTTTTCTTTTTATAAAAAACTACCAGTTTTATTCGAGATTCTGCGTTTTTTTTTCCAACTAGTATTCCCATTCTAACATATCCAACCACACATTCTGCTCTCACCACCAACACAAGTTTAACATCTCTACAGTCGTAAGCTTTTCATCAGATATGCAAGATTTCGGCTCTTTATTTTCTCTTGATTTATTTAGAGGCCTGAATTGGTTCTGTTCAGTTTAATAGAAAAAATCGAGTAATATCGACAGAAGCACACAAGAGAAAACCTTAAATACATATAGAAACCTTACAAGAATTACTCAACTCGGTTTCATTTTCGATTGGAAAGTTATAGAATTTGATTATGTGAAAAATCAGTTCCGTTTAGCTGGAACACATCGACCTCAGTTTTTCATAGTTGAAGGTATGACAATGTGGCATAGCCAGATAGTTAGGGCTTTTTAACAATTGCTGTGGAACATTGACATTGTGATTTTTTCTTCCTTGATCTGAAATTTTAATCAGTATTTTAGTCTTAAATAAGTGAAAGAAAATTATGGAAGACTCTAGGATGAAGTTTATTTTTAGATCTGTAAGGAGATTTTAATTTATTCAATAAATAAAATTGCTTTAAAACGTAGCTTTAAAGTTGTTTTAAGTAATTAGCTATGGATGCACGTTTAAATGAAAACATGATGAGCCTTCTTTCGCAGTCATTTCAGCAGACAACTTTTCATCTCAGCAGAGGCAGGCGCAATTTTCATACTACGATAGGATAAGGTATGTACTTTCTACACTTTTATCGCATCGTTTCATTCTCTGCTTATGTGTTTTCTGCCCTGTATTTTATTTTCTGTGCATATGTTATAAGGTTGATTGAGCATCTTTTGTTACTAGGTTTTGGATGTTATTTTGGATGTTATTTTTGATATTCCTTTTGATAAA
Source organism: Sequoia sempervirens (assembly GCA_007258455.2). NCBI lineage: Eukaryota > Viridiplantae > Streptophyta > Pinopsida > Cupressales > Cupressaceae > Sequoia > Sequoia sempervirens. The sequence continues at coordinate 234,972,158 of VDFB02353493.1, read as the reverse complement.
TCTGTGCATATTCTATTTGTGCTGTCTTGTGTGTTTGCTTGTTCTTTGACAAACACTCAATTCGCAGTCAACCCTTCCAATCTTTATATAATTTTACATGTGTTGTTAAGTGACTTCATATCCCATCCAAAAATTGATTTAACTAATCATATTAGATCTTATAATTTGTTAGTTTTTTTCGTTAATGAGAAATGGTAATTACGTCAATAGAAGTAACTATATATAGGTGGCCAATAAATCGGTGAAAGAAAAACCAAAAAACTACATTCTATTTTTATGTATAGTGATTTTTTATTGATTTTTTTAATTGTTTAAAATGAACAGTATCACAACATTCTATTTTCATCCTTTTTAACCATAATATTTTTTATTTTTATTTTAAGTTTGATAAAAATGGGAAAAAAAACAACTCCATATATAGATTAATAAGATATCTACATTCATGGATTAGACATACAGATTTATGTAAGAGGCTTAGGTAATGATGTAAGAGGTAAAAACTTACACCCTCTCCTTCAACATACAAAAATAACTTTGAACAAAACACAGGAAGTGTTACCCCAATTTCACAATTAAAATTTATTACACATTTCATTGCCAATTAAAACGATTGCTGACAAGTTCATTTGTCAATTGAAACAATTTTAAGATTTTGCAAATAAATTGACAGGAAATTCAGTTTATTCAAATTAGAATGCTTCAATCATACATTCAAATAGATCATTGGTTTCCTTTGTTCACAAATTTTAATCTACCTTTTCATGCCACTTTTATCATTAATAATCTGCAAAATCATTAATCTCCTTGAAAATTGCAGCCTCCTTTTGTATTAGTTTATGGCTGTATGTGATCTACAAATCTTGGCACCCTAACCTTCTGCAAATTTTAATCTTTATGATTCCTCAAAATTCATGATATCTGCCCTCTCGGTTCTAGGAAAATTCACCGTCAATAATTCACCATAGAAAAATTTCACCACCAAATTTTAATCTTTATGATTCCTCAAAATTTCATAATATCTACCCTCTCCACTCTATAGAAAAATTCACCATCAACAATTCACCAATTAAAAATTCACCGTAGAAAAATTTCACCACTAAGTAAAATTCACCTGATCTTCCACGCCACTATCTATTCTCAACCTCTGTGCTATCTTTTCACTCTGCAATCTCTCTACCCACGTGCAGCCCTTTGTTTCTTTTGAATTGCATCATTAAAGTCTCCTTAGATCTGACATCTTCCAGTCATCATTTGTGCAGCCTCCTTCTCCATCGTTCCCCTGTAGCTGAGGCACAGCTTAGAAAAATCTCAATTATCTCTTCAAATTGTTCCTGCGCCTTATCACTCCCAGGCGACCTCCTTTTTCTCTTGCAGATGATAGTCTTTTTTTTTAAAATAACTCTTCAAGGCCGCCGCCCTTCCACCTTTGACTGTGTGACCATCCAAATTCCCTTGATTGGCTGCCCCTTCAACTCCCTCCAATCTGCCTGTTTCTTATTTTAAATTTTATGGGATGGCGTGGCCTTTCCTCTTCACACTGCATAGAAATTCTTAACAGTCTATCACTCCCTCCTCAAGCTGCGTGGGTTTGTATTTCCATCTACAATTTGAAATAACTAAGCAATCTAATACATAAATCAATCATATTCACTTTTCATATGTTTATGTCTATAGTAAATGATTAGATTTATCTTCATATATTTACTTTCTTTTAAATAGTAAAAATTCGATTTGTTTTAGCATTTCTCTTTTTATAATATATTTACTTTCTTTCAAATAGTAATAAAATAGTTTGTTTCATATATTAAGGTTTTTTTTATTTAAATTAGAAATAACTAAGCAATCTAATAAATAAATCATATGTACTTTTAATATATTCACTTTCTTACAAATAGTAAAAACTTAGTATTTTTTAGTATTTCACTTTCTATTCAATTTTTTTTTTTAAAAGAGGGGTAAAATTTTATTTAATCAGACTACAAAGTACAAAGAGTAGGGGCATCAAGCCCAAAATAGAAAACAACACTAGAAAATCCAACAAAAAGAAGCCCCAAAAGGGACACAACTAATCGGCCATGTCCTCCTTGACCAAACTCTTAAGATCATGAACATACTCTGGGGGTAAATGAACCCAATCTCCAATCTTCCACCCCTTCAAATGATCAGAATCCCACTTAGTTAGACAATTAGCAGTCCTATTCCACTCACAGGGAACATACCAGAAAGAGACCACATCCAAGGAAGCACTCAGACTAAGAATCTATCTACCCACCACGGCCAAATGCCAATCCACATCCTCCATCCTTTGCAAGTTCGACATATCCACCACAACTTGGGAGTCAAACTCACATATAATATTACTCCAACCAAGAGCACAACCCCTTTTGAGGGCCAAGAGGACAACAAAAGCCTCCATGTAGTTAGTGGTCTGTATGCCCTTATATTCAAAAAATAAGAAGATAACTTTACCAAAACTATCCTTGCCAACTCCTCCAACCCCTGCATGCCTAGGATTTCCTCTAGAAGACCCATCCATATTGATCTTAAGAGTTCCCCGAGGAGGGGGAGACCACTTGCCATCCCGACAAACCTTCCTTTTCGCTTGTCTGCTCCTAACCTATTGTTTCTTACAAAGTGCATCACTAAAGCTCACACCAAAAATGTTCAAATTTTGAACCACTTGCAATCTCTAGGATCAATATCCATAGAAAGGTCACACTTTGCAACTAGAGTCTCCTGAATCATATTTGCAACTCACAGCCACACTTGTTGCACCATCTTCATCTTTTCCAAAAAAATCCTGTGGTTTCTTTTCAACCACACCTGCCAGATAATAAAACCTGGACCAATATCCTAAGCCACTTCTAGAAAGGGAGTCTTAGTAGGAGGTGTGCCAAGACTATTCTAGAACTCTACCAGAGAACTAGCATGAACATAAGCATGCTTCCAAGCTCCCCACCACCAATGCCAAATATCTCTAGGAAAAGGGCACTGGAAAAAAAGTATGAGCTATTCTCTTCACTTTTATTACATAAAACACAAATAGAAGGCCCATGAAAACCTCTCTTCTGGAGATTCTCCCAGGTAAGACATTTATTTTGCACCATGAGCCATAAGAAGAAATTACATTTGGGCCAAGCCAACTTATTCCAAAATTGCTTCCACCAAGGAATGTCCACCTTATCAAAAGTCATTCTTTCTAGCTCTTGATAACCAAAGGCCACCAAAAACTTGTCCTTCAGATTAGGGCTCCAAGCAAGGATATCTACTCCTCTAAGAGAATTACACAATCTACCTGCTAGTATCCTAGCAAGAGCCTCCCTCACTTTTGCAAAACCCCTTGGAGGCCATTCACAGGGTTCTTTCCATCTAGCTACTTCGCCATGACCCACCCTTAATGTCACCTTAAAATCCTCAACTTTACTCTAGCCTGCTGTAAGAAAGTTATCACAAAGAGGTTGAAGGTGAGGAAACTATGACAAGATAGGAGGGAACCCATCCCAAAAATCCATCCAGAACAAAGCTTCAGAGCCCCTATTACAAATCCAGAAGAGACCTTTCTTAACTAAGTGCACTCCTCTCTTCAAAGTATTCTATATCATGGATCCACTTCCTGTCAAATTGTATCGTGGTACATCTTTTCCTTCCACTCTGCCAAGATACTTAACATTGAGGATTTTGGCCCATCCTTGATCCTAGTTTATGCACCATCTCCAAAAGAGCTTAGCTGCTAGAGCACTACCATTCAAGCTTGTTTTCTGCAAACCAAGGCCACCATCCTTCTTTGATCTACAGACACAATCCCATTTGACCAAACTCCACTTAGAGGAGAGCAAGTTACCCATCCATAAAAATTGCCTGGAAAGAGCATCAAAGTCCTTAATAAAGCTTGCCGGGGCTATCTACACAAAACACCTGTAAATAGGAAGTGCCTGGACCACAAACTTCTAAAGAGTCATTCTACTAGCAGTTGATAGCCACCTATGGGTCCAATGACTCACCTTACTTTGAAACTTATCCAAATTTTTTTGCCACAGACCCCCTGGCAGTCTGCAGTCTGAAAGAGGAATTCCAAGGTAGACAAAAGGAAGAGTTCCAATTTGAAACCTCAAAATCCAAACAATCCTTGCTTGAATGAGAACAAGAGTATTGAAAAAAAATGAGACTTTTCTTCATTAATCTTATGTCCTGAGGCTTTCACATAAATATCCAAAGCTCTTTTGAAATTGGCTGCCTCCTTGATTCTAGCAACACCCATCAATGTAGTGTCATCCACAAATTGGAGGCGAGAAGAAGGAGGTATGCCATGACCCCACTTCCAACCCTGAATCAAACCTTGCCTAACTTGAGACTTGAGAAATCTCCCCAAACCTTCAGCCATCAGAATGAATAAAAAGGGGGAGGGGGGATCTCCTTGCCTAAGGCCTCTAGCCACACCAAATAAGTCTATAGGCTCACCATTAATTAGGACATCAAAAGAGGGTGAGGTAATGCAACTCATTACCCAGCTAATCCACTCACTTCCAAAACTAAAGGCCTTGAGAATTTTTTGCAGGAAACTCTGGACATCTGACCCTATCATAAGCCTTGGCCATGTCTAGCTTTATGAACATAGCCTTCTCCTTAGAGACAACCATAGAATGCACAACTTCAACAACTATGATAATCCCATCCAAAATATGTCTTCTGGTAACAAATCCCCGTTTCTCCTTGGAGATTAATTTATTGAGCCATGGCTTTAACTATTCAACAATCAATTTTGTGATTATTTTATAAGTCACATTGCACAAAACAATAGGTCTAAAAGAGTTAAGAGAGTTGGATCCTTCCTTTTTTGGAATGAGAGAAAGGAAAGTAGCATTCAAGGCCTTAAACATCTACTTATTTCTAAAATATTCCTACACAACTTCAAAGAGATCCATCTTTCAATTATATCCCAAAATGCTTGAAAGAACTCTATAGGAAAACCATCCGACCCTGAGGCTTTACCCTTCTTCATTCCAAAAACTAGTGCTTCAATCTCTAATAGTGAAATGGGTTTGATGAGATCCTCATTCATTTCAGAAGTGACAATGGAGGGAATGTAATCAAGCATCAACCCCTCCTCAACACTAGTAGGATCAGAATCTTTTGTGAAAAAATTCCCCAAAAATATAGTGGCCTCTTGAGCAATCTCCCTATGGGAGAAAACCAAAGTCCCTTCTGATGAAATGAGAGAATTGATAACACTCCTGTGTCTTCTATCCTTTACAGTATTGTAGAAAAACTTTAGTGTTTTTGTCACCTTCCTGGAGCCAATCAATCCGAGCCTTATGTTTCCAATAAATCTCCTCTTGGAGCTCCCATTCTTCCAACTCTCTCAATGCAATACCTTCTTCTCTATATAAAACATTAGACAAACCATGCTTTTTAATTTGACGAGTAATGGTGTCAACCCTCAATTGAGCAATCCTTTTAGCTGTGAAGAGGTTTCCAAATCACATCCTATTCCACCTTTCAGCTTAAACTTAACATATTGCAATTACTTGACAAAGGAAAACATAGTTGTGCCATAAGCAAGGTTCCCTTCCCTCCACCAAGCTAGCATATGATCTTGAAGAGAAGCATCCCTCGGCCACATAAGCTGAAACTTAAAAGAGAGATTCTTTGTCATCCAAAACTTAGTAGCCAACAAAATGATTGGCTAGTGACTTGAACCTCTCCAATCCAAAATCTCTAAGTGGGTAGTCCAACTATCCTCCATCCAGAAGCAAGACACAAGAAACCTGTCTAATCTTTCTACTATAGCCTTCGCCCCACATCTTCTATTATTCCAAGTGAACAAACCATTGGAAGGTTTAACATCCACAACCTTCAGAAATTCAATGTTACTCCTCAAGAGTCCTACAGAAGGGTCAAGCCTGGGATTACCTCCCTGCTTCTCTTCCAAACTTAACACTGCATTAAAATATCCTGCTAGAATCTAGGGAACAAAGGTGCAAGAGAACAAAAAAATCCAATATGTGACCAAAGCAAGGATTTTCCCATGCATTTAGTTGGAGCATAAACATTAGTGAAAAGAAGATTCTCACCAGTCTCACAAATAGTGGCCACCAAGGAAATAGAAGACCTGCTAGAGATCCACCTAAGTGGAACCAACTTGCAAGGGTCCCATAAAAAAGCTAAACCTACAGAACTGCCTTGAGCTCCAATGCATTGACAAAGACATCTAGACTAGATCTTGGTAGTTGTGCTGACCATACTATCAATAGATAGCTTAGTTTCCTGAATAAAAACCACATCAGGGGAATAAGACTTAATCAACTCTTGAATAGCCTTTTGTCTAAGGATGCTATTCAACCCCCTTACATTCCATAAGAGAAAAATTATTTATGAGATTAAGAAAAGTGGGAATCAATGGCCCTCATAGAACCAGACTCCACTAAAGTCTCACCAACTAACTTCACCTTTTCCTAGTCTTTCTTCCTTCCCACCTTAAGAGGCTTCTCCAAAACACCTTTTTTAAAAGTTTTTTGTTGAATTCCTAAAACAGGAGGAGTTCCCTTACCTTTGCTCCCCTCCTGGAGATCCTTCCCAGCACAAGACATAGAGTAGATAGGAATTGAACTCTCTTGCATTTCTTGAGATCCACTTGCTCCCATCTCACCCATGGGCCCCAAGGAGATATCTGTGTCCATTTGCACCCCTACTGCATCCTCCTGTGGTGCATTCTAAATAGCATTTTTCTCTTCCCCACCTATTTCCCCTACCTCTAAAAGATCTTGGCTTGCAGGAATATTAGCAATAGCTCCATAAAACTATTCTAGATCATCTAGAGAATCAAACCTATTAAACACCTCATCCACTTGCCTATCCTTGAAGGTCCTCTTTAGACCCTAACCCTTATTACGAGATCTAAAAGGAATGAAACCCTCCATATCCTCCCTCATGGGAGCTTTCCCTTTATCTTGATTCTAGGAGGTGCACTAGTCAACCCAATTTTAGAATCCCCTGTAGGTTTAGATTTGGGACACATCCTTTGTAGATTCCCATATTCATGACAAATTTGACAGCGAAATGGTAGCATTTCATAGTCAAGCTATTGAATCCATGAGCTTGATCCCAACCAAATTTCCATGGAATTAGGTAAGGGCTTATTCAAATAAATTTCTCCACACACAAACGAGGATAGGTAATTACCTTCTTTTCCATAGTTTTTCTTGAAGGACCAATTGGTTTTCTAAGTTGAACTGCAACTAAGTTGAAGATATCCTCTCTCCAAAATTCAAAGGAAACCACGGTGGCCTCACCCAAACATGAACCCATGAAGGAAGCTCTTCTGTAGGATTGAATCCAACATGCCAAGGCTTGATAAAAAGGCCAACGTGATTGTAGAAATAGGGCCCCCCTTCAAATACTTTATTTCTATCTGACATGCACGTAAAAACCACCTAGAAATAGCCATTGGCAGCCAAAATTACATTCATTTCCCCCTCTGGATTCCATGTTCGATGAGCCCACGACTCCAGAAAGGGAAAGGACACCCGAATCCCCAAAAACTTACAGATCGAAGCATGATTAGATAGATAATTGATGTCGTCCACAACAAACTCAGGCTAGATCACAAGGACAGGCTTATTATCACTCTTGGAAAGGCATCCATTTACCTTTGAAGGCCTAAAACCTCCAGATTGAGATGAAGGTTCTCCCATGATAGAACTATTCTCATCAAAAATTAGATTCTCATGCAAAATTAATGATGGACTACTTCCCAACATCGCATCCTTGAAAGGCATACTTATCCCTCCAAAAGAAACCCCTCTTAGAGCCATGCAAGGCCTGAAACATAAAATATCGAAGAGCCGCAACCAAGCTTGGGAAAAGGAACTTAAAACAGATAAGAAACCCCACAAAGAGGCTTCAAAATAGAAAACCCGTAAACACAGTGTAAATCTCAACACCACCCCTTAGCAGCCTGTTTCGTACGTAGCCAGCAGATGGAACCAACACCAACATGAGCCATCAAAATCAAATCCCTCACCCCACAGCTCACCAATCTCCCCACAACATCCACCTAATAGGAAACACCCACAAAGGAAAGAAAAAGCAGAGAAAGGGACCCTTCTATCCCCACCCACAGACCCCTGATGGTGCAGAAAACCTCCCCCAGACACATGCACTAGCAAAACGAACCAGCTAGGGCATGAGTGCCCTAGCCCGAGCACAACATACCACCCATTCTCAAACAAAGAGTCTCAAATATCACTTTCTATCCAAATTAAAAGTAACTATGCACATCTAATAAATAAATCATAAAATTTAGGGTTTATAAAATTGCTTCATCACTTTTATTTTTCTATTGATTTTATAATGATTTAATTATTTTATAGTTATATAATTTTCATGATACTAATATATTAAGAACAATTAGTAATAATAATTTTATCAATATTGAGTAAGATTGAAAATTATTGATGATCAATATATAATATATTTATTTATAATAATTTATATTATAATGTATTATTAATGTATATTGGATTGAGAGAGTAGTCATTATTTTGTATGATAAATATATTAAATTTCAAACACATCTTAGAATTGATTACAAATGTTGGTGATAGTTTAATTTCTAATGTGATAAATATATTTTATAGGATGCGCGTAAAGTTAAATTTTGAAAATGAAGAGAAATGAAGAGAATATAGAAGACAATATTCTTGAAATTATGAGACAATGATGTGAACAAATGGTTGATGCACAAAGAAAATAAGAGCGAATTCTTCAAAATGAAGTGCAAAAATAGAACAAGGGCTACAACAGCTATATTGAGAGTGTTTCCAAGATTTACCACCATACCTACACATCAATTAGAAAAATGGGTTGACTTTTGTTGGTCAAAATTATTATTGTACAAGTCATTTCGTAATATACAAAGAGATATTGGACTTAATGAGACTGCAATTATATCAAATTGGGAATCACTCAACTTCAATCCATGGCATTTGGAATGAAGGAATATTGTAGATGAAAATGGAAATTATAATGATTCTGAAGATGACAATGTCATACTTAATGTTCAAAATACAATTGAACACGAGTGAGAGATCATCTCAAGACTACACCATGGACAAATTATGGATATAATAGAGATAGATATGTTGGGTAGAAGAGATGTTATAGACAAAATCTATGGAGTACTGAATATCAAGGAGACAATTATACAAACAAAGCAATAAAGTTTATCAGTACCATAAAAGGGAATGGATTATTATTACCAGAAGATATGATGTCATGTATCTCTTATGGAAACTTAGGTACTAAGCAAAAAAAAGCACTTGATATTATTATGTCACATTATTATCAAGACGAAAATGTCATGCCATTGTGCATGATAATTCAAGGAACAAATTGAACAGCTAAATCATATCTAATTCATGCAATTTGTCAAGCTCTTCAAGATGCATCAATACCACAACCCTCTCCCTTATTATTACTAGCACCAACTTGAGTTGCAACTTTTAACATTGGTTCATCGACTATTCATTCAACATTGAGAATTCCACTTATAGATTTTGTTGAGTTAGAAGGAACAAGGCTTGCAACCTTCCAAGAAGAGTTGCAACATATAAAATACATATTGATTGATGAAATGAGTTTTATTGGACAAAATTTTCTTAAAAATATTGATTCAAGACTACACCAAGCTTTTCCAAAAAAATCAAACTTGAGTTTTGGAGGAAGATTAATCATTTTAGTAGGAGATTTGGGTAAACTATCTCATGTTAGTGACAAACCACCTTATGATAGTGATGTAGATGCAAAATTATTATGGGAGGAATTTAAAATAGTTGTTGCTTTGGGTAAGGTATTCAGATAAGAAGGTGAAGGTGAGGATCAACAAAGGTTTCACCAATTACTTACAAATATTAGAGATACACATCCAACAATCGATGACTGGAAATTATTGATGACAAGGACATATACTTCATTGCATCAAATAGTTCAAGAAGAGTTTGATAACATTATCCAGTGATTTGCAACAAATGATAATGTACATAACCATAACAGGAAAAAATTATATTCATTAAGAAGACCGATTGCCCATAGCATTGTAACTAAAGAAGGTAGTATTAATCTAGTAGGAGGTCAAAATGGTGAATTAGATGAATTATTAATTGTGAAGGATGCAAGAGTCATGCTAACATCTAATCTATGGATAGAAGCATGCCTGGTAAATGGAGCTTTAGGATACATTCAAAATATCATATACAAACCTCGAAGTGCCCCACTAGATCCACCAACATATGTCATGGTTGAATTTGATAATTACTCAGGAATGCCATTTGAATATGCAATTCTAAATATGATTCCAATTGCACCGATACATAGGGGACACACATGTCATTTCCATTATGATTAGCTTGGGCACTAACAATCCATAAATCACAAGGATTGACTCTTTCCAAGGCAACAATTGATATAGGACCGAAAGAAAGAACAAGATTAACATTTGTTGCTATTTCACGTGTTAAATCCTTGGATGGAATCAGAATCCCACCAACATTTTCATATGATTGTTATGAAAAAATGAAAATAGGGAAGCAACTCACCAAAAGGAGAGCTGAGGAAGAAATACTTAAATCTTTGGAAGCACAATAAGTTTATGTAATGTATACATTATTGGCTATTATTCTTCCATTAAAATTTATTGATATCTAGCATGAAGATTATTTTTTTGGTTTAATGTAAAATGTCTCATTCAATAATTACAAACGATAAAAATATTTTTTTCAAGCATAATAAAAACATGCTAAAGCAGTATTTTACATACCGCATTGTGGATGCTACTAGCTTAGATATTTTAAATACATCTATCTAAAATACACCAAGATATATTAGTCTCAAGGCGCCTATCTATTCTTTAAACCAATTAAACTATAGGCGTCTCGAGATTGATAACTCTCAGCGTATTTTAAATAGATGTATTTAAGATATCTAAGCTAGTATATTATATGAATTATAATGATATATTTAATATATTAAGATAATATTCTTATTAGATTAATACTAATATAATATTATATAATGATGAATATTATATTAGATTACTAATAATATTATGATTAAATCATTAATTATATTATTATTGTATTATAATTTTAATAAATATAGAACATATATTTAATATTAATATAGTAATAGTACTATATTATAATTTCAATATAATTATAATAATTTTTTACCATTTATGATTATATTATTAGATTAAATTATTATAATTATATTTTGATTATACTATTAGATTAATACTAATATAATAAATATAATAATATTATTAAATCATTAATTATATTATTATATTATAATTTTAACAAATATATAATATATATTTAATACTAATATAGTATTAATACTATATTATAATTTCAATATAATTATAACTAAATAATAATTATCATACTAATAGTTTTTTAAATTTTAATGCTTAAGATATATATCTTAAAATGGTATATATTTAGATATATAATGTAATTTTTTTTTGTTTTTGCTAGTTAAATCACTGCTAAGGGGCAACACCCTGTATTTCTTCAAAAAAAGATGTTACATGAGTTTCTGGCATCAAAATACTTCCTTGCTGGCCTTCTTTGACAAAATGGCCTTCACCATAACCCCTATCCTATCTAGTATGACTGTGCATTCATATTTGGCATTACAAAATGGCCTGGTTTGGGACATAGGCATACCAACTACCCCGGGATTGACTTCTATTTCCTGTATGCTAGACCTTGTTGCTATTTCTATTACTATATTTTAACTATATATCATTACTAAAAATGTACCAAACTAGGATTGTTCATTCTTCATCATCATTTGACTCTGTACACTTCATATAGGCAATGTAGTCTATGACTATTGGGTAGTCTGCTCCACAATTCTTGTGGACTGGGCCTTTTTCCTTCTCCTCAGGGTCTCTAGGGTCATTCTGGTGCCATTCCTCTCTAGTGCTGAAGTCCCAATCATTGTCGTCCCTTGCCACAATCTCTTTTGTGAGCCCTTCATCCTCCACATACCTCATTGTCCAGCCTCGTGGAAGGTTGGTCACCAGCTTGGTCTCTTTGAGTAGGAAGAAAATGTTCTCCTCACGCTCATCTCACATCTTCTCAAAACCTTTTGGGTCAATGGTTCGAACAAGAGGGAATTTCATCACTTCCCTTCCACACATGCGCATCATGTAGTAGTTTAGCGACATTGGAATTTTCTTGTTTTCGTCCACATTGCCCAGGGCTGCATCAATGTCTCCCAACCACACATGGATGAACACCATATGCGTCAGCTTCTTCCCCAATTCCTTCAAAATAAACATGTGCATGAGAACATCCAGGAACATGGCTGGTATTTCTGCATTTGACCTAAACCTATAATAAGCCCTCAAGAATTCTAGCCCCACAACTTTCTTGGTTGCCCAGAGGACAAGTGGATGAGAAGAGGCCAACAACCCTTGCAACCTTTTGTTCGACACTTTTCCTGTGAAAGATTGTTGCTGCTTTGACGTGTTTAGGAATAGCGGATTCTCCATTGGGTTAGCTTCCACTAGCCACAACACCTCTCTGAAACTTTGGCTTGAGCCAATTCTGTCGCTCACTAACGCTCTCTATTTTGGGATAGCACTATTGCATTTGATTGAAACATCAACCAGCCAAGTCTTTTAACATCGAAGGCCTTACTTCCTCATAATTATATTTTTTGTGTTTATGCCCTTTGGAGTGTGTTTTCTTGCCACCACCTTGATGGTGGTATTTAAAAAAATTAATGCATGGTAATGTGGTATCCGCCCATCCTTTCCATTTCCTTGGGACTTGTTCGATTAGCTTGCTCTATGCCTTCTATTGATGACTCCTGTCTTGTCAAACCAATTTTCCTAGATTTTATCCTTATTACCATGTGTGTTTTTTCATTGCTGGCTGGTGTAATGTTTTTTGTTACTTTTTCTCCAATTCTGGCTTTATCTCGGCCTCCACCTACGTGGAACTTTCTGATGCCTTTTTTCCAACTCATTTTCCTTGTCATTTCCCTCTTGGTATATGTGGCTAATTTGGAAGGCCTCAAACTTGTTCACTAGTTGTTTGACGTTATGTAACAAGTGATTGAGTTTCCAATTCAGAGTGATGCCTCTTTGGATGGCATTGCTTGTGACAAGTGAATCCCCTTCCAAGTGTACTTGTTTCATTCCCAAATCCAGACCCAACTGCAAACCTATGGTTGCTACTTTGAATTCTACTTCATTGTTCGAGCATATTCCTAGTGGCATGGATTTTTCTGCTAAGGTCTTGCCTTGAGCATCCCTTGCAATGCATCCTGCTCCACCTGGCCCTGGGTTCTCACGAGTAGCTCCATCAAAATTTATTTTGGTCCACCCTGTTTCTAGTGCCTTCCATGATTGCTTCTACTCTTTTTTCCTTTGTTGACTGTAGTGTGCCATTTCCACTTAGTAGTGGAGGTTTTAGGCCGAGAAATGTTTTGGTTAGGAAATCATCCCAGTTTGTGAATGTTTTTTGTTTACCTACTTTGTACCATGCATCTTTGTTGACCAACTCTACTATAGCTCTTTCAATTTTGTCCTAGAGCCTATCTTTGTTCATCTCTTTCCCTTGGAAAATCCTCCTATTTCATTCCTTCCATATTTCCCATATCACAATGGATGGGGTGATTTGCCATATATCCCCAAAAAATGATTTGTTTCCACCTTGGGGCCACATTTTAAACCGGGATGAGAGATCTGCTAGCATGGGGAATTGCAGGTTTAGCTTATCTCTTACTCTGTTCCAACAATCATTTGCATATGGGCATGTCAGAAGAAGATGATCTACTGACTCTTTATTTTCTTTGCACAATGAAAATATTCTCTGGCCTTGAACACAAAAAGTGGCTAACCTATCCTCTATGAGAATCCTTTTCTGTATCGCCATCCAAGCAAAAAATCATGCCTTGGGGAGGTATTTCTTCCCTCATATCAACTTGCATGGCCAGTCTTGTCGAGCCATGGCCATCTCCTTAATCTTGTATCTGAATTTCACTTTGTATGTTCCTGTAGATGATCCACACTATCTAATCATGTCCTTGTCATTGGATGGGACAAAATACCTATCTTTGAGGATTTTTGCTAATGCTTCTTTTTGTGCTTGAGGGGCATTGAGGGTTTGGAGATCATTCCAACTCCAGCTGAAGGATCCCTGATTGTTATTCCTCCTACCATAATTAGCAACCTTGTTCCCCCATAGCCTTGTCATTTCTTCTTTGATTTCTTCCAATCCCATAGTGTTGCTGATGGGTGGTTTCCCACACCAAGAATCATTCCAAAAGGATGCACTATTTCCATCTCTGATTTCCTAGGTTACACAATTTGATATTATATCCTTGCATTCCAAAATAAAATTCTAGATTGTTGATCCTCTCAGAGGGTTTATTGTGGTAAGAATTATGGTTGGATCATATGAGTCTAGATACTTTCTCCTCGTGATTTTGACCCACTTCTGTTCACCTTTTGTGTGAAGGTCCCAGACCAATTTGGCCCCCATGGCTTGATTCATTAACGATAGCTACCTGATTCCTGCCCCACCAACCTCCTTGGGTGTGCACACCTTGTCCTAGGCCACTAGGGGAATTTTTTTGATCCCTTGTTCCACTCCAAAAGAACTTCCTAAAAATTTAGGTCAAGGATTCTTCCACTACTTTGGATAGCCTTAAACATGACATTGAATACAGCGAGATAGATGACAAAACTGATTTGACCATTAATAGTCTTCCTGCCAAGGACAACCACTTACCTTTCCAAGTTCACAATTTGTTCTTACAACTATTTACTAGATTCTCCCAATAGCACTTCTTGTTTATGCTTGCAAATAGGGGCATCCCCAAGAAATGACCTGGCAATGTTGCCACTTTCAAATTTAGGATTTTGGCTAAGTCCTTTTGCAAACTTGGTTGGGTGTTGAGAAAAAAGACCTCTAATTTTCCCTAGTTAATGCTCTTCCTAGATGCACTGCAGTAATCATCCAAAAATATTTTGATCACTCTTGCTTCCCTCCTGCTGGCTTGTCCCATCAGAATTGTGTCATCTACAAATTGTAGATGTGCTGTGGGTTCCATACCATTAGCCACATGGACACCTATCCATTTTCCTTCCCTTAGTCTTTGAATCCCTCTCCCTAGCACCTCTGTCATGATTATAAACAAGAATGGGGAGAGGGGGTCTCCTTGTCTTAACCCCCTTGTGGAGGGGAAGAAACCATGAGCAGACCCATTCACCAATACCAAGAATTTTTCTGTAGAGATACAACTTTTTACCTGGTTAATCCAATTCTCTTCACATCCACATTTCCTCAACACCTCTAGGATTAGTATCATGCAAGCATCTTTATTTTTCTTGGTTGAATAGATGGTTTCATGAGCAATGATTATTCCTTCCACTATTGACCTTCCTGGAGCAAAGACACTCTGTTCTTTTGATATTACCTCAAATGTTCATAACTTCCTTGAGTCTATTTGCTATTATTTTTGTGACCACCTTGTACACCGTGTTGCATAGTGCAATTGGTTTGAAATCACTCATTTTCTGTGGGTCTTTTTTCTTGGGGATTAGGGCCAGAAAATTGTGATTTATTGCTCCCAGCATGGTCATTTTTCTTCTTGATTCCTCCACTTCTGTCCATAGATCTTTCCCTATTATGTCCTAGAACTTTTGGAAGAAACTTGCTGGGAATCCATCTAGGCTTGGTGCCTTGTCTGGATTCATCTGGAAGACTGCTTCCCTGACTTCTTCCAAGGAGATATTTTGATACAATCACCTATTCTATTCTTCTTTTATAATTGTGGGTATTGAACTCAGCAGATTATCCCTTGCTGCCCTGTTTTCCTGGCTTTCCTTGTTCAGGATTTCTTCAAATAACCTGACCACCTCCTTGTTCACTTCCTCAATAGATTGTGCTACTTCTCCATTGGCCTTGTTGATCTTTGCAATCCTATTCCTACTTTGATTGGAAATTGTTGTTTTGTGGAAGTACTTGGTGTTCCT
This sequence comes from Sequoia sempervirens, assembly GCA_007258455.2. Classification (NCBI taxonomy): domain Eukaryota; kingdom Viridiplantae; phylum Streptophyta; class Pinopsida; order Cupressales; family Cupressaceae; genus Sequoia; species Sequoia sempervirens. Next base: position 234,956,104 of record VDFB02353493.1, on the reverse strand, counting down.
ATCACCTTCTTTCAACCATGTTTCCCTTGACTTCTATCACTAGTAGCATTCTTCCCTCTTCAGAATTTCTGCCAGCTCTTCTTTCAAACACTTCTCATTCTCAAAATCCTTTGCATCCATTCCTTTCTCTATTATGTACTCATTCAAGACTCTGATTTCTTTCTCTAGTCTCTCTTTCTCCTGGAATATGTTCTTGAAATGTGTCTTATTCCATTCTTTGAGCTTAATCTTGATATATCCTAACTTTTTGTTTATCTTGAATAGTTCAAATTTATAACCCAAACTTGATCTCATTCCACCAACTCTCTATTAGCTTTGGCAGGTGTTCATCTCTCAGCCACATGTTTTCAAATTTGAAAGGGCATCCTTTAGGGGGATCATCCCGCCCAAATGTCAGTAAGACGAGAAAACAAATGAGGATAATATTATTGACCACACTACATCAATGGCATTGAAGCTACCAAACACACATAGGGAAATGGAATTAATACATGCATTGGTGAACAATACAACCGTACATCCAACTACATTAATTGATTGGCCTACTATTGGTAGATCACTAATAAATGAGTATGTAACATGTTTTCTTGATATGGCATTTCCAACATTGTTCCTTGATAGAAGATGTGATTGGTTGGAACTTCAACATGAGTTCCTGAAGCATCTACTTCATTATAGAGATAATCGCTTTGGTAAGCATCCAAGATTCTAGTGTTTCATTATGAATATGATTGAGACATCATGCACAAAGTTCATCAACAATATTTGTCAAAAGAAGTATACATGACATGCCCATAACAATAAATGATTGTAAACACATGGAGAACATGCCAAAATCTCATTTGGTAGATAAATTGATATGATTTGGAACCAATTTGATAGGTACTAGATCATACTAGGAAAAATTTTGGGCAGAGTTGATAGACATGCTTCATTAGATAGGCACGCCTACAGTGTAACGCCCATCATGAAAACCCCAAAGGACAACAACTATGCACACAATTTAAAAAAAAAACACAAAGTAAACATATAAAGAACCATTATACATTATTACATTACACGATAACATCTTAAACATCAAATTCCTTTGGGGCACGCGAGGTTACATCACATAAAACCAACCCATAATGAAAGCTTCATATAAAGATAAATAACTTAACTAACTTTACATTCATCATAGACATTAATTAACCATTTGCAAGAGATAACATCCATACATTCATAAACATAATTATAAATACATCACACGATACCAAACCATCATAAATATCATAAATCATGAATGACTACAAGAGTGCATTTACATTACATCAAATCATCATAAAATAATTACTAATCTACTGCATCACAATATACTACTACATCAAATTAAACATTACCAAATCAAATTTAACCATAATGTCATATCATAATATCAATGTCATCAAATAAAGTAGTATAGTCATAAAGCAGTCTAAACTATCCAATCAACCAATCCAACCAACAAACGGTAACTATCAAAGTATCAAAGTATCAAGCAAAACCACATAAAATATCAAGTCCAAACAACAACATGAGGGGTATTACATCCTCCCCCCCATGAATTTGGATTACTCCTGGAAGCCAGTGAACAAATAAGGGTAAGCACACAAAGGTTGGATAGTTTGTTTTCAAATCATCCAGGCTGGCTGCTTTAACGACTTTCTTACTGGAAGGCTTCCATTCCATTCTTTCTCGACGAAGTCTCCTTAGAGCTTCAACTAAAGTCTCCAGGTCCGAAATCATGGAGCATTTGGAATAATCATACTGAAGTATGATTTTCCATAGCCATCTAACTATCAAATCATAGACCTTCTTCTGAGGTGTTTTCCGTATCTTCATCCTGGAAAAACACCAAGGGATAGATTTTAGTTTAAAAACTCACACTCACTGTATGCACACACAAATTAACTTCATAGAGAACACACCACAAAACTACACAAAAGTAACATAAGGGTAACCCAAGGGTAACACACAGGTCCAAGATGCATTTCCAATAGTAACAATATCGGTGCATTGCGCACTACACCGAGGGTCCTATCCTTTCCGCCGGATTTCTGCACCTTTGGACCAACATCACCTAGAGACAAATTCAGATAACCAAGTGCAACTTACACAAATGAAATGACATACCCTCAAGAGTATGAGTAGCTAGGTCAATACAATGGGCTCATAGTGCCCCATTGTGTTGACCTAGCTACTCGTACTCTTGAGGGCATGTCATTTTGTTTGTGTAAGCTGTGCTTGGTTATCTGAATTTGTCTCTAGGTGATGTTGGTCCAAAGGTGCAAAGTTTCGGCATAAAGGATAGGACCCTCTGTGTAGTGCACAATGCACCGATATTCTTCCTACCGGAAATGCATTTTGGACCCGTGTGTTACCCTTGTGTTACCCTTATGTTACTTTTGTGTAGTTTTGTGGCATGTTCTTTGTGAAGTTAATTTGTGTGTGCATACGGTGAGTGTGAGTTTTAAACTAAAATCTATCCCTTGGTGTTTTTCCAGGATGAAGATACGGAAAGAACCTCAGAAGAAGGTCTATGATCTGATAGTCAGACGGCTATGGAAAATCATACTTCGGTATGATTATTCCAAATGCTCCATGTTTCGGACCTGGAGACTTTGGCTAAAGCTCTAAGGAGACTTCATCGAGAAAGAATGGAATGGACGCCTTCCAGTAAGGAAGTCATTAAAGCAGCCAGCCTGGATGATTTGAAAACAAACTATCCAACCTTTGTGTGCTTACCCTTATTTGTTCATTGGCTTCCAGGAGTAAGCCAAATTCATGGGGGGGAGGATGTAATACCCCTCATGTTGTTGTTTGGACTTGATATTTTATGTGGTTTTGCTTGATACTTAGAGACTTTGATAGTTACTGTTTGTTGGTTGGATTGGTTGATTGGATACTTTAGATTGCTTTATGACTATACTACTTTATTTGATGACATTGATATTATGATATGACATTATGGTTACATTTGATTTGGTAATGTTTAATTTTATGTAGTAGTATATTGTGATACAATAGATTAGTAATTATTTTATGATGATTTGATGTAATGTAAATGCACTCTTGTAGTCATTCATGATTTATGATATTTATGATGGTTTGGTATCGTGTGATGTATTTATAATTATGTTTATGAATGTATGGATGTTATCTCTTGCAAATGGTTAATTAATGTCTATGATGAATGTAAAGTTAGTTAAGTTATTTATCTTTATATGAAGCTTTCGTTATGGGTTGGTTTTATGCGATGTAACCTCGTGTGCCCCAAAGGAATTTGATGTTTAAGATGTTATCATGTAATGTAATAATGTATAATGGTTCTTTATATGTTTACTTTGTGTTTTTTTTTTTAAATTATGTGCATAGTTGTTGTCCTTTGGGGTTTTCACGATGGGTGTTACAACTTAATAAAGTATTATAGTCATCAAGTAGTCTAAACTATCCAATCAACCAATCTAGCCAACAAACAATAACTATCAAAGTCTCAAAGTATCAAGCAAAACCATAGAAAATATCAAGTCCAAACAACATGAGGGGTATTACATATAGTTTTTTAACTTTGAGTGCAATTGATTTGTATTGGTCAAATTTATACACATTAATGCTTGGAACACCACTTACTAATCCAAGTGAAGCAAAAGCATGGTGAAATAAAAATATCATCGACTACCCTCACATTGTAGCATAATACATACATTTACACCACACACACTTCATATAAATGCGATACTTGAAAAAAACATGAAAGTTACAAATTATTGGTGCATATGCGAGTGGAAACATAGAAGTTCAACACATGTTCATGGGTTCCTATGGATTAAGGGAGCACCCAATATGAACAAAATTGATTGGGCTAATGTAGATCAATGAAGGAATGCTACAACTTATTTACACTATATCATTCATGTATGGAATCCTAGATAAGAAATGCATCAACAAAACATACAGGTATATTTAGAATAAGTTAAAATTATATTCCTAATCACATGTATATTTAATTATTAAAAAAAATGGTCAAATTACACACTATGTTATAAATTACAGGCATTCCATAATTTTTCTCAACATACATGCTTTAGGAACACTATACAACTCATAGACACAAATTTTGATATTGACTATTTAGAGATATTTAACACTATTGAGAGACACATAATGTGTAGAGAGGGTGCATGTCTAAGGAAAAGGGTAGAAAAATTTGTCTACAGGTAAATATATTGTTATATAGATTTATTTCAATTATTGCACATAATTTACTATTGTAGTTAAGTACTAAATTTAAAATATATTGTTTTTTATTTGAAATAAAGGTATAACACTCCATGGCCATTAAACTTAGATGGATAAAAAGTATATTAGGATAAACAAAATGGTGAAAAAAGATTTGCACAATTAAGAAATGATGACAGGTTGAATACTCACAATTGATACAACTCCAATTATGGAGAGCTAATATTGATTGGAAACCTATTCTATACAAATATGTTGTAGTTAAATATATCACAAAGTATGTAGCCAAAGAAGAAAAGAGCTCTGAAACATACCACCAGATATTGATGTGTCTAGCAAACATAAAGAACCTTGATGATTTAGCTGCAAAAGCTTATAAGAGGCTTTTCATAGAAACAATAATTGAAAGGGATATTGGAGCTCAAGAAACAAGCCACATGCTCTTAGAACTTCCACTAGTAGAGAGTAGTAAAAGGTTTGTCAATTTAAATGTGTCAAATGAGGTCTTCAAATGTGTGGTTTTAAATAATGACGATATCAATGAAGAAAAAACCATATCATTTATTGACACATACAAAAATAGGCCTTTTAGTATAGAAGTTGTATCACTTATCGATGCAACAAAATCATGGATATATAATAAAAAAGAAAAGGAGAAAACAAATGGAATATTAGAGAATATGCTTATGTGGTAAGAGTGTTTCCTATATTTTATTTTATTCTAGCACGTGGCTCTAAAAAGTGGATAGATTTTTTCTTTTATGAGTTGATACTTTAAAAACCTTTTTGAGACATTCAAAGGGATATTGGCCATGACAATGAATCGATAATGGCAAAGTGGGACAACTTCAACTATCATCCATGGTATTTAGAAGGAACAACACCTTATGGAGATAATGACATCCTTAGTGACTCATTCTGAAGGGAATGACAATGGTGAAGGAACCACAATAGAACATGAATGGGGAATTATATCTTGACTTCATTGTGGCCAAATATTAAAAGTTTCAAAAATAGATATGTTGGGCAGAAAATATATAGATAGACAAACAAATTGTTGTCATGGATTTAAAGGTCAAGATTATACAAATAAGACAATATGTAGTCCACAATGTGTTGACTACATAAATCTCAGCGAGTAAAAACATAAAGAAATCAATATTATCACGTCACATTACCAATCAAATGAAAATAAATTTCCCCTCTACATGGTAATTCAAGGCACTACAGGAATAGGTAAGTCTTATGTCATTGGTGCCATTACTCAAGCACTATAAAATTTTTCTTCTCCCAAACAATCTCCTCTACTTCTACTCATGCCTACTAGAGTTGTAACGTTCAACATTGGTGCTTCAACAATTCATTCAAAGCTAAGAATTCTAATAAGAGATTTCAATGAATTTGAAGGGACACGACTTACAACTTTACAAGAAGAAATATCACATATCAAATACATATTGATAGATGAAATGATTTTCCTTGGAGAGAAGTTGATTGAAAACATAGATTCCAATCTTCGACAAGCATTCCTAGAAAATGCTAATAAAAATTTTGGATTCAAATTGCTAACGTTGTTAACTTTACATTAGGATTTTTTTTATTCAATTATATTCTATTTCTTTCTATAAAAATTCATGGTTATCAATTTAATTAAATATTTTATATTCAGGCATATCTATGATTTTAGTTGGAGACTTGGCACAATTACCTCTAGTAAATGATAGGGCTCCGTACGAAAGTAAAGGCAAGAAAAAGAGACTATGGGAAGAATTCAAAATGGCCATTACATTAGGTCATTTTTTTCGACAAGATGGATAGAACCAAGAACAACAAAGATTTCATCAAATTCTAACTAACCTTAAGGATGTGAACCCTACAATCGACAATTGGATTTTGCTTATGTCAAGATCAAATGGAAGAATCAATGCATCAAAGAATGAAGAATTTGAAAGCAGTGTTCATTTGCTTTCAAAAAATGATAATGTTCACAACCATAATAGAAGACAATTATATACATTGTCAAATCTCATTGCACAAAGCATTGCCATAAAATTTGAAAGTCTAAGTGCGATTGAAGGAGGTGGGAATGATGAACTCAATATTAAATTATTTCTTAGTAATAATGCAAGAGTAATGTTAATATCGAACTTATGGATAGAAGCAAGACTTGTAAATGGAGCACTTGGATATATACAAAATATTGTATATTCACATGGCACTAAACCACTGCAGCCACCATTATATGTACTTGTTGAGTTTGATAGCTACTTTGGAATAACGTTCAATGATCGCCATCCATGTATATTATCAATTGCACCAATTCAAATGGAAAGAACAAAAAAATACCATTACGATTAGCTTGGGCTCTAACAATACACAAGTTGAAAGGATTGACACTTCAAAATGCTACAGTTGATATAGGACTCACTGAAAGACCTAGATTGACATTTGTAGCAATTTATCATGTAAATTCTATCAAAGGACTATGAATTATTCCACCCTTCACATATGATAGATATGAAAAAATTAAGAAAGGAAAACAACTAGCAAAGAGGAAAGTAGAACAAGAAAGGCTAAAAGCCTTAGTAATTAATTAATTTGACAAATATTTTAAAGTTAATCATGTATTTACCATTTTAATCTTCAATGTAATGTGTTTAATTTTTATTTCTATTTTTTGTAATGAATTCATTAAATTAAATAAACCTTTATTGTAGTATGTAAATGTTCTATATTATAATTAATTATATTATATATTTAAATATATAACATTGTAAGATATATCTTAAATATTAAAAAGCCATTACTAATACTATATTAATATTAAATTTATATATTCTATATTTGTTAAAATTATAATATAATAATATAATTAACGATTTAATAATATTATCATTGAACACAAGGAAATAGGGTGTTTCTCACCTTTTAGGAGATGGAACACACAAGGGGGGTCCTCCTACTTCACTCTTAGTTCATTAAAGGAAACCTTAGAGATCTCAAACCAATGATTGAATTAGGAAAAGAGATTGCTACAAGGTCTCCTTAGGTATGATTAAAGAGGGGTCCACCACTAAGCAAATGCATAGAAAGAAATAAATAAAAGCAATATGCAAATCTAGCTATATGAATTGGAAAACAAAACTTGAAATTATGAATTTTGATGTGAACTGGGAATCATATGCTAGATTGGGTGATTTAGTCCTAGAACTTAGGGTTTCAAACTGAATCTGGAATCTACAACTGATAAACCAATATCTACAAAAAAATGTTGAAAAGTGGTATACTGGGACTCATACGCCCAAGGTGGCAATTTAGTCCCAATATCAGGGTTTGGCTGAAACTTTGGTATCCTCTAGTGATCTTTGTAGCTTCTCTCTCGTCCGATCTTTGAGTTTAAAAGTTTGAATTCTGGCCTGTAGGTGACTTTCCATGAAGATTACAACTTCTTGAAAAATTTGAAAACTTTCTTCAATATTGCAACTTTGTCTTCAAAGGATCTTCAAGCCTCAAAACACCTAGATCTGCAATCACACATGTAGAGGGAAAAATGTTGTTTTTTAAGAAATAGGGGTTTGCCTTGGTCAAACCCCACTTTGTTAATCAAACCTTGAAATGAAATAGAAAAGCATGTAGGAATGATGAATGAACAATAGGGAATGTTGAAACTCCCCAAACCCTTATAATAAAGGCTGCAATCTTGTATAAAATCACTAGCATGAATGTAGATCTTGAATCTTGATTGTTGATATGAGCTAATGTCTTTGAATGCTTGCTTGAATTGTGAAAACCTACATCACAAATGTTAGCTCAAAAACACATATGATGCATGATGACTTTGACATGACGCTTGAATCTTGAATATCACTCCAAAATTCTTGATAATCAACTCTTGAATGCTCTTGAATGTTTTTAATCTCATAAACTTTCTATAGGAATACTTACATAAAACTTCTAGGAGAAAATATGTGAAATAACCTTGTATTTATACTTGTTTATGCTAAATTTCCCAAAATTACAACACTACAAGCTGACATCAGATCTAGGAGAATAAAATACCACCTAGAATTGAATTCAAAATAGGTCCAATCTAAAGTGGGAATCATACACTAGTTGGGGCATATGAGTCCTAGTAGCTCAAGCTTGGGATACAAATTTCAAGAAAAGCTAAGTTCAATGTAATATTCAGCATCAGGCCCCAAAACCTAGGTGGGACCCATACGTCCAAGATGGCATATGAGTCCCAGATCACTAGATCTGGAACACATAACCCAAAAATATGAATTATGATTGGTCATTTAATAAATGTCAGGATTATCCTCAGCGAATTGCATTAAATAAGGAATAAAGAAGCCCAATTTTAGCAAGGAGGGCCCAAACAAGTGTTAAAATGTAAAGGGATACATTTTTATACACTACATTTAGCCCCCACTTTAGTGAGAGGAGGAACTTGCTTCCAACTCACACTAAAGTAGACAAATTCACATCAAGAGGGGCCCAAGTGTACCAATGTTAGTGAGATAGGATGACAACGATCAAGAGGATTTTACAAGCCCCCAAGATCAAGATCCTATGGCAAACCATCATAGGCACAAAAGAACACACATGTGAATGATATAAGGAGAAACAAAAAGGTACAAGCATACACTATCAAAGACATAAATAAGAAAGAAAAAAAGGGTGGACCAAGCCTTGACTGTTTGTCCAACGCAATGTGGATCAGATCTAAGTTGTTTGTCCAAAAAAATTTACAAGTGGAACGTGATGTCCACTATGAATATCAAATGCACAATCACAAGGGCTAGTGGAACCTTAGGTTGTCCACTAGGTGAGCCTCCAAAGAGGTGAGACACATATGCATGCAACCAATATGTGCTCACACAGACAAGCAAGTGGCTATGGGAAAGTCACGCCTAATTTTAGCTCCCATATGCTAACCATGCCAAAGATATACCTCCTGATAACTTTGATAAGGCGCCACTGAACATGAATAGTAGGATTGATGAGGCAAGAAAAACTTCATATGCTTTATACCCATGAAAAAACATGATGGCTCCCTTGGCAAGAAAAGTGTGCTATGCAAGGTGGCCATATAACAAATATTGTAAATGCAAAAGGTAGTGTAAGGTATGTTCAAAGGGGTTTTTATTAATTCATGTAAGGTCTCAACTTAGGGGAAATCGAACTCCTAATGACTACAAGAGATGGCCAATCAAAGAATAGAAGATTCACAAATTAGGGGATGTAGTGTGTCACATCAAGCCACTAAGAGGAATATAATATGCTAAGAGAGATCATGCTCTTGAAGGACATCATGCCAAATGTCACTATAAAGAGAAAGATGCATTGCATGAAGTAAGAAGACCACACAATGAAACATGAGTAAAATTCCAAAGAATAAATTCCAATGTATGCCTCCACTTTACAGAAATTGCTAAACACGATGCTGTGAGCAATTACTTTAAAGTAGAAAATGATAAATGCTAACAATAAAGATGACATGAGAGCTTATTTAGAAATCCCTATGCCAAGTCATATGTTTCCAAATGAAGCTATGTCATGAAAAGGGGTTTCCCCCATAATGAAATCCCAAAATCTCATAAGGGATCCATGGATTCGGGGTTAGTATGTATTTGCTACAATATTGTTATAGAGCTTAGAACTGTCATCATTCCCCAAATACTTATAGAATAGGAAGAATGATACAAGAGAGTGAAAACAAAGAAAAATATTTTGGGTCAACATGAAAGAGACTTAAATGTCTTGACACCTTGTGTCATCCCCAAAAGAAAAACACAAGACAAATGAAAAAGATAAAATTCTATAGCATATAGAAGAATGTAAATACAAATAGAGGAATGTAACAAAGAGAGAGATACACCAAACAAAACAGTACAGGGAGATCACATTAGACACATGCAATCACACACATAACATGAAAATAGAAAAAAGACAAGACTAGTAAGGTACATGCGAGTCAACCTATAGCGAGTCATCCACATCCCAATCTTGTTCATCATATATGGAAGGAAAACAACTAGCCAAAGGGACAACAACAAGTATTGAACTAGGGGTATCACCAAGTTCAACACTCTTCTTAGGAGAACTGTCATATAAGCTCATAGAAGAGGAAAATAATGTATTCAACTCATTATGCACTTCGTCATCAATTTTAGTAATCTCATCATCATCATCCAAGTTAATAAAAATGGGAGGTCGAATGATAATGTCTAAAGAAGAATTTAGCTATTGTTGTGATTGTGATATAGGATCTTTTTGTTGTGGCAAAGAGGGAGACTCCTCATGTATTGCTTTAGTTAAGTTTAGATGCAAATTTTATTTGTTGTTCTCTTCATTTAACCTTCAAGCAATAACATGATGTATACACCTATGCTCTCTAGCATTTTTGTTTCTTTAGGTACGATTTTCAAGTTGTGTTTGTGTAGGAGTGGGTTTATCAACCATAGGTTTCTTTTATTCCCTTAGAGGAGGAATAGAAGGAACCATGAGAGGTTGCTCAACCACTTTTTCTTTAGCTTTGTAAAAAAAAAATATCTTAGGAGGCGTAAGGGGACTTGTTTGGTTATCTCTTGGTCATTTTTAGGAGATAGGAAAAGGATCTTAGGTTGGTCTTGGTTATTTGGGATGGTTTTTGGTTCTATCATGGTTTCATTAAGGATAGGAGGCTTAATCATGGGTTGAGGCATGCTTCAAAGGGATAGTTCTGCTATGCATTTTTCCTTAAAATTTTGATAGGATTTGAAAAAGAAATCTTCACGAGGTTTAATAGGTTCAATAGGCTTAGGCCAAAAGAAATCCAATGAAAAATTCCCATGGGAACACAAGATTAAAGCCACTATGGTGCATAGTAAAGATTTCATTGTCAAAGGGAAACTTTAAACAATGCACATGGGTCAACTTCCATGGAGCGTAGCCATGGATAACCAAGCTCCACATGGAATTGATCCGACGTCGGGATGATGGAGAATGAGATATCTAACTGTTTTGGTTTGACTCTTAGAGGAAGGGTGATCGATCCCATCGTAGGGAAAGAAAAACCATTATGCATTTTTAAACATGCTTTCAATTTTTCATATGTTTCTTGATAGAGTTCATGCACAAGTAAGAATACTTCAATGATCACATTCTCTACACATACGGGATCAATTAATATCTCATTAGTGGGTTTGTCATAGATTCGATCGGTTATGTAAAGAGGACCATCAGGTTCCTTTTAGATTATATATTTTGATGAGAAAGAAATGTCAAGAGGTATTTTAGTTTGGCCCTTACAACATTGTGTTTCGATCAATCCAACCATAGTATCCATAAGACCTTGTTCATCAGTATCCATGTTGTCATCATCCATGTTAGAATTCATCGCATCATTCTTCTTAGTTTCAATAGCTTTGACAAATGAAATATTATGATTTGGCAATGGGGTTGGTAAATATTTGCATGTTTTGGTTGGGAGGGGCAAGGGACTTATTTTCTTGATCATTAACACCTCTAATTTGAAGTTGATTAGAATCAATGAGGTCTTACGCAAGATGTTTAAGACGCACAAATTTTTTTCATATCATGTCCATTTTGTCAGTGATAATGATAATAGGAATTTGATCTAAAGTTCAAGGGTGATGGATTAGTAGGATTAGGAGTTCTTACGGGAGGTAAGGATACCGTTTTTTTTCCTAGAAGTTGTAACATTGTGTTATGGAGGGTATTAGGTAAGGGAGTAAATTGTCTAGTCAGATCCCCAAATGTAAAAGGATTTGTCTTATTTATAGCAGCCACTTGGGTATCAACATGTTGGGTTGGTTTAGGGGGATTTAGTTGAAGAAATCCTTTTTTTCCCTAAAGGGTTGGTAATTTTTTTGATTTGCGGATTTGAACTTTTTAGGACAACTAGGGGTGGGTTTTGTTCATGACTACTAATTGAGTTTTGATAATCATGAAGGGCAGTACACAAGTTCACGAAGGAAGGAAACTTCATCATGCCAAGCTTATCTTGTATCTTAGTTTATAAGTTTTCAATTAACATATTTTGAAGGTGAGGATCATGAATCTTTATGTCGATTTGGTAATAAAGTTATTGGTATTGTGAAATAAACTTTGTAACCTTTTCATCATCCTTTTACTTAGATCTCATCAAATTAGCTAATGCCATATTAGGAGTCATGTACACTCAAAAATGGTTAATAAAGGTTCAACAAGTTCATTGAATGAAAGAATTGAGTTATTCGGTGTGGACACCGATTTTGGTATCCATAGTTCTCTTGCACTTCTAGGGTTTTTCACCTAAAAGGAGAGAAATGGGCCAAAATGTGTAATGTCCTCACTTAAAACTATGCAAGAATGGATGGAATATGCTTAAATGGAATGCATAAATGTAATAAACTGAAGAAGGGAATGAATTATTAATGTAAAACCTAAGGAATGCAAGTTGTTTGAAAACACATTGTGATATGCTGAATGACCTAAGAATGCAAACAAACAATAATAGAAATGAACAAGATTGGAGAGGTGCACTTGGAAACTAGAATGTGATGCAGAGAAGTTTTGGAATCTTACAAAATTTTCTGTTGAAGCCAATTGGGCCACTTACGCCAAGCTGGGCAACTTAGTCCTAGATTTGGAAAACTACACCGGAGCCTGTTTCAGCAAAATGGGTGTCTAAATCTATAGAAATCACTAACAGGTCCATGTTCAGTGGAACTACTTCACCATTGTTGGCTACTTAGTCCACTTTTGAATTTTTGAAAATTGGAAAGTGGAAATGGAAGCCCTCAGTTTGCACTTCAGTTCTTGATAGGTGTCTGCCTCCAAAACTTTGATTTTCAGCTCTGTAAATGACTTTTTGTGGATATTTTGACCTTGCAAGGAGGATGATGACTCCAATGAGTCTTCAACTTATTCTTCAATGATTTCCAAGTCCTCAATATACCTAAATCTGCAAACACACAAAGAGAGAAGGAGAAAATATTGATTGTTAGGGCATGGGGGTTTGCTTTGGTCAAACCCCTTTTTAGGTAATTAAACCAAAATGAAGTAATAATGTAATGAAGCATGAAATTAATGGAGTTAGAAACTTGCCATGATTATAGATCTTGATTTTCTGTAGAAAAAGATGAATAATCTTCCCTTGAATGTCTTAGAAATCTATCTTGATGACTTAGAATGCTAAAACCCTAGCTTGCTTGACTTGAAAGAGATAAAAAATGATGGATGAATAATGAATTGGTTGTGAATTAGGGTTTAGTAGCTTGTATTTATAGGAAATCCACTTAATTTTCCTAATAATTTGATCCCCAATGAAAGAAAATAAAATGTAAAATCCAAATTTTCCCACTCAAACCACAAAATAGCTCAAATGGGACTAATTTTCTACTCTAGGCGGCTTAGTCCCAGAGGGGCCCTTTTGTCAGTTGGATTATCAGGGAGTGAAGAAATTAGGTTTATATGGTGATTTTGCTGGGTATTTGATCAAATTACGCCTCAGAATGCACAATATGGGGTCATAGGGGCCTATTAATGGTGATGCAAAAGGTCAATTAGGGCTTCAGACACAAAATTCAATCTACTCTAAACATTAACCTTCTCAAAGAAATTTTAAAAATAGAATAACAAGAACCATGCAAAACAAAGAAGACAAGTATGGCACCAAATCACAATGTCATTTCTTGTATTCAAATTGTTCACTGTAGCAACAATTCTAGCTTTTTGTTACAATATTTGCTTGAGGGAAACTACTTGCTAACTTACTTCTAACTATCTATGTATTCTAATTACAAATTCTCACTATCTCTAACCTTCTAACCAACCTCTAACCCTTTACAAATGAGGCAAAATTCCCAATATATAGAATTCCCAGAAAACCCGTTGGCTAGGCAAGGGTTTCGCAGTATTAATGGTGCAACCACTCGGTCAAGAGAAACCCACGGTTGGTCAAATAAGCATAAATGCACGTTCCATCCAAGTCGGCCTGGGATCTGCGATGTAGTTCAGACCAATCGCGTGGGAAGATAATAGGGAAGAAAAAATCGCATCACAGCCTATCATTAGCTCCCTTCCCTATTATCCCTGTTCAGATCTGGCTCTTCATGTACTTTCAAGAATGCTGCATCCAAGTCTGCCACAGGTGGCAGAGGCAAAACCCTAAGTCAATTCTCAATTGACGCAATCTCCTCTCTCAATCGTTTGACCGACTTATCCCAGTCCACCTTATGTGTCATGTACTTATCAATAACTGCGAGGTAGTTGGCCGCATCATCCAACTGGTGCTCAGAAACAGAACCATCATCAAGTGGTGTATACACATTGTGCCACCACTCCCTCAACTGTTCCAAGCTCAAGTACTTGGGTGCGATCTTCCTTCTTCCCATCATGATTTCAAAGAAGGTAATGGAACCGTTATAAACCCCAGTTAGGGTGTCGTCAATCTGCTTCCTTTGTTTGTAAATATTTTTCAACACTTTCTACCTGATTTGCAATGCTTCGTACCACTCCCATGGTTCGGCAGCTCTAGAAGAAGGAAGGATTCCATCACTCCTTAATTTATCTTTGGTGTATTCCATGATGGTCTTGGTTTTCTGCAGAAGAAGATCTGTATCTTCCTTATCTTGGGCCAATACTGCCCTCAATCGCTCAGTTGTCATGACAACATCCTTCCCTTTTTACATGATCTCCTTAATAGCCTCATCACCCTTCACTTGCACTCCTATAGTTTGATCTTCCTAAATACAACTGAGGGAAAACTTCATAAATAACATCCTATCCAAAATTTCCTTTTGTATCAAGTCCTCTGTATGGATGGAACCTAGCTAGCGCATAGACCAAATAGGAGGTCATTGTGAAGTTCTTTGTTTGTAACACATTGGACAACTGCTTGTGAATTAATTGACTAATGACCTCTACCCAATGTTAATCAATCTTTTCTTGCTCCATCCTCATAATTGGATGGCACATCCAATTCTCGAACGTTCTAGCACTCTTCAATCCAACCACCCTGCTAAGAAAGGTGATGGCATCATAATATTCCTTCTTGAATTTTGCTCTGTACAACTGCTTGGGCAATTTGGAGTAGTGAGACTTCGGCTTCTCCAACCAAGAATTGATAAATTGTTGTCACTTCACGGTTTGGTCATCGTAGAACTCCTGAGCTGCCTCAATGGTGAATCCCACTACATGAGATCGGTCTGGCATGTCAAAGGTTTGGGCAATGGAGACTGAGTTGAGATTGGCAACAAATCTCCCTTGATGACCAATTATCCTCTGTGTATCCCGATCATAGTGCCTGGTGCACTCAAGGACTAATTCATAACACTGCACCGTAGAAGGGAAACCAACAACATGGGACAAGCCTGATTCCATCATCCTTCTAGTCACCAAAGGAGGATCCTTAGTTGCCATTCTTGCTTTAAACTCCTCATAGTCCAAAAGGCCAACATTTGTATTAGTGAATTCTGACTAGACAGAAGTGATCTTACTCTTAGGGACCTTGCTCCTAATGTCCAACTTAATCATCTTTACATCAAACAATGAGGAACCAGCTGCTGCCTTGCTTGATTTAGCCTGCACTCAACATGGAAATCATATTAAACCACAGGAAGGCAAGGTCAATCCATCAAAACACTATTAGAATGCATCTCATATAGTTGAGGTGTTATTAAAACTCATATAAATGACCACAACACATTTTGGGTTTCAAGACCATCCACGAAATCTGAGCTAGAGAGGAATTTTGTGAAATTCCAGACTGATCGGATTCCAACAGAATAACCAGGAAACACCTACTTAATCATTAAACTTGATCATTTTCATCAATAAATTCATATGGGAGATCGAAACATGACATGAAATAATCATCAAATGCATCATAAATTGTAAACGAATCCAACTATTTCACGTTCCTTTGTATTTCATCAACATTCGGGAAAATCCGTGAGGGACGGATTTACGCAAAGAACGAGCCAGATGGGAGACTTCGGGAAATCAGGGAGAAAAAAGACTTTAGAGAAATCCGAACTCGACGGAGATCCATAGAATTTGTGAAATTCCTAATCAATTGATGCAAAGGCGAGTACTTCAGCCAAACAACTTCTATTCGGAATGAGGTCACGCCAAGTGGGGCACATCTTGTCAAAAGGCGATGAGGAAATTTATGTCGGTGAGAGACTTTCTCTTTAGGGTAAAGTCACAACGAATCTCTCTTTGTCTCACTGACTGTCAGAGTTTAAGCAATCACTTCAGCCAGACTAAAGCTTGTCTACATGACGTCTCAGCGAACCTACAAAGTCTTGCCGAATGGTGGTGTAACAAACATTTCAGTGTGACCAGCGGGTAGTCAGGGTAAGGTCTTAGCAAATTTACTTGGTCTCACCGACTAGCGATAGAACACGAGGGACCATCGGTGTGAGAAAGACACTGTCACAATGAACATAAGGAATTAGGAAGGCCTCTCGACGAAACATAGGGTTATCGAAATGACATCTCCTCGATCTTGAAGGGTCATAGCGAAGAGATTTTGGAAGGGGGAGAAAGTCACGACTTTACTCAGATGCCAAATCAATCACGAATTTCACAAGTTCAACTCAGGACAAGTCAGGGATGGACCCTTCATAGATTTTCTTTACGTTTCAGGCCCATTTTAAGATGAAATAACCTGACATGGCCTTGCCCTAGCTTTCAAACCCCACCATCCGCCATTAGCGCACAGGAAAGTTTAGAATTCAGTTGTTTCAACTGCTAATTTCTCACTAGGGTTTACAAATTACTCTCAGGCAAGATTCATCGAAATGGAATTAGACAAATGAGCTCAAAATTCACCTGGGAGATGACAAATGATGCAATACAGAAGAACCCTAGCACAAAATAAACAAATACACAGGAACTCAAATCCCACAAGCTCTCATAATATTGACGTGCCATTCATAATTCAATTCAAATTAGAGCAATCAGACACATACCATTATAAAGCAGCAATTGATATGAGAATCAACAAATGCGAAGCTTCAACGGTATCCACAAAGAACAGACGCAGGAATGCACAAGAAACCGTCACCAAATGAGACCAACTCAAATGCAAACGCCCAAATCTAACCAAAAGCTCAAAGAACAAACTCAAAGGATGCAGCTCTCAACTTAGACAATGGAAAATAATGAGCATAATGGCACAAAAGATCTCAGAAATCAAATAAAATCAAGCCTTCAAAGCACGTACGAAGCCATTAATGCAACTGATAAGATAGTCATGAAACCCGGGAAGCCGACGATAGGGCAGAATCTGGGAAAATCTAGCCCACATAGAAATCTGCGAACACTAAAAATCCCCGAACAACAAGGTCCAACTGGAAACCCAGCAAGATCCGGGGAAATCTGACTAGGGTGGAAAATCCCGAATCAAGGAAAAATCCTGAAATTCATCCACAACTTAAGATTTTTCAATGATTAACCTGGGGAAACACCTAGGCATTCAAAATAAATATTTCAATCACATGCCTAGGTAAGACAAAACCTCAAGAGAAAGGGCCAAAACACCAAAACCAAAGCGAAAGAGGGTCCCTTCTTTGAGCGGGGCATGTGTACGAAAACTACACAAAAAATGGTGACTCCTGCTGGGAAAATGCTCTAGAGCATTTGATGACGAACAGGAATCAAGAACCCAAAATCTTTGGTTTCAATCTCACCATCAAACAAACAAGTCAGAATGCAAAGACTTAAAGAATCAGAACCAAAGGATAGATCAAACCCTCCATAAACTGAAAATCCAAGTGTGTGCATATGAGTTCATTTCCCTCCTTAAATTACTACAGAAACCAAGCTCAGTCAAGTCAAGCTACATAACGATTCTGACTTCAAAAGCAACCTGGATAGGGCCTTGCGGCTAGTCAGGCATCCATAGCCCTGACGAGGTTATCGCTGTGATTCTCCTGAACATAGCTCTACTACCAGCTAGGCGTCCATAGCCCCGGTAGAGATATTTAGGTACCCCTGATAAGTTGAATTTATTCTTTTGATATTCAATATTCTATTTTCTTTCTTTTGTTATTCTTTATATGTCACTTTCATTTCAACCTGTGAACAATGAAGTTCACACTCAGGGCTGAGAACCACGGTGGTGCTAAAGTAGAAATAAGATTTTTCACTTAACAAAACTTCACAAGGATTCCTATAGTAACATCAGAATTCTTAAGATGTAAGATAGGTATAAGATTTCAGAGTATTTCAATTTCAAATTTGCACCAGTGACTCATCTTCCTTAAATCAAACATTGAGACTATTGACAATAGCAAAGACTTCAACCATCCTTTCAAGATGCAAGACTAAAGTTCACCAAAGAAATACTTAGAACAATTTTAGATAATAATACATTTGCCATGCAGGTGCAACACATCCAGGTGAAAATAGAGAAAACCCCCAAAGCAAAAGCAAAGCAAAAACAACAAAACAAACCAAAAGAAAACCTACACTAACCAAAACAAACAAAAACAAAGCAGAAAAGAAAACCTACTCTAACTATACAAGACAAGAGCTGAAAATAGCTCAAGACTGGAAATAATGTTTCAAATACTATCCGTTGACAGGCAGTAGGATATCCTCTCCAGTGAGAGCTTTCAAACGAAAAGCATTATCTCCTAGAATTTCAGAGATCTGGTAAGGGCTGAGCCAAAGTTTATCAAATTTTCCATGCTTTCCCTTACAGTCATGGGCTTTATCCTAGTAAAGAACCAAGTCAGAAATCCTAAAAGCTTTTACCTTGGCTCTCTTATCAAACCATCTCTTGACTACCCCTTGGTGTTTAGCAAAGTTTTCCAGGGCTTCGTCTCTCTTTTCTTCAAGATGTAATAATTCAGCAAGTCTAGCCTCACGTTTATCTCCCTCATAATATTCATTAATGAACTGAAGGGTAGGAATTTTCAATTGTATGGGAAACACAGGTTCTAGACCATAAACCAGATGGTAAGGTGATATCCCTATGGAAGCTTTATGTCTTGTGCAATCTGCCCAAAGAGCGAATCTAAGCTGGGTATGCCAATCCTTTAGGTTTCTTTCTAATAGTTTGCAGATAACAGTCAGGAGATTTTTGTTGGATGACTCAGCTAAACCGTTACCCTGGGGGTAATAGTTGGAGGAAAAATTAATGATAATCCCATGATCAAAATCCTAGTTAGAAAACTTTAGTGATGAAAACATAGGACCATTATCACAAACTAGAGACATAGGACATCCAAAATGATTAAGAATACCTGATTCGATGAAGTTAATTACTACCTCATAAGTACACTGTTTGCATGCAAGAGCTTTAGTCCATCGTGCAAAATAGTCAGTTATGGTAAGAATATACTTGTGACCAGTAGAGGAGGGTGGATTGATGGGGCCAATGAAGTCCATTCCCCATTGTGCAAAAGGTTTTACCTCAAAAACTGGCTGGAGTGGGAGTGCAGCATACTTCTCTCTGGTGGCTACAGTCTGGCACACATGGCATGTCCTGACATGGTTGTGTGTATCTTTGAACAGTGTAGGCCAATAGTAACTAGCTCTGAGAATTTGGTTCACTGTAGAAGGTGTTGACCCATGGCCTGTACCATATCTGTCATGAAACTCAAACATCACTCTTGCATATTCTGCCTTTCCTAGGCATCTTAAATACACACCCTCATGATTCTTCTTGTACAGGACAACTCCTTTCAACATGAAACTATCACTCTTTAAGCGCAATTCCCTTCTTTGTATTGAACTGAGATGATCAGGGCATCTTTGGGTCATGAGATAATGAACAATATCATCATACCACTCTCCTAGAGAAAAATCCTCTAAAGTATAAGCCCGAGCTGTAAGATCAGGGCCTGTCTCTGCCATCGTCTGTGTAAGCCCTTGCCCTCTTACCAACTTCATGGGCTGAATTTCCATATCATACTCTTGTAGCATAGTTACCCACTTGGCTCTTCATTCTCTCAGTTCATTCTGTATCAAGAGCAGCTTGACTGCAAGATCGAGAACTATATAAAAGATCTTATTTCTAAGGATATAATGCCTGAATTTCTTTACTGCCCTGACTAAGGCATAAGCCTACTTTTCCACGCTTGGCTAATTCAATTCTACATCCTTCAATGGTGTGCTCATGAATGCTATGGGGTGTTCATTTCCTTGGTCAGATTTTTGAGTTAATATAGCAGCACAGGAGTGGTCAGAAGCAAATGAATATATGTAGAATGGTTTGGCATAATCGGGACTTACTAAAACTGGAGCTTCAACAATAGCCTTCTTTATCTCTGTGAATGCTTCTTTTGCTTCTGCATTCCATTCCACCTTGGCGCCCTGCTTCAACATTGCATTCAGTGGCTTAACTATTTCTGCAAACCCAGTGATGAATTTTCTGACAAAATTGATCTTGCCAAAGAATGATTTCATTTCTTTTTTACTTGCAGGCAGGGGAATCTTGAGAATGGCTTCTATGCGTTCTAGATCAATGGCAATTCCCTTTTCAGAGATAACATGCCCCAACAATTTACCTTCTGTGACTCCAAAGATGCATTTCTTTGGGTTGAGAGATATCCCAAAATCTCTACATTTCTTAAAAACTTTGCATAAATATGAGATATGATCACCCCTCTTCTTGGAAAAGACTGTTAAATCATCCATGTAGATGATTATGCACTTCCCAATTATATCTTTAAAGGCTATATCCATTGCTCTTTGGAATGTAGCTCCAACATTAATTAAGCCAAAAGGCATCCTTCTATAAGCAAAAGTCCCCCACTTGGTGGTGAAAGTAGTCTTGTGTCTATCCTCATACTGCACCATAATTTGGTTGTATCCAGAATAACCATCCAAGAAGGACATCATCTGAGATCCATTGACGATTTGGAGGACTTCATCTAGTGAGGGTACTGGATAGTTATCTTTTTTTGAAGCTCTGTTCAGGTTCCTGAAATCCATGCATAACCTAATTTCATCATTTTTCTTCCGCACTGGAACTAGGTTTGCAACCCAAGTAGAGTGTCTGACTGGGAATATTATCTTTGTAGACAACAATTTCTGTAATTCCTTCTATATTATGGGTTCTAACAAAGCATTGATAGGCCTTTGCCTCTGTTTGAAAGGCTTCACTCTTGGATTGAGGGGAATAGTATGGGTTATGATTGATGTATCATAAGTCTTTAAGTTTTCATAACTCCAGGCTATCACATCTGGATATCTATGCAATGCATCAATAATTCCTTGTCTTTCTTCTGGAGTGCATACCTTTCCAATGAGAACATTTTTGACATCCTCCTGGGATCCCACATTATGCTTGTCACACTGTCCACTGATGGACTCCCTTTTGGCATCCTGTTCCTGATCTTTGATCTTGTCTAGATCAAAGATCCTCTCTAATTACACCATTCCCCTGGGAATTGTGTTGGTCTTCAAATTGATTAACCCTTCAAGGTCTATTTTTGCTTCTTGGAGATCAATTTCATTAATGATTTGAGAAGAAAAAACATCAGTACTTGTGATAAAATCTAGAATATGCTTATCGTCTTCAAATACCTGGAATTTGGTGACATTATCAGGTATTGAGGGTATTGGGGTTAGTTCTACGGTAAACTTCTTTAGTCCCAAAAGAGATAGGGGCTGTAGAGTACTGGCTGCCTGGGCCAAGGAATTAGCTGTCTGATTTTTATTTCATGGAATCAGCTGAATGTTGAAGGCGTCAAATACTTCAATAAGGTCCCATACTCTGTGTCTATAGTTAGTCATCCTTCTATCATGACAAGAATATTGTCTTCTAACCTGCTTGACTACTAGCTTAGAATCTCCAAAAACTTGCAAGATCTTAACCTTTTTCTTCAAGGCCATTAACAATCCATGCACTAAGGCTTCATATTCGGCTACATTATTCATACAATGGAATTGGAGTCTGTGAGCAAAAAAAAATGTCTTACCTCTTGGACTAATTAGCTCGAAACTAGCTCCAACCCCTTGTTTTGATTTGGACCCATCGAATCTCAAAGTCCAACAACCATCAGCCATAGAGCTCCTTGCTTTTTCACTTGCATTGTTGCCACTGGATAGCTCTTCAGAAGGCATTACTCTTTCCCTTTTGGGATCTTCTTGTACATTCATGTTATGAATTTTGACTACAGGAGTGTGGTTGATATGTTTCTGTATTTGTTCCACTACAGCTTGGCATAAGCAGTAATCCAATTCTAAATGTGAAGCATTATGTACCCTGCACCAATTGGGCAAAATTAACTCTCCAAAGTTCATTCTTCTTCCTAACTGAATCTGATCTTCAATACATTTTTGGATGAACTCTTGAAATCTGTCTAACAAAGCCAGTTGATTGTCTTTTGGATTGTCATTATTTTTAGCTGGTTCACCATTGTTTTTAACTAGTTCCACTAGGGATTCAACATCACTAGACTCTGGAAGGTCATTAGACATTGTGTGCAACATGAGGACTTCCTTCGAATCCAATTCTTCAAGGGGAGCAACAAGCATATAGTTACCCATGCTTACTTCTGATATCAGAATTTTGGTAGAGGTTTTCTGATATCCTGTAATCATATACTTCATTCTGGGCTCTCTCTCAATTCTAATCTGGTTTGGCACTCCCTTCTAGGGAAGCCACATATGAGAGTGATCATTTGAAACATACCCATTCAGAGCCCTGGTAAAGTCCCTTCCTAGGATTAGGCCATAAGCGTCAGGGATGTCAGCTACCTGTATATTGATAACTTGCTGAATCCTAGGATCAGAAGCAATCTGCATATGAATCATGTTTAGCTCTCCTACAACATTGACTTCAGTCCTATCCAACTATGTGACTTTCTTTTGAGAATCAGCAGGGGTAATTCCCATAGTTCTACAGACACCAAGGGGCATAACATTGGTTTAGGCACCCGAATCCAACAGACAATTATGTAAATTCTTGCCAAACATGCGTACAAAGATCAAGAATGGGGGTGTGTCTGTTTTCCCTTGAAACAAAGTTAAGGGAGTATCTACTTGAGCAACTTGAGATTTATCCTTTTCTTTCCCAGTATCTCTAGGGGGCACATGGACTTGATTATGGGACTGATTTTGTCCTCCTAGAGGGCTAGATACTTTATGGAAATTCTTGCTAATTGATTTATCTTGCGACATGAAATTTGCATTATAAGATCCTAAGACTGCATTCCTAATGGATGGAACTCTTAATAGCTCAAATGCAGATAGACTTACCTTCAATTTTTGAAGTTCTTCAACAACATACGTGGCCAACTGTTCTTCATTTAAATCCGTAGGAGTCTCCTTTGGGTATTCCACCATCTTTTCTTTATTTGCATCAGCATTTCTTCCTTTTGGTACATCAGCATGTCCTGGTACATCAGCATGTCCTGGATCTTGAGATAAATATTGCTTGGAAATTGGGGGCAATGAGGGATTGTTACTAGCATTAGGGTCCGGAGGTGTGTTGAAATTGTTCGGAGGAATGGAAGTAGTAAAGGGGCCTCCAACCTGTGGATGCCTGTGTGGCAGTTCTCTCAAGTCATACCTCTTGACAGGTCTCTAGAAGGTCTGTACTTCTTCAATGCAAGCTTCTTCTTCATCTTTGGGACCATTGTCATTTATTGGATTCTCATCAAATAATTGTGCCATTTCATCTTCATTGCACACCTGGTCTACCTCGCGCTCCAACTAGTCAGATTCTTCTTCGGGTGCATTCTCCTCACTTTGCGAAAAAGGATCATGGTTTAATACCAACACTGGTGAATCATAAGGAATAGAAGGTATTATTTCCTGACAGCTAGTATTGTTCTCTACTTCATATACTGAAAGATTGAGGCTGCTGTTTGGAATTCTTGACAGTCTAACTCAAAATGCTGACTCATTTTGTGGAGCCTATACTACCCTGATAAAGCGGCCTCAGCCAGATATACACCGCTGGGAGGCTTTTCTTGATTAATTGATTGATTGGTAGACTAATTGACAGGTTGACTGACTGGTTGATCCAATGGGGTGGGGACTCCTCCATTATTGGGCCTTGTGTTCCAGGTCCTATTATGTCTTGACTGCTGCCTTTTCTCGAATCCTTATCCACCACCTCTGTCAAAGTTATAACCCGAGGGTTGTCCTTTATCATATTTCTGTCTTCTATCATTATTATATCCTATGTCATTATTAAATCCCCTGTCATTGTTATAACCTCTGTCATGGTTATATCCTCTTTCATAATTGTATCCTCTATCATTACGTTACCCTCTATCAAAGCTCTGTCCTTGCAGATTCTCTCTATTCTGATTGGATTGCATATTTCTCTGAGCATCTTGCAACTGACTGTTCTGGTTCCTCAAGTAAGTTACCTCCATATTCAACTTCTTTATTTGTTCAGACAATTCATCCAGTCTTTCCTTGTCAGGATTACTGTATGGAGGCTGATTCACATTACTCTGAGAATACCCTACTGCAGCATTGGCATTTAGTGATTGATTTAAGACTTCAAAATTCTATAGGTATGAAGGATAACTAGCCTGAGGCTGGGTATGCAGGGGTTGATTCACATTTTGTTTGGGGTAATTCATCGTGGATAACACTTGTCCCATAGGAGGCCCTGGGTGAGGGACCAGAGGCAACTGAGGAACCTGATTCATGATTGGAGTATGGTTTTTTAGAACCTGGTTGAGAGCTGGAACTTGTCCAGTGTGAGCAACGGGTCCTAAGGAGGGTAAAGGACCAGACAAATGTTGCCTTAGATTAGTGCTAACTTTCACAGCTTTTTCATATGCATCGAGCAGACTAGCAGGAGGGTTATTACTCACTTCATAAAGGTAGCTGTCAAACTATTGAGGCCCTCATAATAGACTTCTAGAGCAATGGGTTCATCAACAACATAAGGGGCCTGTAGTTTGGTATAAGCCCGATGAAACCTATTGTTGAATGACCCTATAGGTTCATTGACCTCCCTCTTCACATTAGTAAACTGACGGTAAAGCTCATTGGAACTAATGGGGATTTGAAACTTTTGCAAGAAAGTAGCCTCTAGCTCAGTCCAATGTTGGATAGATCCAGCAGGCAAATGGTTGTACCAATAAAATGCATCTTCCCCTAGTGAATAAGGAAATAATCTACAACCTACATCCTCATGGTTTATCCCTCTATCCTTAAGGCCAGTCTGAAAGATCCTGATGTGTTCCTCAACGATTCTATTTGGATCATTAGAATGGAACTTTGAACAGAAGTGTTTAGGGTTTTTGGGCATGACATTGTAAATGGTGAAACTCAATGGAGATGGGTTGGTTGCTAAGAAAGCCATTGGTGGAGGTGGGGGTGGTAATGGCTGATTTATGACTAACTGAGGTTGTGGACTAGGGATGTTCTCAGACTCAGATGAACTTGATGAAGATGAGGATGATGGAGCCGTGGGAGGTGGATGGGATGATGATGATGATGATTCCCTTCTTCTGTTAGTCCTTCTTGACCTAGTAGGGTCTAGTAATTCCTAAAATTCCTCCTCTCTAGGAGCAGATCTTGTTCTTCTTATGAATCTCTCAGGAGAGATGGCATTCAAAAATTGATCCAACTTGCTTGTTCAGGCCCTCCTTCTATTGCCAGTTCCTGTTGATCGTGTTTTCTACACAATAACAACCTAGAAAAAATATGTTATCCTATCTCTCTTGAAAGGTAAATCTCTATCGGCAAGCCTCAAGAGATAACCCCAAGGTCTCTAATGTAAGGTCTTGACAGTGCATAAACAACTCAGTAACAAAATGTGAAAATGTTGGTAATCAAAATGGGACCTTACTACGAGCAAATACTGAATC
The DNA here is from genome assembly GCA_007258455.2 of Sequoia sempervirens. Lineage (NCBI taxonomy): Eukaryota > Viridiplantae > Streptophyta > Pinopsida > Cupressales > Cupressaceae > Sequoia > Sequoia sempervirens. The sequence continues at coordinate 234,930,059 of VDFB02353493.1, read as the reverse complement.
AATTTTATCAGATTTAACGATCTGATGATACTTCATCCCTAGATCTAACCCAAGAATCAAAGAAATAGAAAAAAGACAAGGGTTTCGAAGAGATTCCTAAACTTAATACTAAACCTAAGATAAACAATGAAAGTAACCAACACTCAAAATGGACCAATCCTTCAAAACTGATCTCTACTTGACACAGATAAATCTACAATCTCACATAAAACAATGCAATCTTCTAAGGTGTTAGGATTTTCAAATTATGAACACTCATTCAACAACCCTCTTGTAGTTATAATGAACAAGTCTTCACAATCAAACTAAGCACACTAAATATGAAGTCCAGGCTAACTTTGCAAAGCAACTAACAATTAGTTGGTTGCGAAAAGTATGGACTAAAGGATTGCTACAACATTCAAGTATTAAATTACAAACATTATTGAACCCAACTCTAATCTAAACATTAACCTTCTCAAAGAAATTTTAAAAATAGAATAACAAGAACCATGCAAAACAAAGAAGACAAGTATGGCACCAAATCACAATGTCATTTCTTGTATTCAAATTGTTCACTATAGCAACAATTCTAGCTTTCTGTTACAATATTTGCTTGAGGGAAACTACTTGCTAACTTGCTTCTAACTATTTCTGTATTCTAATTACAAATTCTCACTATCTCTAACCTTCTAACCAACCTCTAACCCTTTAAAAATGAGGCAAAATTCCCAATATATAGAATTCCCAGAAAACCCGTCGGCCAGGCAAGGGTTTCGCAGTATTAATGGTGCAACCACTCGGTCAAGAGAAACCCACGGTCGGTCAAATAAGCATAAATTCACATTCCATCCAAGTCGGCCTGGGATCCGTGATGTAGTTTGGACCAATCGAGCAAGAAGATAACATGGAAGCACAAATCATGCCACAACCTATCATTAGCTCCCTTCCCTATTATCCCTGTTCAGATCTAGCTCTTCATGTACTTTCAAGAACGCCGCATCCAAGTCTGCCACAGGTGGCAGAGGCAAAACCCTAAGTCGATTCTCAATGGACACAATCTCCTCTCTTGATCGTTTGACTGACTTATCCCAGTCCACCTTATGTGTCATGTACTTATCAATAACTGCAAGGTAGGTGGCCGCATCATCCAACTAGTGCTCAAAAATAGAACCATCATCAAGTGGTGTATACACATCGTGCCACCACTCCCTCAATTGTTCCAAGCTCAAGTACTTGGGCGCGATCTTCCTTCTTCCCATTATGATTTCAAAGAAGGCAATGGAACCATTGTAAACCCCAGTTAGGGTGTCGTCAATCTGCTTCCTTTGTTTGTAAATATTTTTCAACACTTTCTACCTGATTTGCAATGCTTCGTACCACTCCCATGGTTCAGTAGCTCTAGAAGAAGGAAGGATTCCATCACTCCTTAATTTATCTTTGGTGTATTCCATGATGGTCATGGTTTTCTACAGAAGAAGATCCGTATCTTCCTTATCTTGGGCCAATACCGCCCTCAACCGCTTAGTTGTCATGACAGCATCCTTCCCTGTTTATAGGATCTCCTTAATAGCCTCATCACCCTTCACTTGCACTCCTATAGTTTGATCTTCCTAAATACAACTGAGGGAAAACTTCACAAATAACATCCTGTCTGAAAATTCCTTTTGTATCAAGTCCTCTATATGGATGGAACCTAGCTAGCGCATAGACCAAATAGGAGGTCATTGTGAAGTTCTTTGTCTGCAACACATTGGAAAACTGCTTGTGAATTACTTGGCTAATGACCCCTGCCCAATGGTAATCAATATTTTCTTGCTCCATCCTCACAATTGCATGGCACATCCAATTCTCGAACATTCCAATAGTCTTCAATCCAACCACCCTGCTAAGAAAGGTGATGACATCATAATATTCCTTCTTGAATTTTGCTCTGTACAACTGCTTGGGCAATTTGGAGTAGTGAGACTTCGGCTTCTCCAGCCAAGAATTGATAAATTTTTGTGACTTCATGGTTTGGTCATCGTAGAACTCCTGAGCTATCTCAATGGTGAATCCCACTACATGAGACTGGTCTGGCATGCCAAAGGTTTGGGCAATGGAGACCGGGTTGAGATTGGCAACAACTCTCCCTTGAGGACCAATTATCCTCTGTGTATCCTGATCATAGTGCCTAGTGCACTCAAGGACTAATTCATAACACTACACTGTAGAAGGGAAACCAACAACATGGGACAAGCCTGATTCCATCATTCTTCTAGTCACCAAAGGAGGATCCTTAGCTGCCATTCTTGCTTTAAACTCCTCATAGTCCCAAAGGCCAACATTTATATCAGCGACTTCTGACCAGACATAAGTGATCTTACTCTCAGGGACCTTGCTCCTAATGTCCAACTTAATCCTCTCTTCATCAGACAATGAGGAACCAACTACTGCCTTGCTTGATTCAACCTACACTCAACATGGAAATCATATTAAACCACAGGAAGGCAAGGTCAATCCATCAAAACAGCGTTAGAATGCATCTCATATAGTCGAGGTGTTATTAAAACTCATATAAAATGACCACAACACATTTCAGGTTTCAAGAACATCCACAAAATCTGAGCCAGAGAGGAATTTTGGGAAATTCCAGACCGATCGGTTTCCAACGGAATAACCAAGAAACACCTACTTAATCATTAAACTTAATGATTTTCATCAATAAATTCACATGGGAGATCCAAACATGACATGAAATAATCATCAAATGCATCATAAATTGTAAACGAATCCAACTATTTCACGTTCCTTTGTATTTCACCAACTTTCGGGAAAATCCGTGAGGGACGGATTTCCGCGAAGAACGAGCCAGATGGGAGACTTTGGAAAATCAGGGAGACGATGAACTTTGGAGAAATCCGGACTCAACGAAGATCCACAAAATTTGTGAAATTCTAAACCAATCAGTGCAAAGGCGAGTACTTTGGCCAAACAACTTCTATTCGAGATGAGGTCACGCCAAGTGGGGCACATCTTGCTGAAAGGTGATGAGGAAATTTATGTTGGTGAGAGACTTTCTCTTCGGGGTAAAGTCACAGCGAATCTCTCTTTGTCTCACCGACTATCAGAGTTTAAGCAATCACTTCGGCCAGACTAAAGCTTGTCTACATGACGTCTCAGCGAACCTGCAGAGTTTTGTCGAATGGAAGTGTAACAAACATTTCGGTGTGACTAGTGGGTAGTCGGGGTAAGGTCTTAGCGAATTTACTTGGTCTCATTGACTAGTGATAGAACACGAGGGACCATCGGCGTGAGAAAGACTCCGTCACAGTGAACATAAGGAATTAGGAAGGCCTCTCGCTGAAACATAGGGTGATCGAAATGACATCTCCCTGACCTCAAAGGGTTACAGTGAAGAGATTTCGGAAGGGGAGGAAAGTCACGACTTTACTCAGATGCCAAATCAATCATGAATTTCACAAGTTCAACTCAGGACAAGTCAAGGATGGACCCTTCATAGATTTTCTTTGCATTTCAGGCCCATTTTAAGATGAAATAACCTGACATGGCCTTGCCCTAGCTTTCAAACCCCACCATCCGCCATTAGCACACAGGCAAGTTCAGAATTCAGTTGTTTCAACTGCTAAGTCCTCACTAGGGTTTACGAATTACTCTCAGGCAAGATTCATCAAAATGAAAATAGACAAATGAGCTCAAAACTTGGCTGGAGATGACAAATGATGCAATACAGAAGAACCCTAGCACAAAATAAACAAATACACAGGAACTCGAATCCCACAAGCTCTCATAATACTGATGTGCCATTCATAATTCAATTCAAAGTAGAGCAATCCGACGCATACCATTATAAAGCAGTAACCGATTTGAGAATCAACAAATGCGAAGCTTCAATGGTGTCCACAAAGAACAGACGCAAGAATGCACAAGAAACCGTCACCAAATGAGACCAACTCAAATGCAAATGCCCAAATCTAACCAAAAGTTCAAAGAACAAACTCAAAGGATGCAGCTCTCAACTTAGACAATGGAAAATAATGAGCATAATGGCACAAAAGATCTCAGAAATCAAATAAAATCAAGCCTTCAAAGCACGTACGAAGCCATTAATGCAACTGATAAGATAGTCATGAAACCCGGGAAGCCGACGACAGGGCGGAATCCGGGAAAATCCAGCCCACATAGAAATCTGCGAACACTAAAAATCCCCGAACAACAAGGTCCAACTGGAAACCAAGCAAGATCCGGGGAAATCCGACTAGGGTGGAAAATCCCGAATCAGGGAAAAATCTTGAAATTCATCCACAACTTAAGATTTTTCAATGATTAACCTGGGGAAACACCTAGGTGTTCAAAATAAATATTTCAAGCACATGCCTAGGTAAGACAAAACCTCAAGAGAAAGGGCCAAAACACCAAAACCGAAGCGAAAGAGGGTCCCTACTTTCAGTGGGGCGTGTGTACAAAAACTGCACAACAATATTTGATCAAATCATGCCTTGAGATGCACAATATGGGGTCATAGAAGCCTATTAATGATGATGTAAAGGTCAATTAGGGCTTCAAACACAAAATTCAATGTGAAAGTGTGATTAAATGCACTTTACAACACTAAAATGAGGTCCACATAGCCTAGAAAGGCACTACATCCAATGTGAATGTGTAGAACACATTACAACACTAGATTAGAATTAGGTTTAATTTACAAGCCTTCTAGATTAATGTGATAATGTAATTAAATACATTTTATATTGTTAAATTAGGGGAAGATGGGTTCATTAAGTTTAGAGAAGTGTGAAAGTCTTTTACAACACTTTTACAAGACATCGATAAATGCATTTGTAAGGGCCCAAGACCTAATGTGGATGTGTAAAAAACCTCACAACACTAAATCAAGGCCTCATTAAGTCCAATTTATCATCAATTAATTCAAAATGAAACATGGTATACACTTTTTGGTGGCACATTCAGAATGAGGAAAACCATTCTAAAGTGGTATCTTTCAAGGACCTAGGGAAAAGCCTAGCCAAGAGCTTATCTTCAAGGATGAAATCACTGCATAAGGCGATGTAAGTGGAAATATGGTTTGAAGGGTATCCTTTTCCTCCGTATTTCTCAAACCTAGGAATATCTATACCTTGTGGTATCAGTGTTCTTAATATCTCCAAGGATAAGGGATTGCTTTTGACATAGTATGATGGTTGGCCATTTTGATTTTGGTTTATGGTGGAAATTTTATTTTTAAGGGATAAAGCATTTTGCAAAAGTTGATTAAGGATGGCATCATTAGTTGCGTTTTGAGATGGAGGTGTATATGTGTTTGAGGGGGAAGTGAATGGAATACTTATGGGAGGTAAAGTGGTATGGGATATGATGTGAGATGCCACAAAGGTACTAGGATTGCTAGTGGAAATACCCAAGGTAGGAAAGACATTTACTAGTAGGTTGCATTGTTGTGGTAACTCGAGGGTTGGTATAAGAAGGAATAGAGGCAATGCTTGTAGGAGGAGTAATTTGGGTTCCTCCTTGACTCTAGACATTGTTCAAAGGTTGAGCACAACTAGTCGTTGAGGCAAGATATTTGCCAAAAATTTGAGCTAGGTTACACGAAAGTTCTATTCCTTGTTTACTTTCAATCATGCGGTGTATATTATCTAGATGGTAGGAATAGTAGTGTTGGAAATTTTTTTAGTACTCACTTGATGTTGTAGGTTTGCTAACTCTTCATGTATTTGGATTATGTTTTCTTGAGGAACACTAGCAGCCATTGTTTCAACACTTGTCATGCTACTTGAAGGTAAGGAGTTGTTAAGGGTATGGTCCATACCTAGTGAAATAGTGTCAACACTATGAGTGAAATATCTAGGTAACCCAAGATCCACGATGAGTGTGCTATTGCAGGATGACATGAGTCTCAAACTATATCTCACTATAGTATTAGCAATAGGAAACCAAGTTGCAACACCTAGACATCTTGTAGTATGTTTTTCCCTAGGTACCCATGTCATCACCTAAGTAGTTAAATAAATTTTATTTATTTGACTAATTTCATTTATTCCCTATTTATCATGTATCTATTCTTCTATAATTAAATAAATATTTATTTATTTAATTATTCATGACCATTTATCCTCTCTAATTAAATAATTATTTTAATTGTTTAATTAGTCATTTATACATTCTCCTATGATTAAATAAATCTTTATTGATTTAATTATATTTTTCACCTTCGTCTATAGTTAAATAATGATTTTACATTATTTAATTATCTTTCCACATCATCTCTATCCTTATTAGATAATGCTTTATCATTATTTAGTAAGTTTATCATTTCAATTATCCTTCTCATCTTTTTTCAGGATTTATTTCCTTTAAAAGAGAAAATCAAAATCTTTTTCTTTTCAAATCTTATCTTATTTTGTTGTTTTTCCTCTTTGATCAAATAAAGCAAAAAATCAAATCTTATCGAATCTTCTTCTCCGTCCACATCGAAACTCTATAAATATGGCCTCTCACAAGCCATTTGGAGAGGAGCTTTTGAGTACCATTACTCTGTCGAATTATCTCTACAATCTTTCATCATCTTTCATCCATCATTCTCCATCTTTGAACCTTCACTACATTGTTATGTTGCTATATTGAGCAATCAACATTCCACAATCAAATCCTTCAAAATCTTGCATTCTTATGCGAGATTGAGAAGAACAATGGAGTGAATACCTGCTAATATGCATGTGTGTTTAGATTAAATATTTGTTTTGCATGTATGTGTGTTTTACAGGAAACTTCATTGAGGATGGTGAAAATCTGAATCTTAATCTAATAAGATTTTAGAATTAATTTTTCCTCCGTCTACATTTGGCGCCCACCGTAAATTTTGAAATAATAGATTCAACATGATTTGTTTTGATTTGTTGGACAACTATTTACAAGTTTGATTTGGGCGAAGTTTTGTTTTGCAGAATTTTGTTGAGATTGCAGGAACAAATTCATCACTATTTGCGGATGTCTTTATTGACGAATTGTTTTGCAGGCCATTTCGCATAACATAATATATTAGATTTTTTCTTTCTGCTTGCTTGCCTCACTCATTGAATCTTTTTATCACATTCAATAATACTTGTCTCTTAATGACATCTTCTAACTCACTGTCATAGTCGCTTTTCCTTTCGCCTTTGCTGCTTTCTTTTCTTTTCACAGTTGCAATGAATGCATTTTGGACAATGAACTAAATCCATTTTCGATAACTAGAAGAAGTCATTGAGACAAAGACCAATGAGAAAATCCTACAGACATCTTGATCATAATACTTGTGATTAATTTCCTTAATATCGCTGCCCATTAAGGTGTCTAGCTGCTTCCTCAATGTATTCATTTTTTGCAGCTGATAGATTGGCTGAACAGAGGGCATTCATTAAATTCTGACACTGCATGGCGAACCTCATCAACAGTCCATTTTTAGCTTTTGAGACAGATTTGACATTTAATACATCTGTTTTTAATCACTTTCATTTTGCAGGTTGAGCCTCATATGGTGCGATTGAATCAACCATTCTTTCCTGCCATTAATTTTACCTAGCTAGCTCTCCCTCCATTTTATTAACTAATTTACATATAGCTTTACATATAGATGTGGTTATCGATTTGGATGTAGATTTAAGATTTTTTTTTTTTAATTTAATTAAGTTTAGTTTTAAAGATTTTAATTCTTCTAATCTAATTTAGATTTTTCTAATTTCAATAAATTTAGATTTTTAGTTTATTAGTTTTTAAATTATATTTTTCTAATTTCGATAAATTTAAATTTTTGGTTTATTTTAGATTTTTAGTCTCTTTTAGTTTTTAAATTAGATTTTTTTTAGTTTTTATTTTTAAAAGAAAAATTAGGTTTTAGATTTTTTAGCTTTTAGTTAGATTTTTAATTAGTTCTTTTTTTAATTAGATTTTTAGATTTTTAATTAGATTGTTAATTTAGGTTTCTAATTTTATTTAGATTTTAAGTTTTCTAATTTAGATTTAATTTAGAAAGGGTATTTTCCCTTTTTTTACCATAACTTTGTCATACGAGCTCCAAATTGCGCAAACGAGGATTCATTGGAAAGCTAACAAGACAAACTTCACAGTGTTGCAAATATTATCAGGTGAATGTGTCATAATCAGATTTTTATCAGAATTCATCTTCTTCAAGTAGCTTTCTTCTATACAAGTTTACTTGGTCTTTCTCTATTTTGTGGCTTGTAGGTGCATCTAAGGAGTTGGACCAACGATGGCATCAGTCACAACATCAACTTGGAAAGAAAAAACAACCAGGTGCACTCGTCTCATCCTTCATCTCATTAATCTTGTTTGTCACACATTTCAATTTGGGACATAAAATCAAATCTTGTTTGATCACATATTTGAAATTGGGCTTAAAACGAATATTGTCTTCAATCACATATCGAAAATCGGGTCTAAAATTAACCACTATCTTCCTACACATTTGATTTGGGATCTAAAAAAAAAGAATGAGTGTTTCATTGTTTTCTACACATTTCATTTCTAAGGGAAATTAACAACTGTGAGTGTGAATCAAGTGTGTGTGTGTGTGATCACAAACACCTCACTTGGTTTGCTTTTGTCAAACCCTTTCTAGGAGGCCTGCTAGGGGATTTCATCACCCTTGGGGATGACCTCAATCGAAGTGTGAATCAAAAGAAACGCTTGTTTGGAAGTTAAAAATTTTGTCACTCTTGGCTAAGCCCCAAAGAACTTTATACCTTTGGGAAGTGAAGGTGAAGGGTGGGTTACCCCTTTCTCCCGGCTGTGTGGCAAAATTTTGCTTTCAAATCATCCTTAGTCAAACTTGTGTAGACTAGTTTGAGACCTAATTGGCCATACCCCACTTGACTCGTCATAGGGCTTGTTGATGTGTTTACCATGTGTTCTTGTTTAATAATCATCATTACTTTCTTCAAATTTCAAAATTAAAACTTGCTTATGTGTCTTGCGTGAGTGCTTCATGTGTGTACATGTGTTATAATTTGTTTAAACATTGCCAGATCAAGCTATAAACACCAACACATAAACACATCATCCAAACCATCCTTAAACACCTCAAAACACTCCCAAACCATTAGCTAAACATGTCTGACTGCTATCCTCCATATTCACCCTCGACCTATGAACGAAACCAAAGGATTGAATATCTTGACCATCGTTTGAAAGAGCTTGAAAAACAACTTGAATCCCACCATTTGAATGAAGTGATGCAATCATCTCATAAGCCTTTATCCTTACCCAAAACTACATCATCCAAGTTCAATATCCATGATTTTCTGCAAAGGCTAAATGAGATACCTAAATCTATTTCCTCAAACACAAATAATCTTGAGCAATCCTACCATGTCATGCATCTATCTTCATCTCCCATAATTCAAAATAAACCTCACGAGTCTTCCACCCAAGTTAACAATTTCATCCAACCATCCTCTTTCATCATACCATCTACATCCAATGACTCATGTCAATCTCTTAGTCCAAAGCATGCTAGCATAGACTCCCCTACAAATCAAGATCAAAGTATTATTTCCATTCCATCTGATGATACCAAAAATTTCCAATGTTCTCCAATCTTCGACCAAGATCCCATCTCTCAAGAACCTCATTATGATCCCCTTCCATCTCAAGAGAAAAATATCTTTCCTAATCCTCCTTCCACCTCATCTAATGAATCCATACAATCTCATGATTCCATCATATCCAATGATCAAGATATGCTTTCCACAAAATATCAAGATTCCCTTCCTCGTCAAGATCAAGATATACCTCCATTCAAGGATACCCTTTCATTCCATGATGATGTCCATCCTCCTCATGATCAAGACATGCCTTTCATGCCACTTCATGATGATTCCATATCTAATAAAGATCAATCTACCCCATCTCCTACACCTCTTGATCCTTTTCCAAGTCAAGATCAAAGTACCCCCTCATCCCCATGTCAAGATCCTATCACCCATCCTAATTCCCCTCATGATCACAATCCCCCACAAGAGTCTATCACCCCTATTCAAACTATCCATGAACCTCTTACCTATCAAATGGGTTCTCTCACTTTTATCCAAGGTGGTTTACTCAAAGATCTTGTTATTCCTTCCATATCACAACCACCTCATGATGGACTTGCATCTTGTTTCATAAACAATATATATTCCGTTGGCAAATGAATGTGTCAAAGTATGAACTACAAAGGCAAAGGATTAGGCCTTCATGAACAAGGTATCCTAGAACCCCTTCATATCCAAGAAAACACATACTATCATGGCCTTGGTTATACAACTCATGCTCAAGACATTTGTACTCATCGTAAGCCTAGATTCCATCGAAATAAACCTACTTATCCTAGTACATCAAACCTTCCATCTATCCTAGGCCCTTATACTAGTCCATCAAATTTTCCAGCTATCCTAGGTCCTTATCCTAGTTCATCAAACCTTTCATCTATCCTTGGTCCTTATCATCCAAACCCTAGTTCATCAACCCTTCCATCCATATTGGGGCCCTACATCCCTTCATCTCCTATTCATCAAGAACAACAAAGGCACAACACATCCTTGATTCCCTCTCAAAATTCTACCTACATTAACCCATCCATAAGACCTCCATATCATTCATCTCCATCCACCCATCCCATTTCTCTTGGAAGCAATTTGGGTGCCAAATGTCAAAAGCTTCCATATCAAAATCCACATGTATCAAAGGATCAACATGTCTCCTTGAAGAGCCATGCAAAAATAAAAGAAAATCTAATCCCAAGTCAAAATAAAAAGCCAAAAGGCCACAAAGGCCCATGAAGTCAAAAGAAAAATCCAAAAGGCCACAAAGGCCCATCAAGTCAAAAGCAAAAAATTCAAAGGCCACAAAGGCCCATAAATCAAGAAGAAAAATTTCAAAGGCCACAAAGGCCCATAAAGCAAAAAGAAGAATTCAAAGGCCACAAAGGCCCATGAATCAAAAATCAAAGTCAAAAGCTATGTGGATTCCTAAAAGTCTTGTAGAAGCAATAAAATCTAAATTGGCATCCAAATTTGCTAATCCAAAAGCTTCCTCCAATCGTCCATCTAAAAACCTATCACCGTCAAACTCCATTTTTCCTCCATCACTCCACCATCCTTCAAGGTGTGTGCCGATGTTGATCTTTCCATCCTTTTCATATAACCATCAACAAGCATTCCAACCTCCTATCCATTATCCAACATTCATCCCCCATTACTCTCCTTTAGTCCAAACCTTTGCATGAAGTCCTTAGCTTCTTCCATCATACCATTAATCTACCAACATTTATGAGTCTAATCCTCCTTGCCATGGTTTATTAGAGCACATATTCAAGGGATATTAGCTGTGAAACTTGATGCTTGATTCCTCTCTCCATCTCCCTATCATGCATATATTACCTTCCATTTTCATTTATCCCTATCCATCTCCTATCTTCCATATTCCTCTTGCACTCTACACTTGGGGGCAAGTTTCATCCATCCTATCATTCATATCCATTATCCTCTTTATGTTCATCCTTTACCTTTCCACCTTTGATCTTAACAAGGTTAAGGATCCTCTTAAACATCATACATCTTATCCTATACACTTTATCCATATCTTCCGTAACATATCCTTCACCTTATCCATATTACATCATTCTATCTAAATACATCCTTTCTTCCCTTGGTCTTGATGAGGAATAGGGGCAAAATACTTAGGCATTTGTGTCTGTATCTTATCTAGTTGATCTTGATCATCCTATTCATTAGCCTTATCCATTCTTCCGTTAAAATGTCCTGAAAAAATACAAAAAATCAGAAAAAATCCCCAAAAGTACAAAAAAAAAAAATAAAAAAAATCAAATAAAAAAATCCAACAAAAATCCCAAGCAATAAAATCAATCCATCCAATCACTTCTTCTAATTTCATCGAAAATCCATCACCTCAATCCAATCATCCAACCATTCAATCAATCAATCATCTTCATCAAATCCATTCATCCATACATCAAATCATCTCCAATCATTCCAAGCAATAAATCCAAATGCAAATGAATCCTAAAAACCATACCAACTAAGTTAATCAATCTTGCCAAATTATCCAGTCACATCCTTTGGTCTTGATCCTATCCTTGTTGTAAATTCAATCAGTTAATCAATCAATCAATTAATCAATAATCCTTGTGTTGATCTAGGGATATATCGTTCCCTGCAATGACAACACTATCATCATCATCAATCAATCAATTAATCATTGGTTTACAGCTTGACAGGGGCAATACCTTGTTTGTTTTTGAATCATTTGTGCATGCATGCTTGCTTGCTTGTGTGCGTTATCATTTTATCTTGCATTTGTATCAAATCTATATCATTCCAGCTAATATTCATATCTTGTGTATGTTGGAATAGCTTTTTGCACTATCCTTTGCATCTAAGGTCACATCATACCTTTTGTGCATTAGGAATTTTGTGCTCTAAGTTTACTTCCTCATACGTTTAGACAAGGTTGTATTATGCTGGGGCACAAGACACATCATCACCTTGGTCCTCATATCTTGGTGCATAACGTCTAGTGCTATATCAAACATCATGGTTGCTCACCTTCATTGCAGCATAACATATCATTCATCTCCTTCATCCACTTTCTATCTTGCATCATCTTTTCTATCCTTATCATTTCATTTCAAGAGCCTACCCGTGTTTGTCCAACCCGCCTATCCTCTCGAGGGGGCATCATCATTCCATCATCCTATCCTTCTATCATTAATCATTTTCCTCTATCCATACCTTAACTTCTTTGAAATGATGTTACTCGACACAAATCTCATCATCTTGAACATCATCTCAAAGAGGGGCAAAATGTAGACACCTAAAAATGTCCATGTCTTGCAACACCTAGACATCTTGTAGTATGTTTTTCCCTAGGTACCCATGTCATCACCTAAGTAGTTAAATAAATTTTATTTATTTGACTAATTTCATTTATTCCCTATTTATCATGTATCTATTCTTCTATAATTAAATAAATATTTATTTATTTAATTATTCATGACCATTTATCCTCTCTAATTAAATAATTATTTTAATTGTTTAATTAGTCATTTATCCATTCTCCTATGATTAAATAAATCTTTATTCATTTAATTATATTTTTCACCTTCGTCTATAATTAAATAATGATTTTACATTATTTAATTATCTTTCCACATCATCTCTATCCTTATTAGATAATGCTTTATCATTATTTAGTAAGTTTATCATTTCAATTATCCTTCTCATCTTTTTTAGGATTTATTTCCTTTAAAAGAGAAAATCAAAATCTTTATGTCTTTTCAAATCTTATCTTATTTTGTTGTATTTCCTCTTTGATCAAATAAAGCAAAAAATCAAATCTTATCGAATCTTCTTCTCCGTCCACATCGAAACTCTATAAATATGGCCTCTCACAAGCCATTTGGAGAGGAGCTTTTGAGTACCATTACTCTGTCGAATTATCTCTACAATCTTTCATCATCTTTCATCCATCATTCTCCATCTTTGAACCTTCACTACATCGTTATGTTGCTATATTGAGCAACCAACATTCCACAATCAAATCCTTCAAAATATTGCATTCTTATGCGAGATTGAGAAGAACAATGGAGTGAATACCTGCTAATATGCATGTGTGTTTAGATTAAATATTTGTTTTGCATGTATGTGTGTTTTACAGGAAACTTCATTGAGGATGGTGAAAATCTGAATCTTAATCTAATAAGATTTTAGAATTAATTTTTCCTCTGTCTACAAACATGAATCTCAAACTATATCTCACTATAGTATTAGCAATAGGAAACCAAGTTGTAAAGCTCATGCAAACGACAATCAATGAATGCTAGATAAATGCAATGAATACAAGATAGATGGTAGACTTTAATTTCAATTCTTATGTTTACAAATGCACTTGAAATGAAACCAAATTGAGCTAGATCCAATGAAATGAATGAAATAGAAAATCAGTAATCTGAAACAAAGATCTAACAACAACAAACAAAAACATAGAAGCAAGGTTTTTAATGTTGTAAAATGTAGTTTCAGGTTTGATACAAGACTAAATCTCCTAGAGGGTCATATGAGTCCCAATTAGGGTTTTTGACAAGTTCAAAAAGTGAAAAACAGTCAACACAAAATTCCTAGAAATATGGAAAACCACTTGTACATGGACTAAATCACCTAGAGGGGCGAATGAGTCCTGGATTAGGGTTTTGACACTAAATTCAACAAATTTTGAGTGAGTGTTAAGGTTTCTAGCTTGTATGTTATCTTGACTATGTGCAATTACTAATTTTTAGTAAAATTGAATGATTTGAGATGCAAAAAGTGTAAACTATATGCACTTTTCACTAATGCAAAGTTTAGAAGCCCTAAATACAAATTAACTAATGCAAGATCTAATGCAAAGTTAATGTAAGCTACATCTAGGATTGCAATGTTCTCCAAATTAGAAATAAGGTGTCCAAAGGTCGGGTTCACCAAAATGAACCAAAGGAAATAGGGTGTGTCCCACCTTTTAGGAGATGGAACACACAAGGGGGGGGGTCCTCCTATTTCACTCTTAGTTCATTATAGGAAACCCTAGAGATCTCAACCCAATGATTCAATTAGGAAAAGAGATTGCTACAAGGTCTCCTTGGGTGTGATTAAAGAGGGGTTCACCACTAGGAAAATGCTTAGAAAGAAAGAAATAAAAGCAATATGCAAATCTAGCAATATGACCTAGAAAATGAAACTTGAAATCAGAATAATAAACTAAGAATGAACAAAGAAGCACTTGCAATACTGGAGATGTCCAAATCAAGGTTTGTAATCCCGAAATGATGAATTTTGATGTGAACTAGGACTCATATGCCAGACTAGGAAATTTAGTCCTGGTTTAGGGTTTTGGAATAAATATGGAATTTGCAACTGATAAACCAAGATCTACAGGAAATTGCTGAAATATGGTATACTAGGACTCATATGCCCAAGGTGGAAATTCAGTCCTATTATTAGGGTTTGGCTGAAACTTTGGTAGCCTTTAGTGATCTTCTGTAGCTTCTCTCCCATCCAATCTCCAAGTTTGAAACTTTGAATTCTAGCCTATAGTTGACTTTCCATGAAGATGATAACTTCTTGACAACTTTGACAACTTTCTTCAATCTTGCAACTTTGTCTTCAAAGGATCTTCAAGCCTTAAAACACCTAGATATGCAATCACACATGTAGAGGGAAAAATGTTGTTGTGTTAGGAAATAGGGGTTTTCCTTGGTCAAACCCTATTTTGGTAATCAAACCTTGAAATGAAATAGAAAACATGTTAGGATTATAAAAAATTTAAGTTAGGATTATAAAAAATTAAGTTGGGATTATAAAAAATTGAGTTAGGATTATAAAAATTAGAGTTAGGATTATAAAAATTTAATTTAGGATTATAAAAATTTAAGTTAGGATTATAAAAATTTATGACATTCATTGGCAGCATGGAAAAGAAACTAGAAGAAATAGAAATGATAGAAATGCCAGATCATAAGAAACACATGATTTTTTTATTAGAGTTGTTCAAACCATTTTTTGCCTTGTTTCAAAGGCTCATCAGTTGAAATCAAATGCAAAATTACATGAAGAAACAGAGTAAATAAAGTGTGTGGAGACAAATACACTGACACTCAAAAAAGAAAACTTCGATTTACAATTTGTCAAAAATATGATAATTTTCCAAAATTGAAAAAATCACTAGTTGATAAAACATAGCAATTTTCTAATTCGAAAAAATCACTTACAATGGAAAATAGAAAAATCCCAAATATAATAAAGTTCAAAATTTCATAGCGATTTTTTTGCAAAAAATCACTAATAGATAACTAGTAATTAAAAATTACTAATTATTAGTTAAAATTAAAGTTATAAAAAATTATGTTTTATAAAATAAAGTTTAATAAATTAAAGTATAAACATTAATTTAAAACTTTAATAAAACTAAGCAAAAATTAAACTTTAATAATAAAAACTTAAAATAACAATAATTAAAACTTTACATTGAATTTCAAATTTGAACATGAGAATTTGCTTCTAGTGAGGAAGGTACAAATTCATCTTGGATTACACCAAAAAATGCATGGATGCAGAATGTGGCTGAGTGTGAGAAATTTTTGGCAAAGCTGAAAAAGTTTAGGGTTTAGGGTGGCCCCCCAGGTTCATTGCCTTAGTCGGATGACTGAAGTCAAGTTTGAAGACCGGGGGGTCCTCTTTCTTATCTAGTGAGAAAAAACCTGATGAAGAAGTGTGTTGAATTCTCCTTCATAGAATATTTGCTGAAGCATGGAAGCAAGAATTTACTAGGATAATCATGGGCACAAAGTCTCTGATAGAAGAGCTTCTCGAGTTTACCAAAACCTGAAGGCTCTGACTCTCGAAGAAGGTACTATCAAAGCTCACTAACAATTAATGATCTCTTCTGATGCAAGGGTGCCAAGATCTAAAAGGGATATATTGGTAGGCATTTTACTCTTTTTGAAAAAAAGAAGTAGAGAGAATTCCCAAAGAACTGAAGTTGGGTCCCTGAAAGATGGAGATGTCCAAAAGAACTGCATGGGAATCAGAGATGCAAGGGTTGATTTTGATCTCAGAGTAGAGGATCTAATATGCAGAAAAGTAATGTTGAAGAGACTCCTTAGACCCGGACCAGATGCCAAAAGCATCATCAATGAATCTCTTATAGAAAATAAGAGAAGAAATATCAACTATGGAAGAAATTTTCCAGTCAAGGTGACACAAAAATAAGTAGGCATGTACACAACTGCAAAGTTACTTCCCATAGTTGTTCCTCTTATTTGCTTATATATCAAATCATTAAACTCCAAATAATGATAGTGAAGAACTAATTCAACGAGACCTGTGATCAATTTGATAAGCTAATGATCAATCTTATGCTCAACAAAGTAAAGGGAAACCATGTATTTTAGTGCAGAGAACCCAACGGTAGTAGGAATGTTGGGGTATAAGGACTCTACATCAAAAGAGAAAAAAATACAATTTTTAGGAATGTTGAGGGTTTGAAGGTCTCATAGCAAAGATAAGGAGTATGAAAGGTGGTTTTTTGATTTAGCAGAATAGGCAAAAGCAAATAATGCAGTAATTTAGATGCAGGTTCAATGAAGTAGCTAGAGTATAAGCAAATGGGCCTACCTACAAGGACATGTTTGTGTATTTTAGGAAAAAGATAGAAGGAACAGGGTCTAACTTTTCTAAGACGAATTTGTAAAAAAAAATTCCTAACACTTTTAAGAAAAAATGAAAACTTGTCAATCAAAAAGAGAAGCTTACTGCGGATTATCTTCCAAGGGACATTTGAAACAAGAGAATAGACCGCAAAATCTAAAACTTGAAGAAACCCCTCATTATAGTACCAACATTCTTCCAAAATGAAAAGACCCAAATTCTTGTCCGTTGGCTTGATCACAATAGAGGAATCTCTATGAAGAGACTTTAAGGCATTGAGAAGCCCTGATGGTAGCATCGGTTTGGAGTTGAAAGACACTGTTGCCATTTGCTTCACCAAAATGTCTTCATCAACTTTGATAATGTCAACTAGCTCATAGACCTTGACAGGAGGATTCTAGGAGGAATTTGAGCTACGGAAATGTGGAGGAAACACACCCAAAAATGAAAGGTTCACATCTACAAGATCATCAGGTTCAGGGCCAAATAATGCATGAAGACAAAGACACCTAGAAAAAGAGTAGAATTCAGCAATAATGGACTACAGAGACATCAAAGGAGGTCGAGGAATAAATTTCAACCCAAGACCAAGTACCCTTCTCTCATCATACAAAAATGGTCTAGAGAAGTTGTGTATGGCTGAATTTGAAATCCAAAATTCAATCTCGGACGAGAACTTTTGGGAAAAAAGGATGAGAGAAAATGATGCTCGGTCTATAATTGCCTCCTAGAGGCCTAAGTGGAAGCGTGGTCATTTGGAGCTTGACTTCGACTACATCCATGGTTCTGGTTGCATCTCTGGGTTTGGTCATGGTTCTAGTTCAAGTTCTAATTTTGGTTGCTTTGTTCGTTGGCTTTTTCTCTTTGATTGCTTGATGTTTGATTGTCTACCCTAGTTGAGGAGGAAGCTGGTTCATAAAACTGGATAGAATAGTTTTTGCTCTCGACAGATGGGTATTTTGAGTGCCACCTTCTAGAGACAGATGAGGTGTTCCTCTTCTAGGTGGTGTTCCCAGAATGTAC
Source organism: Sequoia sempervirens (assembly GCA_007258455.2). Taxonomy (NCBI): domain Eukaryota; kingdom Viridiplantae; phylum Streptophyta; class Pinopsida; order Cupressales; family Cupressaceae; genus Sequoia; species Sequoia sempervirens. The sequence continues at coordinate 234,911,802 of VDFB02353493.1, read as the reverse complement.
CCCATTTTTTGGCAGAGGATGAGGCTAAGGTTGAGGGGGATCCTGTGGATTTTGCAATAGAGGAGGCATATTATCTTGTTTAGGCTAAGAGTGAGGTGGCTTTTTCTTTTTCTTGGCTTGAGAAGAATTCTTAGCAACAAAGACTTGTGGAGAATTCTTCTTTTTTGTAGCAGACATAAGAAAGTGCACCTCCTTCAATTATTTTTGCAAGGCGATAAACTTGGCATTGAGCTTATCATTAATGAGCTCAGCAATAGACTTGTCCATAGGAATTTGATCTACATCAAATAAAGCTTCATCTCTAGCCACTTTTTTGATAGTGGAAGTGACATCATGAGTAGATTTTTTGAGTCTTACCAACCAAAAATTTGTTACATTGTGATTCAAAAAGATTTTTGGCAGAAGAATTCCAAGCATCAACATGAAAAGAAAAATAACCAACAAATGGTTGATTCTTAATGGAATCAATGGTAGTAGAAAGAGTCACAAAAAGAAGCACTAAAATCATTGATGGCAGTAGTGTGATTCTTGGAAGCAACCTCCATAGCAGATATATAACCATCTAGAAACTTTTGATTTACATACTTTTATGGTTGCTCTACTTGATTTTGCTCAAGATGAAGTTAATCAAAAGTTTTTGGATGGTTATATTTCTGCTATGGAGGTTTCTTCCAAGAATCATGTTGCTGCCATCAAGGAGTTTGTTTCTTCTTTTTCAACTTCTCTTTATGCTATCATCAATTCTTTTAAGAATCAACCATTCGTGGGATCATGCTCTTAACTTATTGATTCTTGGCATGCTACTACTAAAATATTTTTGAATCTCAATGTAATAAATTTTAGTAGAAAAGACTCTAAAAAAATATCCTCATGATGTTGTTGCCACTGTCAAACAAGTAGCTCGAGATGAAGTATTATCTGATGTAGATCATATTCCTATTGAGAATTCTATTGTTGAGCTCATCAATGATAAGCTCAATGCCAAATTTATTGCCTTACAAAAATAATTGTAGGAGGTGCACTCTCTTATGACTGATATGGAAAAGAAGACTTCTCCACAAGACTTTGCTTCCAAGAATTCTTCTCAAGCCAAGCCAAAGAAAAAGCCACCTCGCTCTCAGCCTAAGCAAGATCATAGGCCTTCTCTCATGCAAAAGCTATAGGCTCCATCTCAACCTAAACCTCACCCTCTACCAAAATATGGGCTCATTTTGAGAACACCGCCTAAAAGAGGAACACCTCATCTATCTCTGGAAGATGGCACTCAAAATCCCCATCTGTCTAGAGCAAAAACTGTTATGTCCAGTTTGTCAGACCACCTTCTTTAGCAAGGGTAGGAAATCAAACGACAAACAATAAAAGAGGAAATGGAAACCAACAGAGCAACCGGATCTAGAACTAGAATCAGAACTACAACTGAAGCCAAAGATGCAACCATAAATGTGGATGTAGTTAGAGTCGAGCTCCAAACAACCATGCTTTTGCTTAGGCCTCTAAGGGAAAATTAGAGACTGAGCATCATTTTCTCTTATCCTTTTTTTTTTCCAAAATTTCTCGTCGGGGGTTGAATGTCGGATTTCAAATTTGTCCATTCACAACTTCTCCTCTAGACCACTTTCATACGATGAAAGAAGGGTGCTTGGTCTCTAGTTGAAATTTATTTCCCGACCCCCTCCAATGTCTTCATAGTCCATTGTTGTAGAATTCTGCTCTTTTTCTAGGCATCTCCATCTTCTTGTATTCTTTGGCCCTGAACCTGATGCTCCTACAGATGTGAACCTGCCTTTTTCAAGTGTGTTTCCTTCGCATTTTTGTAGCTTAGATACCTCCTAGAATCTTTTGGTCGAGGTCTATGAGCTAGTTGACATCATCAGAGCTGGTGAAGATATTCTGGTGAAACAAATGGCAACAGTATCTTTCAACTCCAAACCAATGCTACCATCAAGGCTTCTCAAGGCCTTGAAGTCTCTTCATAGAAATTCCTCTATTGTGATCAAACTGGTAGACAAGTATTTGGGTCTTATCACTATGGACAAATCTTGGTACTATATCGAGGGGCTTCTTCAACTTTCAGATTTTGTGGTCTACTCTCTCGTTTTGGATGTCCCTTGGTAGATAATCCGCAAAAAACTTCTCTTTCTGATTGACAGGTTTTCCTTTTTTCTTAAAGGTGTTAGGAATTTTCTTTTATAAATTCCTATTAGAAAAGTTAGACCCTGTGCCTTCTATCTTTTTCCCAAAATACACAAACCTATCCTTGTAGGTAGGCCCATTTTCTCCTACTCTGGCTACTTGCTTGAACTTGCATCTAAATTACTGCATTATCTACTTTTTCTAATTCTGCTAAATAAAAAAAACCACCTTTCAGACTCCTTATCTCTACTTCGAGACCTTCAAACCCTCAGCATTCCTTGAAATTGTATTTTGTTCTCTTTTGATGTAGAGTCCTTATACCCCAACATTCCTACTGTCGTTAGGCTCTCTGCACCAAAAGACATGGTTTCCCTTTACTTTGTTGAGCATAAGCTTGATTATCAACTTATCAATTTGATAAGGGGTTTGGCTGAATTAGTTCTTCACTATCATTATTTGGAGTTTGATGGTTTGATATATAAGCAGATAAGAGGAATAGTTATGGGATGTAACTTTGCAGTTGTGTATGCCTTCTTATTTTTGTGTCACCTCCAATGATAGCTCTCTTCCATGGTTAATACTTCTCTTATTTTCTATAAGAGATTCATTGATGATGCTTTTGGCATCTCGTTTGGGTCTGAGGAGTCTCTTTAACATTACCTTTCTACGTATCAGAGCCTCTACCTCGAGATCAAGATCAACCCTTGCATCTCTTATTCACATACGGTTCTTCTAGACATCTCCATCTTTAAGGGACACAACTTTAGTTCTTCAAGCATTATCTCTACTTATTTTCAGAAAGAGTTAAATGCCTATCAATATATCCCTTTCAGATCTTAGTACTCTCTACATTAGAAGAAATCATTCATTTTTAGTGAGCTTCGGCAGTACCTTCTTTGAGAGTTAGAGCCTGCAGGCTTCAAAAAACTCAAGAAGCTCTTCTATCATAGAATTGTGCCCATAGTTATCCCAGTAAATTCCTGCTTCCATGCTTCAACAAATTTTCTACGAAGGACAAGTCAACGCTTCTTCATAAAAAATTTGTGCCCAAGATAAGAAAGAGGACCCCCCTGGTCTTCAAACTTGACTTTAGTCATTTGACTAAGGCGATGAACCTAGGGACCACCCTAAACCCTGAACTTTTTCAACTTTGCCAAAAATTTCCCATGCTTGGCCACATTCCCCATCCACAAATTTGTTGGCGTAATCCAAGATGACTTGGTACCTTCCTCACTAGAAGCAAATTCTCAAGTTCAAATCTGAAATCCATTGTAAAGTTTTAATTATTGTTATTTTAAGTTTTTATTAAAGTTTAATTTTTGTTAAATTTTATTAAAGTTTTGAATTAAAGTCTATACTTTAATTTATTAAACTTTATTTTATTAAACATTAATTTTTATAACTTTAATTTAAAGTTTTATGACTTTAATTTTAACTAATAATTAATAATTTTTAATTACTAGTTATCTATTAGTGATTTTTGTAAAAAAATGCTAATGAGATTTTGAATTTTATTGTAATCGGGATTTTTCTATTTTTCATTGTAAGTGATTTTTTGAATTGGAAAATTGCTAAGTTTTAACAACTAGTGATTTTTTCAATTTTGGAAAATTACCATCTTTTTCAACAGATTGTAATCGAAGTTTTCTTTTTCGAGTGTTAATGGATTTGTCTCCACACACTTTTTATACTCCATTTCTTTATGTAATTTTGCATTCAAGTTCAACTGACGAGCCTTTGAAACAAGGTGAAACATGTTTTTAACAACTCTAATAAAAAATTCATGTGTTTCCTTTAATCTGTCATTTCTATTGTTTCTTTTCTTCTCTATTTTCTAGTTTTTTTCCCTGTTGCTAGTGAACTCCATAAATTTTTAAATCCTAACTTAAAATTTTTAAACCCTAAACCCAAACTAGGATCCTAGAAGGTAACTCTTCTGCTGAGTTGAAGCCAGTATTCTATTTTATTTTTTAATTAAAATTTATTTTAATTATTTATGTCTTCTTTTGAAATTAAAAACATTAATAAAAAGTTGTTAGAATTTTAATTTAATTTATAATTATTTATCTTATTAAAATTTTAATTATTGTAGAACAAATATATTTTGAATTTTAAATTATAATTTATATAATAAATAAACCTCAAACTTAAAATCTAAATTATAAGTTATAGAGAAAGAGAGAAAGAGAGAGACATGAACTAACTTTTGATTAGTTGTTTCATGAAAAAAATCCCTATATCTATCTCTCTATCTCTACCTCTTTTTATCTATCTCTCCCTCTCTCTTTCTCTCCCTATCGCTCCCTCTTTATATATCTCTCTACTTATCTATTCTCTCTCTATTTCTCTCCTTGTCTCCCTCCCTCTTTATCTCTATTTCCATATTTCTCTCTTTGACACACACATACCTTGTTTCTCCCTCCCTATCTTTATCTCTCTCACACACCTTGTTTCTCTCCCTCTCTCTATTACTTGTCTCTATCACCACCTTTATCTCTAACTCTTACCCCTCTCTATCACTATCTTCCAATATCTCCCTCTCCCTCTCCCTCTCCCTCTCCCTCTCTATTTATATTTTATTATCTTTATCTCTCTCTTATTCACTCTATATCTCCCTCCATCTATCCTTCCATCTCTATGTATATCCCTCTCTACCTCTCTCACTATATCACTTTCTATATCTTTATCTCTCTATCTCCCCCTCTCTCATTGTCTCCCTCTCTATCTCTATTTCTCCCTCTCCCTCTTTCTCTCTCCTTCCATCTCTATCTCTATATTTATCTCTTTCATACACACACACCCTCTATCTTTCCCAAGCTCTCTCTCTCTCTCTCTATATATATATATAGACATACACACACACATCTTTATCTCCCTATCCATATCTTTCTCACTCATATACACACACACACTCTATTTCTCTCTCCCTATCTCTATCTCTCTCTATCTCTATATGTATCTCTCTATATTCCCCCCCTCTATCTCTCCCCCTCTCTCTATTACTTTTCTTTGTCATCCTCTTTCTCTCACTCATTCCCCATTTATTTATGTCTTCATATCTCTCACTTCCCCCCTCTATCTATATCTCATTATCTCTACCTCTCTTATTCACTCCATCTCTCTTGCTCTCTCTCTAGCTCCTTCTTGCTCCTCTCACTATCTCTTTCTATCCATATCTCTCTAACTATATCTTCAAATATCTCCATCTCTCTATATATCTCTCTATGTATCTCACTCTCGCTTTCTCATTCACTCCATCTCTCCCTCCATATCTCCTACTCTATCTCACCCTTTCTCTATCTCACCATCAATATCAGTCTCCATCTCTCTCTCTCTCCCTCTTCCTCTATGTCTCTCTATATCTTCCTCTTTATCTCCCATCTCTCTCTATCTTTATCTCTCCCGCTCCCTCTCTCCATCTCTCTATTAATAGACCAAAGTTTTCCCTAATTTACCTTCCACACCTCTTCAACGTACCCATTGCACACCTAGGTGTGATTGCTAGTTTATTTATTTTTGGTTCTTACACATTTATACATGCTTTCTTTGACATATGACAAATTCAAAATTGGAATTTCAAACAAACAAAACTATATATATATAATAATAATATATTTTATTTTTTAATAATTTAATATGATTATATGATTTTTAATACATACTTTAATATATTATATAATAAAATTATTTTATTATATTATAAACTTATATTTTAATTTTAATAATTTAGTATATTATATTTTTTAATTTAAATAATATGATATTTAGATTAAAAAAAATTAATATAATATATAATATCATATAGACTAACACAATAATTAATATAGCTGCAACCTATCATGGGTTGAAGACAAGGTGATCCCACAATACTAGTTTACATTTTTTGGCCAAACTAGACACTAAAATGATTTTTTCTAACTAAATCTTCACTTTTGGGCACCTATAACAGCTAAACCGTGAGGAATTTGAAGATGATGCAAACTAGTGATTTGTGACATTTTGTCTATAGATTCTAAATATATATTTTTCATAATTTTTGGAATCAAATTGCACTTATTTTTCCATCTCCTTCGAAAACTAGCTTTTTTGAGTAAACACCATTTTTAAGGAGTGTCACTCACCGTATAGAACATAACTTTTTTTCCATGAAGGATAAAATTCTATTTTTTTCGAATTTAGATTTGTGACTATGATATCTAGAGCTTTCAATTGGTTTCATAGTTTTTTATTGAATATTTTTTCCTTAATAAAGTTTCAAAGTCAAACCAATAACAATTCAAACATAGGTGGACCGTATACAACAACTTTTTTTGTATGTATGAAAATTCAATTTTTTATTGTTGGATCAAGGACTTCAATATCTAGTTATGATGTAGAAAATTGGACACTCTTGAGAAAAGAAATAATTTCACACTTAATCTGGACCTACTTTTGAGTACCCTTGCATCAACTATTCTTCAAAACAACATTTATAGGCCCCTTAGACCCATTATTTTTTATCTAGAGGCCCGTTTCACTTGAAAAATCATTTAAATCTAGACAAACAACACTTAATTCACTCATATCCTGAAAACCCACCTCCAAAAACCACTACTGGGACCCAGTCACCACCTTGGGTGAATGAGTCCCCTCTGGTGGGACCCATTCACCAAGGGTGGCGAATGAGTCCCGTTTGGGGGGAAATTCAAATTTGAGCAGGAATTTAATTAATTCAACTTAATTTTTCAATGGATGTCGACCTCTTAGGTCTAAATAATGGGAAAATTAGGTATTGATGCCTATAAATACATATTTTAGGTCATTTTTCACATCTCTTAGCCATTTTTACAAAGCAAAATCAAAAGTTAAAAATCAAGAGTTTTGCACAATAAGTTTCATTAACATTTTCTACAGCAAAGTTGAAGCTTTGGCACAACAACCTAGGGTTTTTGTAGGTCTTCAAGCTCACTTTTCATTCAAGATCCAACATTGCAAAGAGTTGATGATGGATGCCTATGGTGAATCATGGAGAAATCTAGGTTGAGGAGATACATCTAGCCATAAAATCACACCTAAAGACTTGTTTTCAAAGTGATTCCATCTTCCATTTCTCTATATCTTCAGATTTAAGGTTTTCATTACATTTGCATGTCATTTATATCTATTTGATATGTTGTAGGGTTTCTAGGATTGAAGCCTTGCATCATTCAAATCACATTTGCTCATTTTATTCTAGCACATTAGAATAGGATTTTGTCTTACTTCAGATTTTCCTAGTCATTAACACACTTAAGGCTAGGGTTTTATGTATATTTTCATCTATTCAAGGTTTAATTACCTAATTAGGGGTTTGACTAAGGAAAACCACCTGTTAGACAACAAATTTTAAGCTATTTTGTAGGGATTTTCTAAGATTTAGATTCAAGTTTTTGTCAAAAAGTGTTGTGCAGGTGACAAGGTGCAGATCTGAGATTTGAATTTGAAGAAATTTGAAAAAGGATTGATTCACCATGGATGGAAAATGAGTCCCCCTAGAGGTTACTTTTAGAGTTTACTGCAGATTCCAATACCTAGTGAGCAGAAACTAGTTTCTGGGCAAAAAACCCTGACTTGGGACTGATTCACCCAAGGTGGCGAATGAGTCCCAGTTAGCCAAAAATTCAAAATTTCTAGATTTCCAGAGTGATTTCTGGTCTTCATCAGTCTTACGGGTGCACACATTTTGAGTTACAACTTTCTATTTGATTCTATTTGCATTTTTATTCATTTCTTTAGGTCTTTTGCAAATATCATTGTGTTTTCAAATATTGCATATTTCACTAGTTTTGCATTCATAATCAATCAATTTCACCAATTAGTTGCATTTATATCCTTGCATTAGTCATAATTTCATCATACATCCCTTAGTTTGAGTGGACCACCTCAATTTTTTTGGCCTTGGGGGATTCTATCTCTCTCCTTTTAGGTAGAAGATCCTAAGAGTGTAAGAGAAGTACATAGAAACTTCCCCCCCATTAAAATTGATGGTTCATTTTGGTGAACCTACATATTGAACATTCTCTTTCTAACTTGCATTTGCATTTGCATCCTAGGACTCAATTGCATTAGTATTTTATATTATTTTTGGCATCCTAAGGCTTACTCAAATTTGCATTAGTGAAATTATCATTTAGAGGTAATTATTGCATTTCATTTCATCAAATCATTACAAAATTTTACATTTCTAGTATTTATTTGGATAGTAAAATCTCAATTTTTTTTAAAAAAAAATCAAAAATATCTCTCCTCGGACTCATTCGCCACCTTGGGTGAATAAGTCCTAGTGCACTTTTTGCATTAGTCTTTTCATAATTTAGTTTCATGTTTTGCACTTTTCTGTAGGTTACAGTTCCCTTTCTATTTTTGTTCAGTTCTTTTCTATTATATTTAAATCATTTGCATACACATCATTTCCTTTCATGGCATTTATGGATAGTATTAGATCTTTACAAGTTTCATTTTTAGCTTTAGTTCCTAGTTCTTTTAAATTTGATTCATCAATACATAACAACAAAAAATCACAAACATTAAAGGAACCTTTCAAAAAAATGATTCAATTTAGAAACACCATCTCATCCAAGCCTCTTAGTAGTGATAATGTCAACAAGTTAAATGTAGTCCTTCAACACTTCCTCTCACTCACTTCATCCTCTAATCCTTGTCATGAGAAGCCTAAATCAATTAACAATACCTTATCTCTCAAACCTTTTAGTTGTGATGAATTTGACTTGTTAGATCAAAGCCCTTCAGGACTTCATCTCACCTACGTCATCCACAAAGGTTTTTCGTGACCAACCTACAACAATGAACATTAATATCTCTAAAGTTTGTCATTAGGAGCTTCAACCAATTGACCATAACCCATCTCTCACATGTTTTAGTCGAGATGACCTTGATATGTTAGATGAAGCCCTTAAGGACTTTGTCTCATCTAAGTCCTCTACTAAGGTTTGTTGTGAACACTCTAAAACTAAAGATGTTAATGTTATTCAACCTCAACTCATTCTTTACCCACCCTCACATAAACTTCACCCTTCTAATAAACCTGAGTTTACTCTTTACCCACTTAAACCTAATGTGTTGCAGCAATCCAATAATATTACTGTTGCTCATACATATAATACCCAAAACAATCCGCAACCACTGCAACCAACCCCGCCCTCGTTACCTTTGCATAATCTGCCTAGTGCTCCTCGCTTTCCCTCATAGACAAAGGATTATGATCTTGTTGAACAACTCAAGAATACTCCTACAAAGATTTCCCGTTTGGATTTACTTTGAAATTCACCAAATTACCATACTATTCTTCAAACGACCTTACAACACATTACGTTTCCTCATGGCACAACTTCAAATGATGTGGCAACTTTAATACAAGGAGTGAATAAAGTTAATTTAGACATTAATTTCCATCAACATGAGCTCCCTCCTTTAGAGTTGCAAAAACAAAATGAAGCCTTTATATTTTATGATAATTTCTCAATTCAATCGAATAGGTATCAAAAGAACCCTCATTGATAATGGTTCTTCTCTCAATGTGTGTAGTGTAAATCTCCTTGATAGATTGCATGTTGACAAGTCACAAATAAAACCTGATTCCTTGTCCATTTGAGGATTTGACAATACAACAAAGCAACCACTCGGTGTAGTCACTTTGCTTATTACTATTGGGGTGGCTACTATGAAAATTCCCATCCATGTCATGCCTTATGACCTTTTGTATAATCTTGTTTTAGGTAGACTATGGATTCATGAGATGAATGTAGTGCCTTCGACCCTTCATCGTATAATGAAATATGTCTATAACAACAACATTTATCAAGTTGAAATAGACCCCGAGCCTGAAAGTTTCTTACATCTTGAAAGAGGAACTACAAGTCCTCTGAACACATTAATTTTGACATCCAATATAGAATCTCTCAAAATTGAACAACGAGATGAGGAATCGGTATCTAAATTATTTGGTGATGATTGGGGATCCTTAGAATTTACACCTTAATTTATGGGAAAATACATAATCACACAAAAAAAGGATGAGAAACAAGAACAACCAACTGTTATGTCAACTTAGAATTCAGAAGAATCTTCTCAATCCTCTATCTCATCTACTTTGTAAGAAAACACTACACAATGAATTTTGATGAGATAGATTATCAACATCCGCCTAACCTGAAGGAAATGAAATGACTTTATGGGAAAGGTTATGCGCATGTGAAACAATTAGGGTATACTGGATAAGGATGTGGAAAGCATGAACAAGGAATTTGTGTCCCTATAGAACCTAATACATAAGAGACAAAGACTGGGTTGGGATATTTTTTTTCTAAAATGACAAAAGCTACTCAACGACCATCTTTAAATATCAACACTATTACATGTCAACCAAAACACAATTTCACAATCAAACATCTTGAATTGCTTGATAGGGATTCAACACCATCATGGTAGTACGTTGATAGTGATGAAACTCTAAAACAAATGTTAGGAGTCTATGATAACACACCCTCTACTACTCCCATGAAATGTGTTACTTGTGCTATGATAATTACCCAGCAAGAAGATAGTGATATTGTTGAAGAACCATATGATCTTTAAGTTCCTAAGTCTAATGCACTCCCCTTAGGAGATACAATTGATGTGCCAATGGATATAGATGATAAAGACAAAGTTATTAAGATTGGGAAGTGCCTTAATGATGAAGAGAAAGAGGATACTACAACTTTTCTCCATGATTTTCCTGAAATATTTGCTTGGAAATATTCTGATATGCGAAGAATCGACCCGAAAATTGTGACACATAACATTGTTCTTGTTGAAAATGCTAAACCCGTTCACAAAAAGATATGAAAAATGCACGCTAATATAGCCTTGCGTGTTAAAGAAGATCTTGAAAACTCCTTGATGCAGGCTTCATTCATCCTATTGATTATTCTCCTTAGATCTCAAACATTGTTGCAGTTGCTAAACCTGATAATCATATTAGGATATGCATGGACTTTCATGACTTGAATAAAGCTTCTTTAAAAGATGACTTTCTACTTCCTAATATTGACATGATCGTGGATTCAACTATTGGTCATGCTTTGTTGTCATTCATGGATGGATTTTCTAGTTATAATAAACTTTTCATCAACCCACAAGATCAATACAAAATTGCATTTACAATTGTTTGGAGAATGTTTTGTTGGGTTGTCATGCCCTTCGATTTAAAGAATACCGACACAACTTATCAACGAGAAATGACATTACTATTTCACGATTACATACACAAAATCTTGGAAGATTATGTTGATGATATCTTGGCTAAATCCTTAACATGACAAGACAATGTAAATGTTCTTCAAAAAATAGTTACGCGTATACATCAATATAACATGCGACTAAATCCAAAAAAGTGTGTCTTTGGTGTAGATATTGGGAAAATTTTAGGGTTTGTCATATCTCATAGAGACATTGAGGTGGACACAAAGAAAATTGATGCCATTATTAACATGCCACCTCCTAAGAACATTTCTTAATTGCACACATTACAAGGCTGAATTCAAGCTATCCATTGTTTCATTGCATCTTTATCTGATCGTACATTACCCTTCACACATATTCTCAAAAAGGATGCATCTTTTGATTGGAATGATGATTGCAAACAAACCTTTGAGATTTTAAAAGACTACCTTGCAACTCCACCTGTTTTACAACTTGCTATCCCAAACAAACCGTTCATCCTTTACATAACTGCATCAGCCCATGCTCTTGCAGCATTGTTGGCTCAACAAGATGATCATGGAAAAGAACATCCTATCTATTACATAAGTCACACTTTAATCAATTATGAAACTTGATACTCACCAATTGAAAAACAATGTTTAGCTCTTGTATTCACTACTAGTAAGTTGTGACATTATTTACTGAATGTTGAAATACAAGTCATCACAAAATTTGATCCCCTTAAGGGTAAACCCACAAAATTGGTTTACAATTTGAATGGGGAAGGAAAAATTGTAAAAAATGACCCCATGCCAAAAAAATTCATTTTGGGGGTTTGAACAAACTAGTTGGTTCGAACGAACCAAAAGAGGGTTAGCTCAAACCAGGATTCAAGCAAACCCATTTAATGCATGTACTAACCAATCGGCCAAAAAAAAATGGAAACCCCTTTATGGAAGGGGGTTCGCTTGAACCCCACTTGGTTCGAGCGAACCCCCCCTTTCCTTGATTTTTGACCTTGTTCACAAAAAAAATCAAAATTTTTGCACTTTGGAGCTTGGGTTGAAGATGAAAATGGTGGAGACTTCATAGACCCAACTGGAATTAGGTAGTCCTCGGAATGAGCTATCCAACAAATATAATTTTAATATGTTTTGGTTTTATTATGTATTTGTTTTTTTAGTTTTATTAAACGTAGGTTTTTCACCAAAAATCCAGCTCTCTATTCTACACGTGGAAAAATAGCAGATTATAAAAAAAAATTGAAAAATATGAGTGTACCAGATATTTAAGTCCTTGATCCAACAAAAAATATTGAATTTCGATACATACAAAAAAAGTTACACGTTATACGACCTCGCGTTATGTCTGAATTTTAATTGGTTTGGCTTCGAAACTTTGATTAAAGAAAAAATATTCAATTAAAAACCATCTAACCAAGTGGAAGCACTAGATATCGGAGTTACAAATCTAAATTCAAAAGAATTAGAATTTTATCCTTCTTGGAAAAAAAAGTTATGCGTTATACGGTGAGCGTCACTTTTTTAAAATGTTGTTTTATGAAAAAAACTAGTTTTCGAGGGAGATGGAAAAAGAAGTGCAATTTGATTCCAAATTTTTGAAAAATATATTTAGAATCTATAGACAAAATTTCACGAAACTCTAGTTTGCATCATCTTCAAATTCCTCATGGTTTAGCCGCTATAGGTGCCCGAAAGTGAAGATTTAGTTAGAAAAAATTATTTCAGTGTCCAATTTGGCCAAAAATTGTAAACCACTATTGTGGGATCACCCTTAAGCATATTTTTAATAAAACTGATCTCTCTTGTCACCTAGCTAAGTGGGTGATGTTGTTAACTAATTTTGACCTTAATTTTGTTTCATAAATAGCAATCAAAGGACAAGCCTTAACCGATCACTTAGTTGATGCCCCTTCTCCTCTCGCTTTACCTAATCATGATTCCTTTCTTGATGATAGTGTCTTGACCATAAATGTTAACACATGGGAACTATATTTTGATGGATCTAAGTGTAGAACAAGTTCTGGTGCTAGAGTGGTATTGATTCTGCCTAATGGAGAACCTATTTCGTTGTCCTATCGATTAAATTTCCTATGCACAAATAACACAGCTAAGTATGAGGCATTAATCGTAGGATTGTGTGCTGCTTTAACCATGGGTGCCAAAGATATCAAGATCTTTGGTGATTTGCAATTAGTAATCAAACAAATCAATGGTAATATCAAACTAAACATTACAAATTATCAAAATACATGGATCTTAAAATGAAACTATTAGAGAAGTTTGAATCATTCACCATTGACAACATCCCCCAAAAAGACAATCGACATGTAGATGTCATGGCGGGTGCAGCCTCTCTTATATCCCCACATGATCCTTCAACCAAATTCACCTTCGTTATTCATCCAATTGTGAAACCTTTGATTGATGCTCGATTAGAAGATATTTTAACAACTCAACACAACTCGCAAGAATGGTATGATACAATATACAATTATTTAAAAGATGGTACCATTCCTGAACCTACCGCAACCAACACTCAAAATTGTTTATGCAAACTGGCAACTAAATATGTAATCCTCGCTGATGTGTTATATAGAAGATCCTTTAATGGTATCTTATTAAGGTGTCTTAGGGACTCAAATTCCTATATCCCTTGATTAGGCTCATGTTGGTGCCTGTGGAGGTCATTTTGGAGGACATTCCTTAGTACAAAAAATTATCCGTATGGGTTATTATTGGAGACATATGGAGAAAGACTACTTTGACTCTGTTAAATGATGTCACAAATGTCAAGAACATAGCAATTTGATTCATGCACCTACTTCTAAGCTCTGTGCCCAAATTCCCATTTGGTCATTTTCAGTATGGGGATTGGATCTTATTAGAAAAACTTCACCATCCTCTTTTTCCGGACATACATTTATAATAACCGCAATAGATTATTTCACAAAATGGTGGAAGCTATTCCTCTTCGATCTACAAGTGCTAACATAATTTTTTGTTTCATATTGGAACACATAATTGCTCATTTTGGACTTCCTTCTATAATCGTTTCAGACAATGGAACGCCCTTTAGGAATAATGAAATAATTTTTTTTTTGAAACATTCAACATTCAACATTGATTTTCCACACCATACTATCCGCAATCCAATGGAAAAGTTGAAAGCACTAATAAATTTTTTTATGCATCCTAAAGAAATCTGTTAACAAACATCATAAGGACTAGCATACACAATTGCATTATACCTTCTGGGCTTATCGAACGAGTGTTAGATTATCCATGGGAACTACACCCTATAACCTTGTTTATGGTACTGACTCAATCATTCCCTTGGAGTTAGAAATTCCTACATTGAGAATTTCTCTTCAAGACCTTATTGACGAAGCCACTTATAAAGACCAATGATTACACCAGCTTGAAATGCTTGATGAAAAGTGCATTAATGCTCTTGAGCATCTCCAAGTTTACATTAAACAATTGCAATGAAAAAACAATACTTATGTCATTCCTCGCATGTTTCGTAAGGGTGATTTCGTTCTCTATGAGAATCAATGCAATACTCACATTGATAATGAAGACAAAGATAAATTTAGTCCTAATTGGTTAGGACCTTACATAATCGATACTAGTTATGGATCTGGTGCTTACCTATTAACAAAGCTCGATGTCCAGAACACCCCTTAAGGAACCTCTTAATGTTGTGCACTTGCGTTGGTATTATATCTAGTCTCCTTGAATAGTATGATTGAAAAGCATAGTTGTCTAAAGTTATTTGGTTACATTCTAAATAATTTTCACATTGCTTCATTCTTGACAACTGATCATGTGTTTGTCTTGAACACTAGAGTAATTATTTAAGTTACTTTTATAATTACTTTAGGTTTCATACTATTCACCCTCATCTTATGTTAAGTTTGATGCTTATATGAATTATAGGTGTATCTAATTTAACATTCTTTAGAATAAATATGTTGTATCTAAAGTGAAACTAAAAAATGTTTTACATTAGATCACATCAATCATGTAGACACTAAAAAATGCTCATGTATATATATATATATATATATATATATATATATATATATATCAAAAAATTTATGTGCATCTCATCATCATATATAAAATCATTGAGGTCTATAAGAACTCGACCCCTTGGGCTCTGGCGCCCATGATCCAATCCCTAGACATCGTGAGATAGTCGTGTGTGATAGTGATCATGAACTGCCAACTCTGAGTGCATACTCTAGACCCTGTACTCATCCAAGAGCCACAAGATGCTCCTCTGACATCTGATCCCTCTCCACTCATAGCTATGCTAGCTCTATATGTAGTCTCTCCACCTCTGCTAGAGTCTAGGATGACTGTCCTGTGCTCTCGGCTTGATGGAGTCATCTCCTCACACTCTCATATGTTGCTCGTAGTCTTGTGAAAGGTTTGAGTGACTCTGGCTCCTCCTCCATGATTGGTGCGGGCATGTAATTAGGGTCCATCTCCTCCTCATTGATGGAAACAGGCACTATCTCTATGACAACCTGATGATAGAACTCCTGCCAGTCTCTCATCACTCCTAAAAGTAGTAACAGTACACAATCAATAAACATCATCATGATACATATACATAAAGCGTAAACACTAAAGTACATGCACAAAATAAAATATCATCACCTATATCTCTAATAGGCTGAGAGATGTCAACCTCATCCTCTTTGGAGGGCATGGAGGACGTGCTAGCCTCTCTTTGACTATGGGCACCGATGTCTGTTGTAGCTACTACACATGATCTAGTCACATGAGTGTGTGAAGGCTCTCCTCGCTCCTGTCGATCCTCAGTTGCTACCTCATCATCCTCACTCAAGGATGGATCCTCCTCATAATGCTCCTCCTCATAATCCTCCTCATCCTCATCCTCCTCTCCTCCATCCTGGTCCTCATAGTCAGGATTGACCTCTGAATCATACTCATCATCGATCACATCAATAAAAATATCTACTAGCTTGTATCGTACATCCTTGGCCCTATCCTTCAACTCATCTCCCCCATCTGGTATTACTCCTGGATCACTTATCAAGACATCAATGGGAAATACAGAGTTAGTCATGTCGTTGACCACCACTCCTCATGCTCATCTATACTACCAACATCATCTGTGTTGGAGACTGGTGGTCAATCATGATCTGATGAATCAAAGTCACTCTAGACAACATGGTCTATAGTGAGCTGAATGGTATCACCTGGCCTCAAGGAACTCTGCACTGATCTCCTAATGAAGGGGCACACCCTTGGTGGTGTCTGTGCCTATCCAAACTATCACATGACTCGGCCATAATAGAAAGGACGTATAACATAGTCATGTCACCTAGCTAAAAATCCGTCCATTTGCATCCTCCTCAGCTGTCCTGTGGGATTTGGCTACTGTAGTGTGAGTAGAAAAGGTCTCCATTGGACCTCGTCTACCTCTAGCTAGTCAAATCTCACCCTCCAAAACTATAGATCTCCATACTTCCACAAGCGTTGTAGAGGATAACTGAAGGCTCATGGATATTTTGTGCCTGTTGTACATGGGAAACCGACAAGTCTGCTGCATGTAATATGCTCTAGGAACCATACCTGCAGAAGCATGTAGTGCACCATACTGTATATCTCCTGATACACAAATTGACCCATATCATAATACAAATGTGCTAGGATGCACCATCCCCAAGCATAGACCATCCTGCACTTCGCCATCCCATGAATCAAATGAACCAATCCTCCATCTAGGTGTGCCACTCATCCATCAGGATTAAGAACCATAGCCACTATGTGCATCATAATCTATCTCACTATGGGGGATCATGAATATAGTAGCATAGGAAGCTCGATTTGCACTCTCACGTGCTCATCATGGACAGGCCCACCCAAGCAGTACTGCATATCCATCTTCTCACAAAATGACCGATCGCCTCGAAAATATACCTGTTCTCCTCGAATAGGAACTCAAAGAATTTGGTGTACATCCTCTATGGTGATTGTCATCTCCCCAATCAATAGATGAAACATACATGTATCGACATTCCAGTACTTGCATAGGGCCATCAACATGGCATCGTAGTATCTCATATGTGGCATCAGATATGCCCAATAGATGCCTACTGCATGCAGATGCTCTGTCTCCTCTACTGATAGTGTTGGAGTGTGATCTCTAAGAAAAATAAGTTTCCTTTTCCCATAGTCGTTGTCACGATCAAGCAGGTATCTATCAAAATCACAATAATAAGCTCTAACAATTCATACATCTTCAATTTTTACATTATTCATCATGCAAGTGTGCTAAAGTCCATCTAGTGTGCTTTCTTAAAGGCCCTAGACACTTTAGAACCCTTTTGGGACACTTCTCAAAGAAATGGGATACTTTTCGAAGAAACGAGACACTTTGCGAACAAAAGGGACACTTTGTGAACAAAAGGGACACTTTGCGAACAAAAGGGACACTTTGCGAACAAAAGGGACACTTTGCGAAAAATGGGGACACTTTGTGAACATTTTTTCCAAGATCCTAAATTAACCTATAAATACCTTAAAAATCATTAAATCATTACAAAATCACTAGGTGAAAGTTGCAAAATTGACTCACCTCATGGTACAACTCATCATGTGCTACTTGCTCTCAAAGCTCATCCAGTCGTGAAGGAGTGTAATCCCGTCTACTTGGCATCTTCTCGTCTCACTTGTCACTCTCAAGCTACAAGAAGGTAAAATGCAATAGTAAGTAACAAATTACTCTCCTTTACCTCTTTTAACGTATTTGCATCCTCTTTTACTTTTATGCATTAAATTAGGGTCATTTTCTATTCAAAGTTAATAAAGTACTTTTCCTTCAAAACAACATAACGAAAGCTAGGGAAATCTGTTTTTGACATCATTTGATACATTGGAATCGTGATTCCACCCTCGACATCATCAATCATCTATAATTATGTGGAATGGTACTTGGAAATTCCCTACAGTATGATGTTCCTTATTTGACGTGGCTAGATTGCAACCTTGATTCCACCTCCATAAAGCAAGTGGAATCAAGGGGGGCATACATCTACCCCTCGAATTTCATTTCTAGAAAAGTTAGGAACAAGGATTTTTAGATGCCTAACGAATGTGTTGTAGGATACAGTTCCTATTGTTGTGATTTTGCAGATAACTACACTGGGGGCTTCATTCTCTCATCTTTTAAATGAGTATCCTTTTGTAATAAAGAGTATTGTTTAGAGTCCTTTAGCTTACATATGCACGTAGAGTCACATGGGTGCTAAAGTGGGGGATAAATATGATGTAGAAAATAGGACATTCTTGAGAAAAGAGACAATTTCACGCTTAATTTTGACCTACTTTTGAGTACCCTTGCATCAACTATTCTTCAAAACAACAGTTATAGGCCCCTTAGGCCCATTATTTTTGATCTAGAGGCCCAATTCGTGCTTGAAAAATCATTTAAATCCTAACAAACAACACTTAATTCACTCATATCCCAAAAAACCACCTCCAAAAACTACTAGTGGGACCCATTCACCACCTTGGGTGAAAGAGTCCCCTCTGGAAGGACCCATTCACCAAGGGTGGCGAATGAGTCCCTTTTGGGGGGAAATTCAAATTTGAGTGGGAATTTAATTAATTCAACTTAATTTTTCAATGGATGTTGGCCTCTTAGGTCTAAATAACAGGAAAATTAGGTATTGATGCCTATAAATACACATTTTAAGTCATTTTTCACATCTCTTAGCCATTTTTACAAAGCAAAATCAAAAGTCAAGAATCAAGAGTTTTCCACAATAAGTTTCATTAGCATTTTCTACAGCAAAGTTGAAGCTTTGGGGTAGTAACCGAGGGTTTTTGCAAGTCTTCAAGCTCACTTTTTATTCAAGATCCAACATTGAAAAGAGTTGATGATGGATGCCTATGGTGAATCATGGAGAAATCTAGGTTGAGGAGATGCAACTAGCCATCAAATCACACCTAAAGACTCATTTTCAAAATGATTCCATCTTCCATTTCTCTCTATCTTGAGATTTAAGGTTTGCATTACATTTACATGCCATTTATATCTATTTGATATGTTGTAGGGTTTCTAGGATTGAATTCTTGCATCATTCAAATCACATTTGCTCATCTTGTTCTAGCACATTAGAATAGGATTTTGTCTTACTTCAGATTTTCCTAGTCTTTAACACACTTAAGGCTAGGGTTTTATGCAAATTTTCATCTATTCAAGGTTTGATTACCCAATTAGGGGTTTGAATAAGGAAAAATCCCCATTAGACAACAAATTTTAAGTTGTTTTGCAAGGATTTTTTGAGATTCAGATTCAGGTTTCCATAAAAAGTGTTGTGCTAGTGACAAGGTGCAGATCTGAGATTTGAATTTGTAGAAATTTGAAAAAGGAATGATTCCCCATGGATGACGAATGAGTACCCCTAGAGGTGAATTTCAGAGTTTACTACAGATTCCAGTAGCTAGTGAGTAGAAACCAATTTATGGGCAAAAAACCCTAACTTGGGACTAATTTACCTAGGGTGGCGAATGAGTCCCAGTTAGCCCAAAAGTCAAAATTTTCAGATTTCTAGAGTGATTTCTAGTTTTCATTAGTCTTATAGGTGCACACATTCTGAGTTACAACTTTTTGTTTGATTCTATTTGCATTTTTATTCATTTCTTTAGGTCTTTTGCAAACATCACTGTGTTTTCAAACATTGCATATTTCACTAGTTTTGCTTTCATAATCAATCAATTTCATCAATTAGTTGCATAATTTAGTCACAATTTCATCATACATCCCTTAGTTTGAGTGAACCACCTCAATTTTTGTGGCCTTGGGGGATTCTATCTCTCTCCTTTTAGGTGGAAGATCCTAAGAGTGTAAGAGAAGTACATAGAAACTCCCCCCCCATAAAAATTGATGGTTCACTTGTGCACTGATATTTTTCAATTTTTTTTTTTGATAATTTGCAATTTTTCCACATGTCCAGAACAAATATCTTAATTTTCAGTGAAAAACCTATGTTTAATCAACCTAAAAAAACAAATACATAATAAAACCAAAACATATTAAAATTATATTCGTTGGATAGCTCGTTCTAAGGACTACCATCATCTAGTTGGGTATGTGAAGTCTCCTCCATTTTCATCCTCAACTCAAGTTTTGAAGGGGAAAATTTTGGAGTTTTTTGGTGCAAGAGGGGAAGAAGGTGGGAAATGGTGGGTTTGCTCAAACCCTGGTTCGAGCGAACCCCCTTTCCATAAACCTTTCCTTTGCTTTTTTTCTCAGGAAATGTGGGACCCAACATTTAATGGATTTTCTCAAAGGGGGGTTCTAGCAAACCCCCTTTAGGTTCGCTTGAACTAGAAGTTCGTTTGAACCCCCATAAACCAATTTTTTTTGCATGGGGGCATTTTTTGCAACTTTTCCTTCCTCACTGGAATTGTAAACTGGTTTTGTGGGTTTACTCAATGGAACATTCTAGAGGTTATAAGAATGTGTGGCTTGAGGGGGATTCTCTCAATATTATTAATAATCTTAAGGGGTCTTCTGTTCCTACTTGGAGTTTTGATTCTATCATTAGGGATGCTATTGATATCATAAATTCCTTTGATGAGTATTATATTTCTCATATATTTAGAAAAGGAAATGGGTTAGCTGATGTTTTCGCTAACCTTGGTGTGAAGGGTTCTAGGGATTAGGATGTTAACAATGCCCTCCCTTGGAGGCCACTGCTTGTTTAAATCATGATGTCCAAAATTGCTAACTTGGATGTTCGCCTCATTATGATCAGGGCTTGTATGGCTATCTTCACGTGGCAGATAAGTATATGGTTTAATGGCGAGTTGGATTTTGAGTGTGCTAATGGTACTTCCTTTGATCTCCGTATGGGGCGACACCCTAGGTTCATAATTCCCCTCTGCCATAATATCGTTGCCACATGGATTTTGTGAATTTTTTGGTTCTCCTTCTTGAGAATTTTCTTATTGTCCACAAGTTCCTAAAACTTCTAAGTTCTGCTAAGTCAGGGGCCATGGGCTCAATGATAAAAATCATGCAGAACCTTTCTCCTACGATGTTGCTAAGAAAAAGAAAGAGGTGTGGGGTATCCTAGAGAAAGGTGGGATTACGCCTTATTTGGAAAGGTTTCATGGTAACAACCCACAGGCTATGGCCTTGTTTACTAAGGGTTGGAACAATAGGGTTTTGAGATTGGGAGGTACCGAGTTTGATGCTATTAAGGATTTTATTGCTAATATTACTAGGATCTCTATGGAAGGGATGAAGGTGTACAGGGACAAGAAAGAACCTAAGGTTGCCATGGAATTTTTTTAAAGGGAACTAAAGAGCAAGATCTGAAGACAGTGAAGAGTGGAGGGTACCAACGTAAATCACTTAAAGCTCTCTGGGGGGATGTATCAGAGAAATTAATGAGGTATATAACTCTTGAAGGTCATTTTTTTGTTGTTAATTCCTACCATTTTTCTCTCCTTAACCATTTTTTCCACAAGAAGAAAATTTATTTTCCTTTTTATCTATTGGACTCTCTGGAGTGTGGTTTGAAGGACAATAAAAGGAACCCTAAAAATTTGGTGTTGCACGTGGGCCTTATTTTGCTAATCTTGGATTATGCTAAAGCCTTTGAGGTCTCTAAGCCGCTATCTATCACTCCTAAGGGTAAGCAAAAGAAGCCTGCTAAGGTTTATGAAACTTCTTTTGAAGATGAGCTAGTCTCTGTGAAAGGGAAGAAGTCTAAAGTCTCGGACGCAGAGTCTGAAATGGAGGAGGACATAGACTATGTTATGGACTCTCAGCCTTCCATGGAAGTGTTCTCACAACCTCATGTAGTGGGTAAGGTTGATAAAGGGGACTTAGGTCCTATCCAGAATGTCTATGAGACCTGTAGCAAGGATAAGGCTATGGACATGCCAAGGAAAGTTAAGCTTGCTGCCCCTTCTAATATCCTCAAGGATAGGATGGCTATTGCTAGTGAATCGTCATCCCCTGTTTGGGTACCAAAAGGAAGCAAGGTCAAATGGAGGGTGGAAATAAGAAAATGGTGACTTGGTCAGCTAGCCAGATGGTGAACATACAAGCTGCTTCTCCTGTGAAGTTGGATGGTGGGTTGGGTACCTTGAACTCTTTGGGTGTGGATGTGGAGGTGAAGAAAAAAAGGAGGTCTATTGCTGAGGAAATTTCCACTTCAATCCATAAAATCCAGATGTTGATGGTTGAAGGTAAAGGTAAGGAGGTTGGTATTAGTCAAGATAAGGTGAGTTCCTCCCAGGAGGATGTTGTGGGTAAAGATATTTTTAACTTTGACTGTGAGGAAGTTTCCAATGTTTTAGAAATGGTTAAGGAGGGATCCATGTCTTTGTTCAAATTGTTTAAATGGATGTTTCATGAACTCAACATGACAAATGTTAGGGTCAGGGGTGGTGAGTAAAGTGAGTGATTCCTCAGTTCAAAATCAAGTTGACGAACTGTTTGAGTCTCTGAGGTTTGTTGTTGAACAAATGTTGAAGATGAAACAGGTGTTCGAAGAAAGAATCCTGACCCTAAAAGTCAAGTGGGAAAGGATTAGTGTGAATTTGGTGAAGGGTGGGGAGGGGATTGCTATGAATTTTGAGTCTATGGGCATCTCCACTCTTGTTGATGTGGCCAAGAAGTGTAAGGAGATGGATCCTGGTGAGGGTGCCAGTGTTGGTGGTTTGCATATGGAGGAAGAGGGTTCTGTTGATAGAGCTATTGGGGTGCAGAGTGTTTTGATTAGAAAAGTTAATGTAGGTGGGCCTGGTGCTAGAACGTGCAACAAGACTAAAGTGCAGGTTGGGGCCCCTGGTAAAGATATCCCTAAAGCTATAGATGATTATAAGAAGATTGCGACTAGGGATATGGAAGCTGCAGATATTCTCAAGAATATGTAGTGTTGCTTCTTTTGTCTTTCTTTTTGGCTGATGTTGTGTTGATGGCATGTTTTTTGGCTAATGTATGCTCTTTGTAATTTTCTTTTGCTTCAGTTGTTCTTTTTGTAAAGGGTTTTGGGGTCCCTTCAAAACCTATTTTACCGCTAATCAAAAACACAATAATTATTATAATAATTTAATATTTTATATAATAAAATTATAATCTTATATTTAAATATTTAATAATTTAATATATTAAAAAAATAAGATAAATATAATATTTAGATTATTGTAACCTTACAAGGCGTCAGCAAATTTGATTTTTTTTTTAAAAAGACGTATATCCACTCTTAAATCTTATCTTCTATCTTTTGAAAAAACAAACGCGGTCATTATTATTAATTTCCTAAAATGAATTAAAAAAATAGTTATATTTTAATTTATTCAATTTTTTATTTTAAAAATATTTTCAATAAAACTTAAATATTAATTAAAATATATTTTAATATATAGAGATAACAATGTTTATAAATTATTTGAGAAAAAATAGTAATAATTAATGATTTATTTTTATATTAATATAATAATTTAAGTTTATATTTTTTAAAATTTAAATGTTTTCAATCAAACTTAATATTATTTATTATATAAAAATTAACAATGTTTATAAGTTATTTAATATAAATTCTAGTAATAATCAATAATCTGTTTTAATATTAATATAATAATTTATGTTTGTAATTTTTTAAAATTTTAAATGTTTTCAATGAAATTCAAATATTATTTTAAATATATTTTAATATATAAAAATTAATAATGTTTACAAAGTATTTATATAATTTTTAGTAATAATTAATAATTTATTTTAATATTAATATAATAATTTAAATTGGTGATTTATTTTTCTTTTATACTTAGTAAAAATATTCATCTAATATTAATATAATAATTTAAAATTGTATATTAATAAAATTATTTTGAAATTTTAAAAATAAGAAAAAATATACATCTTCAAAATTTCTCAACTTATTTTATATAAACTAGCACTTGCACAGGAAGGAGGTGCAAGGGTTAGGCTGATAGAAAATTATATGAGTTAATATGTTAGAGAGTATAATTTTATGCATACATAAAAGATATATTAATTTAATTTACAATATCTTGTATGAGTTGGCTTAGTTTGGAATATTGATTCCAAATTGGCCTAAATGTTCCTGACTCTCCACTTATGGAACATTTCTTTGTCCCGGGGTGTTTGATGCAGGAGCATCTCAGGCTCTCAAGCTATCTGCATCAATATGTACATAATAAAATTTTTGTTTTCAATTTTTTTATATTTTGTGGAAGCATTGGAGTTCATTTTCTAAATCTTTTCCCTTGGTCAGTGTTGTTCTTTCATTGATGTGACAATATGTGATCAGCATGAATTCAAATGGCGTCCCTTCGATGGATCGTTGTGAAGACTATGTGTTGTTGGCGAGACCTTTCTACTTCAGAAAGACATTCTACTTTGGCTAGATGTGAAGACTATGCATGGTCGGTGAGACCTTTCTTCTTCGGTGGGACTATAAGCATTGTCTCTTCGATGACCCGATACAAATCCTTGAGCTCTTCGGCAAAAGATAGCTATATCATCGAGACTTGGAATGTTATCGATGGGATGGAGTTGTAGACCATTGGGTTTGATGGTTCATTGGTCCCTTTACAATTAATCTTTGGGAGACCATTTCATTAGAGGAAGGGTAATCGAACTGATCTTCCTAGGGAAAAGGGAAGTAGCATTAAAAACAGGGGAAAATGATTGATTGGAGAGGGAATGTATGATGAATCAAGGAAAAACTATTTTGAAAAGAGAATTTGGTCTTTGCAAAAAGGACTCTATAATTTGAATACTCTATAATCAGTTAAATTGAAATAAAAGGGAGGATTGTTTCCTATTGAAGTTTGTTGCATTACAAGTGTGATTTTGTTTCTTGATTGACAGCCTGATAAGGCTCTTCAATCTTGACTGTGTTAGAACAGAATTAAGCAGTTATTGTAGGGACACTAGTTTTGTTTTTTCTCATCTTTCAAGAATTTTTGCTTTGATCAATTTTCATAATACCAAATTTTCCTCCCAACTCTGCCCATTTTTCTCATTGGCATCGTTGATAGCACGACACAATTTGTGCAAAATTTCATTTAAGTCACTAGCCATGGTGTCAGTGATTTTGTATTTTGTGAATGTATATCTGGCCAAATCATTTTTTGTTGCCTTTCATTTCATTCTAAAATAATTTTGTCTATATCCTTCATTTGATTATCACTCACCACTTGCAAGCCCTATTTATCTATAGGATTTTTCCAAGGCAGATTCACTAATCGTTGCAAGTGGGTGGATTACTTTTGGGATGTTTTTTCTCTGCTTTATTGGTCCATACCATGTAACGTATCAATTCAATCCTTGATGTATCGAAACCCACAGGTTCGATTCACAAAGACTTTGTTTCCATGCAATTTTTTTCTCTTGAAGAATATCCTGGTGAAAATCATGGATGTAGATAAGCTTGAGCTGATGTTTTGGCATGCGACGCTATACAAGTTTGATGTTTAAATGAGGAAGGCTGTAATTCCTCTGAGATTTTCTGAAGAAGTAAAATCATGGAAGTTTTTGGAAGATTTTATGCAAGAAATAGGAGGAGAGCTTGAGAATGGGTTGATGAAAGAAGAGCAATTTGCGCTCAATGCCCAAACCATATGTCATAAGACCTAAAACCAAATAGACATGATTACAAAAATTCATTATTCAGATAAGTGTTCTATGGGAACATAGCACCAGGGGCTTGGATGACAAGCTAGATCTCCTAGGGAGAGGGATGGGATCCTCTCTACTCCTCCCTACATCTCTTTTTTTGTTTTCAAATTTTGCAATGTCCCAACTCCCAGGAATGGTGCATAAAAAGGGAAGAAAAAATATAACTTATGAGTTATCCATGTAACATTTCTAAATTACAAATATTACACATGGTGAAGCACTAACTTTGCAGCGTTAAAAGCTACATATTTAAAAATATTACATGACTTGTGTAAAAATGTTTGTTGTTCAGGTGTAGCATATATGTGTTTGGGATGAGAATTTCATATTTTTTTAGCACTCTAAAATTTGTGGTGGCAAAGATGAAATGAATCTTTGAAAAATTGAAGGATGGAGAAACCTTGCTATTGATCCATTGCATGAATCCCAAGTGTAATATCATCCTTGTTTGGGTTGTCTTTAGTTTTTAGTTAAAACTCTCCCATTAGGGTGGTCATAGTGGGTCAATATATTCTTCTGGTTTCATTGATAGATTCTAGAAAGATATGTTTGGGGATGCAACTTCTAATACATTACAACTTCAACTTCTTTTAGTTTGTTTAAGATATTATAAAATAATTTTAATTTATTTGTGTTCTATAAATCCAAATATTATATTATTTCAATGGTTGTCCCTTTGTCATTTGCTAAAAATAGGAAATATTTTGCCATCCCTAGATGTAATGCCCCACCAGGGAATCCAGAGGACAACAAAGAAAGAGGAATGCAAAAGACATGGATTTAAAAAAAAAAAGAAAAACATTAACATTTTCAAAAACCATGATTATCATTAACTAACATTACTCAACATAATGATTAGCTTTCCAATGAACATACAATCTAAAGTTACTAATATCATTCAAAATGAAGTAAACCATTGATAACTCATAAAATAGTAGTGGAAGATAATATAACTTATCATTTGCATTCTAGTCCTAAGTCCTCCTAGGTTCCCCAAAGTTGTTACTAACATAATCTACCACAAGAAAGGGCTACATTTATTTTCCCTTTCGGCCTACTAGACAAGGAAAGATTAACATTTAATATTTAAGTGCAATAGCAAAATCTTTACATAATTACTAAATGAAATGAACATCTTATAGTTACTTTTCCAGGACTTAGGTACATCATGATACACTCCTAGAGTATCTTAATAAAGAATGAGATAACATTTGTTCATTTGTCATCCTATACTAACTCCTACTCCATACAACACTAACCAAATACCCTTTTTTGTTACATCAGAGTACAATGTTACATTCACTCTAAGGGAAGTTTGTTAACACCATTATGTAGTGTGACATAGACAAAAGATACATAAATGACATTGTCCATGCATGAACTAGTAACACCATACCACCACCAATTAATCACATCATGTTTCCTTACTACATTTACTATAAGGAATAATGATGATACCCACATATCAATGAAGAATGTAAGAATAATTCCAAAATGAAGATCAATATGATATGCATCACTACATATTGCCTTAGCATGGTTTTCTATTCATCGACATGATACATCATCATTCCTTTATAACATGCACCAATAAAAATTATGGCTAAGACATTCCTCATAAAGAATATGTCGATAGCAATTAACGATCTACTCATTCCAATTATTACTTTTCCCATAAATACTTATCCTAATACATAAAAATGAAACATCCTTTAAGAAGAATATCTTATAAAGCATACATCCCATTTAAGATTTAGGATCTAAATTCCATTCCTTAACCAACTCAAGTGCCTAAGGTTAACATTCATTTAGATGAAAAGATATAGATACCACAAGAGCACATGAAAGGGACATAATCAAATAATCCTAGATAACCAACTATCATCATTAACCTCCTATTACATTACATCTTAATACATTATCCTCCAACAAGGAGCAATCCAAAACTCAAATGCAACTATGATAATCCAATACATAATCTTCTTTTAAAAAATAGGATCCAAAGCATGAGCAATAGGCACCAAAAAAATCATCACATGAAGACACTCGAATCCATCCATGCACTTGAACAAGGACACAGATACCTAATGGAGATAGGCAACCACCCAACCATGTGGAACCCGAAGGACCACCCCCCTGTGCTAGGAGATAAACATAAGGCCCTCTAACACACAAGAACCAAAGAATACACTAACAACCTTCCAGCAACAAGAAATACATAACCCAAAAACCCCCCTTAAAAGCCTAAAAATGGAGGAGGGTGAAAAAAACATTCATATGCTATTAAAAGCATAGCAACATCATCACTTTTAGAATTAAGAATACACAACAACCATCATGAAAACACTCCACAAATATTCCAATTCAATAGAATTCTAAAGAAAGGACAAGAAGTACATAAACCCTACCCCAAAAGGGAGCGAAATCCCTCTTGACAATAGTCAAGTCTACCAGCCATAAAACAATCAAATCAACTTGAAATCCAAATCCATAAAAAACCCATTTTAGATTTGACCCTCAACTAATTAGATACATGGGCGGAATTGACCAAAAACACCTCAAAAATTCACAAAATGTGAAACAACAAATGACTCCCTTAAAAACCCTCTTTTCGGCATTCCCGATTACAGTCAAACATCAAAATGAGAAAACCTAGCATATAGAAGCATTTCATCACTTGAAAGAAACACTTCAAAACATTAAAATAATAGATTCTATAAGAAAGGTCTCTTATTTTTTGAAATGGCTCTCCCACTCTTTGTTGAAATAGCTATCTCTGTTGGTTCCCCCTTGCAGTCTGTGGTTGGTTTGTTGTTGGTTGTTGATGTGTCGTTGGCTGCTAGTGCACAGATGGTTGTTGGTTCAGGGTCTTTTCTAGCCATTGCTAGTGTGTCATTGGTTGTTGGCATGTTGTTGGTTGCTGGTGTGTCATTTGTTGAGGGTTTGTTACCTGTTGGTTAGGGGTTGTTGTCCGCTGTTGTGGGTCTTTCTCCTGGCATTTCACGGCTTTTTATTGATGGTTTTGCTAGTTCTGATTTTCCTCCTTTAGGGTCTAGTTCACTGCATGTGGATGCTCCTCTTTTGTGCCCTGCTTCTCAATCCTTTGCAAAGGTGGTTGGCTCTAGTGGTAAAATCCATTCTTCTTCTCTTCCTTCTTTTAAGGTTAAACCCTTACGTTGCTTTTCTTCTCCCCCTACTGTTGTTTGCGGGCAGGAGGTGTTGGATAAAGAGGAATATTAAATTCTTCTTCTGCTCTTATTTGTAGATTTAATGGTTTATGGCCTACCCTCCCAAATCTGAAAAAATGGGTTTCAGAGTCTTGGAGGCCTTTTGTTAAGGATAGGTGTAACACCCCTCCATTTTGCTCTTTGATCGAACAGTGTTCTTCTATGATATGTTTATTTCTGTTGCATTGTGGCTATGGAACTTGGTTATTTTAACTGCTATCTGATTAGTGATGTAAACATTATGTTTTGATGTGATGGAACTTTATTCAGATGTTATTGTTATTTCATGTTATGGATTAAATTAGCATGTATGTGAATTACTGGCGCTTCATGTTTTGATTATAGCATTGATGATTAGATGTGTCGGTTAGTGATATTGTATTGGTGAAGGGGACGGGATCACATCACTCACATGCGAGTGCCCTGGGATTCCGCGATTTCCTCTTCACGGTGTGTCTTAATATATTATATGCATGTTTCGACAACTCGTATTGTATGCAGGATGCAGGTATAGGACATCGACTCCACCTGATTTCACAGGTCTGAGCGTGTCCATCGACCAACGGTATCGATTGGGAGATAGTAACTAGGATTTCAGTGTCAAACCATCACCCTAGCCATAGTGTGTCGTCGGTCTTAGTCGGGTCCAATGTTATATGTTGTTAGTTTCCTCCTTGGCTTTATATTTAAAATTTCAAGTTAAAAGAGATTAAATGGATTTTGGAATTTATAATGATGATTGTTTTGTCTTTTTGAGATGTTGGAAAATTAGTGATTAATTTATTTAATTTAATTTAATTAATAAAATAATCTAATTTTGAATTAGATTTATTTTATTGACTAATTAAATTAATGGGGATAAATTAAATCAATTTAGCTGTGTGGGTATTATTAGATATTTGGATGAAATCAGAAATTAGAAATAAGCTTTTGTATTTTATCTTTAGAAATAAAAGTTGAAAATAATTGTATTTGTGAAATTGTTAAATAAGTTTAATTACCTTTTTGGTGGAAGATGAATTTTATTTAAAAGAATATTGTTGCAAAATGCATTTGGAAAATGAAATTGTTTTATTAAATTTCAAAAATAAAAATATCTAATTTAGCAATAAATTTTGGTGGGTGAGTCCATTTTAGGGCTTTGACAAATTTAGGGAAGGATTGCATAAGGAAAAGGGATTTTTCTTTTTTGAATTATCTTTTTCATAATTGGAAAAATGGGGAGAGCAAAAACTTGGTTTTGGAATTCTTGGAAGGATCCTTGGTTTGGATTTTTGGTGGAGAGCTTGGAGGAGACTAGAATTGTGGAATTGAAGGAGGGCTTGGGATTCTCCATTGTTGAAGCTCCCAAATTTGGAGGAAACACAAGGTTCCATCACTCTTTCTTCTACTTCTTGCTTTCTTTTGAATGAGGTTATATGTTTGAAAATGTAATTTTAGATTCAATGAAATTTATGGAAAAGCTCTCAAATTTGCAAAATTATAAATGGATTTGGGAATGGAAACTAAACAAGGAATTTGCACCAAGAAATAGGAAGAAAAATCAAAGAAAACTCCATTGTTGATCTAGTTTTTGAAAAACCCATTTTTGTTGTTTGAAATAAAATTTCTATTCTTGAAATGGGTTTAGATAGATTATTTTCACTATTTAAGCATGAAATCAAAATCTGGGTATATATATTTGTGAATATACCCATGTATAGCAATACATGGATATACCCACAAATATATATACCAATATATTTGTTATAACTGAAATTTTGTATTTTGAGTAAAACTAGGGTATGCCCTGTATTTTGTCGCCATGTTTAAACGCAAGTTAAAATATTATAAATTTTATTTTATTTTTTTGTTGGTTGTGAGGTGGGCGGCCAAACCCCACCCCACTGCCGCCGCCGCCCAGGGAAGGCGCGCTGTGCGCTAAGCGCACAGGCCGCCGCCCAGGGAGGCGCGCTGTGCGCTTAGCGCACAGGTCGCCGCCCATGGGAAGCGGCCCGTGTGCTAAGCACACAGGCCGCCGCCCATGGCGGTGGCGGATTGTGTGCTTGGCTGCGGCCAGGTCTGCGTGCCCTAAGAGCGGCCGCGGATTTCAAGTTTTAAAATTATTTGTTTATTATGTCATTCGATAATATTATTATATAATAATATATATGTATATTATATATATATATATATATATATATATATATATTATATATATAACATATAATATATTATTTATATATTTAATATTATTTTCATAATTAAATAAAATAAATATAAATAATAAGTTTATTTATTTGTGTTCATATTTTTTTTAATCAGATTGTAAGTTTAATTGAATGGTTTAATAAGAAAATTAAAAATTGATTTTGCTAGCATATTGAAATAATTAAATAAATTAATGTTTTAGTAAAATTTATAAATGTGTAATGAACAAAGCATCCTTAGTGTGAAATATGTTTCATTGTATAAGATAAATGCTTTGAATTAAATTGAATGAGGTAAATTGAATATCATAGTAAATCTGGAATAAGAGAATCGATTTAAAGATTAGTTAAATGATTTCATTATTTGAAGGCTTGATTATGATTATAGATGTGGAATTAGAGTTAGTAAACGATTTGTCTTACCAAACGTTCTTGAATATTAAATGCTTGATGATGAAATTTTATGGTGAAATTCAAAATGGATGAATAGTTTTAAATCATTTCACTTTGCAACTGTGATTGACCGGATTTAGGAAATCCGAATATTAGTTGGTTAATTACTGGAAATGCTTTTACTATTAATTCGTTCTTGTTCCAAGTGGGGATTCTAGAGTAATTGTTGAAGTCATCCTGATAAGGGAGTTGTATCTTGATGTGGGTTGTTCTTATGGGAGTCAACTTGTGATGTGTTGTGGTTACTCGTGTCGTGGGAACACCATATTGTTACACCCGGTTATCATGAATGGGATTTGTGGTGTGTTTTGGTGACCGCGTACTATGAATGAGTATGTGACCTTGTGCTAAGGTTGGAGTTCAATTTTTTTTTTTTCAGTTTGTGCATGTTGTCTACCTTTGATTTGGGGGTTTTGTATCCCGTGTTGTTAGTAGGAGAGTGGCCCTTTGTGAGGGTCCGACGCCCAAAGTGGTGTCAGGGTAACTCACCTAGGGTTTAATCAAGAGATAATTTAAAAGAATTAATGGGGAACTTCACACTAATAAAGTTAAAGTAAGCCTCTCTCATGGAACATGCATTGTTAAAACTCGAGATGAGATGAGACGCATAGTTTTGCGTGAGGGTCCGGCACCGGTAGAGGCAAGCCAGGGTAACCCATGATGGGGGTCCGGTAGCCTAGGAAGGTTGAGCTAGGGTAACTCATGGAAATTTATGTATGACACTCTCCCTACGTCAACAGTTAGTCAGTGATTGTGTGTTGTACAATGGAGTACTTGTCCTTTGTAACCTGGAAGCAATGTATTGTCTTGTGAGTTTTTGTTATGTGTCAAGGGATGTTGGTATTGAGTCAGATCAGTTATGTTAGCCTTTGTCTAGAGGTATTTGGTCTTGACCAGAAATCATTGTTACTATCTCCTAGCACGGAGGGAGTGGGGCCTTTGGGTTCCACGTGGTCGGGTGGCGTGCACTTTACACCGTTGGATTTGTTCATGATCGTGTGGGTGAGACGTTCATGTTGGAGAGCTCGTTGGATCTAGTTGCTCCTCTGGTTTCTTTCATTTCTATCATTCTTGTATTTCATTACCCCTCATTTGTATCGAGGTGGAAGTTGTAATAAATTATCAGGTTCATTTGATTCACCTCATTCGGGGAATGAGTGATGTAATTATATTGTAAACAATTGTTATTGGATATAGTGATGTATCGTTTGGTCTTTGATGTTATATCATGTATGGATTGTATGTACTTTAATTCTTTAATCGAATGTTGTTATGTTTCCTTTTCTTGGTTGTTTAATTTGGGTTTAAGTAATCTTGGTCTCGTAGCCTTAGGGGATGTTGGCAATGTGTAGCGAACTTGTACGTTATTCTTCTTTATAAAAAAAAATTGATGCATTTAGTTAGTGAATTGCAACTTCCCCTAGGGTTGCGTGGTGGGGCATTACACATGGTATCAGAGCCCAGGTTGAAACATTGGGCACTCTGGGATAATGTGGACCCATTAAGTTGTCAGTTGCGTAGGTTATACTCCAGGCATTTTGAGCGATGGTGTTGACCTAGGTGCTTTGTTCGTTAGTGTATGTTTTCCTTTTGGGGTCGAATTGACTTGGCTACCCAGAAGTTGTTACGTGGTGTAGGTCCAATGGCGCAGGAAACTAGTGGAAGGGATAAGACCCTCGATGTAGTGTACAATGCATCGATATCCTTCCTACTAGGAGAATGCATTATGGACAATTGTGTAGTGTGTGAGTTTGGTGCGTTGTGTGTAGTGGACGACAACTAGTTTGGTTGTTATTTCCGCCCTTGCATGTCTTCTTGTGTGTTACCTCTTTGTGCCACTCCATGTGGTTTTGGGGTTGCTTTTGCATGTTATATTGTATAGGAATTATGAATTATGATAATAGAAAATGAATGATCATGTTGTTAGTTCATAGAGAATTGTGCGTGCTCTCATATGGTTGATGCATTGTGTGAAAGTGTGTGTGTGATGGCGAAACCATGATTACATTCGTGCCTATGTGAGGACTATAAATATCTGGACTTCTCTCTCTCTTTCTATTGGTTTAACGGAAAGGCCTACCCTTAAGTGTGTGGGGTATTGATACCCAGGGTATGTTGTATCTTTGGAAAAATGGTTATGGATTCATGAAGGACTGTTTTATTAAATCGAACCTTGGGTAAAGGACCTAAGTCCCCAAGTTGCATTCATAATTATGAAAAGTGTATAGTATGAATAGAAAATCATTTTTGCAGTAAGTAAAAGTTTAGAGAAAAGGGATTAGTGAAACAACTGCATAACAAGGATAATTGCACAATAGGTGCATCGTGTTGGTGAGGCCTATGGTCCCCAAATTTATTGTTGAGTTTTAAGAAATCATGTAGAAGTTAAATTATTGTACCTGGATTCAAAATGCAAGATGTTAAATGAGTTTTGAAGTGACAATGTTGCATACCTTGTCTTGAGTAAACATTGTAATGATATTGCACTATGTGTGGCCTTGTGTAAAATTTCGGTGACGTGTATTGGTGCATATGTGTATCATGTATGTTAATCCATGGGTATGTGTTTTGGAGTTTTGGTTGGTGGTTGCTTCACCATGTTGGTTTGTATAGATTAACAATGTGCTTGGGTGTGTTGATTATAGCACGGGTTGCTGTTGTTTTATGCTGAGGCGTGGAGTGGTTCAATTGTTTGGAACCCTTGTTTATGTGTGATTTTATGGAGTTTGTACTGGGAGTGTTTGCAGGCTTCCAGGAGTAAGCCTGACCCTAGGGGGGGAGGATGTAACACCCCTCCATTTTGCTCTTTGATCGAACAGTGTTCTTTTATGATATGTTTATTTCTGTTGCATTGTGGCTATGGAACTTGGTTATTTTAACCGCTATCTGATTAGTGATGTAAACATTATGTTTTGATGTGATGGAACTTTATTCAGATGTTATTGTTATTTCATGTTATGGATTAAATTAGCATGTATGTGAATTACTGGCGCTTCATGTTTTGATTATAGCATTGATGATTAGATGCATCGGTTAGTGATATTGTATTGGTGAAGGGGACGGGATCACATCACTCGCATGCGAGTGCCCTGGGATTCCGCGATTTCCTCTTCACGGTGTGTCTTAATATATTATATGCATGTTTCAACAACTCGTATTGTGTGCAGGATGCAGGTATAGGACATCGACTCCACCTGATTTCACAGGTCTGAGCGTGTCCATCGACCAATGGTATCGATTGGGAGATAGTAACTAGGATTTCAGTGTCAAACCATCACCCTAGCCATAGTGTGTCATCGGTCTTAGTCGGGTCCAATGTTATATGTTGTTAGTTTCCTCCTTGGCTTTATATTTAAAATTTCAAGTTAAATGAGATTAAATGGCTTTTGGAATTTATAATGA
Source organism: Sequoia sempervirens (assembly GCA_007258455.2). Classification (NCBI taxonomy): domain Eukaryota; kingdom Viridiplantae; phylum Streptophyta; class Pinopsida; order Cupressales; family Cupressaceae; genus Sequoia; species Sequoia sempervirens. Next base: position 234,876,443 of record VDFB02353493.1, on the reverse strand, counting down.
TGATTGTTTTATCTTTTTGAGATGTTGGAAAATTAGTGATTAATTTATTTAATTTAATTTAATTAATAAAATAATCTAATTTTGAATTAGATTTATTTTATTGACTAATTAAATTAATGGGGTTAAATTAAATCAATTTAGCTATGTGGGTATTATTAGATATTTGGATGAAATCAGAAATTAGAAATAAGCTTTTGTATTTTATCTTTAGAAATAAAAGTTGAAAATAATTGTATTTGTGAAATTGTTAAATAAGTTTAATTACCTTTTTGGTGGAAGATGAATTTTATTTAAAAGAATATTGTTGCAAAATGCATTTGGAAAATGAAATTGTTTTATTAAATTTCAAAAATAAAAATATCTAATTTAGCAATAAATTTTGGTGGGTGAGTCCATTTTAGGGCTTTGACAAATTTAGGGAAGGATTGCATAAGGAAAAGGGATTTTTTTCTTTTTTGAATTATCTTTTTCATAATTGGAAAAATGGGGAGAGCAAAAACTTGGTTTTGGAATTCTTAGAAGGATCCTTGGTTTGGATTTTTGGTGGAGAGCTTGGAGGAGACTAGAATTGTGGAATTGAACGAGGGCTTGGGATTCTCCATTGTTGAAGCTCCCAAATTTGGAGGAAACACAAGGTTCCATCACTCTTTCTTCTACTTCTTGCTTTCTTTTGAATGAGGTTATATGTTTGAAAATGTAATTTTAGATTCAATGAAATTTATGGAAAAGCTCTCAAATTTGCAAAATTATAAATGGATTTGGGAATGGAAACTAAACAAGGAATTTGCACCAAGAAATAGGGAGAAAAATCAAAGAAAACTCCATTGTTGATCTAGTTTTTGAAAAACCCAATTTTGTTGTTTGAAATAAAATTTCTATTCTTGAAATGGGTTTAGATATATTATTTTCACTATTTAAGCATGAAATCAAAATCTGGGTATATATATTTGTGAATATACCCATGTATAGCAATACATGGATATACCCACAAATATATATACCAATATATTTGTTATAACTGAAATTTTGTATTTTGAGTAAAACCAGGGTATGCCCTGTATTTTGTCGCCATGTTTAAACGCAGGTTAAAATATTATAAATTTTATTTTATTTTTTTGTTGGTTGTGAGGTGGGTGGCCAAACCCCACCCCACTGCCGCCACCGCCCAGGGAAGGCGCGCTGTGCGCTCAGCGCACAGGCCGCCGCCCATGGGAAGCGGTCCGTGTGCTAAGCACACAGGCCGCCGCCCATGGCGGTGGCGGACTGTGTGCTTGGCGCACAGGCTGCAGCCTGCGGCCGGGCCTGCGTGCCCTAAGAGCGGCCGCGGATTTCAAGTTTTAAAATTATTTGTTTATTATGTCATTCGATAATATTATTATATAATAATATATGTGTATATTATATATATATAATATATATTTATATTATATTATATATATAACATATAATATATTATTTATATATTTAATATTATTTTCATAATTAAATAAAATAAATATAAATAATAAGTTTATTTATTTGTGTTCATATTTTTTTAATCAAATTGTAAGTTTAATTGAATGGTTTAATAAGAAAATTAAAAATTGATTTTGCTAGCATATTGAAATGATTAAATAAATTAATGTTTTAGTAAAATTTATAAATGTGTAATGAACAAAGCATCCTTAGTGTGAAATATGTTTCATTGTATAAGATAAATGCTTTGAATTAAATTGAATGAGGTAAATTGAATATCATAGTAAATCTGAAATAAGAGAATCGATTTAAAGATTAGTTAAATGATTTCATTATTTGAAGGCTTGATTATGATTATAGATGTGGAATTAGAGTTAGTAAACGATTTGTCTTACCAAACGTTCTTGAATATTAAATGCTTGATGATGAAATTTTATGGTGAAATTAAAAATGGATGAATAGTTTTAAATCATTTCACTTTGCAACTGTGATTGACTGGATTTAGGAAATCCGAATATTAGTTGGTTAATTGCTGGAAATGCTTTTACTATTAATTCATTCTTTTTCCAAGTGGGGAGTCTAGAGTAATTGTTGAAGTCGTCCTGATAAGGGAGTTGTATCCTGATGTGGGTTGTTCTTATGGGAGTCAACTTGTGATGTGTTGTGGTTACTCGTGTCGTGGGAACACCACATTGTTACACCCGGTTATCATGAATGGGATTTGTGGTGTGTTTTGGTGACCGCGTACTATGAATGAGTATGTGACCTTGTGCTAAGGTTGGAGTTCAATTTTTTTTTTTATTTTGTGCATGTTGTCTACCTTTGATTTGGGGGTTTTGTATCCCGTGTTGTCAGTAGGAGAGTGGCCCTTTGTGAGGGTCCGACGCCCAAAGTGGTGTCAGGGTAACTCACTTAGGGTTTAATCAATAGATAATTTAAAAGAATTAATGGGGAACTTCACACTAATAAAGTTAAAGTAAGCCTCTCTCATGGAACATGCATTGTTAAAACTCGAGATGAGATGAGACGCATAGTTTTGCGTGAGGGTTCGGCGCCGGTAGAGGCAAGCCAGGGTAACCCATGATGGGGGTCCGGTAGCCTAGGAAGGTTGAGCTAGGGTAACTCATGGCAATTTATGTATGACACTCTCCCTACGTCAACAGTTAGTCAGTGATTGCGTGTTGTACAATGGAGTACTTGTCCTTTGTAACCTGGAAGCAATGTATTGTCTTGTGAGTTTTCGTTCTGTGTCAAGGGATGTTGGTATTGAGTCGGATCAGTTATGTTAGCCTTTGTCTAGAGGTATTTGGTCTTGACCAGAAATCCTTGTTACTATCTCCTAGCACGGAGGGAGTGGGGCCTTTGGGTTCCACGTGGTCGGGTGGCGTGCACCTTACACCGTTGGCTTTGTTCGTGATCGTGTGGGTGAGACGTTCATGTTGGAGAGCTCGTTGGATCCAGTTGCTCCTCTGGTTTCTTTCATTTCTGTCATTCTTGTATTTCATTACCCCTCATTTGTATCGAGGTGGAAGTTATAATAAATTATCAGGTTCATTTGATTCACCTCATTCGGGGAATGAGTGATGTAATTATATTGTAAACAATTGTTATTGGATATCGTGATGTATCGTTTGGTCTTTGATGTTATATCATGTATGGATTGTATGTACTTTAATTCTTTAATCGAATGTTGTTATGTTTCCTTTTCTTGGTTGTTTAATTTGGGTTTAAGTAATCTTGGTCTCGTAGCCTTAGGGGATGTTGGCAATGTGTAGCGAACTTGTACGTTATTCTTCTTTATAAAAAAAAATTGATGCTTTTGGTTAGTGAATTGCAACTTCCCCTAGGGTTGCGTGGCGGGGCATTACAATAGGATTGAACTTTATCCTATGGCTAGGGGTTTTTTTGTGGCTATTTTTCAATCTAATGAGGATATGGAAGAGGTGTTGGAAATGGGTGTTTGGATGTGGGGAAAGCACTCACTTTCTCTCAGGCCTTGGTTCCCCTCTTTCAACCCTCTTACTAAATTGATTAATGTTATTCCTAGTTGGGTCAAGTTTCCTAATCTCCCTCTTCAGTTCTGGGCTCTTTCTTGCTTTGAGTCCATTGGTAATGTTATTGGTCGGTTTGTTATGGCTGATTCATCTTCTATTAACTATGAACATCCTACTTTCGCCCACATTCTTGTGGACATTGACACCTCAAAATATTTACATGGAGAGGTCAATTTTTTGGTGGGGGATAGACCATGGTCTCAAATTCTTGATTATGAGGGTCTCCCCTTCCATTGTAGGAGATGTTTTTCTACATGTCATTTGGCTGCAGATTGTCAAAAATCTTGTTGTGGTTTTGCTACTTGGTGGAAAGATGCTCTTCGTGAGCACCTTACTTTGGGGGATGATTTTGGGGAAGAGTGTGGTGATGATGTTATGGCCTCAAAAGTTGTGACTCCTTCTGTTGTTGGTTCTCACCTACCTTATGCTAGTTCTGTTGTTGCTCTTGGGTCTTCTATAGCTGTTGTTGGCTCTGTTGGTTCCTCTACAGCTATTGGTTTTCAGCTAGTGGTTTTGCTATTGGCGGAGGTGGTTCTTCTGTTGCTGCTGGTTCATCTGAAGTTGATATTAAAGAGGTTGGTTTTCCCACAGTTGTTGCTACTAGTGATTCTACTGTTGTTGTTGTGACTACTAGTTTGGTTGTAGCTATTGTTGTTGTCATTGGTTGTGGGAGTGATACTCTTGTTGCTCTTCCTTCTTTGCCATTGTTGGCTTGGCCTTTGACATCCCCTTGCTCTAATCTTTCAGAGGATGATCTTTCTTGGATGGTTGTTCAAAGGAGGAAGAGAGGTATTCCTAAGCTTAATCAGTCCTCTCAGTCCCTTGCTAAATTTTTTTGTGGTGGTCGGAAGGCCGCAAGGGTGGTTTAGTTCCACTATTGCTTGTTGTTTGGCTCCTGGGCTTCTTTGTTTATCTTTGGAGCAACTATTTGTATCTTTTGTGTTTTTGGGATTTTTGTTGTTGTTGTTGTTCGTCTAGTGTTGTATCTTTAGTGCAACATTTTGTATAGGGTTTCGGGTCCCTTCAAAACCTATTTTTCCTTTATAATAAAAAAAATTCTATAACATCTATATAGATCTCTATAAATTTAAAACATGAAAAAATTGAATGCAAGATGCTGAAAATTGAAGAATCTTTCCAAACCCGAATCTCTCTTCCAAAGCACGATAAAAAATCAGAATTCCACACAATCTAGCAGCAAATGCATTCCCCTCAAACCATAATTGAATTCTAAATCACTCTCCTCCAAATTTCAATTCAAAACCACTCCAAATTTCCCAAAAACCTTTGAAAAATTACTTCAAAACCATGTAAAATCTCTCTATTTTCTCTCCATTCTCAAACCCCCCAAAAATCTCTTTAAAATCCTTTAAATCTCATGCAAAAAAAAAAAGTGAAAAGCCAATTTCCCAAATTTTCCCATAAATAAAACTAATTAAACTCAAAAAAAAAAAAGCAACTTTCTTTCTTTTTCCCCAAAATACTCTTTTTTTAAAAATAAAACAAGGAAATAAAATCCTCTCATAAAATAAAATATTAAAATATTAAATTAAAGCACCTATCCTCATCCCACAAATGAAATAATTAAAATAAAATAAATAATCAAATTAATTCACATAATTAACTCATTTGTTTAGGGTTTCCCACCAAATAAATTCAAAACATTAGAAAAGATAAAAGAACCTCCTTAAAAATAGCCACTCCACCAAAATAGTAAGTCAAAACACAAATATAACATATGATTACATCTTAATATTTAAATATTTACTAATAAACATATTAATATTTAAATATTTACTAATAAACATATTAATATTTATTATATTACATTAGAATATGTTAATATTTATTATATTACATTAGAATATGTTAATATTTATAACCTTATTTTCATAAATCACAATACACATTTATACATATGCAAAAATATAATATCTCAAGGAGAATTTTAACCAACCAAAAATCAAAAGACATAATTAAATACAATTAAAATATTAATGCAACACAAATCACTCCACCAAAACCATTCACAAACCAGGGTAAAGGATATTGCCTTAATGGCATACCGAACAGGTGACTATAACTGACAACATCACCTCCTATGAGGCAATGGTTCAAGGCTAGGATATTTAGGGCCCTTTGCTATCTCCACATACTACCATCAAGATTGTTTATAGGCATGCTCAGACCTGTGAGACCAAGTGGAATCGATGCCTGGTACCTACAATCCTGCATCACAAACCAAGAACATGTACATATATACCAACATAATATATAACCCACACTCACACATTGGTGAAGGAGAATCATGATGTCATGTGTCTCTCCTAAGAGAGTGACATGAAACCATCCCCTCGCACTATAGACAGGTCACACACATGATACCTGAAGCACATCATCAAATCGTTAGTCCACAATGTATATGTGTGTGTGTGTGTGTGTGTGTGTGTGTGTGTGTGTGTGTGTGTGTGTGTGTGTGTGTGTGTGTGTATTAGGGAAATGAACATATCTAATAGCAATGTGCACCATAATCATACTACACACTATTCTAATCTCTATCATGAATAAGGTCACATAAGTAACATCCAACATCAGAGTATCACACTCCTAGAACATAAGACACACCTTAAGAATTAAGTAGAAGGACTATATAATTAATTCTATCACTAAACTAGGGTTCATTGCCATAATACATGTTAGCAGTGCCTAGAATGGAGGGGTATTACACTAGAACTTAGAGAAATGATGATTATTTGGAAAATATTGCTACACTTGGATGTATCTTGGTCCTACACATATGTTGAACACATTATCTTATTATGCAAATCCGAGTAAGAGATAGATGCATATTTTTTGATTTGGCATGTTGAAGATTATTTTTGCAAAGAGTTTATAGGACTCCTAAAATGCTTAAATTTCTATGCAGTTGTTTAAATGGTTAACTAGTTTGTGTAGTTGTTTAAATGATTAAATAGCCTAAAAAAATTCAAAGGAATCTTTAAAATAACAAATTTATCATCAAGATTCATGATGATGGCATATGAATGTGAACACTTAAGATAATGAATGAAAAACACCTAAGACTATATCTTGTAAAAGAGATGTTATATCAATTCATAGCATCCATTTTTGCTATATTATATATTCCAATGATTCCAATTGTAATTGCTTATAATCCCAACTGTGAGAGTCTAGCATATATTTTCTAGATGTTAAAACAATTCTTGAATGGGTGGGACTGTGGGAGAAAAATATTATTATATTAATAAACTAAAGGATTTGAGGAGTATTTATAGCTTGTTTGTTTTAACAAACCTATAACCATAGGTTATGTTGTCTTGTAGCATCATATCTTTGGATTCAGTTGTGCCTCTTTAAACTTGGTAGCTTTCTTATGTATATTATCTCCATCTTCAAGTGTGTTTATATACTAATGGTTGATTATTTAGGAGACCACGTCAGAGGTATGAATTTGTTTTGAGATCTTTCAGTAGTTTTTTTGTTGCTAATGTAGTAGTTAATGAGTTTAGTTAATAACATTTAATATTGATTGTATTTGGTACTAAGGAGGTCTAAATGATGCAGTCCATGGGATGAAATTTTCCACAACTTCTTGATGTGTGATTTCCAATAGGAGAGGATTATTTCAAAGTTCACATATCTCACCTTTCTATGAAGTTAGATTTTATATGTTTCAATTGCTTTAGATGTTCACAAAATTTGGTTATGTTGGTTATCCTTATTGAAATTTCAAAATTAGCTCTGGTTACTTTATAGATATATATCAAAAAAATTTATACCACATAATAAAGACTCACAACAAATTTAAGTATCTAATCTACTGGAAAAGAATAGTCAACATTAGAGCTAGGCTAGAGATGGAATATACAAATGCAATAACATATGTAGATTATTCAACCTCAAGATTTTAAAATAAGATATGTAGACTAACACACCTGCCCCATCAATGCAAACATAAATTTTCAAGTTCTTCATGAACTTCAAGTCATATGAGACAATCACTAAATGCTAACAAGATTTTGATATTATGTATTAGGTGGTGTCTTTGTAGTCTATCCAATTATGTAATAATGAATTGACATTCTTGCATAATTTCAAGTCAATCTTCATTGACTCATATTATATTATTATGTTCAAATTGAGATGATCTATGCTCAACTAGATAATGAAAGTGAATTTTTATAGCTAAGTTTAAAGTCAAAGCATGTGCTTATATAGTCATTGCACTAATACAACAATGTTGCTATAAGTAGTGTTTGATTCTTAATTTCTCAAGCCTAAGCTTGTAGAAATTATGAAATAAGAAATTGTACTATGCTACTTAATTAGAAATTAAGTGACAATCAAAAGAGGAAGAGAACTTAGAGAAGAATAAAGAACACTATATTTATCTTAGAAACCCTCAGAATAGAGAAAAAATAAACTATGGCAATGGAAAAAATAGAATGTGGCAGTTGTAATTGCCTACTACCTATATTATGTAGAAAATTGTCATATACAATGAGCACATAAATGATTGGATACAATCCGCCCCTTATTCCATTCAATGAGACCTTGGCTATGGATGCAATTTGGCCCTTTCTCCATTAGTTGCATATTTTCCTTTGCTTCTATGCTCCTTTCCTTTGCATGGACCATCTCATCGATATACTACATACAATTGTTCTGCTTAATTCTAAAAGAAGAACTTACAACATTAAATTGTTCCTTCTTCCATCAATATGAGAAGGCACAATATGAAAATTTTACCAATGCAACCTCCAATTTATCGATGCCTATGCGTTGAAAGGTTCTCATAGGCCCAAGAAAAAATTCCATCAAACATAAGAAGCTAAAATAGCGATTGTTCAGTTCAGATTCCAAATTGTGACATGTGTATTATCTGAGGATGCAATTGCAAATGTGGTACAATCCAGGGCACTTAAGCAATCGCTCTACAATCTGTCTTTTTCCTACACTGTAATCTATCCAACAACTACACTTGCACATAGTTTTCTTAGATCCAATTTATTGTTCACAAAAATCATGTCTTTGCATGTTTGTTATATTTTTTATGATCCAACTAGATCACACCTCCATTATTAAAAAAAATTGGTCTTAAGTTCAAGATATGGGATAATTTCCCCTCATTTATAAGATCTTTGTGGTTAAATTCTAATATTTTATGTGACTCATTCTAATATTTGCAACACAATTAATATGGTAGCAATGTTGTAAATTTTAGAGTGATTAGGATGCAGAGCAAGGACCACCCTTCCTATTTTTTCACCTATGGGGTGCCTTGCCATGGGAAACTGTTTAGTCCACAACTTATTTGATGCTATTCCAAAATCTATCTACAACAATTTGGTTCGACAATTGCTTGATTACAGTTTTGTTTGACACCTACTAATCACGTGATCATGTAATTTTTTAGAACCCTTCCAAATTTACAAGAAAATGTCTGAAACTCTATTTTTTGCTGGAAAATTTGTGTTTCAAATATCCATCTTGGCTATGTATTTGTGATAAATAAAAGAAATAAATTTTACATTCATGATAGCATTGTGGTAGAGATTTGTTTGATGGTCATCGATATAATTTAGTTTTGAGGCTATGAAAGTGTCTCACCTCATTAGTTTTTGTTATCAATCAACTTGTTAATAGATGCAGAGTCTTACAATTTAGCTCTCAATATTTTAGAGCAAAATGCTTTTGTGTTTAGTTTGGTTTCAAAACCGGTATTTCATCTTCTTTTTACTATAATTTACTTTTAAAAAATGAACTTTATATAAATATTTCTTTCAATTAACCATCATCAAATAATTCTCTATCGGTGTAACCCTTGCACCCCTCTTGGTGCAAGTGCTAGTTAATAATTCACGCGGAGAGGCATTTCTTTACTCACAATAGGGGCATTGAAAGTCCATATGCAATCGTATTTTTTTGGAAGATAAACATGGAGTGATAATCTGAAAGCAAAAAGTAACCCAAAAAAAATTGTATTAATGTGATTTATTATTATTATTATTATTATTTATTTATTTATTTATATTATTTTTATTTATATTATTTTTATTTTTTTATAGCTTTAAAGCTTTTTGAAATCATTTTTTTAGAACTGTTTTAAATCGTAGCTTTAAAATTGTTTGAAGTTATTAGCTATCAATGCACATTTAAATGGAAACATGATGAGCCTTCTTTCGCCATTTCAGCATAATAGTTTTTCATCTCAACAGAGGTAGGTGCAATTTTCACACTATGATAGGATAAGGTATGTACTATCTACACTTTCATTGTATCATTTCATTCTTTGTTTATGCGTTTTTTGCTCTATATTCTATATTTTGTACATATATTAAGATTTATTAAGCATTTTTTTAATAAATTTTTAGCATTCTCTTTGATATTCCCTTTAAAAAATATGTGCATATTTTGTTTGTGTTGTCTTGTGTGTTTTCTTTTTCTTTGACAAACACTCAATCCACAGGCAACCCTTCCTATATTTATACGATTTTACATGTGTGTTAAGTGACTTCATATCCCATCAAAAAATTAATTTAACCAATCATATTAAATCTCATAATTTGCAAACTCTTTTCACTAACATATCCTTTAACTGCAAATGCAAGAAAAAATAACTTACAGTTTATGAGAAATGGTATTAAGATAACTATATTCATGTATTAGACATAGATTTATCTAAGAGGCTTAGATAAGAGCTTAAATGGATTCAAACTTGATGCAAGAGCATCCAGTGGTGTAAGGGAAATCCTACATCACCCAAAAATATATTTACTTTCATTTATCTTTTTGTAGATGCTTTTACATTTCTGGATACCCTTTTCATCGAATAAGAATTCTCAACTTTCAGAACTGCTTTTTCTGCTCAACTGTTATTTTTTAGCATGTGTGAACTTGAAGGTGTGAGGAGGAAAAAAATTAAGAAAAGCTTCAGTACAAAAAAATAAGCACTTTGGCGAAAGAATTAGGTCAAGATCATTCTCGGATTGAAAGTTATTCAAGTTTCAGTTTCTTCTTTTTCCTTGAAAAATATTTTGAGTCTAGTTTGGGGAACTAAATGGTCTTGTATATGCCCATAAATCATCATAACCAAAAAAGCTACTTCTAAGCGTGTTCTTCACTCCGAGACCTTTCCAACAGTTCAAACGGTTTGAAAAATGAGGTTCCGGATCAAAAGTTATGGCTTCCAGAAGTTGGTCAATTTTTGGAAAATTGTCAATTTTTGAATTTCAAATTATAATTTTCGGCGCCAAACTGCCAAAACTCATAATTTGAATGTTTTTTTTTACTCCAAACCAAAAAGGGGCTATTTATGGGCTAGTTTCTGATTTTTGGGGGGCTTTATGGGAAAAGAGTGCATACTGGGAAAAGGGGAACTCTATAATTTTTTGTAAGAGCCTGTATTGCAAAACTCAAGGATTTGAGATCCTCTACATGTAAGCCTTTCTTATTTATGGATGAAATAATATCCTCAGTTGTTGTGTGTGATTTTTTATGTCTCGAATTAGCACCCTCATCAAAACTTGTCTTAAAAAAAAAATCATTGTGATCTCATGTTCCTTTTTAAAATCTGGAACTTAATTGTTTTCTTCCCTATGATTCTACCACCCATTGTTAGCCATAGTCATCCCTGACATCCAATCCTAAACCTTCAAAGACTAGACTTGAAAGCATCATGCAGAGCAAAAAATGAATGGGTGACTGTCAAGCCCCTCTCATCATACTGCTTTTGCATTATTCAACATCCAATGCAAAATTTTTATTTACACCATTATTGTTTTGCAAGATGCAAAGATATAAACAAAGATATTTTTAAGATTGAATAATCATCAAAGCAAGTAGAGGACTCAACAAATTTAAAGCAGATTTCATGGTCCATCTCATCATGTCTCTCAACCTATGAAACTGCACTCCATTCAACAATTCATCAATTGAAGATAAGTGTTAGAATAGACTACTAACGTGCAGGTAGAATTTGGAATTTAATCATATAATTATGCGAAAATGATAATTAAAAAGGCTGCTTTTCCTTTTTGAAGATTATCCAACCTATGTGGTTTGAATCTTATGTGATCATGTTTCTCTCAATTTATAACATAAAACAACAAAATTTAATTTTAAAAAAAATCAATAATCATGAATTCCCTTTAAAGGACGTTATGGAGAGAGCATAGATATATATGATAATTGGTAGCTTATAATCTTATTAACTTATAATGTATAGCTTTTGTAGCAAATTAAATGATTGTCTACTATATTTCCTATTTTCCATTTAAGATAATTATTAACTAAAAAATATGAGATATAGCATATTTTGTATAGATCATATATAAGACCAGTTAAATGTTATATTAAATATTAAATAAGATTATATATATATATTAATTGATTATATTAAATAATAATAATAATAATAATAATAATAATATTATTATTATATATTTTTATTTGTTAAATCACTACAGAGGGGCAACACCCTACACTTTTGACTAGAGCAATGAACCAATGAGGCCACATCCGAGGGGCCTCATCCCCGATCTCTCCATACCTGACCCTGCGACCAACAACATCAAGCTGACTCAATGATGTCAATGCCTTTGCTAACCTCCCATGACCGTATTCTCCCTGTGACAATGCCACTATCCAAAATGAGTATCCCGACAACAACAAAAACCTTCATAGGTACTCCTAAAAGTTGCAGTGCCAAGAAGAGACTGCCACAATGAGAAAATTTTCAAAAAAGGATGTAACTAAGGATGAGGAGCCTGCATGAACGATTCTACATCTGAAGAAAGGATTGCAACCCAAACCACCAATGCATTTTCTAGGATCTTTCCAGAGAATTCCAAGTTGGCAGTAAATGATAGACCAAGTAATACTACGAAGCCAACAATACTTGTACCTCATGACAATGGCATGCAATTATATCATTATAAGGATAACCTCAAAGTGCACTCCTAAGCTTTCTCTCAATAATTTATGTCTATTGATCCATATTTTCCACAGAATGCCACACAAAGATCCTCCCAGACTATAGCCATTTCAACATTCTAACTGAAGGATGCTTCACTAAGCATCACTTGACAGGGGCCATAAGGCCCCTGAAAAATCACGGTGTGAGCATCAAGTCCTCCCAAGGGAATCCTTGGCTCCCTTGGACCCAAAGAAATCTTTGATGCTTGGCAGACCCAATTCTTCTGCTACCTCTACCTGCTTTTGCTTCCTTGATTTCCTGCCCCTCCCCATCTTATTTTTTCCCTGGAGACATGCATCGTACTTGCAAATTCTCCTATCCTTATCAAAGTCCAAGTCATCCTCCTCTGAGGCATTTTCCTTAGACGCCTGATCAAATGAAATCACCAAGTTATGAGTGGGAGAGAGATCCATAGTCTGAAACGGGTGCCCGACCCTCTCTACACCCACACGAAGATTAGACAATGTCCTTGAATTGGGCGCAATGGTGTCCGTCTCACCAATCAAGGATTCACTGTCTGATCTGTAGCAGGAAAAACTGCATCTTTCAAAACCTCATTACAAGAAGGAAACTTAGGGTGCCACACCTTCATTAATTTCAATTTTTTGTAGATACCTTCAGAGTGGGATCTACTACCACAGTGCAGAAAAAATAATCTATCTTCTTCAATTTCTACTGGAACCAACCTGTGCACTCCATTAACGCATATCAGGATTTCGTTTGTGATCTTGTAGATGGTGCCAATTTGGATCCTGAGGTATAAGTAGGAATCCCCATCGATTATATTTTCATCCACAGAGATCAGAGTTCCTAGTGTTCTACCTAATTTTTCAATGGACTCATCAACCCAATATTCCAATGGTAAATTATAAAACCTAACCCAAACAAGCTTATTGTAGGGTTCTAGATTTGCTAGGTCAAAATTTGGAGCCCATTTTTGCAAATAGAGTGGGTGGTCATCTAACTTCCAAAGGCCTGCATTCAATATTTTTTCCTTCTCCTTTGAAGATTTGAAGATAGCCACAAAGAAACCCTTCGGAAGGAATTTTACAATTTCCATTGAACTCTAATTGATGGCTAACCAGCTACAAATTATTTCTCGCCTAAATCTAGGGCCGATGAAGCGACATATGATAGCCAGATTTGAGAGCATCTTGATATCCATGTTGGCCTCTTGTGACGAATCAATTGTCAAATGGTCATGGTGGAGCGAGTTTTTGCAATGGAACCCATGTTCATGCCTATCCAGCGTGATCTCGCTAGTCGTGCTAGCCTCTACAAAAGTTTTCTTGCCACCAAGTTGCTTCATCCTTTTATTATATTATTATTATTAATATTAATATTAATATTAATATTATACTATTATAATTACTAAAATATTATTATTCTTAAAATTATATTATTATTATTTTATATAATATAATTATTATTTATTATTTAATTATTTTTATTATTAAATCATAATTATTATATTATTTTAATAATATTATTATTATTATTATTATATTATTATATTTTCATATTATTATCAATAATAGTATTATTTTATTATTGTTATTAGAAAACTTATACAGTTGAATGTAGCTCACATAAACCTAATCCTAATCCTAAACATTAGCCTAACCCTAATCCTAATACTAACACTAACCGCAACCCTAATGCAAATGCTAACACCAACCCTAATCCTAATTGTATCTCCAACCTTAACCCTAACCAGAACCATAACCTAAATCCTAATACTAACACTAACCCCACCCTAATCCTAATTCTATCTCTAACCCTAACCCTAACCTTAATACTAATTCTAACCCCAACCCTAATCCTAATTTTATCTCTAACCCTAACCCTAACCCTATCCTTACTCTTAACCCTAACCCTAATCCTAACCCTAACCTTAACACTAATTCTATCTTTAATCCTAACCCTTACCCTAATCCTACTCTTAATCGTAATCCTAACCCTAACCCAAGTAATTTATAACACTAACCATAACCTTAACCCTAACCCTAATCTCTAACCCTAACACTAACCCCAATGTTAATCCTAATTCTATCTCTAACCCTAACCATAATTGTAATCTTATCCTTCATCTTAATATTATCTCTAATCCTAACCCAAACCCTAAGCCTAACAATAATAATTTTTTCATCCATGTCCCGCTGCAAATGCTACTAGCATATATATATTATTTTAATAATATACATAAAATACCGAGAGATATCCTTCTTGAGGCATCTATTTTTATCAATTATTCAAAAGTGCAATAGACGCCTGGAGAAGGATATCTCTCGATGAATTTTATATATTATTAAAATAATATATATGTGCTAGTTATTAGAATTGTGTTAATATTAATTATAATTAAGATTAGGTTTGGGTTAAATTTAAATTTAAATCATAGTAGCTATTTTCTCATAGTAAAAAAATTATACATTTTTGAATTTTGGTGTGGGATTATGTGGTTGTAAATTCATGTTTAATAGCTTCAATTGATTGAATATTGATTAAATTAATTTTGCAATACATAACTTTTAAATGTGAAAAGTTGGCATAGTGAAATAAAGCCAAAGTTGCAATTTTCATGCAATAAATTGATAAAAAAAATGCCACAAAAAGAATGGAGGGCATGGGAAATTGAAGGAATATGGTTTTTAAAACTTGTAGCACCCCTCCATTTTGGCTCTTTTGTTCGGACAATGTTTTCTTTGTTATGCTTTGTTCTGCTATTACCTTGACTTTGGTACTTGGTTACTATTTGATCGCAAATTGTTAAGCGATGCGTATGTATATTTTGATGTGACGGAATTTTACTCTGATGTTATCATTATGGCCTATTTTGAATTAGCTTAGTAGATATTTAATTAATGATGTTGTATGCTTTTAATTATATTATTGATGTTAGATTTGTCAGTTAGAAAGTTTGTATTGGTGAAGGGGACATGATGGTATCACTCGCTTGCGAGCGCCCTATGATTCTGAGATTTCCTCTTCACGGTGTGTTTTATTATATCATATATATGCATGCTCAATATACTCTGTGTTCGCAGGTTGATAGGTACAGGACATCGACTCCACCTAATTTCTAGGTTGAGCGTGTCCATTGGCCAATGGTATTTGATTGGGAGATAGTAGCTAGGTTTCTCATGCCAAGTCATCACCCTAGTCATAGTGTGTCGTCGGGTTTGAGTCAGGTTAAGTTGCTTATTTATTGTTCATTTCACCTTGATTTTTATTTAATTTCAAATTATAAAGGTAAATAAATGGCTTGTGTAGTTAAATTGATGATTAAATATATCTGGTTGTAATGTTAGTTATTTTATTAATTAATTTAATTTAATTAATAAAATAATATAATCTTGGATTATATTTATTTTATTGATTAATTAAATTAATTGTGAGCAATTGAATTAAGTTATCCATCTTGGAATTAAAAGTGTCAGATTCTTTTTGAAAAGAATTTTTTTTAAAAGTTTTAAATTCTTTTTTTGAAAAGAAATTTTTAAATGTATGAAATTCTTTTGGAAATGAAAATTTTAAAAGCATTTAAATTCTTTTGAAATAGAAATTTAGAAAAATGAAATAATGAAATAAAGTCATGTTGAAAGAAATTTTGGGTTTTAAATTTTTTAAAAAAGAAAATCAAATATCTCCAAATTTGCAATAACTATGGTGGATGGGATATTTTAGGGTATTTGACCAAATTTGGGAAAAAAATAGAGAAGACTTTTGATATCTTAAAATTTGGCTGTGAGAAAAAAAGGAAGGAGAGTTCTTCATGATTTGTTGATGCATTTTGGATTTTGGGTGAGGATTTGGAAAAAAGCTTTGGAAAATCTTCTTCAAACTCTCCTTCAAGCTGCAATTCACAGGTTTTTCTTGCTTATTGTTTTAGAAAATTGCATGTTTCAATTTAAAACTTACTTGTAAATCTTTGTTTTGAAACTCTGTTTAAATCTTGAAGAAAGTTAGAATGTTAGTTGAAAATCAAAACTTGCAACAGGAAATCTTCAATTTCAACAATAGAAAATGGAAAGAAATAAAATGATATTTGAAAACCTCTAATTTGGATTTGAAATAGTTCGTGTCAAATTTGAAATTTAAACCCAGAAATTGTGTTTGAGAAATTAGTTTTATTGCAAAAAAAATTATGTTGAGAAGTTGCACAATTTGTCTGAAAATGGAAATCTTTGGTATATATTTATACATATATTATATATTCTTTATATATATATATACAAACATATATATATATATATATATATATATATATATATCTTTATATATATATACAAACATATATTATAAATATGTTTGATCTTTCTGGGAAATGTTTTTTTTGAAAATCATTTTACAGAAATTTTGTTTGTGCAGAAGGGAGGTATTTGTTTTGTAATTTTTAAAATTAAATATTAAAAAAAAATGTAATTGTGGGGAGGTCGCAGTCATGCTGCCCAGCCACGCCCATGGAGGGGCGTTGTTTTGGCAGCGCTTCCCCACAACCTGTGGGGAGGGCACTCCACAGGCAGCGCTGACCTCCACAGGGGAGGCTGGGCGCAGCCAGTGGCTGTGTCCTTCCTTCCCTATGGGGGCCTGTGGGGCCAGGGGTTAAGTGTTTTTTTTTCAAAATTGTTTTAAATTTTAAATTTTATTTATTTTATTAGTTTATATTATATATATATATTATATATATGTTAAATAATAGGGAATTAGTTTTAAATTAGTTGGAATATAAAATTGATATATTTTTTTTGAGGCATATATTTAAATGGTATTTAATTATTTAAATATAGGAATTTTAAAATGGTTATTCTTTTATCATAGATTGAAATTAAATAAAATTTAAATGACTTTACTTGAAAAGTTGATTTTGATTATCATGGGTAATTGGAGAAATAGGGAGTTAAATTATTAGTTTTAAATTCCTCAATATTGCAATTGCAATTTTAATTACTTTTGAGTAGTTGCAAACGATGTTAATTATTTTATTTGATTACATGCAATATGCTATCGCCTTGCTTGGATTTAAAAAATCTTAAAGTAGATTATTAAATTGTCGGTTGTCTTTTCGTCATGATCTCTCTCTCATTCTTGATGTTGGGAAAAATGAATTAATTTTTTTTTTTAAATAATTTATCTTGAAAAGAAGAAATGGTTATTATTATTATTATTATTATTATTATTTGAAAAGAAGAAATGATTTATTGATTTGTTTTGAATAGAAGAAGTAACTGTTTTATTTTATTATTATTTAAAAGCAATTAAGGAATTGAACGTATGGTTTAAATTTCATCTTTTGTCTGAAAGAGACGTTATTAAGTCAGTTTTATTAAGGCAATAAATTACTGAATGTTAATGAAGGAAGTGGATTTAGGAAATCTAAATATAGATTTAATCCTTGTTTGATTGCCCTTCTTGAATGTACACTTCTTCTGTTTTCACTTTGGGGAAGTTGATTAGAAGGGTTGTTAAGTCTTCCAGAAGGGGTTTAACTTTTGGGGTTGCTTTATTTTGTTAGTCAATTGTTGTATTGCCTTGAGTAGGGCATATAGTTGTATCCTATTGTTTTACCCGGTTTTCATGAACAGGGATGGTTTATGTGGTTTGTGCCTCCTTTGGAAGGAGTGGAATAGGTGTTTTGTTGCCTCCAATGTTTGGAGAGGGGTTTGACTTTTGTTGTCACCAGTGTTTGGAGTGAGTTTCATTATGTGTTCCTCCTGGAGTTGGAGTGGTTTTATCTTGTTGGTATGCACTTGGAATTCCCTTGGTGATTGGTTTTGTTTGGTATGTTGTCAAGTAGAAGAGTGGCTTCTGTTAGGGGCCAAAGCCCAAAGAGGTAAACTAGATAACTTGCAGAGGTGGTTTAATCAAGTGATAACTAAATCAATGTACTTAGAAGTTAGGTAGTATTTCACACTAATTAAGATAATTGAGCCTCACTCATGGACGCAAGTGCTCGTATAGGCTTGGGATGAGTGGGAAGGCCTAGAATGGCAAGGTCATCTATCTTGTCTTTACGAGAGGTATTTGACTCCGCATGAGTGAGTATGGGTGTTGGGATTTGGTTGAGGCCACCAGGACAACCCATAGTGGGGGTTGGAGCCTATGAAGATTCCCAGAGGATATCCCATGACGAGCTGTGTGATGACACTCTTTCTATGACAATAGTTGGTATTTGGTTTTATGTGTATGGTCTCCTTATCATACCTGATCTATTTTATTTCTAGAAGCAATGTGACTTATGTCAGTGATGTTAGAGTTGTACTTGTGTTTTCATATGGTCGTATGGTTCATATGATTGGTTGTGTCAGTGTGAGTTAGCCTGTGTCTAGAGGTAGATGGTCTTGTAGAGGATTCCTTGTTACTATCTCCTACCATGAGGGGTGGGCCTTCGGGTACCACTTGGTTGGGTGGAACGTGCACCTTAATCCATTGGGTTGTCTTCTTGTTCGTGTTGACGATATTTCCAGTTGGAAAGCTCATGGGATCCAGTTTTATTTCATGCTTTAGTCATTTTGATTGTTATTGTAATTTATTACCCCTCATTTTTTATTGAGGTGGAATATGTAATATGTAATCATGCTTATTGGATTTACCTCATTTGGGGAATGAGAGTTGTAATCATATTGTTAAAATGATTGTTATTTGAAATCATGTGGTATCTCTTTTGCTTTGATGTAATTTATCATGTATGGAATGTATGTGTACTTAATTTGTTAAGTAATTAAATGTGATGTTTTCAATTCATGTTTCTTGTTTGGGTTTTAAGTAATCTCAGTCTCGTAACCTTAGAGGTTGTTGGCAATGTATAGTGATCTTGCATGTTATTTGTATTTAAACAAACAAAAAAAATAGTACGTTTGAGTAGTTAATTGCAACTTCCTCTAGGATTCCGTGGTGGGGCATTACACATGGTATCAAAGCCTGGGTTTAAACACTTGGTACTCTGGGATTATGATGAACCCATTAAGCTTTTAGTTGTGTAGGTTTTAAGTTGTGTAGCTTGCCTAATACCTTGATGTGTCTGCATAGGATTATGCCTCCCAGACGCGGAAGAGGTAAAGGGTGTGGACGTGGTTGTGTAGGTGGTCATGATGAGAGTCAACATGACTCTCCTAATGTTCCGATTATACTAGATTAGGAAGAGCACCAGGCATCTCAGAATGTTTCAGGGGGTATAGATCAGCAGCAGAATCCGCTAGGGATTGAGGCTGCACGTAGAGCTCTTGAGGAGGCATTAGTGCTCCTT
The DNA here is from genome assembly GCA_007258455.2 of Sequoia sempervirens. NCBI lineage: Eukaryota > Viridiplantae > Streptophyta > Pinopsida > Cupressales > Cupressaceae > Sequoia > Sequoia sempervirens. The sequence goes on along the minus strand of VDFB02353493.1, from coordinate 234,856,690 downwards.
GGTCAGAGATAGGCCGTGGTTCAGGGTAACCCTACTGAGAGGGAAGTTCCACCTTAGCCAGAGATGCACATGAGAGATTTGCTTAGGGCACATCCACCATTGTATGATGGAGCAGGCACTAGGTTAGAGGCTGAGACATGGCTCATAGACCTGGGTAGGTGTTTTGCGATGCATCTATACGGTAGCAATACCAAAGCGTGATGCGCTATCATGCACCTATGGGGATTTGCATCCACTTGGTGGAGGTTGGAGGAGCAGAAGCTCCACATAGACATCAACTTTGTATCTTGGGAGATCTTCTTAGAGCAATTCAGAGCTCATTTCCTATCTGAGCATTGGCGTCAACGTCGAGGCGATGAGTTTCATGCCTTACATCAGTTGGCCCTATCAGTTGAGCAATATGAGAGACGCTTTTATGAGCTCAAACAGTATGCAGGGGTAGGAGATGATGAGGGTATGTTGGTCCACCATTTTGTCAGGGGCTTAAATTCCTGTCTTAGTGGAGGTGTGAGGGTTTTTGAACCCAAGACCATGGAGGTAGCGGTGGAGAAGGCGTGTTTGGTGGAGGAGAATATGGCTTTGGCACTGGGAGGCCATATGGGTGCGCATATAGGCAACAGTTCGGCAGTGGAGTCTAGTGCTAGAGGAGGTCAGTCTTAGGGAGGTACACCTTCCAGAGCTCAGTAGGGACCATCACAGAGTGGTTAGTAGCAACAACAACAAGTATCTCAAGGGGAACACAAAGGTTTCTAGCAGGGGTAGGGGGATAGGAACTGGAGGCATGCAAAATGCTTCAGCTTTGATCAGCCAGCGCAGAGTTCCTAGTCAGCATTTAGTGGAGGTGATTTTCCATAACCTAGTGTATCTCCAGGTGTTCAGGGATTCAGTAGAGGTACTGGGTGTTTTGCATGTGGCCGGTAGGGTCATATTGCTAGAATGTGTCCCAACAGGGGCACATCTAAGTTTTCTCAGAGGCCAGTGACATCGAAGCCGATAGTAGGAGATGCAGGTAGATCACATAAGGCCTTTACTGTGGTGGATAGCTGTCAGGCCGAGCATCTGGGTGTAGTTCATACTTCAGCATCAGGAGTTGATCCTCAGGGATCGAGGTACTGAGTAGGTTAGGGTCTAGTTGGTTTGAGGGAGCTCTACCCTATTTTGTTCGCAGGCTTCTAGGAGTAAGCCTGACCCTAGGGGGGAGGATGTAGCACCCCTCCATTTTGGCTCTTTTGTTTGGGCAGTGTTTTCTTTGTTATGCTTTGTTCTACTATTACCTTTACTTTGGTACTTGGTTACTATTTGATCACAAACTGTTAAGCGATGCACGTATGTATATTTTGATGTGATGGAATTTTACTCTGATGTTATCATTATGGCCTATTTTGAATTAGCTTAGCAGATATTTAATTAATGATGCTTTATGCTTTTGATTATATTATTGATGTTAGACTCGTCAGTTAGAAAGTTTGTATTGGTGAAGGGGACGAGATGGTATCACTCACTTGCGAGCACCCTACGATTCTGAGATTTCCTCTTCACGATATGTTTTATTATATCATATATATGCATGTTCGATATACTCTTTGTTTGCAGGTTGACAGGTACATGACATCGACTCCACCTGATTTCCAGGTTGAGCATGTCCATTGGCCAACGGTATTTGATTGGGAGATAGTAGCTAGGTTTCTCGTGCCAAGTCATCACCCTAGTCATAGTGTGTCGTCGGATTTGAGTTGGGTTAAGTTGCTTATTTGTTGTTCATTTCACCTTGGTTTTTTATTTAATTTCAAATTATAAAGGTAAATAAATGGCTTGTGTAGTTAAATTGATGATTAAATATATCTGGTTGTAATGTTAGAAATGTTAGTTATTTTATTAATTAATTTAATTTAATTAATAAAATAATATAATCTTGGATTATATTTATTTTATTAATTAATTAAATTAATTGTGAGTAATTGAATTAAGTTATCCATCTTGGAATTAAAAGTGTTAGATTCTTTTTGAAAAGTTTTAAAATTTTGAAATTCTTTTGAAATAAATGTAAAATTTAAATGAAAAGAAATTTAGAAATAAATGAAATAAAGTCATGTTGAAAGAAATTTTGGGTTTTATATTTAAAAAAAAAAGAAAAAAGAAAATCAAATATCTCCAAATTTGCAATAACTATGGTGGATGGGATATTTTAGGGTATTTAACCAAATTTGGGGAAAAAATAGAGAAGACTTTTGATATCTTAAAATTTGGCTATGAGAAAAAAAGGAAGGAATCTTCATGATTTGTTGATGCATTTTGGATTTTGGGTGAGGATTTGGAAAAAGCTTTGGAAAATATTCTTGGAGGGAAGCTCATCAATCTTCTTCAAACTCTCATTCAAGCTACAGATCACAAGTTTTTCTTGCTTATTGTTTTAGAAAATTGCATGTTTCAATTTAAAACTTGCATGTAAATCTTTGTTTTGAAACCCTGTTTAAATCTTGAAGAAAGTTAGAATGTTAGTTGAAAAACAAAACTTGCAACAGGAAATATTCAATTTCAACAATAGAAAATGGAAAGAAATAAAATGATATTTGAAAACCTCTAATTTGGATTTGAAATAGTTCATGTCAAATTTGAAATTTAAACCCAGAAATTGTGTTTGAGAAATTAGTTTTATTGCAAAAAAAATTATGTTGAGAAGTTGCACAATTTGTTTGAAAATGGAAATCTTTGGTATATATTTATACATATATCTATATATATTATTTATATATATATACACAAACATATATTATAAATATGTTTGATCTTTCTCGGAAATGTTTTTTTTGAAAATCATTTTACACATAATTTTTGTTCTGTGTAGAACAGGGGAGGTATTTGTTTTATATTTTTTAAAATTAAATATTAAAAAAAAATGTAATTGTGGGGAGGTTGCAACCATGGCTGCCCAGCCACGCCCCATGGAGGGGAGGCTAGGCGCAGCCAGTGGCTACATCCTTCCTTCCCTATGGTGACCCGTCGGGCCGGGGGTTAAGTGTTTTTTTTTAAATTGTTTTAAATTTCATTTTTTATTTATTTTATTATTTTATATTATATATATATTATAATATATATATATTATATATATATAATATTTTAATTTAAATAAATATTTTATTTTATTATTTAAATATATATTATATATATATATGAAATATATATTATATATATGTTAAATAATAGGGAATTAGTTTTAAATTAGTTGGAATATAAAATTGATATATTTTTTTTGAGGCATATATTTAAGTGGTATTTAATTATTTAAATATAGGAATTTTAAAATGATTGTTCTTTTATCATAGATTGAAATTAAATAAATTTTAAATGACTTTACTTGAAAAGTTGATTTTGATTATCATGGGTAATTGGAGAAATAGGGAGTTAAATTATTAGTTTTAAATTTCTCAATATTGCAATTGTAATTTTAATTACTTTTGAGTAGTTGCAAACGATGTTAATTATTTTATTTGATTACATGCAATATGCTATTGCCTTGCTTGGATTTAAGAAATCCTAAAGTAGATTATTGAATTGTCGGTTGTCCTTTCGTCATGATCTCTCTCTCATTCTTGATGTTGGGCAAAAGGAATTAATTATTATTTTTTAAATGATTTATCTTAAAAAGAAGAAATGGTTATTATTATTATTATTTGAAAAGAAGAAATAATTTATTGATTTGTTTTGAATAGAAGAAGTAACTATTTTATTTTATTATTATTTATTAGCAATTAAAGAATTGAACATATGGTTTAAATTTCATCTTTTCTCTGAAAGAGACGTTATTAAGTCAGTTTTATTAAGGCAATAAATTACTGAATGTTAATGAAGGAAGTGGGTTTAGGAAATCCAAATATAGATTTATTTTTTGTTTGATTTCCCTTCTTGAATGTACACTTCTTATGTTTTCACTTTGGGGAAGTTGATTAGAAGGGTTGTTAAGTCTTCCAGAAAGGGGTTTAACTTTTGGGGTTGTATTTTGTTAGTCAACCGTTGTATTGCCTTGAGTAGGGCGTATAGTTGTATCCTATTGTTTTACCCAGTTTCCACGAATGGGGATGGTTTGTGCCTCCTTTGTATTAGGAGTGGTTTATGTGGTTTGTGCCTCCTTTGGAAGGAGTGGATTAGGTGTTTTGTTGCCTCCAGTGTTTGGAGAGGGGTTTGACTTTTGTTGTCTCTAGTGTTTGGAGTGAGTTTCATTGTGTTCCTCCTAGAGTTGGAGTGGTTTTATCTTGTTGGTATGCACTTGGAATTCCCTTGGTGATTGGTTTTGTTTGGTATGTTGTCAAGTAGAAGAGTGGCTTCTATTAGGGGCCAGATCCCAAAGAGGTAAACTAGATAACTTGTGGAGGTGGTTTAATCAAGTGATAACTAAATCAATGTACTTAGAAGTTAGGTAGTATTTCACACTAATTAAGATAATTGATCCTCACTCATGGATGCAAGTACTCGTATAGGCTTGGGATGAGTGGGAAGGCCTGGAATGGCAAGGTCATCTATCTTGTCTTTACGAGAGGTATTTGATTCTACATGAGTGAGTATGGGTGTTGGGATTCGGTTGAGGCCACCAGGACAATCTATAGTGGGGTTCGGAGCCTATGAAGATTCCCAGAGGATATCCCATGACGAGCTATGTGATGACACTCTTTCTACGACAACAGTTGGTATTTGGTTTTATGTGTATGGTCTCCTTATCATACTTGATCTGTTTTATTTCTAGAAGCAATGTGACTTATGTCAGTGATGTTAGAGTTGTACTTGTGTTTTCATATGGTCGTATGGTTCATGTGATTGGTTGTGTTAGTGTGAGTTAGCCTATGTCTAGAGGTAGATGGTCTTGTATAGGATTCCTTGTTACTATCTCCTAGCATGGGGGGTGGACCTTCGGGTACCACTTGGTTGGGTGGAACGTGCACCTTAATCCGTTGAGTTGTCTTCTTGTTCATGTGGATGAGATTTCCAATTGGAGAGCTCATGGGATCCAGTTTCATCTCATGCTTTATTCATTTCGGTTGTTATTGCAATTTATTACCCCTCATTTGTTATCGAGGTGGAATATGTAATATGTAATCATGCTTATTGGATTTACCTCATTCAGGGAATGAGAGTTGTAATCGTATTGTTAAAATGATTGTTATTTGAAATCATGTGGTATCTCTTTTGCTTTGATGTAATTTATCATGTATGGAATGTATGTGTACTTAATTTGTTAAGTAATTAAATGTGATGTTTTCAATTCATGTTTCTTGTTTGGGTTTTAAGTAATCTCAGTCTCGTAACCTTAGAGGTTGTTGGAAATGGATAGTGATCTTGCATGTTATTTGTACTTAAACAAAAAAAAAATAGTACGTTTGAGTAGTTAATTGCAACATCCTCTAGGGTTGCGTGGCGGGGCATTACAAAACTCCCCATAAATATCCCTAAAAAGTAGGAGTTGAGGAAGTGGGCACCTAGGCTTGCTTTTTAGGAGATAAGGAAGGAGTTTGTAATTGTAACTCATATATTTATTGTAGAGTTATGAAAAGTAATTTATGAGGATTTTATTTTTGGATTTTTGGAGGTTATTGGGCAGCCAAGAAGGTGGGTGTACCATTCATGGAGAGAAGGGGGAGATGAAATGAAAAAATAATTTCATTCCGGGTGAAGAATCTCATTAAGATGAGAACAAATTTGAAGAGGAATGTAAGGAGGGTTTTAGGAATGATTTTTTTGCTGGTTTTATGGTTGTGGTGCAACCATTGAGACTCCAAAAGTTGCAGGTGCAAATGGGCATAGTTATTTGTGTTGAATTTTTGTTGTTGCAGGAGCTAGAAGGAGTGGTTTTACAAACCATTGGATTTGTTGTTGCAAATCATTTTGTAAATTTGATTTTTGAAAAGCTTTGTATGGGGTTTTCAGATTGAGAGATTGTAGGTTGAAGGCATGGAAATTAAGCTACAACAATGTTTGATCATCGAAGATTATTGATTGTAGGTTGCCTATGCTTTGTTTATGCATTATTTGTAGGAAGGGGTTTGAGGAATGTATGGGAAAAATTAATTTTCTGTTGTAGTTGTTATTTTTTTTTTGTTGTTGTTTGTGATTTAATATGGGCCATGTTTCAACCCTTGAGTCCCTTGAGGACTAATGTAAACATTGAGAAAGTGTTTGTAATGAAATTGGTGATTTAGTTGCAAGTAGCAACTTGGTTTTTATGATATTATTACATCAATGTGTGAATTAATATTTCATGTTTATTTTATATTCAAGGAAGGGTTTTGTGTTGTGAGGGTATGTGTGGTTCCCTCTTTCATCAGTGGTATCAGAGCAGGTGTTCTTGAGTGTGCAGGCAGAGCGCTAAATGTGAGGCAGTTTGCATCAGGACATGAGAGTGAAGATTTTGCAAATAGATCGCCAAATGTGAGGCAATTTACATGTGAAGAATTTGAGAGTTTTGAAAAGTTGTGTTGTTGAGGCTTTGAGAGGCCCTTAAATGGAAAAGTGGAAGAGGAAAATTAATTTTATCATTAGACAATTTTTTGGATTCCCAGATTAGAGGAAATCAGAGAGAAGACATAAGAAAGAATAAGAGTTGGAATGATAGAGTTGCAGCAACAAGTGAATGAATTGGCAACAGAGATTGAAACGAGAAAAAAAGAAATGAAGGGAGTAGGTGGTAATTTTTATTATTCTAATGATGTTTTGATTGCAAGAAAGAAAGAAGAAGTAGCAAAGTGCCATGCATGCGACGTCGAGGAAGAAGAAGAGTATGAGTACGAAGAGATTGGTGAACCTGGAGAGGGATGTCTATTGGAAGACATGGAGGATGAGACTACAAAGGTTGCAACAAAAGAGTGTCCTTTGGAGGGCATGGAAGAAAGTGGATGAGATGATTTGTTGATGTGGATTATAGCAGTTGAAAGAGAGTGGGATGAGTTATCTTAGGTGAAATGAAGGTTGCAGGTAAAGGTGAGGTAAAATCAGATTTTGATGTTTGCTTTGATGAAAATAAGAATGTAGAAATAGAGGATTTTATTGTAGCAGTAGATCAATTTGATGAAGTTAAATTGGAGGAGTGTAAAGTGAAGGTAAATGAAGAGTTTTCTGATAAATATTTATTAGAGAATAGTGGAGATGAAGATGTTTTGATTTGTGACTATGATTCCTTGTTATTAAAAATGGAAAATGAGTCTCTTGATAATGGTACTAATGTTTTTTTGAGTAAAAGAAATCAGATTTCAGCGATGTTATGTCTTATAGAAGGCATTAAAACAATGAAATTTTATTGAGGGGACATGCTGGAAGGAGAGGAGAAAGGTAAATTAGAAAAAGAGGTAATGAAGTACATTTTTTTTGTTGAAGGTGGAGGGATATGTTTGATTGTTAATCCTAATGGGGTGTATTGGTTGGGAAGTCAAATTTGAAGTTTTGAAATACATGAAGGATAGAGGAGTACAGATAAAAGGGTATTATGTTGTGAATTTGCAGAAATTGATGAACAGGAAGATTCCAGTGGAAAAAATAGAGAGATAGATCTAGGACAAGCATTAGTATTATAAATGTTTATGAGTTTCACTCATGAAACATTTCAAACTACCTGGGGTGTCTGATGGAGGAGCATCCTAGGCAAATGAGCAATCGACATCAACCAAAAAAAGGAGGTTTAGTTTTGCTTATGAATTCTTGAATTTCATTTCCATGAGAATTTGAATGTCAAGGCATTTGGAGAATTTGAGTTTACATTTTGATATGTAATAATGCTTTCTAGATAAGGGAAAATGGGTAAAAATGGTGTTTTAAATGCAAAATTCCTGAAAAAGCAGAGATGGGAATTGAGTGGGCATGGAAATAATTTTTTTTGCATATTTTAAACAATCCCTAAAAATTAGGGAAGTGGAGGTGGGCGCCCAAGATGATAGGGATTGAAAATTGCTTTAAAATTAAAAAAAGTAGGAAAGGGATAAATATCCACTTTCTTTGTGCACCATGCCATAAATTTAATCAGCTTTATTTGGAATATCATTTATTAATTTTTATGCATTGTAACTCTTTCAAGAATGGGCGTGCAAGTTAGAAATCTTCATGAAATGCCAAGAAATTAAATTCATTTCATTTCACTTAATGGGTAAGACATAAAAAGATTGCATTTTTCATTTTCATTTCAGTTTTCCTGTAGCTTGGGTGGGAAAACTCAAGGAGGGCGTGGAATACCTCCAAGGAGGGTTTTAGGAATGATGTTTTGCAGGTTTTATGGTTGTGGTGCAGCCATTGAGACTTCAAAAGTTGCTGGTGCAAATGGGCATAGTTATTTGTGTTGAATTTGTGTTGTTTCAAGAGCTAGAAGGAGTGGTTTTACAAGCCATTTGATTTGTTGTTGCAAATCATTTTGTATTTGATTTTTAAAATATTTGTAAGGGGTTTTCATATTGAGAGATTTGTTGAAAATTGAATGTAAATTCTATAGCTTTAAACTTGTAATCCTATGAGACTATAGATTAAATTAAGTATTCTTTGTCACAATTTCTTTGTGGGTGATTAATCTGATTAATTCAATTTTACCAATTGTAGAAGTAGACAGAAGATTGTAGAAGAATGAGACAAGAAGATAGAAGTGGCACAACATATACATGGAGAAACCCTTTTAGGAATAAACTCCACCACCAAAATCAATAGCACGCTTGTATTATTTAACCTTGGAACAACATTACAATAACATTGTACCAATCTTTTCTTGAGATGCTTCTTTTTCCTTCAACAATTCTTCTTCACAACCTGCAATAAACTCTGATCATGAAACTCTCTTCAACCTGCTGCAATTAATAGACAAATATTTTCCTTGTAAACTCCAAAGAGTTGACAATTATAAGAGGATAAAGATCCTCACAAATATCTACGCCATAATGGTGCAAGTAGAGTTTCTCCATGAAAAACAAAATCAAACCAAGCCCTTCATCTATTTGGGTGTCCCAAACTGAAGTCTTAATTGATTGATTATTATAAAGATAGCTTGTAAGATTCTCTTCAAAGTTGGCGCCCAACAATCGGCCCACTTAACTCATCCTTATAAATATCTTTTCATGCAAAAGGTGTTAACTCCAAGATGCCAACTTGTGTGCCCAAGGTGGGTCCAAGTTAATCTTTGTTAACTAAACATATCTCTCCACCATTCATGAAAAATTCATGCATGATTGATCATCCCCTATTAACTAAAAGTATCAAATTGTTATCTTTCATTCAACTAAAGTCATTAGTCATGCAACTCAAGTCAACTAAAGTCAACTACATGCAACTCAAACTAACTACATGCAACTAAAGATAATTGAACCATAAATGAACTAAACTAAACTAAACTGAACTGAAACTGAACTAATAGTGCCACTCCACATACATTGTAATTATCAATCCCTATTTTGTAGGAACAAGACATGCATTACATAAGAGTTATCAATTCTCCAAATAGTTAAGTAAAACAAGGCGGGTCCCATCTTCCATGTGAGCGTCCAATGTGATCCTATTTTGTAGGAGCTTGACTTGGGCATCCCCACATGTTCCTATCATTTAGGAATAATTAAAAATGTTAATTTACGTGTGCATTTCATTCAAATTTAATCTCTTTCTAATCCTAGTGTTGGGGAACACTTTCCAAGAACTTAGGAGATACATGAAACATGTTTAGGATTGCAATTAAATGGCATCCTATTCCCAACATTTTCCCACTTGACATTACACATTGCAATTATTCTAAACAAGGAATCATTTTTATAAATCAAGTATAGGACTCAAGGCCAATGGCCTTCCTACACCAAGAGAACTTATCTATAGGAATCAGTTTCATAAGATAATCTACAACATTGATTAGAGTGTCAACTTTCTCAATCAATACCTTCCCACTCTCAATCATTTCTCACACAAAGTGATACTGAACATCAACATGCTTAGTACGAGCATGATACATAGGATTTTTGGCTAAACAAATAGCACTCTGACTATCACATTCAAGTCTAATTTGCTTGCAATTAAAACCAATACCTCTCCCAAGTCTCTGTAACCAAACTGCCTCTTTGGAGGCATGTGTAGTAGCCATGTACTCTTCTTCTATGGTGGATAAATCAACTATGGGCTACCTCTTACTCATCCAACTAACTGCAGCTCCAAACAAAGTAAACACATAGCCACTTGTTGACCTCCAACTGTCAAGGTCTCCTACCTAATCTGAATCAACAAAACCCTATATGTCTAATTTTTTGTGCATAATATCAATATCATTAGCACCATGATAAACCAAATACTAATCAAAAATACCTCATAAATACCTAAATTCCCTCTTAACACAAGTCCAATGTTCTTTACCAGTGTTAGACATAAACCTACTTAGAACTCCCACTACTTGGGCTATATCTGGTCTTGTAAGAACCTTTGCATACATTAAACTACCAATTGCACTAGCATATGAAATTTCAGACATTTCCTCATGATCTAAATCAGATTTAGGACACATGTCTAAACTTAACTTTGTGCCAACTGGTAAAGGAATTTTAATTGGTTTACTATCATGCATGTTAAACCATTTCAGAATAGTATCAACATAGTTTCTTTGACTTAAGCAAAGCTTTTTGTTACCTCTATCTCTGCTGATCTCCATACCAAGGATATATTTTGCAGCCCCTAGATCTTTTATCTCAAATGTGTTAGAGAGTTTTGCTTTCAATTATGTGATCATTACCTTGTTGTTACCAATAAACAACATGTCATCAACATACAAGATAATAATTAAAATCTGATCATCAATACATTTTATGTAAACACAATGATCTTCCTTACGCCTAATATAACCAATTTTCAATGCAAAAGCATCAAACCTTTGGTACCACATTCTCGGTGACTATTTCAATCCATATAAAGATCTCTTTAACCTGCAAATCAATTCTTCTTTTCCTTTTACAACAAAACCATTTGGTTGCTTCATATAAATCTCCTCATCAAGATTCCCATGCAAAGAAGTAATTTACACATCCATTTTATCTATCTCAAAATCATAAGTAGTAGCAATAGATAAAAAGAATCTAATAGAAGTTAATTTAGCAACAGGAGAGAAGATTTCATTAAACTCAACTCCCTCTCTCTAGGAGTAGCCCTTGGCTACTAATCTAGCCTTGTACCTTTCGAGATTACCATATGCACCAATTTTCTTTTTAAAGATCCATTTACAACCAATGGCCTTTCTTCCTTTGGGAAAACTCTTAAGATCACATGTCACAAGTATCCAAGGATTCCATTTCCTCATGCATAGCTTGTGACCAAAGCTTGTTCTCATCTAAAGACAAAGCTTCCATGTAAGAACTGGGTTCATCATTAGTACTCATCAAAGCAAATATACAACAAAAATTAGGTGGGCTATACCTATCAATGGGATTCCATTGTCTTGTGGATCTTCTCAAAGGGGGTTCTTCTTGTTCCTCAATATGCTCATCATGAGCATCTATCTCAGAAGAACTCTATGAACTCTCCTCATGCAATCCATCCAATTGTTCTTCAACATGTGCATCTTCTTGCTTCTCAGTATTTATCTCACAATGCATTGTTCAAGAAGTATCCTTCTCCTTTGGTTGTTCTTCTCCTAAATAAGCTCTGAATTCCTTGAAAATCACATCTTTAGATAAAGTAATTTTTAGGGTTAAAGGAATCCAAAGCTTGTAACCTTTTACATTTTCACTATAACCTATGAATATGCATATTTGTTCTTTTGGATCCAACTTAGATCGCTTTTTTTTAGGCACATGAACAAAAGCCTCACAACCAAAGATCCTTAAATGTGCAACACTAGGTTTCCTACCTAATCACATTTCATAAGGGGTTTTATCTTCAAATAGATTAACTAGGGGATCTATTGATTAAATAACAAGAAGTACTTATAGCCTCGGCCCAAAGGCACCAATCTAGCTTAGCACTACTTAACATACTCCTAGCTCTTTCCATTAAGGTTTAGTTCATCCTTTTTGCTACTCCATTTTGTTAAGGTGTATATGGAGTAGTTTTTTGTCTCACAATTCTTGCATGCTTACAATAATCATCAAATTCCCTAGAACAATATTCACCACCAAATTATATGATCTCAATACTTTTATCTTATGATTTTATTGTTTCCCAACCAAAGCCTTAAATTCCTTAAACTTATTAAACACATCAGATTTGTTTATGCATAAAATAGATCCAAGTGTATCTTGAGACATCATCAATAAATGCGACATAATATCTAGATTTTCCAATAGAGTCAATATCCACAGGACCCATAGCATTTGAATGAATAATCTCTAATAATCTTTTAGCTTTATTTGTTCTATTAGGAAATGAAGATCTAGATTGCTTTCCAAACACACAATGCTCACAAAAATCATTTTTTCCAATTTTATAATTAGGAATACCATCAACCAATTTCTTATTAAGAATGGTCCTAAGATATTTTTCACCAATGTGGCCCAATCTATGGTGCCACAACATACATGTATTTTAAACTTCAGTTATATTGGTCGATTTATTCAAATTGGAGGTATCAAGCTTAAACAAAGTCCCTTTACGAGATCCTTTTAGCAACCACCATATTCCCTTTCACCAATCTACAACCACTTTTATCAAATGTCACATGCATTCCAAAATCATTGAACTTAGCTAGAGAAAGTAAATTTCTAGAAAGTCCTGGAATATGTAAAACATCATTGAGGGTATTAACCCTACCATCACTGAAACACAACTTTAACTCTCCTTTTCCCACAATCTTTGTTGTGCTATTATCTCCAAAGAAGACATTTTCTCGATCATATGTAGTATACTTAGTGAACCACTCATTATTAGGAGTCATATGATAGGAGCAACCTGAATCAATAAGCCAAGAGTTATCACTAACAATATTAGTTGTAATTATCAATGCATCATTACCATAATCCAAGGATTTCTCTATAGAAGCATCAAAAATCTTTTTCTTGTTCTTATAATCCTTCTTTACATGTCCAGGTTTCCCACAATTCCAACACTTTACCTTACTCTCACTAGGGGTTTTAGACCCTCCTTTAGACTTACCCTTTCCTTTCTTGTTTTCCTTAGATTCCTTTTCCTTAGGCCTACCTCTTACAAACAAGGCATCTTGGAATCCCGTTTTAGACTTCCTCCTCATCTCCTTTGATAGGAGAGTCAAAATTATATTGTCCATCTTAGGATCTGTACCACTACCACTGATAGCAACAATTAGATTTTCCCATGATTTTGGTAAAGAACAAAGTAACAAAATGCATTTATCGTCATCTTCTAGCTTTACATATATAGATGCTAATTGACTCATAATAAAATTAAAAGCATTTAAATGATGTGCAACAGAATCACCATCTTTCATCTTTAAAGTATACAACTTTATTTTCAAATACAACTTATTAGTAAGACTTTTAGTTTGATAAATATCACCTATCCTCTTCCACAAATTGTATGCAGTAGTTTCATCTAAAACATTCAAGAGAAAAACATTAGTAAGACAAAATATTATGGTCCCTCTTTCCTTCTTATCAAGCTTAGCCCAATCCTCATCTGACATTGCTGTAGATGGATTTTTATCACTACAAACAACTAACCATTGATCTCTCTCTTCAAGGAGATCTTCCATTTTTAATTTCCACATCTCATAACTAGATCCATTGAATCTTTCAATATCTAAACGAGAATTAGAAGTCATTGTAAAACACTTCTTTTAAAAATATGCAATAACATAATTAAAAGCTCCCACTATAGCCAAAAAACCTTCAAACTTTTAAGAGAAAGGCGTCCCAAACTCTACCCAACCGTTAGCTCTTATCCCAAATGTTGAAAATTGAAGGTAAATTATGTAGCTTTAAACTTGTAATCCTATGAGACTGTAGATTAAATTAAGTATTCTTTGTCATAATTTCTTTGTGGTGATTAATATGATTAATTCAATTTTACCAATTGGAGAAGTAAACATAAGATTGTAGAAGAATGAGATAAGAAGACAAAAGTGACACAACATATATGTGGAGAAACCCTTTTGGGAAAAAACTCCACCACTAAAATCAATAGTGCTTGTATTATTTAACCTTATAACAAGATTACAATAACACTGTATCAATCTTTACTTGAGATGCTTCTTTTGCCTTTAACAATTCTTCTTCACAACTTGCAATAAACTCTGATGAAACTCTCTTCAACCTGCTGCAATTAATAGATAAATATCTGCCTTGTAAACTCCAAAGAGTTGACAATTATAAGAGGATAAAGATCCTCACAAATATCTACGCCATAATGGTGCAAGTAGAGTTTCTCCATGAAAAAAAAGTCAAACCAAGCCCTTCATCAATTTGGGCATCCCAAACTAAAGTCAACTTGGGTGCCTAAGGTGGTTCCAAGTCAATCTTTGTTAACTAAACATATCTCTCCACCATTCATGAAAACTTTATGCATGATTGATCATCCCTTATTAACTGAAAGTATCAACCTGTTATCTGTCATGCAACTGAAGTCATTAGTCATGCAACTCAATTCAACTAAAGTCAACTACATGCAACTCAAGCTAACTACATGCAACTGAAGATAACTGAACTGAACTAAAACTGAGCTGATAGTGCCACTCCACATACATTGTAATTATCAATCCCTATTTTGTAGGAACAAGACATGCATTACATAAGAGTTATCAACTCTCTAAATAGTTAACTGAAACAAGGTGAGTCCCACCTTCCATGTGAGTGTCTCATGTGCTCCTATTTAGTAGGAGCTCAACTTGGGCATCCCCGCATGTTCCTATCATTTAGGAATAATTACAAATGTCAATTTACATGTGCATTTCATTCGAATTTAATCTCTTTCTAATCCTAGTGTTGTGGAACACTTTCCAAGGACTTAGGAGATACATGAAATATGTTTAGGATTGAAATTAAATGGCATCCTATTCCTAGCAAGATTTTAGGTTGAAGGCATGGAAATGAAGCTACAACAATGTTTAATCATCGAAGATTGTTGATTGCAGGTTGCCTATGCTTTGTTTATGCATTATTTGCAGGAGAAGGTTTGAAGAATGTATGGGTAGATTTAATTTTCTATTGTAGTTGTTATTTTTCTATTGTTTGTGATTTCATATGGGCCATGTTGCAGCCCTTGAGTCCTTTGAGGACTGATGTAAACATTGAGAAATAGTTTGTAATGAAATTGGTGATTTGGTTGCAAGTAGCAACCTGGTTTTTATGATATTATTGCAGCAATGTGTGAATGAATATTTCATGTTTATTTTATATTCAAGGAAGGGTTTTGTGTTTGAGGGTATGTGTGGTTCCCTCTTTCATCAATTTAGATAATACCACCTAGTATAGTTGAAGAGGTGCCTCCAATTTAATATTATATAACAATAATTAAAATTGTATGTTAAAGACAATTAAATTATATTGATAGCCATTAACAATAATAAAAAATACAATGAACACATTATTGTTTATACAAATGGTAATTACATGAGAAATTTAATTGATTTCTAAGGTTTTAAGCCTATTTTCTTATACTTTTCTCTTTACAAATTGTTTTTCTTTCTTAAATTTTTTATATCTATCATATGTGAATGGTGGCATAATTCTTAGTCCTTACAAAGACTTTACACAAGAAATATCTACAAATGTCAATCCACTTCTTTCAGTGAGTCCTATATCAACTCTGGTTTTTTGAAGAGTCAATCCTTGTGACTTGTGTATTGTTAGAGACCAAGTTAATCACAATGGTATTTGTTTTGTGTTACCCCTTTGAATTGTTGCAATTAGAACTATACATGAATGGTGATAATCAAGCGTATTCTAGGGTAACTGTCAAACTCAACAAGTACATATGTTGGTGGTTTGAGTGGTCCAGTTCCAAGTCTATATACAATATTTTATATATATTCAAGAGATCCATTTGCAAGTCTTGCATCTATCTATAAGTTTGATGTTAAAACTAATCTTGCATTATTATTGAGTAATAATTCCATACTAAGTTCATCATTTGCACCTCCTTCTGTAGAACTAAGACTTCCAACTTTTGCGATAATGCTTTATGCAACTAGATTTGATAATGAATATATTTTTTTCCTATGATGGCTATGAACATTATCATTTGTTGAAAATAAGTGAACATTATTTTTGAATTCTTAGTTCTCTTATGCATAATCTTTGCATTTGATCTTGTCATAAGTAACATTCAATCGTCAATTGTAGGGTTTTTTTTTTCAATATTTGATGATTTTTTGTTCATTATTTTTTCCATCTTGTCTGAAAATAAGATTTAAAGTATCCACTATTCTAAATTCTTCCCATAGTATTTTTTTCTCATATTTTTCTTTCATATGGAGCTTTGTCATTGATTGGATGTAATTGTGCCAAGTCTCCAACTAAAATCATAGATATGCCTAAATAAAATTATGTACTTATATAAAAGGAGTTGTAATAAATTTGGATAAAATGTATTGTAATGTAACATAAAGAATAATAGTAATTTGAATTAAAAAATTTCCTCTAGAACTTTGATTAATGTTTTTGAGAAATTCTTATCGAATCCTAAAATCTATGTTTTCAAGAAACCTCTCTCTAAGGAAACTTATTTTATCTATCAATATGTATTTGATATGTGATCTTTCCTCTTGGAAAGTTGTAAGTCTTGTTCCTTCTACTTCATTGAAATATCTTATTGGTATTCTTAATTTTGAATGAATTGTTCAAGCTCCAATATTGAATGTTGCAAATCTAGTTGGCACGAGTAGAAGCAGAGGAAATTGATTAGAAAAAGATAAAATTTCAAGTGTTTGACTAATGACACCAATCACATATGACTTGTTCCAACAGTGCCTTGAATTATCATATAGAGGGGCAATGTATTTTGATTTGTGTGGTAGTGGGATGTGATAATGTTGACCACTTTATGTTGTTGTTCACTAAGATTTATGTAGTCAACACATTGTGGAATATCATCATGAATAATGCAACCATTAATTTCCATGTTAATGAAATTTATTGCTTCATTTATGTAATCCTCACCTTGAAATCCATTACACCAATCTATTTGTTTATCTATATCTCTTCTTCCCAATATGTCTATCTTTGAAACTTGCAAGATTTGACCATAATGAAGTCTATCTATATAATTTCCCATTTTTGGTAGTGATTCCCTAAGCATTGGCATTGCTTTCACATTTAGATTCATTAATGTTTTCAACATTTTCAACAAATATTTTCCATTCTAAATGCCATTGATTATAATTAAAGTTCTCTCACCTTTCCACTATGGATTCATTGTTATCACCAATATCTCTTTGAATGTCTCAAAATGGTTTATAAAGTAACAATTTGAAAGAGAAAAAATCTATCAATTTTTCCAAGTCATGTGTAAGAATTGAATGAAATCTAGGAAACACTTTTACAATAGTTGCAGTTTTTCTTGCATTTCATTTGTTTTCTCCTTTTTAAAAAAAATTATATATGCATGAATTTGTTGTGTCGATAAGTGAGACAACTTCCATACTAAAAGGTCTACTTCTATATGTGTCAATAAAAAATATTGTCTGATCTTCATTGTCATATTCTATATTTATAACTACACATTTGAAAACCTCATTTGATACATTTAGGTTGGAAAACCTTCTACTACTCTCTACTAACGGAAGTTCTTAGAGCATGTGACTTGTTTCTTGAGCTCCAATATCCCTTTCTATTATTGTTTTGATGAGAATCCTCTTATAAGCTCTTGCAACAAAATCATTTAGGTTTTTTATGTTTGCAAGACACAGTTACGTTTGGTGGTATGTTTCTAAGCTATTTTTTGCTTTGGCTACATACTTTGAAATATATTTAATTACAAAATGTTTTGAAAAAATAAGTTTCCAATCAATATTTTATCTCCATAGTTGGAGTATGTACTAATTTTGTGAGTTAAGTCTATTGTTGTTTCTTAATGGTTTGAATATATATTACCATTTTGCATATTTTTATATATTTTTTATCCTTCCAAATTTTATGGCTATGGATAATTATACCTTGATTTCATTTAAGAAACAAAATTTTGTAAATTTAGTACTTTACTACAACAATAAATTATGTATAGTAATTTAAATAATAATATGTAATGATATATTTACTTGTAGACCATTTTTCCCCCTTATTTTTCTTAGACATGCACCCTCTCTACACATTGTGTGTCTCTCAACAATGTTTAGTATCTCTTCATAGTCTATGTCAATTTATTTTTGCGAGTTGTCTCATGTTTGTAAGACATGAATGTTGAGAAAATTATGGGATGCCTACAATGTAAAATATATATTTTTATATTCACTATTTTATTTAAAATAAATAACTATAGAATATTCTACATATTACTTTCTTATTGTAAGCATATATGTATGTTTCATTGATGAATATCTTGTCTAGGATTCCATGCATGAACAATATACTAAAATAAGTTTTGACATTTGTTCATTTTTCTTCATTATTCCAATCAATATTTTACATACTTAGTGGTCCATGCATCCATATGAATCCATGGACATGTGCTGATCTCCTATGTTGTCACTTGTATCTGCACCAATAATCTTTAACAATCATACATTTTTTAAGTATCTCTTTTCTAAAGTATGAGTGACCTAAATGCATGTATTATGCAACAATATGAGGGTAGTCGATGACATATTTTCACCAAATTGTGCTTCTCATGGAATAGTGGTGTTCCAAGAATTAATGCATGTGAATCTAGCCAATACAAATCAATTGCACTCAAGGTAAAAAATATTGTAGGTGTGCCAATATGATGAAGCATGTCTATCAACTTTACTCAACATTTTTCCCAATATGATCTTGCACCTCTCAAACTAGTTCCAAATCACATCAAATTATATGATAAATGAGAGTGTGACATGTTTTCCATGTGTTCACATAGATCATTTATTGTTATGGGCATGTCCTATAGACTTCTATTTACAAAAACTGACAATAATTTTTGTGTGTGATGCCTCATTATCATATTCATCATGTAATATCAAAATTTTGGATGCTTACCAAAGCGATTATATTTATAATGAAGTAGGTGCTTGAAAAATTCATGAATATGTACTTTTCTTAGTCTAGGTTCCAACCAATCACATCTATCATCAAGAAATAATGTTGGAAATTCTATGTCGAGCAAATTTGTTGTAACATATTATTTATCAAAAATTCACTAATAGTAGGCCAGTCAATCAATACTATAATATACAATACTAATACAATAATATTAATATTATATTATTATTATATTATAACATTGATTGAATTACTTAATATTTGTGGATCTCCAATAAATGAATATGTTACAATACGTTTGCTTAGTATGGAATTTCCAACATTATTTCTTGATGGAAAATGTGATTGGTTAGAACCATGACTAAGGAGAGTAAATTTTAATGAATTTCTCAATAACCTACTTCATTATAGAGATAATCACTTTGGTAAGCATCCAAGATTCTAACATTACATGATGAATATGATAATGAGGCATTGTGCACAAAATTCATTATCATTTTTTATAAAAAGAAGTTTGCAAGACATACCCATAACAAAAAATGATTTGTGTGAACACGTGGAAAAAAAATGTCACATTCTCATTTAGCAGACAATTTTATGTGATTTGGAACTATTTTGAGAGGTGTAATATCATATTGGGAAAAATTTTGAGTAAAGTTGATAGACATGCTTCATCAGATTGGTGCACCTACAATATTTTTTTCCTTGAGTGAAGTTGATTTGTATTGGCCATATTTACATAAATTAATGTATGGAACACCAACTACTACTCCATGAGAAGTAAAAATTTGGTGAAAACAAAATATCATTAAATACCCTCATATTGTTGCATAATACATGCATTTAGGTCACTCATACGCTAATGAAGAGATACTTCAAAAACACATGAATGCTAAAAATTATTGATGCAAATATGAGTGACAACATAAGGGATCAACACATGTTCATTGATTCATATGAATGCATAGAGCACCAAAAATAGATAATATTGATTGGACTAATGAAGAATAACAAAGAAATTATGAAACTTGTTTGCATTATATTGTTCACATATGGAATCCTTGACAAGATATTCATCAACAAAACATACAGGTATGTTTACAATAAGTTGAAATAATATGTAGAATATTCTAGAGCTATTTATTTTAAATTAGAAGTCAATATACATATTATATTTAACATTGCAGGCATTCCACAATTTTTCTCAGCATCCATGTCTTAGAAACATGAGACAACTTATAGAAACAAATTCTAACATTGACTATGAAGAGATACTAAACATTGTTGAGAGACATACAATGTGTAGAGTGGGTGCATGTTTAAAAAAGTGGGGAAATGTTCTGCAAATAAATATATCCTTACATATTATAAGAATGATATTACTATACATAATTTATTGGTGTAGTAAAGTATTAAATTTACAAAATTTTGTTTCTTAAATAAAATCAAGGTATAATACTCCATGGCCATTAAATTAAGAAGGATCAAAAGTATATAAACATATACAAAATGGTGAAGAAAGATTCACACCATTAAGAAATGATGGCAAACATGTAACTCACACAATGGTACGTACTCCAACTAGGGAGAGAAAATATTGATTGACAAAATGTTCTATTAAAACATGTAATTAAATATATTGCAAAATACGTAGCCAAAGCAAAAAAGAGCTCATAAACATACCACCAAATGAAAATGTGTCTTGCAAACATAAAAAACCTATATGATTTAGCTGCAAGAGCTTATAAGTTTCTTCTCATCGAAACAATAATAAAAAGGGATATTGGATCTCAAGAACCAAGTTACATGCTCTTAGAACTTCCATTAGTAGAGAGCACTAAAAGGTTTTTCAACCTAAATGTATCAAATGATGTTTTCAAATGTATAGTTTTAAATGTAGAAGATGACAATGAAGAGAAACCAATATCTTTAATTGACACATACTAAAGAAGTTCTTTCAATAGGAAGTGTCTCACTTATTAACACATCAAAATAACAATTTATTTTGTTTTAAATTTTGAGTTAAATTTTCAAGTCAGTGGGATACACATTCTCCCTTGGTGTACAAATACTTTGAATTTTTATTTCTTTTCTCTCCTTCACTTGTGTTTGAACTATTTGCACGCATGGTAGACTTTGCTTTGGGGTGCCCCATGGTGTCCCCTTGTCCTCCCCTAACAAGATTCTCACCCAGACAAGGTTGTCTCGATATCCTCGAGGACCACTCCTAGCTTGTCTTTTTCTAGTGCACCTGTGATTATGGGTTCTAGGGCACCCATGAATCCAGGTTTATCTGGTGGGACTAAGCATGTGGTCTCTGTCACTCTAGAGGTTAAAGGGTGGAAGAACGTGTTGACCAACACTAGTCCATGTGCTAAGCTTCCCTTTCCTCACCTTGAAGAAGTGATTTCTACTTCAAGTACTAACTTTTCTATCCCTTAAGTTGTTAGTGATAGGATTGTCTCCTCAATGGAGAATGTTGTGGTGGGTTGATTCCTATCCTTTCGCCCCACAGTGGATATGGTCAGAAGATGGGATTTTGCTAAATGGCATCTCAAAGGGAGCATGGAGGTTAGTGCTATGGCGGGAGGGCTCTTTCTCTTCAAGTTCACGGCCTCAAAATATTTGATCTTGATCCTCTCCTCTAGTCCCTGGGTCTATGGAAAGCATAGTCTGGCTCTATGCTGCTAGAAACCGAGATTCGATCCTATTGTTAATCTCAACAATTCACCAGTAAGGGTCCGTCTATTGGGTCTTCCCCTAGAATACTGGCATGAATCCATATTCAAATGTATTGGAGACTCCTTGGGCTAGTTCATCACCTCAGACTCCATTACCAAGACCAAATCTAGGTTAGTATTTGCTCGTTTTGTGTCAATATCGATGTGCATAAGTCCCTACCTAATTTTATGAAGCTTTGTTCTAAGTTTGGTTCTTAGATCCAACAAGTTATCATGATCTATTTCTAGAAATGTGCTAAACTTGGTCACCTAATTTCGGATTGTAAATCAATGTTGAAACATGTACCCAACCCTAGTGATTCTGCTGCTGAAGATCACTACCCCTTCGAAGATGACATTCTTCAGATTGTTGACTCCTCGGTCAAGTCTGGTTCTCCTAAGATAGTTGACTCCTTGGTTAGTTCTGATACCCTTAAATCTGAGGAGGATTTATCCTTTGCTGAATCAGTATTGGTTACTGTTGCTCCTGCTCCAGCTGGTGCCATGGACTTCTTGGTGCTGCAGTTCTTGGTGTACCCTTGGCAGGTATACAAGGTGCTCTTTCCTCTAGCCAAGAGTTGGCTTTAGTTGGTGAAGAGGGTGACATCCTAAAGGAAGAGGGTTTTAAAATAACAGTTGAGTCAGTAATGGTTGGTGGTGAGGAGGGTGAAATCTTGGATGAAGAGGTCTTAAAAGTAAAATTTGAGTCAGTAAAGATTGATTCTTTGGGTTTGGCACAGGACAAAGAAATAGAGGAGTTCTGGTCAACCCCAAAGAAAAAGGGTAAGCAAAGGAAATATAATGTGGGTGGTGACTCTAAACTTGGTAGGCCCAACCAATGATAGACTAGGAACAAGGAGACAACAAAAGAGATAGCCATATGTAAACATAGGACATTGGAAGTGTCCTCAAAGAAGGGTAAAAAATGAAAGTCTTGTCTAATAATTTGAGAGGGATAAATAGCTCTCACAAGCAGTTAGCACTGAAAAACTATGTGATGGAACATAAGATTGATGTATTTCTACTACAAGAAGTCAAAATGAAGAAAACTAAGTATATTTGGTTGAGTTCCCTCTTCTCTTGCAATGATGCTGATGGGGCATCTGGTGGGATATCTATGATGTGGAATACCAATAGGATCACTAGTTCTAAAAATTTTCAATGCCAGAATAGTGTGGATGTCAAGTTTTCTCACCCGGGAGGCTCTTGGTCGCTCATCAATGTCTATGCCCCTAACCAAAGGAATGCTAGGAATTTCCTTTGGAACGATCTTACTAAGTGGATAAACCATAATAGGGGGTCACATTGGCTAGTGGTTGGTGAATTCAACTCTCCTTTCTATCCTTTGGAGAAGTGTGGAGGGCTTATGGGCTACTCTAATAGCATGTCTAATCTAGAAAAAAAATTGGGTAACACTAGTCTACTTGACATTCACCTTTAGGGTCAATCCTTCACGTGGACCAATAGGTGCTTAGGGGATGGTTTGATCCAGGTCAGACTAGATGGATTTCTTTTTTCTAACAACTGGACGGCTTCAGCTTTGGTTAGTTCCAATCTGCTTTTTGTACCCCGTATTGTCTCCAATCATAACCCTTTGTTGTTAGTCATGAATGAACTCTTTATTGTGGGACCCTTTCCCTTCTGGTTTGAAATTATGTGGGATTCCCATCCAAATTTTAGGAATAAAGTTGTTGAATGGTGGAATATCCCTATACATGGCTCCCCCATGTTTAGGATTTTTAACAAGCTTAAGCATATCAAAAATATGGTGAAGGGATGGAACAAGAGAGTTTTTGGGGATGTCTTCTAGAAAAAAAAGTCTTAGGGGATAAGCTAAAGGTTATGCAAAAAAATATTGAAGAGGGGGATGTTATTTTTCTGACCTATAACAAGGAAAGAGAGGGTCATTTGGAATGGGAACAAATCTTAAAAAATGAGTGTTGTGCCTATAGCACACACGCCCTGTTCAGAATGGGAATCCTCTTTTTCACCTTTGTTGGGTCACTTTTTTCCTTCACCTCATTTTGTGTGCCCCTATATTTTGAGCCCCAAATGGTCAAGGCACCCTCAAGTCACCATCTTCAATTGACCAAAGTTCACTACTCCAAAATTTCCAAGTCCTTAGTCCTTGCGGGGTTTCCTTAGCAGGTTTTCCTTAAGTTCACTGCCCTAAGCTTGAATCATCTTTTAAGTCATGTTTTCTTAAATTATTAAAATTTTAAAGACAAGCTTCCAAAATTCCTTAAGCGGCCTATTAAATATCTAATTCCACACTGACCCACTTAAATTAACAATCCTTCAAACCAATCAAACTCGGCCTCTGAGGGCCATGCGAAACTTGACCTCCCTATCGTTGTTCTTCACCAGAGCTTTGAAACCCTTTTGGCCCGCAAGACCTTCTTCACCATCGCCTAAGATGAACTTTGAATGCATGAAACTTGAGCATTGCAACCCTATGAGTCCACCCTTGCGGACCTCTACATGTGGGTAGATGCCATCCCTTTGTTGCTCTCAAAAACCCAAATGATGTTAACTTAGAACAAAACTTAGGTTTGAGAACCCTCACAGTTCCGCTTTTGTAGGCCGCTACATGTAGGTGACATCTCACTTACTGCTGCTCTTAAGTAGTTGTCTTGCGCCCGCTTCCTGCCTTGTGGTTTCCACCGAGTTTAGCACCGCCAAATGATCAAACCTTGGTCTCCTTCTGTGGGTCTTTCTTTGCAGATATTTATCCACCCTCCACCATCATTTCACACACCTTCCATCAGTGGTGAGGCCCTTGCTCCTGCCTACACTGTGAACCCCACGGTCTTCCTTGTTTTCTGAGCTTGCACGAAGAAAATGATAAGTCCAAAAATGTTATGTAGGCCAAACCTTACGGGGGTCCATCTGCAGACGGCCCCACCACATCGTCGTTGATTAGAACAGTCAAAGGGCCTCATCAGCCTGCCCTACAGACCCCACGACTCTTAGTGCCACCTCGAACTTTCAAATGAAAATGTCAAGTTTTAATCCTATTGCGAGATGAACCCTGTGGAGGTCTATTTACAGATGGCCCCGCCATTGCAACTGTCTAAAACTGCCAAGGAGCCTCCTTAGTTTGTCTTGTGGACTTCGACCTCGCCATCTCCCCTCAAAGTGTTTAGCACAAAACAACCAAGTAAACTACATTATGGACATTTCTTTATGAGTCATTACCTGCAGCCCACCATCGTCTTGGTGTCGCTCATAAATGGTTGTGCCTTACCTTCCTCCCACATTGTGGAGTTCAGGTTCCCCTCCACCATCCAAGCCCTATTAAGCTACTAAGCAACATTGAGATCTCCTACGGACACATGGGTGTAGACCACCCCTTGTGAGTCATCGTCAAATCTATGCAATCCCTGAACAACCATCTCTTGATGAACTTTTGTTGATCCCTGCCTACAAACCCTCAAATAGCTCAACCAAAGGAGCATTACCCAGAACATCCAAGGCATGTGCGGATCCCACAATTTCCTTGCAAAACTCCATCTCTTAGCCATTATTTTTCAAAAGCAGATCTCCAAACGTCTAAGGTGTCCCTTGCCTTCGTATTCCTTACACCCGCATGGGAAAAGTGACCAATTGAATGCCTCCAATGACTTCATGGATGATTGTTGAATGTTCCAAATGCATTAGATCTTTGACTAACCTCCAAAATCCAATTGAAAAATTATGAGTGCGAGTGGTCGTCTATGAGTCATCATGGCCCAACATCGTTCCACTCTTGACTACTCCTGATGACTACCAGCCCAGGGAAACCCACATCCCTGGGTCCACATTCCTATAATTGACTCAAACAAGTTTCAAACAATGAATGTTAATGAATTTTATGATCTTTTGGAGACAGATTGTTGGATCTAACCCTCATTTTGCAGGATTTTTCTAGCACTTCCTTGATTTTTATGTGAATATACTTATTGTTTCCTTGCTTGTAGGATTTATGGAATCTATTGTGGGCACATCGAGGCAGTCTGTAGAAAAGGAGAAAGGAAAGAAGCCTACCAAAGAACCAAGAGGGAAAGAAGAAAAAGATCCAATGAAGTATCAATTCCACGGGGTGGAAATCACCTCCAAGGTCACCTCTACGTGGGATTTAGTATCAGATACCAACCTAGGACATGTAGATATAGATGAATTCCAACAAAGACTCATGAGAAAACCTATAACTAAGAATGCCCAAAAAATTAGGAAGAGTGGCCTTACCAAGGCAGTCGGCTTCCCACTTGCACTTGTAGCTCCAGAATTAGTGATGGCATGTAGAGAAGCCTACCACAGTGGTAACAGAAAGATTATAGATCACGAGGGCAGGGTGTTGGCAGATTTGTCTACCTAATCGATTGGCGAAACTTTCCATATTCCTACATTTGACCCCATGGAGGAAACAAAGAAGGGATACGCTGAGAACATGTGGAAAGAAGACCCCCTAGGATTGAAGAAGCTAATCAACCAATATTGGTTGAAAGAGAAGAGGGGCAATGCTGCCAAGATGTCGCAAGAGTTGTCCAGGAGCAATTTCTATGAAGAGTACGATGATCTGGTCACTCTATTAAGCATAGTAATGGGCCTCCCTAGAGTTACCTTCTTCCAAGAATGGATGTTTTATTTCACTAAGGAGACAATTCATGGAGCAACAAAGGTCCATTGGGCCAAGATCATCAGCAACAATATGCACGCACAGTTTATGGCCGTAAAGAAGACATCCCAATTTTACATGACCTCCTACCTGGTATACCTATTAGCGGAGGCATTCCCATACAAAGGCATGTTTTTGCACAAAACCCAAACCCAGGAAGCAGGGAGCTCAAAGTGTATGATCGATACCCACAATTGCAGTACAAAAAATTTAAGAGGGAGTACCAAAGGGTGAATGATGCCTTCATAGGGCATATCATCATAATCCTTGGAGGAGATTTTTGTTGTGTAGATTTTGCACACATGCCCCACTGAAAGTAGGGACCCTTTTTTTTGCTTTGGTTTTTGGTGCCTTTTGGTCCTTTGATTTTTGAGTTTGGTCGCTTTTGAGTGTCCTTGGATGTTCGTCTTGCTTGCACAAGTGATCCCTCTAAGTTGTGCCTTGAAAATGTTAAGTTCTAGACAAAATCTAGGTTTTTTCCTATTTTCAAGAATTTCCGCTCTGGGCAGAATTTCTCAATTTTCCTTAAAATTTCGATGAGCAAGCTTTAACACTGTAATTCGGAGATTCTGGCACCTCATGGAATTCTGTGTGGACCGGATTTCTCTGAAATTCTGTCACCTCATCGAATTCCTGGATTGCGTTCTGACCTGTCTTGTCAATGGCATTAGTTCTTGTTGGTACAATTTATGTGGCAAGTATTTAGTTGATTTTTGAGGAATTCTTGTGTCATTTGAGCTTTTATCATTTGCTTTGTGTTGTCTTGAGGATTTTGGTCTTGAGTGCTCGGTGATTTGGTGACTGGATTTGTTAACTCTTGGATTTAGCAATGGATTTATTGCATCGTCATTGCAGCTGCTTGTTAGGGTGTCAAAGTTTGCTACCAGTCAGGGTTGCAACTTAATTCGCTTCATCCATGGTATGTAGTTGTTGCCTTGTTGTTGATTGGTGAATGTGAGTGGTGCTTGGATGTTTTGAATACACTTTGAAATTGGATTGCCTATGTTTGGCATTGGGCATTTCAAAATTAGGGTTGGGGTTTGTCATTTCGTGGGTCTTAAAACCCAGTTGGTATATTCCCCTAGTTAATCAATTAGTTTGATGGTGCCAGGAATTCTCCAATCGCACCTTCGAACTCGACCTTGTATGTACTGTTGCTCCAGCTTGATTCGATTTAGGGTTTTTGAGTTTGTTTGATTGTTGGCCCTGAGTGAGTTCATGAGCGTGTCTCCAATTTCATCTAGGCAACAACGCACTTGTGCATGTTATAAATGATCCATTTGGAGCTTAGTAAAACAAACGAGTTGAATCTGAGCTAGTTCTCTGTATTCATGGCAGAAATTTAGGGTCTCAAGTTTAGGGCATCACCAATTCATTGCCCGTCCTCACCAATTTTCCTCTGAGAGAGTTGAGAACTTGAAGAAGATCAACAGGGGACTCAAAAAAAAAATATTTGAGCCTAAGGGTCCCAAATTTATGATCATTCAATTATTTTGGGCAAGATTGTGAGAAATGACAATCTTCGGGATTTCGAGGTCTTTGCGGAATTCCCGCACCCTTGGAATTTCATGATTTTCCTTTGCCTTCTCATTTTCCTGGATGTATGCAAAAACCTAGAGTTATGCTAGCTTCACGGATTTCCTTTCTTGGCAAATTTTCCTGAAAAGGTCCCATATTATGAAGGATTTGAGAGATTAATGAATTAAATGTTATATATTTTAAGATCTTGAGGTTGATATGAATAATTAAAAATATGTTACATGCTTTTTCTTCATGTGGGATGATTGAATTTATGATATTAGTGCCTAATCATTAACATCCGCCTGGCATGGAATTCCCTGGAATTCCTCTCTGGCCTGATTTCTCTGGATGGCTCAAAATCCCATACTTTTAAAATGATTGTACTTTATGATTGATTTGAGGTATTTTTATCATGATTTTGAGCTAATTGAATGATGAGTAGGCTTTTTATGGTTGATTGACCTTAATGTTAATCTCATAAAGGGTATTTATTGTGGTCTTTTGTTAAATGTAGGCTAAATCAAGTAAGGTAGTGGCTAGCAAGACTAAAGGCAAGTAGACAAATCCAAGTGTTGAAGGGTCTTCTATCTCTGAGACAAAGAATCAAGATGGACATAAAGAGTAAAGTTTTAGAAAGCAAGTTGACTTCCATATGGTCTGAGGTCACTAACACCAATGTAGGCAGGTGGGAGTATGAAGAATTCAAAGCTAGAATGGTAGAAAAGGATCCCCCATTTTTGGCCAGGAGGTTAGTGGAATCAAGATTGGCTCATGTGGTTGGGTTTCCTCCCACGGTCTAATGTTACGAGTTGGTGCTAGAGTGTGCTAGACATTATGACAAGGGCACACAAATAATAGTTGGTCCTCAAGGCAGAATATTGGAAAACCTTAATCCTTTGTCTATAACTCAAACCTTTGACATGCCTAATAGGTCTCATGTGGTAGGTTTAGATATGGACATAGCCAAGAAGCGTTATGAAGAGGATACAATCAAGTCACAACAGGTTATCAACTCTTGGCTAGAGAATCCCAAGCCCCACATCTCTAAACTACCAAAACAACTATTCAGAGCAAATTTCAAGGCAAAATACTATGATGTTATTACACTCCTCAGTAGAGTAGCGGGCTTGAAAAGTGCAGGGGTCTTTGAGAACTGGATGTTCTATGTCATTGTGAGAATGGAGAAGAATACTAACTATCACTGGGTAGGCATCATAAGTGCCATGATACATGAGCAACTATGCAATGTGTTGCAAACAAAGAGCTTCACTATGACCTCTTACTTAGTTTATGCACTTGCAAGGTTCCATCCATACAAGGGGCTAAGTAAAAGAGGTTTCTTTGGGCAAGATGTGATTTATGAAGTGTACCCACAACTGCACTTGGGTAGCTCAATTTATAGGAGGGTGAATGATGCATTCACCATGTACATCACCAGGCTGCTTCAAGGTGCAGAACATGTATGAATTTCACACAATGCAAAGGAATTGATCAAGAAGTTTGGAGCTTGGTTCAAGGTGCAGAACATGTATGAATTTCTCGTACATTAGGATAGATGGCTTCCAGAGATCTTCATATAGACTTCCTAGATACCCCACAGACCATATCATACTCCTGGAAGTCACTAGGTAGATATGTCACTTTGATGCCATAGTCAAGAAGGAAAAGAACAAAACAGGGTTTGGCAATGACTTTCCCCTCCGGGTAGGTAGCAATGCGGCCTGCCCCTCTATAAACTCAACACATTCTTCTAAAGAGGAAATGAGCACTTTGGGCCTATCTTTCCACTCCAAAAGGCCAAGGTTTGATAGAACTAGTGAGGCACAGAAAAGGGCCAGTAGGGAATACAGTCACAATGATGATATAGAAGACTACTAGGCCAACTACAAAGATTAGTTTGAGGTTAGGAAGAAGTTCTCTAGGCTTCTGGTCAATTTGGTTAGATTGTACAATGTCAAAGCCATCCTACACTAGATTGATGATGATGGAGATATAATCTAGAGTCACGATTATGAAGCTGTGAAGGATAAATCAATAGGTGAGATAGATTGGCTAGAGGAAGAAAAGACAAAATTAAAACAAATTATGACCCCAGTGATCAAATACACCAAGTTATAGCTCAAAAAAAAAAATGGGAGCTAGAAAGTGAAGGTATGCAATGCACCTATGACTTAATGGGGAACCTAGAATCTCATTCCACCTCCAAGGAATCAGTTGAGCAGGATCCTAAAGGTAAAAGTAAGGCAAACTCCCCTTTCAAGATCAAGATTAAGGGTGCTCAAGAAAAGGAAGGAGAGAAGCAAAGGAGACCAATTTCCAAGAAAATGAAGAAAATCTCAAAGGAAAATAAGTATGTAGAGGAAGAGCCTAATGAAGAGGAGGAGAAGGATAGTGCTCTTGTGTCCAAAAGAAGAAAAGTAACTAGGAATTCAAAGAAGAAATATGAGTCTTCTAAGGAGAAAGGAGAAGTTGGCCCACCGGTGGTGAATGTGGAGAGTTCAAGAGAGAAAACATAGGTGTATACAAGGAGATCAAGGACTCCTTCTCCCAAAGATAGTGTGCCAAAAGAAGATAATCCCATAGTTTCCCCTATTGTAGAACAACACAGAGATGCCTCTCCTCCCCATGAGTCACATGATGCGTCGAATAAACCCAAGGATACAGAGACTGGTGACCACCAGGATGAGGATGTGGAGTTCAAGGAAGGTGAGCTCCACAGTGTTGAGATTGAAATGGAGAGAGTTCTAAAATCCCCTTTAGTGACTTATGAGGACTCACCTACTGGAAATGAGGGAGACAAATCTCCAGAGAAAGAGGAAGTAGATGTTAGAACTCCTTAACTAGTACATGTAGAAGAGGAGCATGATGGAGAAAAGGATAGGGATCCTGAGGAAGAGAAAGAAGATAAAGGAGAAGAGGAAGATAAAAATGAAGAGATTCCTGATGAGCAGAAGTTAGATGTAGATTCCTCCAAGGATCAGCAAGATGAGGCTGAACAAGGTGATTTGTTGTCAGATTCTACCATTCCCACCTAGCTAGACAAAGAACTTAAAAGTAAGAAAATTGTGGTGGATGACACTCCTCCAAATTGGGATGAACTACTAGCAAACATTGAAAAAGGAAAGGCAAAGAGGAAAGACAAGGTTATATCCAAGATTGAGAGAGATGAAGCAAACAACAGGGTGATTCACATTGCCACCCCTACATCTAATAAGAATAAGGATGAGGTGACAGGCAAGGATTACAGTGTATAAACCATCAATTTGGGACCCACCTCCATGATATAGGAAGTTCAAGAGTTTGAGGGTTCCAGTGCTGCAATTTTGAGTAGATTGAGGAAAGAGGTACAAGCCAAATAAGAGTTGAAGAAATAAAATGAGAAACTAAAGAGGTATTTGCAGGATTTGATGAAACCCTTGCAAACTATTAGTCAAATTAGCTCTTCATTATCTACAGAAAGTTTCTACTGAAGGAAACCATTACTAAATTGGAGAAAATGAAAACCACTACACATGCCACACTAAACTGGTTGCAAGGGGTAGAGGCCAAAGGAGATTATGCCATTAAAGAAATCCTATCAGTTGGCGATGATGCTATCAGGATAGTTGAATGGTTGAAGAATGTATTGGCTCAAGATAAGGAGGATGTTGATCTTTTGCTACAGAAGACCAAAACCATCATGGAATACACTGAGGAGAAGTTAGTAAGTGATGGAATCCTTCCTTCTTTGAAAGCTACAAAACCTTGGGAATGGCATGAAGCTCTGCAAATCAGGCAAAGAGTATTGAAGAAGGTGCATAAGAAGGGAAGCAAATAGAAAGCACTTTGACAGATATTTACAATAAATGCATTTCCTTCTTTGAAGTCATGATAGGGAGGAAAAAGTTTGCACCTAAACATCTGAGCTTGGAGCAGCTAAGAAAATGGTGGCACGAGGTATATGCCCTAGTTGAGGATGGACTAGTTACTAAACACTAGTTAGATTATGCCGCCACATACCTTGCAGTGATGGATAAATATCAAACCCTAAAGGTGGATTGGGATAAGGTTATCAAGCAATCAAGAGAGGAAATTAAGTCCATTGAAAGAAGAATTAAAATATTGGTTATTCCACCTTTGGATGACCTGAAGAGAATATTTGTGATATTGCAGGACAAAACGGGGTGAGATGAAGACAAAGGGGAAAGTAGTTAATGTAGCACCTCATCAAAATTTGTGCTTCCCCATTATTTCCTCTTAATCTTTTGCATGCATTGGATCAAGCTATGTTGGAGATCCCAGGCTGACCTGTATGAAACACATCCATTTAATGCACACTTTATTTTCTTTTGAATTATTCTTGGCTGACCTATTGGGGCCTATTGTCTTGTAACCCTATTTTGGGCCGACATAAGATGTAATTTCTATAAATAGGGATACTACCTCATTTTGAAGGGCTAGATGGTTAGATAGCTGAACAAGTTAGAGCAATTAAGCAAGAGCTAGGAGTTAGTTTTATTTCAAGCAAGTGTTGTAACAGAAAACTGGAATTGTTGCAACATTTGATGATCTAATGCAAGTAAAGACATTGTGATTTGGTGTCATTCTTGTGTTATTTTAATCTTGCATGGTTCCCGTTGTTCTATCTTTGTGTCATTCTTGTGTTATTTTAATCTTGCATGGTTCCCATTGTTCTATCTTTTGAAATTGCTTTGAAAAGTAATCGGTATATTTTAGATTTAGAGTTAGATTTGATTCAATGTTGTTTGTGGTTTTATGCTTGAAGTGTTTGTAGTGATTCCTAGTCCATACTTTTAGCAATTTACCGAGTGTGAATTGTTGTGTAAAGTTAGCCTGGACCTTATATTAATGTGCTAAGTTTAATTGTGAGTATTTATTCATTTCAATTGCAAAATTAGGGTTGTCTTGAGTGAATGCCTCATAGTCTAAAAATCTTTTTTACCTTAGAAGATTGCACTGTTCTTGCGAAATTGCAGATTTAATCTGGGTTAAGCAAGGATTGGTTTTGAGGAATTGGTCCATTTCAAGCATTTTTTCATTTGCATCATTGACTCTAGGAGTAATTCTAGTTTTAGATTCTCTTTCAAACCCTTATCTTTTGCCTTTTCTTTATCATCTAGGTTAGAATTAGGATTTTCAGTATCACCATATTGCAAAATCTGATAAGTTCAAAGTTCCAATATTTGTTTGTAAGGTCCCTTGTGTTAACTAGCATTTTCACATATATCATTGAGTTGTTTTATGCATTGTCAAAAACTGATATTAGAGACCTTGGGGTTATCTCTTGAGGCTTGCTAATAGAGATCTAGCTTTCAAGAGAGATAGGGTTTTATATTTTGTTTGATTTGTTGTTGTGCAAAAAACACCATCAACAATTTCGAAAGAAGAGTCTCACACAACGCTCGAGCATTCATTCAACATTTTTGGTTCCTATTCATACAATTCTTGAAGCTCACATACATTAGAATAAAAGGCTTCTATGAAAGACCCTACAAACTACCCTGGTACCCCAATGATCAGATGATTATATTGGAGGTCTCTCGACAGTTGTAGAATGCTCACACTCTACTAAGTGATAAACACTGGGTAGGGGTCCCCTATCCCCTCACCTTCAGGAAAGGAATGTATGTCATCCCCACCACTCAGTGTGCATAATATTTAGAAAAGGAGATAGTAGAGTATCATCTGGACCTCTACACAGCCCAAGGAGGGATAGACCCATACAAAAAGTTGAAGAAATTGGTTGGAAAGCAATATGCCCATCGGCCCCATATTGAAGATTTCTAGGCTAATTGAAAATATGAGAAAGAAGTGTGAATGAGGCACTACATGCAAATGACGGCCCAGTTTGTATGATCAATCAACTTGTTCCCAATGCCTGACCAGATTGTAGTGGAAGAGGAAGACACCCTTATAGATGAAAGATTTGATGTCATGGCCAATTTTCTATTGCCACTAATAGATTGGAATGAAGAAGAGGTCAATGAACTTGACATTGTAACAAGGCCCATTGAGAGCAGAACCAGGTGATGGGTAGATGCTCAAATTTCCCAACTTAAATTGCAAGGAGCCATGCTAACATGTGGTGAGCTCATAGATGAGCTCAAGAATGAAATTGACAATGGAGAAACTATTGCCCCAAGGGAAGAAACTCCTAAGTCCCCTCTAGCAACCAGATCAAGAAAAAGAAAGGATGTGTATGAGCGTCAGCCCAAACACAAAGTTTATACACGGAAGGCCTCAGAAGGAGAATCTTCAAAGAAAGCAATGAAAGTAGGAGGATTCAGTGAAATGCCAACTATTGAGGAGGACCTGCAACATGAAGGAGAAGAAGAGGCTGAACGACCAAAGTCACCACCTGCTACCTCTGCTCCCACCATTACCATTGTCATTGCCACTCCTCCACCTCATGCATCTTAGGTACTCCATGTTTCCTCTCTGCTTGTTGTGGATATCTCTGTCCACCTTGCTTCCACCTCACCAACGGCCCCAATTATGGTGCTTGACAACTCCTCAACCACAACCTCCCCGCAGTCATCTAGCTCACTAACCCCTCCATTTCCCACTCTTTCTACTACCATACCTTCAGTTGCCACAACCACTATGCCTACTCTCACCTTGTCAGAAGCCTTTGCCAAACATGTGCAAGGAATACCTACCAAGCTCTCTATGGTGATGTTGAATCCCACTGTCCAAGCTTTGATGGCTCAAATTATTGTTGGCTTTCCCATTTCTCCACCACTGATAAAGCCACTGAAGATGGAGGCCACCATGCAGATATCGAAAGAAATGGAGAAACAACAGAGGGAAGCCACCAAGGGAATAATGGAAGAGCCTGAGGATCCTTTAAAGGATGATTATTTTGAACATCTCAAGGGAGAAGTGGGCATTAGCATGGATAAGATGGTGCCCAATGAAGAGTAGTCACATTCTTCAAAAGAGGACACTAAATCCCTCAACACCAAGTACATAATAGAGACCTCAGACCAAGAGTTTGAAGAGGAGCTATCCCAATAGCTCAAGGGTATAGGAGAGAAGGTGGAATTTGAAAGGCAACATCTAGAAGAAGACACTGATGTGAATGTGGAGATATTTGAAGAACCTCCACTAGTCGGGCAAGACAAAGGCCCCATTCAAGAAGAAGAGGTACCACCTAAGAAAGAAGAGTGTGGATTTAAAAACATCCCTCAAGCTCCCTTTGGGTTGATTATATTTTTCTTAGCCTTGACCCAAGCCCCATATATTTGAATATGTTTGACCCCCGTTTTGAAGAGCTTCGCCCACTATCGCCATGTGATCATCATGCACTCCTCGCAAAGATTTCATCCCTTGCTTCTCTCTTGAGCCCTGCCATGCTTCCATGTGTCAGCAACGCAGGCATTTATGAGCCCGCTCTCCCTTGATTCTCTCTCATGCCCTACCATGTTTCCATGTGTCAATAGTACGGGAATTTGTGAGCCCACTCTCCTTTGCTTCTTTACCAAGCTTCGCCCATGTACCACGTAGTATCATTCCACAAGCACTTTTTGGAAAACCCCACATTCAGCGCTAGTAGCGAAGACTTCTCCACGTGTCTTCTTCGTGGGGGTTTTCATCGCAAGGAAGGAAGAATCAATGACAAGCCCCGACCTATTGCCACATGTCCTAACCAACTTTGTGGGTGATCAAAACATTCCTGCATGGGAATTTGATGCTTCTACACTGGGACCACAACCATCATTTGTAGGGGATGCATCTAGTTTGAAGGCAACAACATTCTATATTTTTGAATATTTTTGTTGAAATAGCCTTAGGAAATCATTGTGGAAAACATCATTTCTCATGTTGAAAGAATCTTTTCTATTATTGGCTCTTAGGTAGTGGGATTTTTCTCTATAAATATTGCTTCTTCTTTTTGAAAAGGAGTTTGGAACATACACAAAAAATTGTGGAAAGACACCAGGCCTTTTGTATTATTTTTTATTGTTGTTTTAAGACTCACACACTATGTCATTGTTGTTCGGCCTTTTTGTTTCTTAGCTATTTGAAAAAAAATTATACTGTGTTGTTATTGTACTAAGTAGTTTATTTGCAAAACTTCTATAATCTCAATATAAGTTTGATGATTCAGACCATTTCTTGGACTCTTCTTTTCATTAAATGTGTATGTGAGTTATTTTATGTTATTTAATAGATTACTTGGGTTTTTCATTCGTACTTTCTATTATTCTGAGACATGCAGATTGCTAAATGGGACCTTAAATCCCATCTGAAAGGGAGATTTACTATGCCCACACCTACATCTTGGCGCATTGCCTTAGGTTAGATCTTTATTTTATATATTTGCTTCTATTTTCCATTCCAAACCCCCCAATTATAGAAGGATCCAACTTCTTTAAAAAACCTGGAGGTCACTTAGTTTAGCGCAATTG
This sequence comes from Sequoia sempervirens, assembly GCA_007258455.2. NCBI lineage: Eukaryota > Viridiplantae > Streptophyta > Pinopsida > Cupressales > Cupressaceae > Sequoia > Sequoia sempervirens. Next base: position 234,820,320 of record VDFB02353493.1, on the reverse strand, counting down.
GTCCCCTATTAACTGAGTTTCCCATAAGGTTGTTTCTTGTCAATTTTTCATATCAATAGTTTCTTTTTCTAGCACACCTAGTGGGACTTGTTTTTAATGTATCTGAATTCAAAGTGGTCTTATGAGCCATAGGCCTATTACTAGATCCCAAATAGTGAACAATCCTGGTCTACTAGTGCCACCGCTATTAATAGTATGAATGAGAACCCGTCCAATAAATTTCCCAATCCCTCCATGTTTCCAATTGCTAATAGAAATTTTGTGGCATTGGATGCTAGAAGCCCTCTCATAGAACTAGTAGCACTAATTGTATGGGATCCTATCCCTTCTTCCACACTAAAATCTTTTCCAAAGTTCAACGGAGAAGGATTGAAGACACCATCCAACCATCTGCAAGATGTGGCAGACATATGTTTGGTGCACGATGTCACTGACCAAAATGTCACTCTAAGGTTGCTTGCAACCTCTTTCAAATGCAGGGTACTAGATTGGTACTAAACTCTAGAGGCTAACACTATCAATACCTCAGATCAGCTCAAAGATACTTTCTACAAAATATTTTCAAATAATGGAGATCGATCTTCATTATATCAGTAGCTAGTGACCATAAAGTGAGCTCCATATGAAACTATGACTGACTTCAATGCTCGGTTCCACACAACTTTATAGAGGATCTGGGATGCTATCCACCTGCCAACCAAGTTGGCATTCATGTTCTACTTGAAATCCATCAATGTCGACATCTTGATGATGATCCAGTCCCTTGGCGGGACCACTCTACTGGATGCATTCAACATCACGATTAAAGCATACAACAACTTGATCGATGCTGGAAAGCTTCCACCTTGGCCCGCTATGCTAATATTCAACGAGATATTAGTTCCCGTGCAGGAGATAGCATCTACTGGCATGTCCACTCCTCCCCAATCTATGTATGCATATCTAAGTGCACCACAGAATGTCACTTCCACATCCAGCTCTTCAAAAGATGAGATGAGCAACATCAAGGAGTTGCTATGGACCATCTCAAATGAAATAACTACCATCAAGTGGAACCAATACGTGCCTTCGAAGCCAACCCACCAAAATTATCAAGGTGAAAGATCTTCCTACCAACAAAACTAGTTCCAAGGAGGATCGCACTCGAATCTGAAGCAAAAAAAAGTAATCAGATGGTGCCAGTCCCTACTCTGCTATATAATGTTCATCCAAGCTTGAGTAGAGAATTGATAGTGGGGAAAAAAAATCTCACTAATGACATCAATCCCTGGTGCTTCCCCTGTGGTGATGCACATATGCCCTGAAACTGCCCACACAACAACCTACAACAAAAGGTGGCAGAATAACATAGCCAAGGCATTGCATCAGATTTAGGAGGTTATGTATATGCCTCTCCGCAAATGGAAAATGTGGTACTCATCACGCAAATGCAAGGGATGTCCCTAGAACAAGAGATATATATAGCTCTTGACCACACGCTCTTCTCATGAATGGAAGAAGAAGAGGAAGTTTTTGCAAATGATACGTCCACATCAAAGGTCCCACAAGTATAGCTAGATTATAATACTCACTCAAAGTGGAGATTCAAGGGCGAATAGGTCATCCCATAGACTAAAAGTGTGCCCGACTAAACTCCTAGTACCTCTAAAATTGCACCACAATTTCAACCATGTAGGGAGATTGTTATAATGAAGGCTAAGGAGAAAAATTCTTTGACTCTTCCGCCATTCAATGTGGTGGAACAATTGAAGAAATCCTCTGCTAATGTATCCCTTTGGTATATTTTAGCTATTCCAAAGCAGAAGTGATTACTGTAGAAGGCCCTCCAAGAAGATGCAATCATTGAGCCAACAGAGCAATCACTCAAGGGAAAGGTCGTTGATTCATCACCTTTGGCCAAAGTCCTAACAAATAGTATAGAGGAAGCCTCTACCGAAGTTAGAGATAAGCTAAAATTGAAACCTTGTTTCCTAACTCTTATTGTTTTGGTAAAAATTATTGCATAATTCCATGATTGACTCTGGCGCTAGAACCACAGTCATAGACCTTAGACCTTAGCTATGAACCTTTAAATAGAGTGGTTATGTAGCTTGATGAGAATAAGGTCAAAATCATAGGTGTCATTAAGAACATCCCCTTGACTCTATTCTCATGCCCGAGTATCATAGTTCCACAAGATACCATGATCATAGATGTTCCCCCCATGTTCAGTTTCAACTTATCCCAATAATTCACTTCCAAGATAGGAAAATATCTTTGCTTAGACTGGTCACACTTAATCCTTAGGACCAAACACAGAGCTAAAATGAAGATAGTGTCCAAACCTCTACATTCAGAACATGTAGTAGATGAAGCCATGATCAACTTTGAGGACACTCATACCTCCTTCATTAAAGAGGAAATGTATTGTACTAAGCTACTAGAGGGTGAAAAAGTGACCAGAGACCAGACCAATCAAGAAGAGCTCCTCTTGAGCGAATATATAGACATTGATCCTTTCAGAAATTTTGCCATCAGATTAAGAACTTATGTCATCTATGATGAAGATAAAGTGATCCTAAAGGTCAAGGTCATGAAGGAATCTAAGAGTGGTCCATCTTTAGAGCTATTGATATTGCATTTCGATGGAGCGAGATGCAAGGTCGGCACAAGAGTCGGGATATGTTTGACATCCCCATCCAATAAAAAGACACTCAAGTCTTTTCGCTTCTAGTTTGCTTGTTCAAACAATGAGGCTAAATATGAAGGCCTAGTGCAAGGTCTAAGTCTTGCAAAATGAATGGTAGTTAAACAACTAATGGTGTTCAGATACTCAGAGTTGATTGTCAATCAAGTTTGAGGGTTCTCCGCTACAAAGAATGTCCACATGAGATCCTATAGACATAGAGTCTAGGACCTGATTGAAGGCTTTGAAGCCTTCAGTATCTAGACAGTGCCTAGAGAGAAAAATATAGATGTGGATCACATGGCCACAATCAGATCTCAATTTGACCCCGCCTCCAACCTAATTCATAATTGTGAGAGTAAATTTGCACCACATGTGCGAATTCCCCCTTTTTCCTTTCTCCACTTTAGAAAACCAAGTTCAGAGGAAAAAATCTGCATAAGCTTCCTGCCTTGGTTCCACTTGGTGTTTCTTTTGTGTGTTGGTAGAAGCAAAACCATCATGGATGACCATGTGGCATGCTAATGTCCATAACGTAATCCTACATTTGAAGCATGTAGAAGCATTGCACTTGCAATTTTGAACAAGTTGTAACACCTCCACTTCAACCTCACTGACCCAAAATTGCCTAATTCTCTACAAATTCACCATTCTTTCATTCATTTCCATCTTTTTGCTCATCTTTTGAAGTAGCCATTCCATCTTCGACCATCTTGTTCATGCATTTTTTCATCTCTCAAGCATTCACTCCATTTTCCATACACCTATGAGCACTCTATTTGCACTCCCTCCAGCATTGCAACAACATCTTTCAATCACTTCAGTAGAGCAAGTTTGGGACCACACCATTGCAGCAGAGGCTCAAGTACTCTCATCTTCTCCCCATTTTCCTTGAGTGTATTTGGCGGAGGTGGTAAGCTTCCCATTCCTTCCCTCTATTATGTTGATTGAGTAGAACTTTTATTGCTTTGTAGTGCTTTTGCTATCTCTCTTTATCTTATTTATCTATCATCTTTATCTTGGTTGTACATGGAGGTGGAAACACAAAAACAGGGTCTAACTAAGGCAGACCCCTATACAACCCTTCCCCAACATTTTTCTCTCTTTTATGTGTGTAGGTTTTGGTGCACTTGAAGTTTGCTGGAAAGAATATTTCATTTACAAGAACCCCATTGGTATAATCTTCTCATCTCATTTGTGCACTACTTTTCCATTTCATAATGTTATTTCAACCTCCTTGAAACCACCTGTCGAGCTGCCAGTTTTCTTTCAGTGTTCTTCTCTTGTCTCTCATATTTTCTAGTCGTACGAATGCCAGTTCCCTTGTGAGATGCCAGCGCGTTGCACTGTCATCCCAGTTCCGCACTTTCATCCTCTGACAGAAAGCTCTCTGAGACACAGAGCCGAATCTAAAAGTTGACTCGCTTGACCTCCTTCCTCATTTTGGATTTGCAGAGTGGTTGAAGGACCCTATAGTCTTCATCATTCTCATTCCTTATTTCCTGAAACCCACATTAGCTAAGGTAAGTTTAGGCAGCCTTCCACTCTTGGCCTCTTGTGACCTCGGCCTTGAACATGGTCGGTCCCCCACTCTTACATTTTTTGGTGAACCTGACATGAACCATTTTGGTTCCATTGTGTGATACTTAAAGACCCTTTCCTTGTGTTCTAGGAGTGTTGTAGATTTGCATGTTATGAGGTTCTTTGCCTCACAACCTGGCCTACAACCCCTAGTGGATGTAGCTGAAAGATTCTGAAGGTACTATATAACGAAACCTTAGTTGGGTCACTATCCTACCTTGCTACCTTCTGGGGAATCTGTGAAAGCCTTGTCTAGTGTGTGTGTGATGGCCTCTTCCATGCATCAACCTACCCCCTCTGTGCAGCTTGTGAGTAGTGATAATAGTATAACCTTTACCTCATAGGACCTATTGATGGGTTTTAACAGAGAACCATCTCCTTTATACATTTTTGTGTGAATTAATGGGAACATTATAGCCGATGTTCTTATTGATCCCACATCTCAAGTAAACATTGTAACTAAGGAAATAATGTTAATCAATTTCTTGCATAAGGATGGGTATGATACTCCCGTAAGTACAATCCACACACATGACAAAATTTCTGAGCCTCCCTTAGGTAGCATTGTCTTGTCGGTCTTGGTCAAACCAAAAACTTTGAAACTTTTGTTCGACATCATCCCTAGATCTGAGCTCTTTATGGTTAAGTTGGGTATCCCTTGGCTGGTGGCTATGAACGCCATGCCCTCAGTCATGCATAAATGTTTGAAATTTATCCATGGGGGTTCTGTGCATGTGATCCATGACACCGGCTATAGACCAGTGGTTGCTCATGGAAGCTACTCCTTGAAATACTCTTGGCCTACACCTATGGGTCCCCTTCCACCTAGGAGGGACCTTTTGCATTGAACTTATCAAAATTACTAGAGAGGGCACTGAGTGCCGAGAGTAAGATACCCTTCATCACCTTATGCCATCTCACATAGGGCCTGGTTGAAAGTCGATAGTGATGCCTCTAGAGCGCATAGAAGGAAAGAAGGGAAGCGGTCTCAAGATCCTCCTCCTTCTTCTTCAGTTGGAAAGTCTGATGCTTCCTCTTGTTTTGTTTTGGTACCATTGGATTTCACCCTGTGCCTGCAGGAGAATCCTATGATGCCCGCTCAGTGAGAATCAAAATGTCTTGCACTAGTGCTTCATGTGTTGCCAACAGAGCCTAGACCCACCTGGTATAATGGGAAGAAAGTCTCCCATGGGGAGTCCTCTATATCTCAGCCTTTGAGGCCTCCTACCATCCTTGCTTCCAAAGCAACAAGCGGGAAGAGGCCCACTGTTGAGGCTCTTGAGCTGACTCTTCATGTGACTTCTCAACCTACTACCGTACAGGAGTTAGTTCCTCAGCCAAAAATGGCCATAGTGGACATTCCTATGACTAAGCAAGAGCCTTCATCCTTGTGCAACACCCAACCTCTAGCTCTAAGAGTCATAGAAACGACCTTGCAAATGAGTGCAAGTGCCTATGAAAGGCTCTTATGGTTGAATAGGCCGGTTAGCAGAAGAAGGAGGAAGAGGAGAAGACTTTCCCTATCTTAGGGTCTATTGTAGTGTCCTCTTCTCTTCACCCCTCTACTTCTATTCAAATCAGTTCTGCACCACCTCTGGCTCCTATAGTGAGTACAAGGGTGCCTTTACAGGTGTTCATCGCTCTTTCGGTGGAGACCCCTCTGTTAGCATTTGCTTCAAATGTTTCACCCTTTCTAAAACCCATAGACATGGCAACCACTTCGGTGGTGTCTACCGTGGTTCTCTCTACCTCCTCTTCCTTTGCACCTCTTATCTCATCTGTGGGGAGTTCACATCTCCTGACAAGGCCGAAGCTGGAGAGTAGTTCTTTTAATAGTGAAGAATGTAAGAGGAGTCCACCTCCTTCGCGGGGTGGCTCCGTGTTGACTTGTTCTATTTTAGCAACAAAACCATTCTCGTCTTCTCCTAAGTTTGTCACCACCCTAGAATCACCCAGCAGTGGATCTTAGGAGCACCCTCTTTTGTCCACTGAGATTGAACATGGCACTCCTATGAAGTGTTTGTTCAATTCCATAAATGAAGTTCTGGCCTTATCAGTGATCTTCACCAAATCGTTGACTCTTACTCCACAAGAGGTGAGTGGAGAAGACCTTGAGGGGCCTTATTCCTTAGCCCTTGTTGTGGGAGGGTTGGAAGCTCCTCCCCTTCAAATTGCACCATTACTAGTTTGTCTTCCTTCCCCATATGACGATCTTGAGTGGGAAGCAGACAACCTCCTAGTTGATCAATGCTAGGGGAGGACCTCCCTTCTTTATCTGTAGATTAGATATGTGTTTATGATGTGTTTCCCCCATAACCATACTATGCGAACCTGGAGGACCCATGTTACCCTTGTCGGTGCTTGGATACAGGCATTTTTTTGTGTCATAAACCTTCTTCTATTTGTGCCATCATTCTTCCATGTTTGTGCTTGATTTTTGGTAAATTGGGGATGATGCAAAATGTTGGGAGCATTTAGGCTTCCCTTCCATAACCCAATTTTTTGTTTTTACTTTTTTTTTCATGCATTCTTCTTGATCTAGCTGGGGATTGATGATCTTTTACCTTGCACTACAGTTACCTATTATATAAGCATGGACAGATCTGACCCCGCTAAACCAGATCCCCCTGTGCCCTTTGCTTGTGTTTTTCTCCCTTGTTCTCTCTTTATCTTTCTTGCTTCTTTTCTTAAGTTGTCCCTCTCATGCACGACAACACTTTACTTCAACATCCTGATTTTCAAAAAAAGACTTTTTTGCTAGCGAATATTTTCTTGAAAATCTTCACAAAAAGATTTCTTTAGAATCACATTCTCAACTTTGAGCCCTAACGGAACATGTTTCCTTCATCACAAGTTCATAAAGAAAGGTTTTCACCTTCCTCTGAAGTGGGAACAGCTTTGACCTTCCCCTCACATGGAGGCATATTCTTTCTTTCAAATTCCTTGATAAGTGAACATCTTTCGAAAGGATCCCTTGATGATGGATCGATTCGAGAAAAGAGATATGCTTTCAAACTGTGCATCCCTTAAGTGGACCCCTTCTTCACATCAGGTTCCTGAGGGACCCCTTTGAGATTCTTCCTATTTGATTGAGAGCCTGCGTGACTGTCTGCTTGCCTACCTGCGTAGCCACTTCTTGACATGTTCTATCCGAGGATAAATGTGTCACTATTTTTGACTCTATGGAGTGCACTTCCTTAAGTTTCCTCCATGAGAGAGATCTTGGGGGATACCTCCCTATAGGATTGAGCACCTATAGGGCACTTCCTTTGAGCTTCCTTCATGCTAGAGATATTGTAGGTTGCTCCCTTGTAGGACTGAGAACCTGTAGGGCCCTTGCCTTTGGTTTCCTCCATGCTAGAGAGCTTGGCGGACACCTCCCTACAGGACCGAGAACCTGTAGGGTTCTTTCCTTGGAATTTATTCATGTGATAGATCTTGGAGAATATCCTCCTTGCAGGTCTATGGGTCTATAAGGCACTTTCTTTCTTTAGCTTCATAGTTCTGAGAAGCTATGGAGTCCATTAATTTTCTTGCACTCTCGAGTTTGCGAGATCGTGGTCTGCTTCCTCATCGGTACAGGTATACATTTCTAACCCTATTACTACTACTTCAATCTACTTTACCAAGCACTCATCAGTATTTGTGCTCACTAAAGTGGGGGGAAAATGTGATAGAGTAAAATTTCACCCCATGTGCGAATTCCCCTTTTTTCCTTTCTCCACTTTAGAAAACCAAGTTCGGAGGAAAAAATCTACATAAGCCCGTTGCTTTGGTTCCACTTGGAAATTTTTTTGCATGTCAGTAGAAGTGAAACCATCGTGGATGACCGTGCGGTGTGCAGATGTCTGCGCAGCATGCTAATGTACATAACAAAATCTTGCGTTTGAACCATGCAGAGACATTACACTAGTTATTTTGAACAAGTTGTAATGCCTCCACTTCGACCTCACCGACCTAAAATCACTCAATTCTCTACAAATTCATGACTATTTCATTCATTTCCATCTTTTTTCTCATCTTTTCAAACAACCATTCCATCTTTGACCATCTTGTTCATGTATTTCGCCATCTCTCAAGCATTCACTCCATTTTCCATACACCTTTGAGCACTTTATTTGTACTCCCTCCAGCAATGCAGCAACAACATGTTTCAATCGCTTAAGTCGATCAAGTTTGGGACCACACAATTAAAACAGAGGCTTGAGTACTCTCATCTTCTCCCCATTTTCCTTGAGTGCATTTGGCGGAGGTGGTAAGCTTCCCATTCCTTCCCTCTATTACATTGGTTGAGTATCACTTTTACTGCTTTGTACTACTTTTGCTATCTCTCTTTATCATATTTATCTATCATCTTTATCTTGGTTGCACATGGAGGTGGAAACACCAAAATGGGGTCTAACTGAGGTAGTCCCCTATACAACCCTTCCCCGACATTTTTCTCTCATTTTTTGTGCACGAGTTTTGGTGCTCTTGAAGTTTGCTGGAAAGAAGATTTCATTTGCAGGAATCCCATTGGCATAATCTTCTCATCTCATTTGTGCACTACTTTTCCATTTCATACTCTTATTTCAACCTCCTTGAAACCACCTATTGAGCCATCAGTTTTATTTTAGTGTTCTTCTCTTGTCTCTCAAATTTTTTGGTCATATGAATGCTAGTGCCCTTGTGAGACGCCAGTGTGTTGCACTGTTGTCCCAGTTCCACGCTTTCGTCCTCTAAAAGAAAGCTCTCTAAGACACAAAGATGAATCTGAAAACTGAATCGCTTGGCATCCTTCCTCATTTCAGATTTGTAGAGTGGTTGAAGGATCTTATAGTCCTCATCATTCTCATTCCTTATTTCCTAAAACCCACATTATTTGAGGTAAGTTTGGGCAGCCCTCCACTCTTGGCCTCCCATGACCTGGTCCTTGAATGTGGTCAGTTCCCTACTCTTACAATAACATACACTCTATGAAAGTGATTGTTTGACCTGAAATTCCTGATAATGACCAAAGTTGGCAAGTGTTCGAAAGTGATGAACATATTGCCTCATTCATCCAGCAGTCAGGAGAGTTCGCTGAGCAACTCCAACCGAAAACTGTCGAGGCCTATGAAGGAAAAATAATTCAGTTGAGGTCCAACAACCTTCCAAAGGGATTGGTCACTCTCGAAAACCTATTTGATTGTGATGATGCAAGGAATAACAAGAGGAAGTTTTTAGTGAACAAAAGTGACTATGTAGATCTTCAGGTCGAAGATGGAAGGAAGCTTAAAGTTGGTAAGGATGTCATGCATCATGATAAAGAAAGACTCATCCATTTCTATGACAAATATGGAGTAGTGGCCTGGTCATATGATGACCTCAAGGGATAGGATCCTGAAATCATCCAGCATACTATAGAGCTAACAGAAGGTGCAAAACCAGTCTACCAAAAGCAGAGGCCAATGAATCCTAAGATTGAGGCACTAATGGTTCAAGAGTTGAAAAAGCTAATTTAGTCTTGGATCATCTTCTCGATCAAGCACAACACATGGGTATCCAACCTCGTTCCAATCTAAAAGAAGAATGGAGTCATCCACCTATGTGTTGATTTCTAGAACCTAAACAAAGCATCCCTGAAGGACCACTACCCCTTGTCGTCTATTGAGTGTACCTTACAAACAGTGGTTGGATCAGAGATGTTTTCTCTGCTAGATGGTTTCTCTAGTTACAACTAGATCCAGGTAAAAGAGGAGGACCGACACAAAACAACATTCACTACTAAGTGCGAAACATTTGCATATTCAAAAATGTCTTTTAGCCTCTCAAATGTGAGAGCCACCTTCCAGCGGGCAATCGATATTGCTTTCAGGGAATTGATCAATAAGATCATCTTAATCTACTTGGATGATCTTATAGTATTATCCAAGCATAAGGATGATCATTTTGATCATCTTGAAATGGTTTTAAAGGATGACAGGAGTTTAGGGTATCCCTAAACTCAAAAAAATGTGTTTTCAAAGTGTCGCAAGGAAAATTATTGGGACATGTAGTGTCCAAAGATGGAATTGAAATCGATCCTGAGCGAGTAAAGAAAATCAGGGAACTTCCTCTACCAGTCAACAAGAAAGGATCCAAACTTTTTTTAGCTCCTATGCTGGTGAATCTAGACCTATCAAAGGACTTCATAATGTATGTGTTTAGTATCAAATCTAGCATCACTACTTTTCTAACCCAAAATGATGAGGAAGGAAAGGGAGAACATCCAATAGAATTTCACTCTCAGACCTTAAAAGATTATGAGATGAACTACAAATTTGTCAAAATGCAAGCATTCACCATTGTTAAGGGACTTAAGAAGTTCTAACACCTCATATCTTGTAACAAGGTGGTTGTATACATCACACATTCCAGTGTGCACGAATATATCATGGAATTTGAAATCACAAAAAAAAGGACCAATTAGATCACTAAGATCCTTGATATGATATTGAGGTCATGCCTACAAAGACCGTCTAAGGAAGAGGACTGCATGACTTTTTGGCACATGAGGAGGAAATGGCAGCTGAAGAGAAGCAACCCAAGCTTGTTCTAACAAATGAATCTGAGTTCGAAGGCTTCTGGCTAGCAGACAAAGTAAGATTCATGCATACCGAAAAATATCCATTGGGCCTTCTCAGAAGAGAAGATTCTATAGAATGAAAAACAAAAAATATGAACTCATTGAAGGGGTCCTTTTCAAAAGGAACTTCAATTTCATTCTTTTGTAGTGTGTCACTATAGAGCAAGCAAAGAAAATTCTACACATTTTTCACAATAGTCCTACGGGTGGGAATTTCTCTACCAAAACCATCACCATCAAAATCATGTGTGTCAAATACTTCTGGCCTACGCTATTCAATGACTCACACTCTTTGGTTAAGGCCTACAAGGAATGCCAATTATTTACCAGAAGAAGAAAAAACTCAACAATGCCTCTCAACCCGAGAGTGGTTGATGAACCTTTTGTACAATGGGGCCTCAATTTTGGTTGGATGATTAATCCCACCTCCAGTGTAGGACACAAATGGATCCTCGCAGCTACAGACTACTTTCCCAGATGGATCGAGGCCATGCCCCTAAAGAATGCAATGGAGGCAAAGATTGTGAACTTTATCAAAGAAATGGTAGCGAGGTTCAGCCCACCAAAGACCATAATATTTAACAATGCTAAGGATTTCCTCGGTTCAAAGGTATGTCAATTCACACTCATGCATGGAATATTCTTAAAAACTTCTTCAGACTACTACCCTCAAGGAAATGGTCTGGTCGAGTCAACAAATAAAAACTTAGTCTGAATCATTAAAAGAATTGGGCTAGAACATCAAAGAGAATGGCATAAGAACCTCTAGGTAGCACTATGGGTAGACCGGATAACTCCTAAGAAAGTCCTCAAGACTTCGCTACACGAGTTGGTGTAGGGAAGGAAGCACTATTTCCCATCTCCATGGAGATTCCCTCACTATAACTGCTCAAATCTCTTGAAGTTGAACAGAACGGGGCTATGGAGGTTCAGTTGGCTGAATTACTAGAAGTGAAGGAGAAGAGAGGAAAATCCCTAATAGCCATGTCCAATCACCAGCAGGTGGTTAAGAGATGGTTTGACAAGAAAACCTCATACTCGGGTCTCAAATGCGGAGACCTAGTGCTAAAATTCAATGAGAGGGTCGTAAACCTTGGTCAACATGAAAAATTTGATAATCTGTGGGAGACCCCTTTTAGAATAATTCAATGCAAGCAACATAACACATTCAAATTAGAAAATATGGAGAAAGAAACATTAGAGATTCCAATTAACGGAATCCACCTCAAATTGTTCAATTAAGCTTTGTTAATTATTTTTCCAAGTGTGAATATGTAATTATTGTAAATTTTATTTTGTTCTTTGGTTCAGCCAGTCTCTCCAATAGAACCCATTAATGCAAGAAGCACAAAAAAGCAACTCGTAATGTAGGAAGCAAAGAAACAAAACCCATAATGTAGAATTGTAGAAGCAAAAGAGACAGGAATTTAATAAAAGTTGTATATTCATTATATAGTATTATATACTTTGATATTACACTTCCAAAATAGCTCTAGGGCCATACTTTAAAGTATATATATGTATACTATGCAATATTTATCCAATATATGCATTAAAAACCTTTTCTAGGCATATATACAAAAAATAGATCAAAAGTGTTGATTTTTAAATGGGAAAGGAGTTCATTCTTCAAGCAAGAACATCAACAACAACACTAGGGATAACTTCATCAGCAGCAGGAGCAACAGGAACGGAAGTACGAGCATTAATAGTAGCAAGAGCATCAACAACAGTAATGGCTAGTGGTGGAGGAAACACCAAGTTCCTAAAGTCAGTGTACCAGTCGATGTCATAAAACACAACCATGTTGTAATAGCACAATAGGAAATGGTAAGCATGAGTGACCCTCTCACAGTGCTCTCTAATTGATAGAATGCAAAACCCACTCAAAAATGGTACCCATGACACCACTACATCTTCTTATATGTGTCTGTGGAGGTCACTCACCATAGGAAGACCAAGGCCATAGATTGCATTTGTCACAACCTGACCAAGGCCATGAGGTAGCGCTTCGGAAAGATCTCCATTGTCAGGCGCAAAATCATCTACTTAGGGACCTGTATATCAAGCAAGGATGCAACAAAATGCGAGAAAATGTTAGTATTGACCCTATATTTATCCTTGTACTCTATATAGTCCCTACCTAGCACCCACTTCATGGCTATGATAGCCAATGAATGCTTATTCTTCGTCATTCATTTCAAACACCTATTAGAAATTTCACTTTAAAAAGCTGACTATGACTTATTGCTAGTGAGCCTAATTGGAGTATTCATGATGCTTATCTCTACCCAACTATCAAATGCTAATTCTTCCCAATTACCAGGTGCAATTCTACTATTGTCTTAGGGTCTATTTATAGACATATCTGAGGTGCCTATGTGCCATAAGCATGATGCTAATCGAGTATTAACTCAAAAATCCCACCAAGAGCCAACTCGAATTTCCCACCTAGTTGTGTCTGCCATGTACGAATTGTTGCGTGCAAAATTAAGAAGTAATTAAGTAGCCAAAACTAGTGGCAGTCCCAAGTGGTAGTTTGCACAGCCAAGTGCTGATGTGTCACACTATGAGTGTTTTTTAGTCTCCAACGATGAACTAAAATATTTTTGTGTACTCATTGCACCTTTGGCTTAATTATTCTTTTTAAGATATTAATTGCCAAGCAAGTGAAAGGTCTTATACGCCTTTAATCGCCGGCTCAATTTTCCAAGAAATCATATTGTAGGACATAATGACCAATTGTCGTTATGAATTATTGTCTTTTCAAAAGGGCAAGAAATTCATTTCACATGAGCAAAGGAGTTGGTAGTACATGCCGAATTTAATGCTAAAAGGCAACCGTTGTCTACAACTCCAAGAAAGAAAAAGCTAAGTGATGCATGAAAAAGAATAACATTGTGTAGAGCTTCCTGAGTATGTTATTCAATGCAAGGAGTTTTGAGCGCAGAATTACTAAAGAACACAAGTGAATTGTAGTAAGTTTGAGCATTGCAGAAATCCACAGCACTTTGAAATGGCCCAAAATCCTCAGATGGAAGTGCAAGGCAAGGCAACCCAAAACTTGTTTGACACCATGCGTGCGACATAAATTGCTAATATTTTCACTAACACCTCTTACACTTCGCCTAGGATACCAGAGAAGCCAAAGTGGATTCGCATGCGAGCTGTAAAAAAGAAAGCTCATAGGGACCAAACCCAGATAACAGAAGAATGGGATAACATTCATGATCCCATCCTCAAAACTAACCCTAAGACTCTTAGAGAAGTAGCTTGCAAAAGAATGAAAGTGGCCACTAATGAACATTAGTTGGCATACAAGTAATGGTTCTATAGTCTCCCATAGTATATGGCTCCTTTTGTGCATTACTGCCCAGAGCTACTTCATGAGGGCATTCAACATTTCAACCCAGATACTAGTGCCATTGAAGGCTGAGAGCTGAGGGTTATAATCAATGTGGACGCTATCAAGAACATGTTGTGCATCCCTGCAAGAGGCTCTAGAGCAGAAAAGATGGAGTTGTTCACTCCAGAAAAAGGAGAAAACTATTGGAGATCCAAAGATCTTGCTATGGACTTTTATAACTGGGAAACCCAAAGGCCTCAGGAAGATTTGAAAAATCCACCACAGATTCCAGTTGCGTACAACACTTTTAGCACGAACTTGTAGGAGGCCTTCTCTATGATGATTTTTGTTTGCAGCAAGGATGATGGCAACTTTGTTGAAACATTTCAACTAGATCTGGGTTTTCAGTTGAGGAAGCAGCATTCCTTATTTTTGTATGACTTCATGGAAGTCATTTTCTAGGAAATGCTAAGCCAAATCAAGGAATATAGCATGCAACATAAGTTCAAGTTTCCTTCTCTCCTTGCTCATATGCTTTTACACCAGAACCCTGACTTTTTTTCAAAATGGATGAGGTTATCTATTTTTTATGAGAAGGGAGTAAGAAAGCCAGTTTCTGTATGGACTCCCCTCATTTCTGTGACATGATTATTATGCATTCTTGGATTTTTTTTGCAAGACCTTAGGAAAGATGGAAATCTTTATCGGCTTTCTGCCGAGCAGACAGGGTGGATGTAGAATTTCACTCCTCCTTGTGATTGGTTCCTCAAGGAGGATTTCACATTCATCAAGATGCATGGCTTTACCGAGGAACCATTATGGCTCTTAGCATGTGTCACTAATGGGGTGTTGGCTCTTGAGATGTTCTAGAAAGTGTCAATTATTGAAAATAACTATTGCAAAGGGAAGAAGAAGCAAGGATTTTTCTTTTGCCTGCTGAGCTTCAAAAAGGTGATAATGGCAAAGAAGCAGACACATGGTGTGCTAGAGGAAAAACTAGCTCATCTTAGGCTATTGTTGATTTACGACAAATGATAGTATAACCCCGATGATGACTTAGCAAACATAAACATTACGGTGACTCACAACCCCCAACCTTACTAGGAAAAGTGATAGAATCCACTATCGGAGCAAGATGATGTATTTGTAGACCTGGTTCACATTCCCACAAAGGATAAGAGGCCAACATGGCTCAATTTCTATTTCCCTTTCGAGAATTTTAATGCTAAGTGTCAAATGGGGGCCACCCTTTGCAATGAATTGGTCAAGAATTGGCAATGGAGTGAGGAAAAGATTAGAGATTTCTGGATTTATCGTTAGGAGACCCAATGCCCTGATGCCCCATTCTAGGAAGTAGAAAAGGATGATAGGTTTGATGATCTATGGAACAAGGTGAATGAAGATACTAATGTGAGTGATGATGAGAATATTGATCCAGAGGTAGCTAAGGTATATATAGTGAAGGGAAAGGAGGTGAAGACAACCCTAGCATAGAAAACTGGAAAAGTGGTGAAGCAACCTAGTAAAGCTTCTCTAAAGATGCAGTTGAATATATCACATTTGGGAGCCTCACAGACACACACGTGGGCCACAGAAAGACCCAGAATAACCCAATAACACCAGTTGGAGGTCATAGAGGTGGAAAATTCTCCACTTGAGAAGCGGTCGTGCACAGATACAATTTCTAGAGAAAGATCACAAGAGCCTACAACAAGCCAGGGATTGGAGTCCTCTACAACACAGGTATCTTTTGCTCCCTCTTTTCTTTCTTCACAATCTTTGGTTTCTCCTACTATCTCTGCATCACCCGTTACTTCAAGTTTCGGCCTTTCTTTTTATACTTCTACTGCAATGGTCATGAGAGGTTTCTCCCAATTCTCCCAAGCTGTACAATTAGCCTTTACTCCTCTATGGTCCCTTCCACCATTCATTGGAGCCCAATCTGAAACCACTTTTTCTACCCCTTTTGATACCACCATATTGGCTCTGACCCAACTTGCCCAACTAATGGAATCCGCTATGTCTTTGCTACCACCACCACTTCCCATGAGTCCTTCTGCCACTTCACAAATTGAGCCGTGGTATAAAATTCCCCCATTCTCCCTACTATCAGTCTCTCTTCCAAAGAAGAAATCAGTCATGACCACTACTCTCTCATTCCCTTTTGCTCTTCCCCCTAGTGCACCCATCGCTAGAAAGCTGATTAGATCACTAGCAGAATTTATTAGTGAAGGAAATGAAACAAGAGCAGCATGGACTCTCAAGCTCTAGAAGAGAAGGGACAAAGATGCTAAAAAGTCAGCAGAGCCACAAGTGTAGTCCCTTTACAATGAGGCTCAACAGTCATTGCATTTTGCAACCATGCATCTGAACATCATTAAACTGTAGGTGGAGATGTGACCAAAAGATTACACCATCCATGCTATGGGAATCAATCTATGCAGCCCGACCGTGGGATAAAGTTGAGCTCATCAAGGAAACCCAGAGTGTGGTGACTACCGACTTTCTCAAGTCAGGTCACCAATTGAAGAAGAAGGAAGATGAGCTCAAAAATGTCAAGGAGAGGATAAATATCCTATTGAAGAAGGACAAGGTGAGGGATGCCAAAGTTGCATGCTTGTCTCAGCAAGTGCAGGCAGAATAGGCTAGACTTCAGGAGGAACTTGCAAAGTCCCAATCCCAAGATCCCAACCTAGTCATTAGACTGCAACAGAAAAATTAGGAATTATAGGACCGGTTGGAACAGGTAGAGCAGGAGATGCAATGAAAGGATGAAGAGTTTCAGGATCAACACACTCAATTGGAGAAGAGAATGCAGCAAAAGGACATGGAATTGTACGGTTGACAAGCTCAATTTGAGAAGGAAATCTGGGAGGTAAGGCTCTCCCTAGAAAGAGAATCCACAACCAAGGGCCAGGTTGAGAAAAAATTGTTTGTTGAGTTAAGAACCCTATAGGAACAACTCTCCATTGCAGACAAGAGGATTGTTGAGATGACGCAACATGTTGGATCGAGGGATGTAGAAATTGGTCTTTTGAAGAATCCTCCCCAACAACCTACTGCCCAGTTGGACCTCCTTCTAGTAGCCTAACAACTATATATTTCATACTAGGAAAAATTCAAGAATTTTTGTCTGACTCTTCACTCGAAACTTTAATTCATTACGGAAGCAGAAAGTTTGAGTAGGGAGGTTCGTAGAATAATTGAACAGTTCCCATAGTTTATTGTGGAGACGGTCCCCAAGGTGGAAAAGTTGCTAGATAAACTATACACAGTGGTAAATGAGGATTTGGTAAGCGCAGGGATTGTAGATCATAGGTCGACCGCCAAGAAAGCAAAGGAATTCATTTGATATCATGTGGCCATCCTCCATGCTATAAATTTCTCAGAAAGGTTGAGTCATACTATGAACAATATGAGGATGAAATTCTCCCAACTGACTCAAATGGGTTTTCCCTCACCTTTTCTCTATAATGATTCAGTGGACATAGTGGAGCATATTCCAACAAAGATTGAGGAGAAGCAGTAGGATTTATCCAGTTTTTAAAGTTTTAGCTAACCCCTTACTACTGCAGATATTGAAGGCAACACTCATTAGATAGCATGGCTACTCTTTCAGCTTGAGTCTAGAACCAAGATATCCATGGATCTTCCTTTCAAGGAAGTAATCGATTTGCATGAGGCGTAAGAGAATCTATGCACCATATCAATACCATCTGAGGCCGAGTGGTTGCCTCTGCATACCATGCTCTCAAACCTCTGACTCCATTCGTCCATTGAATAAGGCATTGTTCTTCGCACCAAAAATTTTGGGTTCCCCATTCCATAGGAAAAACGCCCCTAGTAGTCGCCAAAAGTTGTGGATTTAAAAAAATCCCTCGAGCTCCCTTCGGGTTGATTATATTTTGCTTAGCCTCAATCTGCACCCCATATATTTGAATAACTTCAACCCCCTTTTTGAAGAGCTTCACCTGCTATTTCCATGTATCCGCCACGTGGTCCTCACAAAAAATTCTTCCCTTGTTTCTCTCTTGAGCCCCGCCATGCTTCCACGTGTCAACAGTGCAGGAATTTGTGATCCCGCTCTCCCTTGCTTCTCTCTCGACCTTCGCCATGCTTCCACATGTTAGTAGCATGGACATTTGTGAGCCCACTCTCCTTTGCTTCTCTACCAAGCTCCGCTCGCATGCCACATAGCATCATTCTGAGAGCACTTTTTGGCGAACCCCATATTCAGCACTAGTAGTGAAGACTTCTCCACGTGTCTTCTTCGCAGGGATTTTCATCACAAGGAAGGAAGAATCAACAACAAGCCCCGACCTACTACCACATGTCCTAATCAAATTTTTGGGTGAGTGACACATGTCTACATGGGAATTTTTTAATTCTACATTGGGACCATAGCTATCATTTGCAAGGGATGCATCTGGTTCGAAGACAACTACATTCCATGTTTCAGAATTTTTTCTGTTGCAATGGCTTTAGGAAATCATTGTGGCAAACATCATTGCACGTGTTGAAAGAATTTTTTTGTTACTAGCTCTTAGGCGGTGGGATGTTTCTCTATAAATACTTCTTCTTTCTGAAAAGGAGTTCAGAACATACACAAAAAATTATGGAAAGACACCAGGCCTTTTGTATTGTTTTTGATTGTTACATTAAGACTCACAGACTATGTCATTGTTGTTTGGCATTTTTATTTCTTATCTATTTGAAAAAACATTATACTGTGTTTTTATTGTACTGAGTAGTTTATTTGTAGAACTTCTATAATTTCAATATAAGTTTGTTGGTTTAGACCATGTCTTGGACTCTTCTTTCCAGTAAATGCGTATGCAAGTTATTTTATGTTATTTAATAGACTACTTGAGTTTTTCATCTATACTTTCTATTATTCTGGGACATGCAGATTGTTGAATGGGCCCTTAAATCCCATTTAAAAAGGAGATTTATTGTGCACACACTTACATCTTAGCGCACCACCTTAGGTTAGATCTTTATTTTATATATCTGCTTCAGTTTCCAATTCCAAACCCCCCAATTATAGAAGGATCCAAATTATTTAAAAAACCTGAAGGTCACTCAATTTAGCGCAATTGGTCCCCCATTAATTGAGTTTCCCTTAAGGTTGTTACT
This sequence comes from Sequoia sempervirens, assembly GCA_007258455.2. Lineage (NCBI taxonomy): Eukaryota > Viridiplantae > Streptophyta > Pinopsida > Cupressales > Cupressaceae > Sequoia > Sequoia sempervirens. The sequence continues at coordinate 234,801,006 of VDFB02353493.1, read as the reverse complement.
TATCAATTTTTGGCGTCAACAAAGAGGAAAAGAAGAAGACACTCCAAAGAAGAGCCCTGAGCTAGAACACAATGTGGAACTCAAGCAAGAAGTAGAAAGGGTTCCTCAGATAGAAGATATCACTGAGGAGAGTGTATCCACTACTGAGTCAGAAAGAGAGAAGACCATACATATTGAAGACTCAGATGAAGAGGAAGAAATAACGGAATGAGAGGCCCTAAGCCATGAAGAGAAACAACCCCAACATGATTAGATAAAAGAAAGTGGTCATGAATCACCAAAATTGGAAACTCGGATGCTTGATTGGCTGGAGAAGCAGTTGCAAACAAAAACCTCAGCTCTCATTGATCCAAAGGCCTTACTTGAGGCTATACTGGCAAGAGCACAAATAAGGACAAAGAAGGAAAAGAAGCCAAGAGTTCATTCCCATATCATAGTTGATGCATTTGGATTGAGGACAGTGTAGGTAGCTTCCCTAGTAATAGACAAAGGAGAGGGGGTCAACTACAACATTTCCACCATCAACTTGGGCCCTGCCACAAGAGAGCATAAAATTGATGAGTTCTAGGGATCACTAGCCACAATAATGCAACAAATGAACAAGAATCAGTCCTCTAAGGAAGAACTAAACGCACAAGTGGTGGATCTCTCTGCATATATCCAACAGTGGACTTCCTTGGAGGAGGAAGCTCCAACAACATCCTTCGTGCCCCTGCTTCTCTCCCAAGAAGAGCTCACCAAGATGGAGAAAATGAAGAATTGGAATAGGGATACTATAGATTGGATTCGAATGGGTACTTTACAATGGTGATATGGGCATAGGTCATGCTATCTGAATGGCCAATAAATTTTGAGACATATAGAAGCAGCTAGAGAGCACGAAAAAGATATGTCATTGGTTCACCAAGCTATATAGGATCACTTATCCTAAGCTCGAGCCCAATCTCAAAATACCTAAGAAAACATCGGAGAAAGAACTACCACTCATCAAGGGTGATCACTGGCTAGTAGAGACATGGAAGATGGGCATGGACCATAGGAGGGATGTCCTAGAAAGAGTGTTGCATGAGGTTGAGCTCAACCTCAGAAGGGCCAAAGAACAAAGGGCAGAAAACAACGACTACTTGAAGTTGATGACAGATTATGATATGCCTGTCGTGGAGCTAGATCCAGAGAAGATCAAGCCATACTTCCATAGGAAGATGGAGAAAGGGGCAGCAAATAACCTAACATCAGATTTCATGGACTTTGTAACAAGGGCATTCGTCCAATCCGAGCAGGTGATCAAGGCCACACCAAAGTGCACGAAGAATTGGGAGAAAATCACTAGAAGATCTAAGAAGTTGACATTCCAAGTTCTGCAATCCAATATCATGGAGTGGGACAAACTTTAGGAACTGATTGAAATTTGTGGAATATGCCACTCTTTGGAAAAGTGAAGGAAAACTAGTGATAGATGATGAGTTCTTGACAGTATAAGTTGAGAAAAGAAGGCAATCACTAAAAGATGAAACTGCTACAGTGTCAAGACCACTACAAGACAAAATAGGAATGGGACAAAAATGTATTTTATATTAATATATTTTGGGGGGGAGGTGAAACCCTAATGTAAAATGAATCTTGGCCACATAATGAAAATCAATCTTGGCCATTCATTTCACTTTTGGAAAACTATAAATAGAGGGTCTCCTCTCATTTTCAAAGAGAGAGTTGAGTTGTTGTAAAGACATGCTGTAGAAATTTTAATAGAATTTGTTTGCTTTGGTGGATTCTTGAGTTTCTCACATGTCGCATGATTCATCTTCTCATAGTTGATGTATTTGGATTGATTTATTTTGTTGTTCTAATTAATTTTAGTAGGTTTTATTAGTTTAGTTCATGTTGTCCATTGATGTTGAAGAATGCTATTGTGTTGATGCTTTCCATGTTCATGTTATTTGTTGTTTATTGCTGATGAACAACAATGTAAAGCTAGTCTGAACATTAATTCATTGTTGCACGTAAATTTCATCTTTTATTCATGCTTTATGGTGGATGAATGATTGAAAAATCTGCAGACCTTAGAAGATAGCACTAGTTTCATGGGACTGTTAGCTGATTTGGTTAAGTGGAAATTAGTTCTAGGAAAGTTATCCATTGTAGCATCCTCCACTGTCACTATTCATCAGTAGTTGCAGGTCTAGGAACTCTCACCTCCCTTTTCCATTTTGACCTTTCTTTGAAATAGTAGTTTAGGAAAAGTTCCATCATCATTGTAAAGCCAAATCTGATTTTGAACATGGAGTTTTAGACTATTGTTTTGAACTTGCAACAATTACACATCACTTTTTAAATCTCACAAACTCCATTTGAAGGTCCAATTCCCTTTCCAACTTAGCAATTGTCCATGCCCCTCGTGATTACCAAAAAATCACATCAATCCACTGAGTTTTTTTGCAAGTCATGACTTGACACCTGAGAGACCTTAGGATAATTTTATGCAACTTTTTTGTAGGAAGTTGTCTTTCAAGAGAGGTAGTGCACTTGTGCATTGCCTGTGTTGAGAACTACAAAAACACCCGTCAACAAAACTAGCACTAGAAGGAGGTCCTCCCTTTTGTTAAGTTGGATTGAATTGGTTCCTTCTCCCTTGAAAGGTTCCAAAGAGTGTTAAGATCTATACCAAACAAAGGGGAATTTCAAGAGATACCACCCCTTACCAATGCTAAAAGAGCTAAGATTTGGGAAGCTTCCACCTCAGTCTCGTCTGCTCAGCCCACTTCACCTCCATCCATATCTTCTCCTTCCATCCATTCACCCCACCCATATCCTTCCTTTTTGATAGCCCCTTTCTCTTCTCATCCACCCCAAACATCCTTCCACCTCTTCCCTTCCCACAACCAAGGCATTGCCCCTGCCCCAACACTTCACTTTCAAGGAACAACCCCAATTCCTACTGCCCCTTTGTAGCCTCAAGCCATTGTAGCACAACTAGTGTAGCCTCATCCTCCCATCATGGCTTGGCTGGGAAACAACCCATCCTCTTTGTCCTTCAATGATTACAATGAGGTGTCAAAGAATCCGGGAGACTTTTTCACTAGATTCCATCCACGTGATCCACAGAGGACAGTAGAGGGGCACATCAAAGTCTTCCAAACATCCTTGAAGGACATGCAAATTGAACACAAAGATGTCACTTGCAGGTTCTTTCCTTATTCCTTGGGGGAAGAGGCCTTTTATTGGTATATACACTTTCCAACTGGGTCCATCACCACTTGGGATCAACTAAAGAACACTTTTTTTGTAGAAATTCAAGATCCCAATTATCCCTTCTGAATTATATCAACAGTTCATGTCCATTCGAATATAATTCAACAAACCAATCATCTCTTTCAAGGATTGATTCCATCGAGCCTACATGAGGTTGCAAGAACCTTACGTGGTTGATGATGCCTCAGCTAGACTGGTGTATTATGCAACATTGGATAACCTCACGTCTGCACTGGTAAAGAGGATGCGCCTGTCACCTGCTAGGTTGGTGGAAGCATATGCGGAATTAGTCACAACAAGCACAAATTTAGGACAACACATTGTAGCTCCGTTGCCATCCTTGAGGCCAGCTACCCATCCAATGCAAATCCAAGGACTTACCCATGCCTTGGTGCATCAACCACCAATCATGAATCAAGTTCCACAATTTCCAATAACGCCTCATCCAGGGCAGCCATTTAATCAGGCACCTCCAGTACCATATTACTTGCAACCTCAGTAGCAACAAGCCTACCCTTAGCAACATCAAGTTCCTTCATATCTCCAAAGTTTGGAATTTCCACCTGCTCAGCACAACCAACCCACAATTCAACCGATATTCCTTCAAAATCAAGCATCACAGCCAAACAATGTAGAAAAGGACTGAATTGATGAATTGATGGAATTGGTAAAGAAGATGTCCACTGAGATGACACACTTAAGAAATCAGAATAATAAATAGTAGGCTTTCCAAAAAAGCATCTAGGCTAATCTCAATTGAGATAAGTGTGACAATCGTGATGCAAGTGCTCCCTTTGGACAGAACTATGAGAGGGGTCAGAATTCAAATCAAAGTTACGAGAGAAGGCCCTCCCAAAGATAGAATCGCACTTGAAATAAAAGGCCAAATAATGGAGGTGTTCCCACACCTCTTGATCACCTAGCCAATGCTGATAAAATGATGAGTGGGGTGTACTTGGAAGAGGCAGCCTTGTCAGGGTGGTGCCACATTCACAAAACTATTAGGCACTCTGAGTTGGATTGTCCAGAGTTTCAAACAGCAACAAAAATCTTTCAAGTGGAGGTTCAAAATGTGGTAGAAGGTGTTGGTTGCCAAGACATTGTGCCATCCGAGCCTTATGATTCCTCGATGCTCATGGTCAATCGGGATCCTTTCATACGAATCAAGAGTAATGCACCCAAGAAGGAGACTGCTGCTACAAGGGATGAAGGAGCGAAAGAGGTGAGTAATGAAAATTCCTTATCCCAACTCTTTGATTTAGTAGATAATGGTCCAGTAGATGAGGAAGAGCCACGTGAGGATGAGGTGTAAATGTTCCATCAAAGGGAAACCCCTTATAACTTAAGAAATAGATAGGCAGGCAAGGGCCCTTCTACCACCTCTACTCCGCCCAATAACTTTAGCACTCCACCTGACCCCAATGCTAGTAATAACTCGGGTTACCCTCATATTCCCACCCAGTATTACAACAAGAATAGGCAGCAAAATCAAACTCAAAATCAGCTTGCTAGCTCTTCTTAGTGTAAACCTTTTAAGGAAGAAATAGAGAAAATGGGTGAATATGTGGCAGAATAATTTAACAAGGTCAAATTGAGTTTATCTGCCTTCAAATTGCTTAGAGTCCCGACAGTTAGAAATGCCTTCTTCTGAATGCTAAATGGGACTGCCCCATCCAAACCCACTCAAGAAGTACCTACTAGGAGGGTCTTATTTGATGATTCACACAATGAACCTTTGATTAGGGAAATCTTAGGGAAGAAAATGGATCAGCAGTCAGCCCAATAATTGAACAAGCAACATGCTAAGGAAAAAAATTAGGCACATGCCTGAGATAAAACTAATGACAAGGATAAGGCTCGAGTGGCCCAGGTGGATGCACCTATGGGTTTGTTCCAAGGGAAGTTGGAAACTCTTCCCTTCTTGACAACCATCCGAATATTTGGAAAGAATTTTCACAATTGTTTGCTTGATTCAGGAGCCTCAACAAATGTCATGCCTTCGGCAGTTTGCAAAGCTTTGGGAATAGTTCCAACTCCCTCTCAATGGAAGGTGACTTATTTGGGTAAGACAAAGATCAACATAGTCAATGAAATGAATAGAATACCCATGCAGATCGCAGCTAATCTGAGGGTGCAACAGACCATTGATATCCAAGTTGTTGATATCCCTAATACATATGGCATAATATTAGGGAGGGACTTCACCCGTGCATTAAATGGATATATGGCAATAGACTTTTCTCACATGTGGCTACCATGGAAAGGGCTGCAAAATCAGATCTGCATCGACCAGGAGCCCCATATGAAATTTATGATTATAGAATACAATAACACAAATGAAGTGTTCTTTGTTGAAACAGAATTGGGAAAATATCACCCATTAGCCTATCAAGATGAATTAGAATTCCAAGAAGAGGAGGTGACCGACGAGGTCCTTCTCATGTTGTGTAGTCCACCTACCAACCTAACATATGCACCTCCGAGCACCGAGGTGTTGATCGAATCAGATGATGAAGAATCCTATGAGGATGGCAATCTAGGATTATTGGACGGATTCCAGGAATTTATGGAAAAATGCGTGCAAGATGGTGGAACCCATAAAAAAATTTCATGGTTCCATTGGCTTCATGGTCATTTTATTAGTCACTTATATCTTTTGACATTAGGGTCTAGGGTTTAAGAATTTTATGTATCCTGCCACCCTTGGTTACCCTTTAGATTGTGTTCTCACATTGACTGACTGAACTAGTTTACCAGTCACTTAAGTGCTTTCCTATGGTCTTTATTATCATTATTCAACCGGCCCCAACACCTTGGTTACTGTTGAACCTAGTGGTTCCCTTTTTATGAACAACTTTTGTGCACATGCCTTTTAGTGTTGCTTGATATTTTTACTCATTGTTTATAACCTATCGCATTGTTCCTCGTGACATGCTTCCTTTAACCCGTAATGAGCGATATGATGTTTATCCTTGGCACTCGGTCCATTGCCCATCGCATGTTTCATTGTCATTGTAGGAAGAGAACCTACAATGAGCGATGCAGTTAAAGTCTTAACCCATCACTGGCCCTTGCACTATCGCTAGTTACATCATGCCATTCAAAAGAGAACCCACGACTGCCGATGGGTGGAGTATCTCCCCATTATGTGGCTTTGGTCAGTCATGAGCTAAGATTACTCAATTAACTTTGAACACATGATGAGCAATACTGATGGAATGTGAGGAGATACACGTGGTAGCTCCTTAGCTCATCGAGTACACATCAAATTATTGGTAGGGCCCCATGGAGAGTAGGAAATAATATGAGTCGTTGGATAGATTTTTTCATCTGAGTGCATCGATGACTTGAATTCAAATAGGAATGACCAACTTGGGGATTAATTGTTCACTCGCGCAAGCCTTCTTGCACCATTAATGGTATGTGTACTAGGTTGAATTCATAGAAAAGGGTTTATAGTTTGTATTTTCCTTTCATTCGAAAGTCTGAGGAGTTGAAGGAGAATTCAAAGTAACTAGAGCCGAAGCTAAAGAAGGTTGTAGAGGAGTTGTTCCCAGGTAAGTTGCCATCAGAATCCCACTAGTTTCTTTTGTTACTTTGCAAGAACTAGCATATTGAACCGAAATTTCTAAATTAATTTCAAGGATTAATTAGGGTTTTTGGTTTCTTTTGATTAAGTATAGCTTCTTAATTGGGTAGAATCATATTTGAACTTGAGTTTGAGTTGCCAAGAATAGGGTAAAAATCCCAAACCTAGTTCAATTCCAAAATAAATAAAAAATTGAAGAAGCTAAGATGATTGAACCTGGTGAGTCATCATCTTTAAAACCTATACCCAAGAAGAAAAAGGAGGTCTCCCATGCCCCCCCCCAAAACATCTGAAGTTACTGAGAAGAAAAAGGGCCAACAAAAGGACTATACTTGCTTCATGGATAAATTCCAACTGCCATACGTCAAGGCAAGTGGTAGGAAGGCTACAAGGGAAGGAATACTAACCACCAATTTCAAGGACCTTGTAGAGGGAATCGGTGACATTGTTGTTCCAGAGACTGGATGGGAATTATTTCTATATGCTTTTACAAGAAGAGATGCTCGACATCCTAGTAAAAATGTCTAGGGTTATGATTTAAGGAAATTGGTTGTCCCCAATGTTTTTGTTGAGGTGGAATTGATGCTACACTTTGCAGACATATATGATGACATAAATAGGGTAATTACAAATACCCAAGGTAGGATATTTTTGGAAATAAAGGTAAGCAAAGTTGTGGAAGTTTTTAGAATGAAGCATGATGCCAATGAAAAGATTAATTTTGAAAAATTGTAGAAGGAATATGCTGAACATAGGGTAGCACTCTGAAAAGGTGAAATACCAAGACATAGACAAGAGAAAGGTATTGTGTTTTCACTCAACAAGGTTGAACCACTGGACTGTGAAGAGTTTGCAAACTATTTTAGGTATACATATTATATGTTATGTCAGGCGCTTTGAGTAAGGTGTGATGGAAGGATAACACACCCCTACTATTTATAATTATAGATACTCAACATAGAAACAAGCATACATGGTTTGACTATGCCAATAGAGTGGTAGAGTAGTTACACTATGATTTGGTAAGGTTAAAAGAGAGGAGAACGCCATTGACATTCATACACTATTCATTGTTGATGCATATGATAATATATCAAGGACAGTAAGTCTTTGGCAAGGCCATGAGACTAAGACAAGTGGATGAGAGGAGTCACAAGTTTCCTATTCAAATGTGGACACACATTTGGGACTTACATTTCCCAAACTCAAATTATGTTGGATTTTGTAACATCATAAAACACACCACTTTGGTACAAATGGGTGTTGCACCCGCTGATAGGATTTCTAGAACAATTCAGGCATTGTTAAGGCCAAAAGAATATAGTGACCCAGATTATGAGTGTAATTGGGGAGATTGGTATTTGTATGAGGATTACACAGTCATCATATGCTATGGGAATCCCATGGCACCACATATACTACCTAGGTTTGTTTCTGATAGGATGGCTTTCACTAAGATGATGTGGCAAATCGATCATTCTAATGCAAAGAATTTTAGGTTGTTCAGGAAGGACTCCATCATTGCATCAAATTTATCCTTTGATTATTTTTTTGTATTAGCAAAGGAACCATATGTGGTATTTAGTATAATAATTAGTAATTAATTTGAGAATGAAAGTAGCCTCTACTAGAAAGTTTGATCCAGAAAGACACATCGACAGAGATAAGATAAAGAGAAGAATCTCAAGATATGGACCTCATGCTTTCTGCTTCAGGGAAGATGTGATAAGGAATCTACCAACACTTGCTACTATCTCGAATAGAGAAAAGGTATGGATGAAAATTGTTGAGGTTGAGCATAGAGCTTCTACTCAGAATTCTTACTATGAAATCCCCTACAAACACATCACTGACAAATATAAAAGGATGGAATTGGTCCTCAATGATTTCAGTGATGGCACTTTCTTGGAGAAGGTGCAATAAGTAGAGCAGTTGACTCAAAGGGATCTACAAGAGCATTTACTAAAAATTGGTGATCAACCAAAGGATCCCACAGCACCAAAAGAGCAATAGCCAATGGATGTAGGAGATACTGTGAACATTGATGAAGCATAGGGTGTTGAGGAAAATGTACAACAACCATCCACTGAACAAGGGCCTATTGAACAAGGAGTGGAGTCTAAATTTGCACACCCTGATATTGGGGATGTAATGGAACCTTTTCTCCCAAATGATAGGCTAGTACCTTGGGAATACGATGAAAGCCAAGATAATGATGCAAGGGTACTAGCTTGTGCTAAGTTTCTAGAAGATGACTCTTTTTTGACAAGAGAATTCAGAGAATACATGATTGAGCTCAAGGCTCAGGAAATAAATGATAGGATACAAAAGGCTCAGGAGGGAGTGGACCCTTCCCAATTGGAAGAAGTTAGAAAGAAGACTGAAGAAGAGATCATTTAGGAAATTGAGAAAATGAATCTTGTGGAAGCTAGAAGATTGGTCAAGGACAGTGGGATGCTAGTGATGCTAGGGTTGAGTTTATCATCAATAATTGCTCTAGATGCAATCAGAAATGACCCAAGTGTTGTGGTGTCAGAGGAAACTTTCGATGAGAGAACTTTTGGTTTAGGGTTTAGTCCTAGTCTGCATGTGTTGGCTATTTGGTCATTGGCGCCAGATTTAGGAAGGTGTAGGCTTAGTAGAGCAATGAATAGCCTCTCAAGAGATTTGATAATAGGTAGGGATTCAGAGATGGAAGCCCCACAAGCTACAAGGTTAACAATGCACACAGCCATGTTGAGTGTAGACACTACAAAAATCTCTCAAGCCAGGTACATGAAATTTTTGGAAAAGCATAACAAACTAGTTGAGGAATACAATAAGTTGAAGGCTAATGCAGTTAGTGTAGGTCAGAAGACCTTGCCTACTTCCCCATCTAGTACCTCATTGCAGGAAAAAGAAACCATCAAATTAAAAATTACTGCCCTGAAGAATGACCTCCAAACAGTCAAGTTTGAGAAGATTAAGCTCTAGGAGGATATGAATAAGATTACAAAGGGTATGGTTGATGAGATTTTAGGCCATAGATTGACCAAGAAACCCCTTAGAGCAGAAGATACATGTTCAACATATAAGGGTATACATGAGGCTTTTGAAAGGTTCCAACATGTTCAAGATGTTTTCCATAACACTTGGAATAAATGGAGCAGTAGATTGAACAGTGTAAGGGAAATACAAGCAAATACAAAGGATGACCCTAAAGCTCCAGCAAATCTTCCAAACATAATAAGGGGAATTGAGATTATTTGTGAGGTCACAAGCTCCCATGAATGAATTGGTGGGCAGTTACAAGGTAAAATTAAGGGCTTCAGGGGTATGGAGGAACGTAGTATGCCCAAGATTCTTAATGAAGATGGAACACTCAAGGAGTGTGCACCATGGAGGGAGTTCTGCAAGCATCAAATTGCTACAAGTCCACAAATAGAATATGTTGATGATAAACTAGACCTAACTGTCCTAAATGGTATCATTGACACTTTCATTGAGATCCAAACAAACATGGACACTTTTGTGAAAGAAGCCAGAGTAGTAATTGATGCAAGGTACAATGCATCCAATATAAAGGTGTAGAAATTGCTTGATATTAACTGGCTCACTAAAGATGAATATAAGGATTGGCTAGATAAATATGTTGAGTAAGCTATAAAGGTGGCAAGAGGGATATAGAGCATGGTCAAGTATAGTACAAGTCTGGCCTTTGAAATAACTATATAAGGGAAATCTATATTCTCTCAATATGAAAATGCACGTGGTAACCCAGCCAATTGTTTCCTTTTGATTTATTTTCCTCTTCTCTCATGCTTCATGCCTTTTTCTGAATGGGTGGTGATGTGGAATTCTTGAACAATGAGGATACGAGTTCCACAAGCTTTTACAAGTTTTTTTCTTTTGTATTTTCCCCCCATTTCTTCAAAGTGTAAATATAACCGTCTGGGGGTTGAAATGAAGTGAAATATTTTTGAAATGCAAGATGAAATGAAATGTAATTAGCCAATAACCTAATGTTTGTTTTCTCCCTTGATTGTATAAAAGGGAATTCAAGGCTATTGTGTGGGTGTCTTTGAAATTTTGGTTGATCTCAGGTAGTCATAGCAAAGTTTTCATGAAGAGTACAAGCATATAATGGAATATAGGATTACTTGTTGAGTCTTAAGATAGGAGTTGGTATTCACATTTAGCTTAAATTTTTTACAACAATTATAGCATTTAACAATCGATAATGGAAAATTTCATGCAAATTGTCTCCTATGTATATGTTCATAAATCAGCAATGAAATGATCAAGGATTGTTTTATTGGTCTCCAGTTCGTGTAGTTGGATGTGTGTTTTCATTGTTGCTTCAATTCAAGTAGTTGATTAAAATGCTTTAATACAATCACTGGTTTGTGATTTAATTCATAGGATCTTTAAGTATGTTGTGTCTACAAAGCCTAAGTTATGAATTTGTAATGCAAATCCATAATAGTCTATAAATATCAAATTCCTTAGTTATTGTATTATAGTGTGTTGTGAATTTGACCCCGTCACCCTAAGATAATGCACTGATTCTATGCATCAAATAAATTCAAATATATCTGGTTAGTCAGATCACGTCAAAGAACTATTCATTTATTTAAATTTACCTTCATAATGGCGATGGTTATTATGGTTTTTATCTAAATTTTCCATTTTCTGCTCCAAGTTATAATGGTGTAAAGAATTTTCCAATTCCTCATAGATTGTCACTTGCAGAGTCATATATATAAGAATGTTTCTGCTTAATATGCAATGTACATGAATATTTTATAAAGGAATGTTGTGAGTGCATTGTAGGATCACCCTCCTGGGTCTTGCAGAACCCAAAGTGTAGGAGGAAAGCTTGATTGCTTTCTCTTGTTCGTTGGCCAACCCCCTTTAAGATTTATAACTATTGGAATTGGAAAATCCATAGGCTTCCTTATAGATTTGGTTGGTATTTAAAAGAGCCAACTCAAGATTAGCTTAGTTTAGGAGCAAGAATGGACTTTCAAGAGCTCCTTTTACCCAATTGGTGTAGGGTGCACAATGTTGCACACTCATAATTTGAATGTTGCCTTTTTCAATCAGCAGTAGACCATATCAGAGGACAAGTCACCCCAAAAGAAGGATGCCAAGTAGTGCAGCCGAACCAAAGCCAAGTAGAATCCATGTAGCCACCTGAAACTACTAAGAAAATATGACTTCAAGGAAGGAGGTCAGCTTTTCCAGCTCCAAAGTCAAGGAATCCTCTAAGTTTTAGATGCTATGATTCAATGGGTCCAAGTCCATGCAAGGAGTAGGAGCTGGATTCGAACTTATCATCCCCATAGGTAAGACATACTTTTCCACTCACAGACTTCAGTTTTATTGCACAAACAATGTAGCAAAGTACGAAGGATTAGTTCATGGACTTTTGATGGCCCTAAGGAAAAAGATTAAAATGTTGCAAGTCTTCAGTGACTCGGAACTTGTAGTAAAGCAAGTCAGAAATTCTTTTTCCTACCCTGATAGGAGATTATAAAATTATAGGCATAAGGTCTGGGATCTCATAAAGATCCTAGATGCATTTAATATTCAATTGATCCCTTGTTCTAAAAATCATATTTTTGATGCCCTAACCCAGGCGACTAGCACCCTCCAACCTCTATCCTTGGCCGGCTTTAAAATGTTCACTGTTGAGCTTACTTCCACTCCATCGGTGCTGAATAATATTACTAACTTCCAAGTTTTCAATGACGACAAGCATATCTTAGATTTCATCACTAGCTATGATGTGTTTGCGACTCAAATAATTGATGAAGTAGAGCTCGAAGAGGCTGAAATAGACATAGAAAAGGTCATCAATCTTAAAACAAATACAATACCAAGAGGAATGGTTCAACTTGAATGAATATTTGATCTGGATCAGATCAAGGATCACGATTAGCAAATCAAGAAGGCTTCCATTGACAACCAGTGTGATGCTCACAACTTAGGAGCAGATGAAGAAGTTAAGAATGTGTTCATTGGCAAGGTGTGCACACCCAAAGAAAAGAGAGGAAACATTGATGTTGTACACAAGTACCATGATGCAGTTGCTTGGAGCTATGAGGATTTAAAGACATATGACACCTCAATCATCACTCACACATCCCTCTCAAGTAGGATATGAGACCTTTTTGGCAGCATCGGTGCCCCATCAATGCACTACTAGAACCCATCATCTACAAGGAAGTGTAGAAGTTGTTGTCTGCCAAAATCATATTCCCAGTTAGACACTCCATGTGGGTGGAAAACCTGGTCCCAGTGTTAGAACTGTAAAAATCTGATGTTTTTACATATGATTTCACTCATAAATTTCCTGATTTGGTCCTACCGTATGCATATTCCACTCATATTTTGTCATTTTCCCCCATTGAATCCATTGTTTCATGCATATTTTACATTTTGGTTCATATCGGCGTGAGAATACTTTTGTGTCCCCGACCCATTGTGCATTGTTGCTAACATAAGTCTGTGTTGCCTATCGACAAGACTTATTATTTGTCATGGCAATTGGATTTCGCTTACAGGCACTGTTCGGCATAACTTTTCCATGGTCTCAGTGATGGAGGATGATGCACATTTTGGCAGGAGTTGCGGCGTCGACATATGGTCATAGCGAGCTTTTTGGGTCTTGCCGACAAGTGCATTACGGTTTCTCTTCGGCCAGACTTGGCGGTATTGGCATTATGTCTTGGCGATTATCTTTTGTCTTGATGACCGGCATGCAAAGACATCTATCGGCATATGTTTTGGCTATCGGGGTAGTATCTCACCAAATTTTGTATGTCTCCCCGACTATGCTTGTGGTGGTTCATCAGCAAAGGTGTGTGTTTGCAGCAGGAGGTCATAACGAAAGGGTCGGGTCTTGCCGACAGTGTTCATAAGTGGATTTCTCTCAGTGTGAGAATGGATTTTTCTCGGTGATCATGTGTGCTTGGGGCTTTCGGTATAACAATATACTCTACGCGACGTCTCACCGAGGGTTGCAAGTTATAGCGGCAGATAGACTCGTCGACAGGAAGAATCATATGTCTTGCCGACCAATATGTTTCATATGGAATTTTGCTGTAACCCGGTAATCTCTATAAAGTCTTCCCGACTTCGAAAGTCACAGTGACATACATGTGGAAGATGCTTCTCGGCGAGAGTTTTCTCTTATCTCGGCGATGCAGGATGGTGGGATGGCTTTCGGTGAAACATAGTAATCTACAGGAGGTCTTGCCGATGTCAGAAGGTTATGACGACTGTGATCAAAACCAAAGGAACTCATCAGTGAGAGATATCTAGTGTCTCAACGAATGAAAGCATGTGAAGAATTACATTTCGATATAACATTTTGTTATCTATATGACATCTCCCTGATATCATAGGGCTATACCGAAACATAAAGAAGACAAATGGATACTTATTGTCGTCGGCGTAGCAAACAGTTTGTTATAGCGAAAGCGAATAGCACAAGGAACAGAGGAACGCGGGATGATTAACGACTGATGATACAGTTGCCTTCGGCATACCTTTTGTGTTGTCCTGGCGATTAGTTCACTGGCGAATAAAAACAAAAATTTGAATGTTGTGGCCGACATGTATACATTTGATGACCGTTGTGGGCCAGCTTGATTGGAGCCCGAATCTTGTGGAAGGCCGACATGAAATCTCAATTTGAGTTATTTTCTTAATGTTGGTGTATAAATAGGCATTTTGTAATTGTAAAAAAAGGGAGTTATCAATTATTCGATATAGTAGGAAAATGGTATGGATACAGAACAGTAAATTTATCAAATCAGAGGCTATGATGCATGTTAGAAAAATGGAGGTATTTATAAATGTCAATTGATGTTGCTGCACATGTCTGGTATCAGTTATCTGTTGATTTTAATAAGAGGATTGCTAAGTTGTCTCCAAGATGGATTCTTTCTGATTATTTAAATTAATATGACAAGTTTGTATTCAATTTATCAGTGCATATTTGTTGTACTTGTGTGATTGATTGATTGGTTCTTTCAAGTAAAGACTAAATCCTTTTAGTTAATCATAGTAATCAAAGAGATTCAATTGGATTATTCAAGTAGAACTTAGTGATCACATTCTTGCATGCTTATACAAGTTGTAAGCATAATATATGCTAGATAATTTGTGTCATCTCCAGAGAGTGTTGCTCATTTTGATCTCATTTGATTCCGCATACCCAACAAGGCACTGGTCTCTGCACTTCACCATTTGAATTTATTTAGTTTTCTTTACATCTGATTAGTTAAGCATTCATTTTAGGATTTAGATCAGGATATTGTCATTGTTTTCAAGTTGAATTTCATTTGTTCACCTCCCATTGCCATTGTGAACAAATTGCTTTAAGAAGATAATCACAAGTTAATTCTGCACCATTCAAAGAGGTACACCCACCCAGGTTTTGCAGCACCTAAAGAGTAGAAGGTTGAATTCTTTCAACCTTGTCTGTTACCCTAAAGCGTATCAAGAGATTGGCAGCCTCTTGAGGCATTCTGCCTACATTTTTGAGAGCTAACAAATTGGCGACTCTACTGGGGAACAATCAGAATCAAGGCCTTAAACATAGAGTCAGAAATCTTGCACAGACTCCGTTGGGAATAAGAAGCATTAAATATTTTCTCACTTTTGACAAAAATGAGTGGTGACTCTGATAGAAATTTTTGCAGTTGTTCATCATGAATGGAAGAAAATCTTAGTACAGGGGAGGTCATACTGGAGCTCCTGCTGGCAGTAGTAAGTGGACACACAAAATTGATAAGGTTGATAAGGGAAAAGGGATAAATGAGGACATGTGCATGACTGGCAAAGACAAAGTGTCAGGAGCATAGGGTGAAATGTATAATTGCTTTGATACATGGAAAGATAGTTCAAGTGCAGAGCCTTGTACCCCAAAAGATCAAAGAAATATTTTTTCTTTTCTCGATTCTAAGAAACAGGCTGAGTTTGAAGCTAGGAGGCAGGTTGAGTTTGAAGTTGGACTTGAGCCTGAATGAATCAAAATTCAGCATGAATATGATTAGAAGATGGCAGGTAACCAAAATGTGTTTATTGATCATGAGCTTCCTGATGAAGTAAAAGCACAGTTGGAACTAAAAGAGAGGAGGATAAAGGAACTAGAGGCTAAATTGCAGAAATCCCAAATTACTGATCAGACGACTGGTGGCCCAAAGTATGTCCCACCTCACAAGCAGGGTGCTCATGGTGCAGGGTCCTCCAATCAACAAAATGTTCTTCATAACCAGACAGGGAATCACTACAAGAAGACAAATCATCTACCTTACATTCCCACATAGCATACAGGTATGTATCCACCCCCTAGTCAGCATTATATCCCACGGCATAATGCACAATACAATAATCACATGCATCAGTATCAACATCCACCTATTCCTCCCCCTCACTAGCATACAACCATGATCAGACAGTTTGATTTAGCTGGTTTTTAGTTATATCCTTACCCTATGGATGGCAGTTGGAGAAATATGGTGCCCAAATTTATAGGGAGTAATGCAATCACAGCTGAAGAACATTTAAGGAGCTTTAATGTTTTCATTCAAGACATAGATGTGCCATATGAAGATTTACACATGAAGTTGTTCATGATGTCACTTCTTGAAGATGCCAGGGATTGGTTCAATAGCCTACCAGCATTCTCAATTAATTCTCTCCAAGTATTTCAAGACAAGTTCTTAGAGCAATACGGGAATCAGAATGCTCGAGATGCAACTCTTCACGAATTAATGAGAATTCAAAAAAATCAGAATGATTCGATTTATGATTTCAACCAAAAATTCAACAAGTTTCATACTAAAGTACCTCCTAGATCAAGGTTGTCATATTATGTTGCATTGAGTGTCTATTTAAATGCATTTGATCCTAAGATAGGGTATGAACTGAGAAGTAGATCCCCAAGAGATTTGGCTGAAGCACAGAGAATTGCATTGACGATTGAAAACAACAAGAAGGCTGTTGGTATAACTAATAAAAGAGACAACCTGAGGCTTCCTCAGCAAAGCAATAATATCAGTACAGACAAGAGAATACATACATAAATGATAACAGAAATGAAAGGCCAAGGTTGCATGATATGCCTTACAATATAGACTGGAAAGATGGGAAACCTATAGCAGCTAGGCCAAGAAATAAAGAGACTCCTGATCCATTGAGCAAGAAAGGAACTTACATAGTGAGTAATAATTACTTCTGTGAAGTTTGTAATCAGCCACATTCTCTGGACTATTGTGTTGTAGCTCAAAAGATGCAAGAAGAGGGAATGTTGATGGAGAACAATGGAGAAGATCACAAGGTTTATTTGACGTCAAATGTTTTTCACCATGTTGAGGAAAGAAATTCATCTTCATACAATGAAGGCTATGAATATGATGTTTCCAATCAGAAGTATAATGTCCATATGGCTGAATAGAAAATCTTTTATGATTCTGATGAAGATTACACAAAGCCACATCCTGCTGAGGCACCTACTCAGTGTGATGTAAGGAGACTCACTAAAGATGAAATAGAAAGAATAATTGTTGCTGCAGTTGAGAAAGCCAAAAGTTCATACTGTTTGAGAAACAAAAAAGTAAATGAGCCAGATGGAGTTCCTGGTGGAATTTTTATAAAAGACCAAAGGGCAACACAGGAAACTATAAAGAAGTCAGAAAACAAGCAGCATGGAAAAATTAAACAGAATCCAGTCCAAAAGGAGGAAGTGAAGGAATTAGGTAAAGAAATGCAGATGCATGTATAGCCTAATAAAAAAGAAAAAGAAGAAAGCAAAGGAGAAGCGCCAGAACTGAAGAAGACTGTTAAGATGGAGAGCTCTTCTTTTGACTTCACTCAGGCGTTATCCCAGGTAAAAAATTTTGTTCCATTGCTTGAGATGATGAAAATAAAAGAATATAGAGATAGTGTTGTTCAATTGATAAAAAATGCAAATGAAAAACATTTGAATTTTGAAGAAGTCAACAAGCATGGAAAGATAAATAATTCAGAAGTCTGCTTGGGTGATGTTTTAACAACCTCCCCACAAGTCGATCCTTTCTTCACCACATTGCTTATAAATAAGAAATTGCTGAGGAATTGTATGATAGATTTCGATGCTGCTATAAACATTATGCTAGTAGGAGTAATGAAACAGCTTGGCATGTGGGTTGATACATGTGAAGGGAAGTGTTATGCAATGGATAACAGACCTGTCCCTGTGGTTGGTATTATGAGAGGTGTTGAAGTCAAACTAGCTACTTATCCACATGTAACATATAATATAGATATAATAGTCATTGATACTCCTCAATTCGGGATGCTTTTGTCAAGGAAATGGACAACAGCTGTTGGTGGGAATATTCAATTTGATTTGTCTTATGCTACTATTCCAGTAAATGGGCAAGATGTGAAGTTATACAAGAAGCCAAGAATGAGTCAGCTTGTTGAATGTGTGCGACAAGATCAAATTAATTTTTTTTGTGATATTGATCTTGGGAATTTTAAAATTGAACCAACCCAGCTAGAATTAACCAATAGTGATCCAATTGAAAAACATGTTGCACAAAATTGCAATGGTGTATGGAAGATGTACTTTGATGGAGCTTGCAGCCAGGAAGGTAATGGGGCTGGGATTGTATTTGTTTCACCTGAAGGTATTACTTTTAAATATTATTTTATGTTAGCATTTGAATGTACAAACAATGTGGCAGAGTATAAAGCTTTATTGACAGGCTTGAACATAGCTGTGAAACACAAGATTAAGTTGCTGGCTGTTTTGGGCGATTTTGAGTTGGTTGTTTAACAGATCAAATCAAAGTATGCAGCAAAACACAAAAGATTAAAACAATATAGGAATGTTGCATGGGACACAATTGAGTTGTTTGATGCATTTTCAATTGAGTGGATTGACAGATCAAATAACATTATGGCTGATTTTTTAGCAAATATGGCACTGAAAAGAGATGATGTCACATTGGCTGGGGTGTCATAGATTGAGTTCAAGACAAGGCCTGTTGTTCTTGATAATATTTATAATTGGAAGGTCTTCAATGATGATACTGACCTTTTGAAATTTCTACATTGCATAGATCAGTATGAAGCCCAGGAAATTGATTTCAATGTTTTTGTTGAGGAAATAGATGGGAAGCAAATTGTGTTTGGCAAGGAGATCTTACAACTCAAAACAAATAAGCTTCCTAAAGGCTTAGTGGCACTAGAAAGGATGTATGATGGAAATGATCGGTCCCTCATGAAGCAAATACCAGTTAGAAGGGAAGATGTTGAAGAAATTAACTTAGGGACTAAAATAGCACCAAGAAAGGTGTACATTGGGAAGAAAATAAGCCCAACAATTAGAAGAATGTTGATATAGTTGCTGAGAAAGTATAAACATGTTTTTGCATGGTCTTATGAAGATCTGAAAGCATACAGGGAAGATTTATTTCAGCATGAAATACCATTGAAGCCAGACGTCAGGCCTTTTAGACAAAAGCAAAGGCCCATAAATCCAACGCTGGAGCCTAAAATGCAAGAGGAATTGATAAAGCTCAGGGATGGAGGAATTATCAAACCAATCAGACATTCAACATGGGTTTCAAATCCGGTTCCTGTGAGAAAGAAGAATGGTGATATTAGATTGTGTGTGGACTTCAGAAATCTCAACATGGCATCTCTCAAAGATAATTATCCTCTACCCAACATGGAAGCAATATTGCATAAGGTAATAGGGTGAGAACTATTGTCTATGATGGATGGGTTTTCTAGATATAATCAGGTTAAAGTCAAGGAATCTGAGCAATACAAAACATTCACAACTCCTTGGGGAACATATGTATACATAAGAATGTCATTTGGTCTCACAAATGTTGGAGTGACTTTCCAACGAGCTATGGATGTAGCATTTTCTGACTTGATTAATGCTATCATGGTGGTGTATCAAGATGACTTGACTGCTTATTTGAAGAAGGCTGAAGATCATGTGCAACATCTTAAAAATGTATTTATTAAAGCTCTTGAATATGGTATTAGTTTAAATCCAAAGAAGTGTCATTTTGCAGTCACAGAAGGTAAGCTCTTGGGGCATATTATTTCAAAAGAAGGAATTAGAATAGATCCTGAGAGAGTTGAAGCTATTGATAAAATTCCTATTCCCAAAATTGTCAAGGCAATACAATCATTCTTTGGACAAATTAATTTTGGTAGAAGGTTTGTTTCTAACTTTGCTAAGATCATCAAGCCCATATCTAAAATGTTGAAGAAAAGACAAAAAATGGATTGGACTACTGAAGCTTTGGATGCTTTTATGTCTATCAAAAAGGCTATCAAAGAGGCTCTTGTTCTTAAATCTCCAGATTTTACAAAGCCTTTTCAGATTTTTTTATTTGCTTCAATGCATACTATTATTGTTGTTATGTTACAAAAGAATGAGGATGGTTATGAACAGCCTGTGTCTTTCTTTAGTAAATATTTACAAGGGTCTGAGCTGAAGTATGATATAATGGAAAAATAGGCATTTGCATTAGTAAAGGCCACAAAAGCATTCAGACCTTATCTTGTTGGAGCAAAGGTAATTGCTTATGTCCCTCATGCAGCTGTCAAAGACATTTTAATGCAATCTGAAGTTACAGGGAAAAGATGCAGATGGATCAACAAGATTCAATAATTTGACATGGAAATACAAATTACTAAGCTGGTAAGAGGCCAAGGCTTGGCTAGGCTGATGATGGAAACTAATATTGAAGCAAATCAGATCTGCAATGTTGAAGAAGGGGCCGCAATTGCAAGCATTGAATACACTCCTTGGTATACTGATGTCATGCATTATCTTAAATACATGAAGTGTCCAGATGGATTGAGTGACAACCACAGGAGAACTTTGAAGTTGTAGGCATCAAAGTATGTCTTCATGGATGGAGATCTATTTTGGAAAAATAGAGATGGCGTATTGTTATTATGTCTAGATGAGTCACAGGCCAAGCATGTTTTAAGTGAAATGCATGGAGTTTATGGAGGACATTATTTAGCAAGGACAACTGCACACAAAATTCTTAGGGCTAGGTATTATTGGCCAAAGGTTTTTAATGATTCTTTTACATATGTGAGAAAGTGTGAGGCTTGCCAAAAGTTTTCTGGAAAATTGAAGTACCAGGGTGCTTTGCCACTTCGACCTTTGCAGGATGATGCCCCTTTTCATCAATGGGGAATTGATTTCATTAGAGAGATACAAGAGAAGTCAAGTGGAGGACATAGATGGATACTTGTTGCCACTAATTATTTCACAAAATGGGTGGAGGCAATCCCAACCAAGCAGGCTACAAGTAAAGTTGTAACAAATTTCCTGATGGACAACATTATCACCAGATTTGGTACGCCAATGAGGTTGATCACAGACAATGGGATGTGTTTCAGGTCTGATGAATTCAAAAGCTTATGTGATAGGTATGGCATTATTATTTATTATGCAGCCCCTTATCATCCACAAGCTAATGGTCAAGCTGAATCTAGCAATAAAAGTCTTTTGAAGATTATAAGGAGAGTGTTAGGACAGAACAAGAAGGCTTGTGATTCAATGTTAAAACTAGCTATGTGGGCTGATAGGATCACTGTGAAAAGGGCAATTGGAAAATCCCCATTTGAATTGGTGTATGGATCACAAGCCAGAATGCCTTTGCAGAATTTGTTGTCAGTCTACAAATTTGTCTTATAGGAAGATTTGGAAGTTCTTGAGCCTATGGAGGATAGAATAGAACAACTTGCTGAACTTGATGAAGTAAGGAGGGTTGCTCAAA
Source organism: Sequoia sempervirens (assembly GCA_007258455.2). Lineage (NCBI taxonomy): Eukaryota > Viridiplantae > Streptophyta > Pinopsida > Cupressales > Cupressaceae > Sequoia > Sequoia sempervirens. The sequence goes on along the minus strand of VDFB02353493.1, from coordinate 234,779,367 downwards.
GTCAAAACATGAAGTTACAGGCACAGATGAAGTATCTATTCGACAAAAAGGCAAAGAATAGAAAATTTGAAGAAAATGATTTGGTGTTGATGTGGAATGCAAGGTGTCAGGAGAAGGGAAAGCATGGTAAATTTGAAGCTCTTTGGTTGGGACCTTTTGTTGTTGTTGGAAAGAAGGGTGAAGACTCATATTACCTGAACATGACTGGTGAAGATCAGGAATTGCCTGTTCATGGGAAATTCTTGAAGCTTTTCTTCTCTTGAGCAACGCAGAGGATTGAGGGTTTCCAGTGCATGGACAACTCTTGTGTATCCTCTTTAAAATTATTTTCCATGCACAGTAGTCTAGGATTCTATCATTTTCCATTCATCTTCCACTTTGCATTCATTTCCATTGCCATTTGTTCCATTGCTGCTCACTGGTTCATTATTTTATGTCTGGTCTGCTCACCCAAAGATTTTGGATCCTTGCAATGATTTGATTATCATTCATCCCCAGATGGAGCCACTGTTAGAACTGTAAAAATATGATGTTTTTACATATGATTTCACTCATAAATTTCCTGATTTGGTCCTACCGTATGCATATTCCACTCATATTTTTCCATTTTTCCCCATTGAATCCATTGTGTCATGCATATTTTACATTTTGGTTCATATCGACGTGAGAATACTTTTGTCTCCCTGACCCATTGTGCGTTTTTGCTAACATAAGTCTGTGTTGCCTATCGGCAAGACTTATTATTTGTCATGGCGATTGGATTTTGCTTACAGGAACTGTTCGGAAGAACTTTTCTACGGTCTTGGCGACGAAGGATGATGCACATTTTGGCAGGAGTTGCGGCATCAACATATGGTCATAGCGAGCTTTTTGGGTCTTGCTGACAGGCACATTACGGTTTCTCTTCAGCCAGACTTGGAGGTATCGGCATTACGTCTTGGCGATTATCTTTTGTCTTGGAAACTAGCATGCGGAGACATCTATCAGCATATGTGTTGGCTATCAGGGTAGTATCTCACCAAATTCTATGTCTCCCTGACTATGCTTGTGGTGGTTCATCGGCAAAGGCATGTGTTTGCGGCAGGAGGTCATAGTGAAAGGGTCGGGTCTTGCTGACAGTGTTCATAAGTGGATTTCTCTCGATGTGAGAATGGATTTTTCTCGGCGATCATGTGTGCTCAGAACTTTTAGTATAACAATATACTCTACGTGACGTCTCACCGAGGGTTGCAAGTTATAGTGGCAGATAGACTCGTCGGCAGGAAGAATCATATGTCTTGGCAACCAATATGTTTCATATGGACTTTCGCTGTAACTCGGTAATCTCTATAACATCTTCCCAACTTCGAAAGTCACATCAACATACATGTGGAAGATGCTTCTCGACAAGAGTTTTCTCTTGTCTCGGTGACGTAGGATGGCGGGATGGCTTTCGGTGAAACATAGTAATCTACAGGAGGTCTTGCCGATGTTAGAAGGTTATGACGACTGTGATCAAAACCAAAGGAACTCATCGGTGAGAGATATCTGGTGTCTCAACGAATGAAAGCATGTGAAGAATTACATTTCGATATAACGTTTTGTTATCTATATGACATCTCCCCGATATCACAGGGCTATATTGAAACATAAAGAAGACAAATGGATACTTATTGTCATTGGCGTAGCAAACAGTTTGTTATGGCGAAAGTGAATAGCACGAGGAACAGAGGAACGCGGGATGATTAACGACTGATGATATAGTTTCCTTCGGCATACCTTCTGTGTTGTCCTGGCGACTAGTTCACTAGAAAATAAAAACATAAATTTGAATGTTGTGGCCGACATGTATACATTTGATGACCATTGCAGGCTAGCTCGATTGGAGCCCGAATCTTGTGGAAGGCTGACATGAAATCTCAATTTGAGTTATTTTCTTAATGCTGGTGTATAAATAGGCATTTTGTAATTGTAAAAAAAGGGAGTTATCAATTATTCGATATAGTAGGCAAATGGTATGGATACAGAACAGTAAATTTATCAAATTAGAGGCTATGATGCATGTTAGAAAAATGGAGGTATTTATGAATGTCAATTGATGTTGCTGCACATGTCTGGTATCAGTTATCTGTTGATTTTAATAAGAGGATTGCTAAGTTGTCTCCAAGATGGATTCTTTCTGATTATTTAAATTAATGACAAGTTTGTATTCAATTTATCAGTGCATATTTGTTGTACTTGTGTGATTGATTGATTGGTTCTTTCAAGTAAAGACTAAATCCTTTTAGTTAATCACAGTAATCAGAGAGATTCAATTGGATTATTCAAGTAGAAATTAGTGATCACATTCTTGCATGCTTATACAAGTTGTAAGCATAATATATGCCAGATAATTTGTGTCATCTCCAGAGAGTGTTGCTCATTTTGATCTCATTTGACTCCGCATACCCAACAAGGCACTGGTCTCTGCACTTCACCATTTGAATTTATTTAGTTTTCTTTACATCCGATTAGTTAAGGATTCATTTTAGGATTTAGATCAGGATATTGTCATTGTTTTCAAGTTGGATTTCATTTGTTCACCTCCCATTGCCATTGTGAACAAATTGCTTTAAGAAGATAATCACAAGTTAAGTCTGCACCATTCAGAGAGGTACACCCACCCAGGTTTTGCAGCACCTAAAGAGTAGAAGGTTGAATTCTTTCGACCTTGTCTTTTACCCTAAAGCATATCAAGAGATTGGCAGCCTCTTGAGGCATTATGCTTGTGTTTTTGAGAGCTAACACCCAGTAAGGAAGAAGAATGGAGAAATCAGATTATGCATAGATTTTTGCAACTTGAATAGAGCGTCAGAAAAGGATAACTATCCAGTGCCCTCATGGCATGAAGTGTTGCAAATAGTTAATGGGTCTCAAATGATTTCTTCATTGGATGAATACTCAGGGTACAATCAAGTGATGGTACAATATGAATATAGGCATAAGACAACTTGTACCACGAAATGGGGAACTTTTGCATATAGAAAAATGTCGTTCAGACTAATCAATCCTGGCGCAACCTTCCAACGTGCTATGGATATTTCCTTCAAGGATCTGATTGTAAAATACATCATCATTTACATGGATGATCTTGTTGTTTTTTCAAAGAAAAGAGGAGACTACATCTCTAATTTATGTAAGTTCTTCCAGAAGTGCAGAGAGTTTGAAATTTCCCCGAATCTAAAGAAGTGTATCTTTGGAGTCACAAAAGGAAAATTACTTGGGCATGTGATCTCAGATAAAGGATCTCGATAGATCCTAAACACATTCAAGCCATTTTGAAAATTCAACTTTCATGTAGAAAGAAGGAGCTGAAATATTTCTTCGGGAAGATCAATTTCGTCAAGAAGTTCATCACAGGATTTGCTAAAATAGTCAAACCACTGAATGCGATATTGAAGCAGGAAGCCTAAGTTGAATGGACGTTAGAAGCCAAGTAGGCTTTTAAAGAAATTAATAAAGTGACTATTGATGCACCAATACTAGTCAGCCCAGATTACCTAAAGCCTTTCTATATCTATTCATTTGCTTCAAATCACTCTTGTGCCAGCATACTAACGCAGAAGGACGATGAAGGGAGTGAACACCCGATTTCCTTCCTAAGTGTTCCACTAAAGGATGCAGAGTTAAGGTATGAAAATATTGAAAAGTAAGTGTATGCCTTGGTTAGAGGAGTCAAGAAATTTCGATACTACATCTTGTGGAATAAGGTGTTTGCAATTGTGTTGGATCCGATAGTTAAGACTTTGTTGATGTAGAATGAGTTAGGAGAACGAAGAGCTAAGTGGATCACTTTACTGCAAGAATATGAAATGGAGATTCAACCCATGAAGTTGGTTTGAGGATAGGCTATCACATGAACAATAGCAGAAACAATAGTTGAAGCTGGGCCTAAGCTCACAATGCAACAATACCAGTTGGACGATGTCTCTCCCAAGGAGTGGTATGATGACATCGTCTATTATCTACTAAACAACAAGTGCCCATCCTGGCTGTAGGGAGTGAAAAAACGTGCTCTAAGGTTGAAGAGTAGTAGCTATGTGTTGCAAGGATCTATATTATACAAGAGAAACCATGAAGGAATCTATCCTAGATGCCTTGGAAAAGAGGAAGCAACTAGAGTACTGAAGGAATTTCATGATAAATTTGGCACTCGCCACAGATCTGGCCCTTCAACCGCTCACCAAATCTTGCAGGTGGGGTACTACTAGTCAATGGTGTTTAAGGACGTGCACAACCATGTCAAGACTTGTCATGTTTTCCAAGTTGTCACTACTAGAGAAAGAAATTTCGATGTCCCGCTGCAACCAGTCCTAGAGGTAAGGAAGTTTTTCCAATGGGGTCTCAACTTCATCAGTCCGGTAAGCCCATCATCCTCTGCAAGCCATAGGTACATTCTAACCACCTCTAATTATTGTACTAGATGGACAAAAGAAATAGCTTGTAGGTAGTGCACTTTTGAGGTTTATATTATTTTTTTGGAAAGCTTTGTCTTGAATCATTTTGGTTGTCCTTATGCCCTCGTATGTGATAAAGTTCTCGCCTTTTCCTCACTTAATTTTTCTAGTTGGGCCTTTGATTATGGAATTGCACTAAAATTTTCCTCCAACTATTACCCTCAGGGAAATGGCCTAGCTAAGTCAACGAATAAGAATCTGATAACTGTGATAAAAAAGCTACTCGATAGGAATCCCAAAGACTGGCAGACCTAGCTATGTTTTTCCCTTTGGGAAAATTATATGTGCCATAAGGCTTCCCTAGGTGATTCCCCATTCCATTTGGTCTATGAATTGGAGCCTATCTTTCCTATCCATCTTAAGGTTCCCACCCTCCAGTTTCTCAACATGTACTATGAGGAGGGGGACCGTCAGGAAGCCTGTTTAGCTAAGTTACTACACCTAGAGGAAGTCTGTGATAGAGCAATTGAAAATTTTCCCAAACATCAGGACTTCCTTAAAAGATGGTTCAATTTTTGAGCCAAAGTAAAGGCCTTTAGAATTGTTGATTTAGTCCTTTGTTGGGACAATGCCCATGAAAATAAATGGGGACATGACAAATTCAACAAGCTTTAGCTTGGCCCCTTTCAATTTTTTGAAATTTTAGGAGATAATGCCTTCCACCTCAAGACATTCACTAGAGAGGACATCCCATTGCCTGTCAATGGGCAGCATCTCAAGCATTACTTCCTTTCCTAAGCTTTTCAAAGCTCATCCTTTGTACATAGTTGTATATGGGTTAGCTTAGGTTTCCTTTTGCTTTGATGCTACGTCTTTGCTTCACTTTTTCTTGCTTTCTCGGTTGCTCCTTGTTTTTGTTGAGGGTGTTCTTTTGTTCTTGATGCAATGGTCGTGCTTGGTTTATCAAATGGTTCACTTTGTTGTCCGCTCTTATTCATTCTTTGGATAAATCTTCATTCGTGACTATTGATTTTTGACTGCTTCTGTGAAGTGATTTCCTTATTTAAACTATGACTTGACCTAGGACGGAACCTTTGGTTGAATCTCTTCACACTTGTCTCTTAACACACACAAAGCACACTTTAAATATTTCTGAAGAGCTATGCAATAGCTGTTAAGAGGTCTCAACAAGTGAAAATTTTTAAGTCTGCTCTAGTGACCACTGTGATTCCAAACCCACAATAGGCTTCAATGCTTACACAGTTGAGCAAAAGAAAGGATACCAAAAAGAAAAATCATGGAAAAGAAAGAAAAGGAAAGAAAAGTATTAAAATAAGAAACTGTGTGGGTGTGCAGATAACTCTACCAGGGCTATGGACGCCTAGCTGGCAATATAGCAATGTTCATCACATCGTAGTGACAACTCTGTCAGGGCTATGGATGTCTGACTAGCAGCAAAGCAATGTCCAAGTTACTTTTGGGGTTGAATGATTTATGTAGCATGCCTTGACTGATTAATTGCTATTCACCATGGTTCCTAAGGAAAGAAATTGAACTCACCATGCACACACTTCTGAGATACTCTCATGACTTGATTCGGCTAAGGATCTCATCCTCCTTTGAGTTTCTTGGTTCACACATGGAAACTAGCTTCTGGTCTATGAAACTAGAGATTCTGGGTTCTGAATGAATCTTTACCCTTAGAATGCTAAAGAGCATTCTCCCAACAGAGTTGCCATTTGTTGTGCCTATAGCACACATGCCCCGTTCAGAATGGGGAACCTCTTTTTTGCCTTCACCTCTTTTTGTGTGACCCTATATTTTGAGCCCCAAATGGTCAAGGAACCCTCAAGACACCATCTTCAATTGACCAAAGTTCACCACCCCAAAATTTCCAAGTCCTTAGTCCTTGTGGGGTTTCCTTGGCAGGTTTTCCTTAAGCTTCAAAAATGGCGTCTTTCGGCTCCTACAGGTCCATCCTTGCGGGTTTCCCCTTGCGCGTCACTGCCTTCCATTCACCATTGCATTGGCAGCCAAGGTGGGACATCTGCTTGCATGGCAGTCCCGCATCCTTTGTGATCACCCTCTTTCGCTGCCCACCAAACGACAACGATTGGGGTTCAGTATGCCTTGCAGGCCTTGACTTTCCTACCGCCGCTCTTTCGAAACTTGTGCCCATCTACACCACTGGTCATTGTATAAAAAATTAATGTAGATCATTAATGCAAATTCTCCTATAAATAGGTCTTTTAACCTATCATTTTCACCAACACAAGTTAGAATTTTTTAGAGCCCTGATAGCCACCGCCTCCTCCATGCTGGCACGACCTCCTGGATGATTTCGAGCTTGGCCTTCATTGATTTCTTTGGGATCCCCAGGTGTGTTCACCGCCCTCAACTTGAAGCATCTTTTAAAAGATAAGTTTTCTAAAATTATTAAAATTTTAAAGACAAGCTTCCAAAATTCCTTAAGCGACCGATTAAACATGTAATTCCACACCGACCCATTTAAACAATCCTTCAAAATCAATCAAACTTGGCCTCTAAGGGCCATGCAAAACTTGACCTCCTTTTTGTTGTTCTTCACCAAAGCTTTGAAACCCTTGCAACCCACAATCCCCTCTTCACCATCGTGATGAACTTTAAATGCATGAAACTTATTGCAACCCTACGGGTCCGCCCTTGCAGAACTCCGCATGCGGGCGAATGCAATCCCTTTTCCGCTCTCAAAAACCCAAATGAGGAAAACTTAGAACAAAACTTAGGTTTGAGAACCCTCGTGGATCCACTTTTGCAGGTCGCCGCATATAGGTGGCATCTCCCTTACCACCATTCTTAAGTGGCTATCTTGTGCCCACTTCCCACCTTGCAGGTTCCACCGACTTTAGTGCCGCCAAATGATCAAACCTCGATCTCCCCCTACGGGTTTTTCTTTGTGGATCTCCATCCGCCCTCTGTCATCATTTCACATGCCTTCCATCAGTGGTGAGGTCCTTGCTCCTGCCCGCACCGCAGACCCCGCAGTCTTCCTTGTCATTTGAGCTCGCATGAAAAAAATGATAAGTCCAAAAAAGTTATGCAAGCCAAACCTTGTGGGGGTCCATCTGTGGACCGCCCTGTCACCATCTTCATTGATTAGAACAATCAAAAGGCCTCATCGGCTTGCCTTACGGACCCTGCGGCTCTTACCACCACCTCGAACTTTCAAAAGAAAATGCCAAGTTTTAACCCTGTTGCAAGTCAAACCCTATGGGGGTCCATTTACGGGCTGCCCCACCATTGCAACCATTTGAAACTATCAAGGAGCCTCTTTTTTCCGTCTTGCAGACTCTGACCTGCCATCTCCCCTCAAGTCCTTTAGCGCAAAATGACCAAGTAAAGTGCATTGCAGACATTTCTCTACGGGTTGCCACATGTGGCCCGTCGTCATCTAGGTGTCATTTATAAATGGTCGCGCCTTACCTTCCTCTCGTATTGTGAAGCTTGTGTTCCCCTATGTCGTTCGCACCTTGTTAAGTGAATTAGCAATGTCAAGATCTCCTACGAACTCACAGGTGTGGACCACCCCTTGTGGGTCACCGTCCAATCTACGTCATCCCTGAACGACCATCTCCTGACAGCCTTCTACCAGTCCCTGCCTGCAAACCCTCAAATAGCTCAACTGACAGAACATTACCCAAACCATCCAAGGCACATGTGGATCCTACGTTGCGGGATTCTCCTTGCAAAACTTTGCCTCTTGGCTACAGTTTTTCAACAGCGGAGCTCCAAACGTCTAAGGTGTCCCTGCCTCCACATTCTTTACACCCGCATGGGAAAAGTGACCAATTGAATGCCTCCAGTGATGTCATGGATGATTACCCAATGTGCCAAATTCCTTGGATCTTTGACTGGCCTCCAAACTCCAATTGTGGAATTTTGAGTGCAGGTGGTCATCTATAGGTTATCGTGGCCCTAGTGTCGTTCCACTCCTAACTGCTCCTGATGGCTGCCAGCCCAGGGAAACCCACATCCCTAGGCCCGCATTCCTATAATTGAACCAAATGAGCACCAAACTATGAATGTTAATGACTTTTATGATCTTTTGGAGATAAATTTTTGAATCTAACCCTCGTTTTGCAGGATTTTTCTAGCACTTCCTTGATTTTTATGTGAATATACTTACTATGTCCTTGCTTGTAGGATTTATAGAATCTAATGTGAGCACATCAAGGCAGTCTACAAAAAAGGAGAAAGGAAAGAAGCCTGCCAAAGCACTGAGAGGGAAAGAAGAAAAAGATCAAATGAAGTATCAATTCCACAGGGTGGAAATCACCTCCAAGGTCACCTCTACATGGGATTTAGTATCAGATACAAACCTAGGACATGTAGATATAGATGAATTTTGACAAAGAATCATGAATAAACCTATAATTGAGAATTCCCAAAAAATTAGGAAGAGTGGCCTCGCCAAGGTAGTCGGCTTCCCACCTACACTTATGGCTCTAGAATCAATGATGGCATGCAGAGAAGCCTACCACAGTGGTAACAAAAGGATCATAGATCACAAGGGTAGGGTGTTGGTAGATCTGTTCGCTCGATCCATAGGTGAAAATTTCCATATCCCTACATTTGACCCCATGCAGAAAATAGATAAGGGATACACCGATAACATGTGGAAAGAAGACCCCCTGGGATGTAAGAAGTTGATCAACCAATATTGGTTTAAAGAGAAGAGGGGTGGTGTTGCCAAGGTGTCACAAGAGTTGTACAGGAGTGATTTCTATGAAGAGCACCATGATTTGGTCACTCTATTAAACAGAGTAATGGGCCTCCCCAGTTCTGCCTTCTTCCAAGAATGGATGTTTTATTTCGTTGAGGAGATCATTCATGGAGAAACAAAGTTCCACAAGACCAATATTGTCAATGACAATATGCATGCATAGTTTATGGTCGTAAAGAAGAAATCCCAATTTTACATGACCTCCTACCTGGTATACCTATTAGTGGAGGCATTCCCATACAAAGGCCTCTTTTTGCAATAAACCCAAACCTAGGAAGCAGGGAGCTCAAAGTGTATGATCGATACCCACAATTGCAGTAAAAAAAACTTTAAGAGGGAGTACTAGAGGGTGAATGATGCCTTCATAGGGCATATCATTAGACTCCTTGGAGGATATTTTGAGAGAAGAGTCTCACACAATGCTCGTGCATTCATTTAGCATTTTGGGTTCCTGTTCATATAGTTCTCAAAGTTCACATACATCACAACAGAAGGCTTCTATGAAAGACCCTAAAAACTACCCCGATACCCCAATGACCAGATGATTATATTGGAGGTCTCCCAATAGTTGCAGAATGCTCACACTCTACTAAGTGATAAACACCGGGGAGGGATCCCCTATCCCCTCACCTTCAAGCAAGGAATGTATGTCGTCCTCGTTGCTCAATGTGCAAAATATTCAAAAAAGGAGATAGTAGAGTACCATTTGGACCTCTACACAGCCCAAGGAAATATGGACCCATATGGAAAGTTGAAGAAATTGGTTGGAAAGCAATATGCCCATTGGCCCCATATTGAAGATTTATGGGCTAATTGCAAAGATGAAAAATAAGTGCAAATGAGGCACTACATGCAGATGACAACCTAGTTTGTACAATCAATCAAACTGTTCCCGGTGCCTAACTAGATTGTGGAAGAGGAAGACACCCTTATAGATGAAAGATTTGATGTCATGGCCAATTTTTTGTTGCCACTGATAGATTGGAATGAAGAAGAGGTCAATGACCTCAAAATTGTAACAAGGCCCATTCAGAGCAGAACTAGGCGATGGGTGGATGCTCAAATCACCCAACTCAAATTGCAAGGAGCCATGCTAACATATGGTGAGCTCATAGATGAGATCGAGAGTGAAACTGACAATGGAGTAAGTGCTACCCCAACATAAGAAACTCCTAATTCCCCTCTAGCAACTAGATCAAGAAAAAGAAAGGATGTGTCTAAGCATCAGCCCAAACACAAAGTTTATAAACAGAAGGCCTCAGAAGGAGAATCTTCAAAGAAAGAAAAGAAAGTAGGAGGATTCAATGAAATGCCAACTATTGAGGAGGACTCACAACATGAAGGAGAAGAAGAGGTTGAATGACCATAGTCACCACCTGCTACCTCTGCTCCCATCATTACCACTATCGTTGCCACTCCTCCACCTTGTGCATCTCATACACTCCCTATTTTCTCTTCGCCTGTTATGGATATCTCTGTCCACCTTGATCCCACCTCACCAATGGCCCCAATTATGGTGCTTGACTCCTCCTTAGCCACAACCTCCCCACTGTCATCTTCCTCACCACCCCCTCCATTTCTCACTCTTTCTGTTGCCATACCTTAAGTTGCCATGACCACTATACCTCCTCTCACCTTTCCAGAAGCCTTTTCCAAACATATGCAAGTAATACCTGCCAACCTCATTGAGGTGATACTAAATCCCACTGTCCAAGCTTTGATGGCTCAAATTTTTGTTGGCTTTCCCATTCCTCCACCACTGACAGAGCCACCAAAGATGGAGGCCACCGTGCAGATATCAGAAGAAATGGAGAAATGACAGAGGGAAGCCACCAAGGGAATAATGGAAGAGCCTGAGGATCCTTTTAAGGATGATTATTTAGAAAATCCAGAAGGGTGATTGGGCATTAGCATGGATAAGATGGTGATCGATGAAGAGAAGGCACATTCTTCAAAAGAGGACATTGAAGCCCTCAATGCCAAGTACATAATAGAGACCTCAGACCAAGAGTTTGAAGAGGAGTTGTCCCAACAACTCAAGGATATATGAGAGGAGGTGGAATCTAGAAAGGAACCTCTGGAAGAAGACACTAATGTCAATGTGGAGATATTTGAAGAACCTCCACTAGTTAGGAAAGAAAAATGCCCCGTTCAATAAGAAGAGGTAACACCCGAGAAAGAAGAGGAAAAGGAAGAAGACACTCCAAAGAAGAGCCTTGAGCTAGAACACAATGTGGAACTCGAGCAAGAAGCAGAAATGGCACCTTAGATAAAATATATCACTAAGGAGAGTGTAGCCACTGCTAAGTCAAAAAGAGAGAAGACCATACATATCGAAGACTCAAATGAAGAGGAAGAAAGAACGGAACAAGAGGCCCTAAGTCATGAAGAGAAATAGCCCCAACATGAGAAGAGAGAAGAAGGTGGTCATAAATCACAAAAGGGGAAATTCAAATGTCGGATTGGCTAGAGAAGTAGTTGCAAAAGAAAATCTTGGTGCTCGTTGATCCAAAGGCCTGACTTGAGGATATACTAGAAAGAGCACAAACAAGCACGAAGAAGGAAAAGAAGCCAAGAGTCTGTTCCCATATCATAATTGATGCATTTGGATCGAGGACAGTGCAGGTAGCTACCCTAGTAACAAATAAAGGAGAGGGGGTCAGCTACAACATTTCCACCAACAACTTGGGCCCTACCACAAGAGAGTAGAAAATTGATGAGTTGTAGGGATCAGTGGCCACAATAATGCAATAGATGAGCAAGGATCGGTCCTCTAAGGAGGAACTGAAGGCACAAGTGGCAGATCTCTCCACATATATCCAGAAGTTGACTTCCTTAGAGGAGGAAGCTCCAACAACATCCTCCACACCCTTGCTTCTCTCCCAAGAAGAGCTCACCAAGATAGAGAAAATGAAGAATTAGACCAATGCTACTGCAAATTGGTTTCGACAGGTACTTTACAATGGTGGCATGGTCATAGGTCACGCTACCCGAATGGCCAATAAATTTTGAGACATACAGAAGCAACTAGAGGGAACAAAAAAGATATGTCACTGGTTCACCAAGCTATATAGGATCACCTATCCTAAGCTCGAGGCTATTCTCAAAATACCAAAGAAAACATGGGAGAAAGAACTAGCACTCGTCAAGGGTGATCATTGGTTGGTAGAGACATGGAAGATGGGCTTGGACCATAAGAGGGACGTCTTGGAAATTAAAAGTGCTACATGAGGTTGAGCTCGACCTCGAATGGGCCAAAGAACACAGGGCAGACAGTGAGGACTACTTGAAACTGATGACAGATTATGATATGCCTATTGTGGAGCTGGATCTAGAGAAGATAAGCCATACTTCCATAGGAAGATGGAGAAAGGGGCAGCAGATAACCTAACATTAGATTTCATGGACTTTGCATCAAAGGAATTCATCCAATCCGAGCAGGTGATCAAGGCCATACCAAAGTGCACGAAGAATTGGGAGAAAATCACTAGCAGATCTAAGAAGTTGACCTTCCAAGTTCTGCAATCCAATATCATGGAGTGGGACAAGCTTCAGGCACTGATTGTGAAATTTGTGGAATACGCCACTCTTCAGAAAAGTGAAGGAAAACTAGTGATAGATAATGAGTTCCTGATAGTATAAGCTGAGAAAAGAAGGTAGTGACTAAAAGATGAAACTGCTACAGTGTTAGGACCACTATAGGAAAAAATAGGAATGGGACAAAAATGTATTTTATATTAATATATTTTGGGGGGTAGGTGAAACCCTAATGTAAAATGAATCTTGGCCACACAATGAAAATCAACCCTATCCATTCATTTCACTTTTGGAAAAATATAAATAGGGGGTCTCCTCTCATTTTCAAAGAGAGAGTTGAGTTGTAAAGATATGCTGTAGAAATTTCAATAAAATTTCATTGCTTTGGTGGATTCTTGAGTTTCTCACATGTTACATGACTCATCTTCTCACAATTGATAGATTTGGATTGATTTAGTTTATTGTTCTAAGTACTTTCAGTATCTTTTAGTATTTTAGTTCATGTTGTCCATTGATGTTGAAGAATGCTATTGTGTTGATGCTTTCCATGTTCATGCTTTTTTCTATTTATTGATGATGAACAACAGTGTAAAACTAGTATGAACATTAATCCTTTATTGCACTTAAATTTCATCTTTTATTCATGCTTTATGGTGAATGAATGATTGAAAAATCTATAGACCTTAGAAGATAGCACTAGTTTCATGGGACTATTAGTTGATTTGGTTAAGTGGAACTTAGTTATAGGAAAGTTGTCCACTGTAGTGCACCCTCCATTGTCACTGTTCATCAGTAATTGTAGGTCTAGGAACTCTCACCTCCCTCTTCCCTTTTGACCTTTGAAATAGTAATTTAGGAAAAATTCCAACATCATTGTAAAGCCAAATCTGATGTTGAACATGGAGTTTTAGACTATTATTTTGAACTTATAGCAATTACACATCACTTTTGAAATCTCACAAACTCCATTCAAAGGTATAATTCCCTTTCCAACTTAGCAATTGTCCATACCCTTGGTGATTACCAGCAAATCATATCAATCCATTGAGTTGGTTTTGCAATTCTTGACCTGACACCTGAGAGACCTTGGGATAATTTTCTGCAACTTGTTTGTAGGAAATTGTCTTTCAAGAGAGGTAGTGCGCTTGTGTATTTCCTACGTTGATAAGTGCAAAAAAACCCATAAACAAGGAGGAGATATTATAGAAACAAAAATATAGATTCCAATAATTGCATGAGAGAGATAAGAATACCTCCTTTTTTCATGTTTCAACCCTTAAACATAAGAAAATGAATTAGATAACTAAACTTCAAAATAAGCAAGGTATTATGGTCAACATGCCCACCCAAATTGGGCTTTTGGCCTCTGGATACTTTCAAAGGGCTTTGTTGGCTCCTGTCGAGGCTCCCAATTCTGCTTTGGACAATCTATTGCTAGACCCTCTCCCTACCACTCTAACCTAGGAAGATAATAATAGCATTCTTAGTGTTGTCACTCCCGAGGATTTCCAAACGAATTTTTTCATTATGGGTTCCTATAAGGCGCTAGGCTCGAATGGGTTCCCCCCAGCTTTCTTTCAATTTTTTTGGGATATTATTGAGGGGGACCTAGTTCTGGCAACCAAGGATTTCTTCAAATCTAGTAAGATCCTCAAACAGTTGAACCACGCCTTTATTTCCCTAGTTCCCAAAGTTGTTGAACCATAGTCTATGATAGACTTCCGACCCATTAGCCTCTACAATACCATTTATATGATCTCTAAAATTTTGGTGAACTACCTGAAATCCTTATTAGAAAAAATGATAAGCCCTACCCAAAAAGGCTTTGTTCTGGATCATCATATCTTGGACGCTTCCATAACCACCCAAGAAATTTTACACTTCATGGATAGTTGCAACAATTCTAGTATGGCCTTCAAGCTGGATATTTCAAAAACGTATGACAAGGTGCTATGGTACTTTATTCCCAAAGTCTTATCAAAGTTTGGCTTCGACTGGTTAGTGATTAACCTCTCAATGGAATGCATTACCACTGTGAGATATTTTTTCTTGGTTAATGGGGTTCTCTTTGGCTTCTTCAACGCTGGGAGGGGCATTAGACAGGGTGACCCTCTCTCCCCCTATGTTTTTATCATGGTTTCAGATGTTTTGGGTAGGAACATAACCAAAATGTTGTCAGAGGGCTCCATAAAGGGGGTGAAACCTGCAACTTTGTTGGAACCTACTATTATTCAACAATTCGTTAATGATACCATCCTTTTTGGGAAGGCTTTTGTGATTGAAGCCAAGAAATGGAAGAGTTGCCTTAACAATTATGTTGCTTGCTTTGGCCAGTGTATAAATTACAATAAAAGCATGATTTATTTCTTCAACAGTACTCCTGCTCTCCAGGCTTGGGTGACTGTTGTCCTGGGTTGTGTGAGTGGATCTCTCCCTTTGATGTATTTAGGGATACCCCTTACTGTCAAGTAAGTCACTCCTACCTTTTGGAACACGGTTTTAGAAAGGATTCAAAGGAAATTGGTGGGGTGGAAAGGCTCCATCCTCAACCATGCTAGCAAGCTGCAACTTCTGACTACCGCTCTTTAAGGGATCCTTGCCTACTTCCTTTCTATCTTTAAAATTCCCAGATATATAGCTGAGAAGTTCAAAAAAATACAAAGGAACTTCTTATGGTCTGGGACCAAGGAGAAGAAGAAGTTTGTGCTGGTTAGCTAGGACAAAGTTTGTTTACCTAAATCTTGTGGTGGGCTTGGGATCAGGAATGTCCAATGTACCAACAAAGCCTTACTTGCTAAGGTTGGTTGGGACCAATTAATGAATAAAAAGGATTGGTGTAAGATCATGAATACTAAGTATCTTTGCAACACACCTATGATTAAATGTCTATTAGATGATCACCCTACCAGTTCATTGGCTTGGAATAACATTTGCAGAATGCAGGGGCTGCTCATGTCTAGGATGAAATGGAAACTTGGAAATGGTAGTTACATTAGATTTTGGGAGGACCCTTGGATG
This sequence comes from Sequoia sempervirens, assembly GCA_007258455.2. Lineage (NCBI taxonomy): Eukaryota > Viridiplantae > Streptophyta > Pinopsida > Cupressales > Cupressaceae > Sequoia > Sequoia sempervirens. The sequence continues at coordinate 234,763,635 of VDFB02353493.1, read as the reverse complement.
CTTGATTCCCCCCTATCGCACTTAGGTTTCAGGAACCTTATGAGACCTACACAACTTTTCTTTGGTATGTATGTAAGCGACTACTTTCATGGTCAATTGGGTGCTAGGCATTGGAAAGATTGGGTTCTTTGTTTCCCCCTATCCCTTGAGATGATGTTGTTGGCTAAGTCATTGCAAGACTTTCTCTCCATGACTAGACTACCTCTATCCAACTTTGAGGATGAATTCTAATGGGTCAAATATTGGCTATGCAATATTCTGTCACAACGGCTTACAATCTGCTTTTGATCTAGGGTGATCATCACAGACCTTGGAGACAGGTTTGGAATAGGCACATGATTCCTAAAATTAATTTCTTCTGGTGGATGGTCTGTCATAACAAGATCCTAACTCAGGATAACCTGAGGAAAAGGGGATTTTAGATCTCGAATAGGTGTTTGTTATGTAAAAGCAGTGAAGAGTTTGTTGATCATTTATTACTGCATTGTCTATTTGTTGTTGGAGTCTGGGAGTTGGCTTTTGAAAAGCTAGGGACCCACTGGACTATGTGTAGGGACATCAAATCTTTCATTTTGGGTTGGTCTAGTCCCTTCCAACATCCTATCCCAAGAGAGATTTGGAACCAGGTCCCTCCATCATCTATTGGTGCTTGTGGAAAGAGAGAAATAACTAGATTTTTAGGAATATTGAGATGAGTCCTAAGGAGGTTTTTCACATTGGGCTAAGGCTTATTTTTTAAAATGTTTTGATTTACACTAGAAAAACCTCAGAGAAAGAACCTACATAGTGGTAGATCAAGATGGCTAAGGCCTAGAACAGGAATTTGTAGATCAACTCCTTTGATAACTTTAAGGCCCAAGCTAGACAGAACACAGTTTGGAAACCCCTGGATCGAGGGTGGCACAAACTCAATTTTGATGGAGCAGCCAAGGGGAATCTTGGCAGGGCTAGCATTAGGGGTATCATCAAGGATAACAGGGGTAACTTTGTGGCTAGTTACTTGAGGAGCATTGGAATTTAGACCTCCATGACTGCGAAAGTCGGGGCATTGCTAAAGGGCATCTAGTTAGTTGTTACTCTAGGAATAAAGAAACTACATATAGAAGGGGATTGTAAGTCGGTGATTGACTCAATCAAATTTGGTAGGTTATTAGGATAGAATACCAGAGATATCCTTTTATACATAAATCACATGGTATCAAAGCTTGATATGAAGATCTTATCTCACATATTTCGGGAGGTAAATCAAGTTGTTGACGCTTTGGCTAATCTTGGTTTCTCTTGGAGTCTTTCCAGGTGTTGGAGGAGTATTGGGAACTTACCACCGAAGTTACAAGGTATCATCCTTAAGGAACAAGGCACCTTATTTACCCATGATGATAACTAATTATGCTCTTTTTAAGGCTATATGGGTTGTCCACATAATTGTACTTAGGGTGATGTGGATGAAGAAGGATGATGAGGTGTTAAATAGGTGGCAACATTTGAAAAATTGGGTGACGAAAGAGGTTACAGATCTAATTATGAAAGGTGATGGGGAGTACCACGGGTTAACGGCTAAGATTGGTTGGGCCATGCACAAATTTAATTTGTGGTCTTATCATAACCTTAGCATACCTATACGGAATTTAATTTCAAATTCGATGACTTCTTCATGTCATGTGGAGTTCATGCTCAGTCCTCTCGACATTGCTAAAAAAATTCATAGAATAAAGGATAGATACTTAAGGATTTCTATATTTGGCCCTGCAGCCACCTAGCATAAGTACTTGTGCATATGCAACTTGAAGGGTAAACCTATCAATGTGATCATTTTTTGCAACCTAAGCCTTTGGCGTCTTAATATTTTTAATTATGGGCCCACAAAGATATCCTCTTTGGAAATAACATCTAGCGCGTGTAACCTACAGATCGCCTTAATTACTCGAAATCATCCTAGTTGGCTTTAAAACAGTGTTTTCTAGGTGACCTTTCACATTGACAGACATTTTAATTTCTTTCTCTCGTAGGATTACTGGTATCTCACAGTGAAGTGTGGAAATATAGGTGGTGACAAGGTGAGGATGGAGCCAGATAACTATGAGGAATTCTAAAAGGATCCCCTGGTTTGGAATATTTGTGTCAAAGGTGGGTTGGTGTCTTTGATGGAGTGCTTAGTGGGACATGATGCGAGATGTTGGCTCAGTTTGTGAGCTCTTGAAAAGATCCTAGGAGGGTTACAATGGGAGGTATCTCTTTCAAGGTCAATGAGGAGGTCATAGCTCAGGCAATTGGGCTTTCATGCAGTAGGAAGAAGTACACTAAACATACTAAGACCTAAGATAATGAAAGCCTCAATGCTTTCTTGAAAGAAAATGAAAAACCAGTCAGGTCTCAATTGGGTTTCGAAAGGGAAGTGCTCCCTCATCCTTGGGACCAGCTTTGTTTGGCTATTATGAAGTATGTGATCTTAGAAGGTAGGCATAGGGTGTTTTACTATTACCATCTACCTCTTCTCAATCATCTTCATCACAAAATGCTATTGAGTTTTCCATTTTTCTTGCTTACTGATTTGGAGATTTTTGTTGAGAAGTGTTTGGATATTGTTGCCCAAAACCATGTTGAAAATCCCCTTACCACTCCACCAGGGCCTCATCCTGAGGCTTTATCATTTCCATCTGGCTCTCTATCCGCCCAAACCTTTTTTTTTGTTCGTATCGAGGAGCTTGAACCCCTTGACCAACCTAATGTGAATCCCTCTTTGGCTGAGTCTAAGGGCCCTAAAAGGAAAACCCCTCAAGTGAACACTGAAACCCCTAAGCCTAAACCTCCCACTAAGAAAAAGAAGGGTGTTGCAGGGACTGCTCTGTTGATAGTGGCAATCGAGCTTTGCGAGTTCAAAATTGCTCCCCACAAGATGGACAACAAACTTGGAGCAAGGAAAAAAGTAAAGGAAGAGGGTAAATGCCAGGTGGAGCTGTTGGCCATGAACATTGAAGGGAAGAACAATGTTGGTAAAGACTCTAAGGGAGACACCGTTGTGGATACTATTGTGGATACAAGGGTGGAGAATACCAGCATCAAAAGATCCCACAAATTGGCAAAAAATAGTAAGAAAGTGTTGGTGAATGATATTTCTAGTGATAAGGAGCAGTCTGATAGTAAAGGAAAGAGGAAGGAGGAAGATACCGAGGAGGGGGAGGAATTTGTGGAAGGACCTAGTCACTTTTCTAACTTCAACAAGATGCTCAAGGATGATTCGACAACCCATTCCTCAGACCCTAGGGCTATGGAGGAAGATAATGCAAAGACTGTGGAAAAGGAGGATGATTATAGCATGTTGTTGGAGCAGATGGATAAACTTGAAAGTAACTTCACTAGGTTGACCCGGTTCACCATCAAAATGATCCACCGTGTTGTTGGTACCCTTTCTATTGTGCTCAAGGAAGAAATGGACAAGAAGACTATGGGGGAGGGCCTCAACTAGGTTGGGGAGGATGTTATAAACCTCCTCTCTTAGAAATGGGAGGGTTATCTGGTTAGTTTGTTGCTTCTATGTCTTGTTTTGGTTGGGTCATGGTTTGTTGACTGTCCTTCTGTTGTTTTTGTGTCTTGTATTTTAGTGGTTTATGTTTTAATGCTCTAGACCTAATCTTTTTTGGCCCTCTAGGCTCATCGTGTAAAGGGTACAACACCCTATAAATGTTGCTTAATATATCAAAAACACATCAAAATCATGGATATATAATCATAAAAGAAAAAAGAGAAAACAAATGGATAGATTTCATTCAATTCCTACATATGACTCGAAAAAATGGATATTTTTTTCTCTTTTGAATTGTTACTTTACAAACCATTTCGAGACACTCAAAGAGATATTGGTCATGATAATGAATCCATAGGGGCAAGGTGGGAGAGCTTCAATTATAATCAATGGCATTTTGAATGAATAATACTTGTTGAAAATATTGAAAACATTAGTGACTTTGAATCTGAAGGCAATGTCAATGCTCAAGAACCACTATAGAAAATGAATGGGAAATTATATCTAGACTTCATCATCGTCAAATTTTACAAGTTTCAAAGATAGATATGTTGGGAAGAAGAGATATGGATAGACAAACAAATTGGTGTAATGGATTTCAAGGTGAGGATTACACAAATAAAGTAATAAATTTCATTAACAACATGAAAATTAATGGTTTCTTCATTCATGAAAATATTCCACAATATGTTGACTACAAAAATCTCAGTAAGCAACAACATAAAGTAATCAACATTATCACGTCTCACTACCACATACATCAAAATGAATTTCCCCTCTATATGATAATTCAAGGCACTACTGGAACAAGTAAGTCATATGTGATTAGTGTCATTAGTCAAGCACTTGAAATTTTATCTTTTTACAATCAATCTCCTATGCTCCTACTCGCACCAACTGGAGTTACAACATTCAAGATTGGAGCTTGAACAATTCATTCAAAATTAAGAATACCAATAAGAGATTTCAATGAAGTAGAAGGAACAAGACTTACAACTTTCCAAGAGGAAATATCACATGTCAAATACATATTGATAGATGACTTGGAGAGAAGTTTCTTGAAAACATAGATTCCAGGATTCAACAAGCATTTCTTGAAGACACTAATCAAAGTTTTGGAGTACAGTTTTCAATTCAAATTACTAACATTCTTTACTATGCATTACAATACATTTTATTCATTTTTATTAAAATTCCTTTTATACATTACAAAATTTTTAATATATTTATATATATTTTTATTCAAGCATATCTATGATTTTAGTTGGAGACTTGGCACAATTATCTCCATTCAATGGAAAATCTCCACAAGAAAGAAAGAGATGAGAAAAGCTACTATGAAAAGAATTCAAAACATTGGTTACTTTAAATCATATTTTTAAACAGGATGTAAAAAATGAACACCAAAGATTTTGTCAAATCCGAACAAATATAAAGGATACAAACCTTACACTTGACGATTGGATGTTACTTATAACAAGATCAATGCATCAAAGAACAAAGAATTTGAAAATAATGTTCATTTATTTTCAACAAATGGTAATGTTCACAACCATAACATGGAAAAAACATATATTCATTACCAAATCTAGTTGCACGAAGCATCGCCACAAAAGTTGTGACTCTTAGTTCCATAGAAGGAGGTGAAAACGTGAAATCAATATGGAATTATTACTCGATAATAATGCAAGAGTAATGTTAACATCAAGCTTACAGATAGAAGTGAGACTTGTAAATGGAGCTCTTGGATATATACAAAATAATGTATATAGACTTGGAACTAGACCACCCCAATCACCAAGATATGTACTTGTTGAGTTTGATAATTTCTTTGGAATGTTGTTTGATGATCACCATCCACATACAGTTCCAACTATAGAAATTCAAAGGGGTAGCACAAACAGATACCATTACGATTAGCTTGGGATCTAACAATACAAAAGTCATAAGGATTGACTCTTCAAAAAGACACAATTGATATAGGACTCACTAAAAGAACTGGATTGACATTTGTAGTAATTTCTCATGCAAAAGTCTTTGGAAGGACTAAGAATTATTCTACCATTTACGTATGATAGAACTGGATTGACATTTGTAGCAATTTTTCGTGCAAAAGTCTTTGGAAGGACTAAGAAATATGCTACCATTCACATATGATAGATATGAAAAAATGAAGGAAAACAACTTGCAAGGAGAAAAGCAGAATAAAATAGGCTTAAAGTCTTAGAAATTAATTATTTTAACATGTATTATTAAATTTCTCATGTAATTACTATTTATATAAACAATATAATGTGTTCATTTTACTTTTAACTATTGTTGATGGTTTTGATATACAATTATCTTTAACATAATTTTTTTAATTATTGTTATATAATATTAATTTTATATTGGAGGTACCTCTTCAACTATACTAAATGGTATTATCTAAGTCTACTATATTTTGATTATAATATACTAAATAGAATTTTGATTAAATTAGCATCTATAATCATCAATTAATATATTAAAATAATATACGGATCAAAAAATGTATATATTAAAATAATATAGTACAGTTAACTTATTTAAATATTATCAAATTTTTTTAATATTGTTAACTAAATTATATTATTATCTATCATTATCTATTGTAAAAAAAACTACAAAAAATCTAAAACCATCTACCTAACCTTATCTACTATTAAAAAAAAATCATAAATTACCCATTCTTCTCAAAAACAATCACAACAAATCTTAATTTTTTAATTTTACTAAATAAAGCAATTTTCTTTCAACTCAAATTTTTTAAAATAATCAAATATGGGTTGAAGATTTTTGTCCTCATTAACTACCAGCCTATTGAGCAAGTTTTTATTTTTATTTTAAATTAAATCTATATATCTCTAATGGGCTAAAAAATGGACACATGAAAGGTTACAAAGATTAATGCAATGAATAAATTCAAAGTGTTACTAAAGTCAAAGAAGTATAAGTGTTACACTTTAGTGACCGTTACTACAGTAGTCTTGTCATGAAGTTTTGTGTGGATCCACAAGGATTGAATGCTTCTCTACTTTATGCTCTCAATTGTGTAATACATATCATTACATCAAACACAAATCAACTCCTAAGTCATATTTGTCAATTCAAATTATTGGAAAGTCATTTCTTTTAAATAAGTCATAGTAGGTTATTTTCTAGCAAGAAATAATAATATTACAATGGAAAGGGATACAACAACCAGCTATATTTCTTTACTGTGAGAAGATAGCTAACTATGACTTAAATTTAAATTTAACCCAAAACTAATCCTAATTAGAATTAATATTAACACAATTCTAATAATAATTATAATATAAAAGTACAAATCTAACTATATAATAATAAATATATAACAATACAATTAATATAAGAATAATATGAATCATATAATATAATATATTAATAATACAATACAAAAAAATATAATAATATATTATTAATAAAATTAATATAACAATAATAATATAATAAGAATAATATGTTTATAGGGATTACATATAATTCCTAGAGGTCCTACATCCAAGGATTTAGCCATCCCAAGGTGTTAAAATGCCTACAAATCTTATTTTATGCTTGAGGTCTTACATCTACAGGTGTCATTATTATGCACACTCCCCCTCAGCTGCAACTCCTTACAACCAAACATTGAATTGAATTTGGAACATGTAATGCCTAGAGGTCTTATGTTATGTCTATTAGGTCTTAAATTCAAAGATTTAACCATCCCGAGGTGTTAAAATTCCTACAAGTCTTATTTTATGCCTAAGGTCTTATATCTAGAGGTGTCATTGCCATGCACACTCCCTCTCAATGGCAACTCCTTATGATCAATCACTACACATAAATTTGATATATGATGGATAAGATTATAATCCATTTCTTCTTGATCATAGCATACTTTTATGATAATCAAATGAACAAAACTAGAGATAAATTTTATGATGAAACACTTTTTCTTGAGTGAAGTGTCCATGATCTTGAATGTGTGTTTCTCTCTTATTTTCTGAAATAACAGTTTTTTGGTAAAAATAATTCTTGTTATCATATATTAAGGTGATACTTTTTACTAGTACCCATATGAAACTCTACCATAAATTTTCAAAGCCACATTTTTTCCTTTGGAAGTATTTTTATATTTAACCTTTTGATTAAAAAATCAAAGAAGATAGCATTTTTAAGTATTACTCTATCTAAGGAATAGCACTTGCACTATTTATTTTGAAGGCATAGTCTAGGGTAGATTTTCTATAAATAAAATAACCATAATAATTAGTAACACAATAATCAATTAGATTTGATTATTAGTGTAGGAGTAATAAAGGCCATGATTAATTGCATGCATTTATTTTTTGCTAATCATCATAAAGTATTCCACATAAATCTAGAATATAGTCAATTTGATTGTAGATAATCTAATGATCCTTACTAAGGAGATCATATGAATTTTTCATGAACATGAGTATAAATAACTTGTCATGTCTTTTTTAAGAAAAAAGTCATGCTACTAAACAATACTAGTGATCCACAAAACAATCTAAGCAATGGGTGAGCTATCTTTTATAGGCTTGCTCCTCGGACACTTTATTAGGGGGATATTCACTCATCATAAATAGGTGATATGATTTTGTTTTAAATAAATTTATCCATTTCAATAATCAAGTTGTACTTAATTATTATAAATTTGTGTACAACTATCTATATTTTTGTGTAAAAGGGGGAGAAACTAAAATATTATGATTAAATTCCATACTAGTTTTGACTTTACCAAATGGCATTATAATACCCATTTGTAATAGATTCTTAACATCAGTGAATTTCATTGAGGTAATGAGAAAATAATAAGTTAAATTATACTTTTTATACAAAATTAGGAAAAATGCATTCTAATAAAATTAATGCATTAGTAATTAAGTAATATGATGGTAGAGGACCACAAAAATGGTAATCTTATATAATTATTTTTCTTGTGAGCTAATATAAGATTCATAATTCATTCTAATGGAATCATCACATAATTGAAATATGTCAATATAAACTTGATAGAGGTGAATATAGATCAATAACTTATACGGAAGATAATGCATATCCTATGAAAAACTTGCATCCTGTAAGAAATATTCACTTAAATGAAAGCATCAACAATATTGAAAATTTATCAACTATTCACTATTTCTTAATTACACTTTTAGCAAGATAGCCACTTCACATATAACCTAGATAAGGTAATGTAATGACATGTCAAAAGTATGAAAATTTTAATGTTTAAGCATGTGTACTCTACATATGAGAGTTGCACTCGAAACTAACCATTTGCCTCTTTTATTGAAAAAATTGACAAGTAATAAAGATAAGTGAGGATATTCAAAAAAAAAATTGAAAGCAAGGAGTATATCAAAAATATTATCACCAAATAACATTTAATCATGCATCTAATCTATAGGACAATTTGTATAGCAAGACAACCATATTCAAAGCCAAAATGAGTATGATATACCACATCAATTGATATGTTATTTGCAACTAAAGGAAAGAAATGACATGGAATGATAGGAAATAAACTAAACATCAAGAGCATCCAAGGTCAAGCTAGCCTAGGTTTGATTATGAAAGACATGAAGCAACATATACAGACTTGTTCATTTCAAAATAAAGGATAAGATTCTAATTATGGTAAAAAGGAGCTAGCAAAATATGTTGTCCAATATAAGAGACAATACAATACAAAAAAATATTTATTAATATAAATAATCAATTCAGATTAAATTTTCAAATAAAATTGAATTCATTATTTTCAAGTTGACACGATTTTTGATACTGATAGATAAAATCACTTATTTCAAATGGGAATTATAAGGCCAAATGATTTCATAAAATATCACCTTATGAAATACTTCAACTAAACTAATCATTTGAAAGAGTGAGAAAACATTTAAAAAATAACGATATATAAAATGACATGACCTAATGTTAAGATGTCCAAAATAGATCAATCAAAAATATTATCTTATGATTGCAATAAGAAATTCTCTTGATGAATCCATAACTTTGTCACAAATTTAGACTTGAGTGTCATTTTTAGTTTTGCATTCTTTTCCAAGAAAAAAACAATGGTGACATGGCATTCTCTTGTGGTCTAATGGTCACAATACCATGTTCATGATCCATCTTGATGTTTCATGAGATCCACACCAAGTAAAAACCACATTCTATTGCATGAGATCCACACCAAGTAAAAACCACATTCTATTAAAGACCCTTTTTTTTTGTCTTGTGGACAAGCCAATGCAATGGGAAAGACCATGCAAAGACCATAAGTTTGGGATATAAAGTAAATTTGAGTGTTGATTCATTTGAATTTGTGTTACTTTTCATGAAGTGGTGCCATGAGATCAATGTGGTCTGTGGCTGAGCAATTGCAATACCATGTTAAAGACCCATTTTACTATCTCCCTAACCTGAGACCACATATCTAGAAAAGTCAACAAAGCCATTTTCTTCTATAGAGAAGAGGAACATCCTAATATATGTAGGTTGTGATGCAATCATCCCAATATCTCTCTAGCCTTCTTTTTTTTGGATCTGATAGAGGATGAGTGATGCATAAACTAGCATACATATATTAAATATTAATATATATAAAATATGTAAGAGTTATCATTCTTAATTTTCTTTTTTGATTGATTTATCTTTGTGATCAAATCTTTGATTTCTCTGTCATCAAAAATATTATTTATTTATTTATTTGTTCTTTTAGTTTATGCAAATATTTAAATTATTTGTACTTTTTGTTTCATCAAATCTATTTGATTTGATTTTTTTGTTCATCAAATCTACTGTAATTGCACATGACTTCCACTGCCTATCATTTTAAATGCAGCTTCAAAAACTTTACACAGATTGTTGGATACCATTTTAGAGGCCTCTCGACGTAATTATTAAATTCTAAATAAGATTGACCTTATTTACATAAAAATAATAAAATAAATAAACTGATTTTATCATGATGACAATATTGAGGCAATGAATTTAACTAATGATCTCCAACAAATGCTTGCTTTTCATCTGTTACTCATATTGTCTTAATCAGTTGAGGATATACCCTTTATGTATTTAGATACAACAGATGGTTGCTTTGATTGTTAGATCATATTTGTTTCTGTGAATATGGATGGATACCTTCATTTGAATGAAACTTTGATTCTTTTGTTTCACTATTCATAAGGTATAAAATTATAAATCAATCCGTGTTGTCAATCCCTTGGTTTCAATACATCCAACTGCAACAATCTTTGATGCAACTTCCCTTAAGGAAGGATGCGAATTGTATTTATAAGAATTCTTCATGTAAAAATAATTTAAATCCCCCATAAGTGTGGGAGATGATAGGAACTGTCAAACAAGCTTCATAATACTACGTAGCCTATTAGATTTGATTCCTTAGCAATTACATATTCTTGCGTCACCTCCTGCACATCTTCTAAATGTTTAAGCTCTTCATATAAAAACACTCATATGCGTGGTTGATGTTGGGCGCCATTCCTGGTATTCCAAAAGTCCATCACTCCAGGACTCCTCTATAAACATATGCTAGGAGTGTGCTGATAAATGTCAATGGAGGGAACTTTTTGAGTATGTTTAGGAAAATGATTGGATATAAAAATACCCTTGATATCACCCACACAAAAATGATCAGCATTTCTTAACCTACTCTAATATCATGTCAAAAATTAGGATCTTAGGACATTTAGCATTATAAACAAAATATAAAATAAATAAAATGAGAATCATACAAACATAGATTTTACATGTTACCCAAAATATACATGGGAAAATTCTTTTAATAAAAAAATTCATAAAACATTATTTCATTAGAACATTTACCAAAAATAGTCTATTTAAAAAATAGATTGAACTTGGGGACACTCCTCTACATACTTCCACATAACCAATAATACCTCATGTGCATAGTGATATAATTGACTATAAATCTCCAGATTCATACCGTCTCAAATGAAAGAGAACGTCCTTAAATATATAAGAAAAGGTGGCAAAATAACTTAAGAGGTATTAATCACATCTGTTCAAAGCAATCATTAGATTATTAATTATTAACTTAATGACAAAGTTTTATAATCTTATTTTAGAAGAATATATAAATGTTATAAGGGTATTGGAGCAATGTTATAAGGGTATTGAGCTCTAATAGCTTTATATTATATTGGATCTTGCTAACCGTTTTGAAAATGAGATTATTAGAACTTTAGTATACATTTTGAAAAGAAGATTACATTCATTCAAATATGCAAACGAGGAAAAAAGGCTTATAATTGCGTGTACAATAAAACATCAGTATCTTCCAGTAGAGCCCGCAGCAGCAGCTCTGTTTAACACTTGGGGTGCTTATGTGATGGGCTATCCACTGGATAGGTCAAACGCAGGGAAGGACTGTGTGTTTGTAAATGCAAAACAGTACAAAGGTATTTTAAAGCGGAGGCAAACTCGAAAGGTAAAGTTTGCAAAGAGAGGAAAATTTGCTATAATTCTACCAAGGCTGGAACACAAATGCTTATCAAACCCTATTGAAATCCAGCAAGTTCAAAAAACGGAATTCGAAGGTAACGAAAAAACGAACCCTACATCCCATCTTGTCTCAATTTCAGCAGACAAGGGAGAAGGGGGTGAGGGTAAACCTTTTGATTCTTATAGTCCCACCACAACACCTCTAATGTGGTCCTCTGAGTTGTACGTCAATGAGCTAATGGCCATGAACAAGAGGCTCCAATCATTAGAGGCAAGGGGGCTCTTTGAAGATGCTAAAATGAAAGAGATCATGGATACCAATTGGCAATTATCAAGGGAGAACAAAATTCTCAAAGACGAAATAAGTAAGCTTCAAATCTCCATGTCAAATGGAGAGCAAGAATTGATTTCGATAAGACAAGTTTTAGCACAAAGTGGCACAATAGACAAAAGCATATCAAGAGAGGTAGTTGAAAGCAGCAACTTGCAGATAAAAGAGATACAATCAGTCCTGGACAGCGTAAAGATAAAAGAAAACCAGCTGAGGGATCAATTAGAGGAGGCCAAAAGCTGGGCTCATGTAGTGGGAGGTCCCTCAGACACACACAAGGACCTCATAGAAAAGCAAGTTCGAAGACAGATAAGAGAAGAGAATGACAGAAATGTCAGGGCTGTGAATGTCATTGTTAAAGGGCTAAAGGACTATGGGGAGAATGAACCAACAAAGGAGCTAGCAAAAGATTTTTTTAGGGATGAGTTACAATGGACAGGTGTCATTCAACAAGCAAACAGAATTGGAAAATGGGTGAAAGATGGAAAGAGTAGGCACGTAAGGGTCACTTTGGCGAACATTGAAGATAAGAACAAGCTGCTAAGGAACAAGAAGTTTCTTAAAGGTACACAAATATACCTTGACGAGGACTTAACAATAGTCCAACAACAAGAAAGGCGTAAGGAGTGGGAAAAAGTAAAGGCAGCAAGGAACGAAGGAAAATGGGCTTGGTTACAAGATGGGAAAGCTCAAGTTAGTGACAGAATTACTCACCAAAAGTAGGAACTCGGGGCCCCCCAGGATCAGGTGTCAATAGTAAGTTGGAATTGTAGAGGTTACCCGTGGAGAAGAGGACCTGGTTTAGGGCCCATTGCAGAAGGAAAAGACATCATCATCCTTACGGAGACTCATGAGCATGATGGCTGTAAAATTCCAGACTTTGAAGGATATAAAAAAGCTTCCATTTGGAACGAGAGAACAGATAGTGGTAAAGGGCATGGTGGAGTTGCAGTCCTAATCAAAGAAATATGGTGCAATAACATTCAAGTCGAGAAAGAAGACCCAAACAAACAATATATATGGTTTAAAATAACAGAAAATCAAACTGTCATAAGAGTGGCTGCCTGCTATTTTGCCCCAAAAGGCTCCAAATCTTACAAGAAAAGGAACCTAGACCGTGAGGATCCTTTTGCTGCTCTAAAAAGGGACATTTCAATCTATAATGGCATGGGAGAGGTTATTCTAATAGGGGATTTTAATGCAAGGACTGCAAACATACAAGCTCTCAGCTTGGCAAGCAAGGACAAGGAGAAAGCTGATCCACTATGGTTGGAGGAAGAGGGACAGCACCTGTGGGAAAGGAATTCGCAAGATAGTAAGCACAATGTCACGCACTACGGGGCTGAGTTGTTGGGGCTATGTAGTTTATTCAACTTGGTCATTTGCAATGGTTTGAAAGCATGGCCGAACTCAGGCAACATCACCTGCAAAACATACAATGGACAAAGTGTGGTTGATTATGTCATTTGCTCGCATGTTTACACGTCAAAGATAAAGGAACTAGTGATTGGAAAATGTCCTTTAGAGCTGAAATCAGATCATAATCCAATATATGTAAATCTTGACGCCCACATTAGCATGCATCAAAGGGGGCAGATTCCTATCAGCAAAAAGAAAGTGCATCCGCAAGGTAGAATCATCATGAACCATGACAATCGGGAAGTCTTCAAGAATGCCCTCAAAAGGATTTTCATCGAGTATGAAAGAAAATTAGCTACCACAGGGCATCACACTATAAACAAGGACATGCTGATCCCTATTGTTCACAAGGCTTTGGATGAGTGTAAGAGGGCTAGGCCTAAGAAGGCAATTACTTCTACTTTCCCAGCAAACCCATGGTTTGATGAAGAGTGCAAATTAACAAAAAGAAAATTTCACTAGGGTGGAAGGACCACAGAAAACAAGAAAGAATATGAAAAGATGATACAGAACAAAAAAGAAAAATATGTTAGCACTAGAAGGTTGGAGTTGATTGCCCTTGGAAAGAACAACCCCAAGAAATTCTGGAAGGAGCTACAACAAAAAAGAAAACAAACAGAAAACAATATCACAAGCTCTCAATGGTTGGAATATGCAAAGTTACTGTATGAGCGGGAACAAGATAAACATAGACCCCCAACTATCAGCGCTGCCACTGAACTATTCACCATAGAAGACATCAATCAAGGGATAAAAAGGTTGGCTGGGAGAAAAGCACAGGATATTGATGGGCTACAAGCTGAATTCTTAAAATGGGGCATTGAGGTCCTTGCGCCTTGCATCAAGGGCTTTTTCAATAGGGTTATTCAAGAGGGCTTTCCGGAAGGGTGGACTACTAGTGTTGTGGTTCCCCTATACAAAAGTGGGGACACTAATAACCCATCAAATTACCGCACTATTATGATTAATCCGCTTCTTGGAAAACTTTTTGGAAGCATGATTGAGCGTAGAATTAGTAGTTGGGCTGAGAAAGAGGGCAAAAGAGCTGAAGGGCAGGCTGGTTTTAGACCAAAACATTCCACTATCGATCATGGTATTACACTTAGATTTTTGATTGAAAAAATTTGGAACGTTCAAGGGGAGGAGGCTTTTTGCTGCTTTGTTGACTTCAAAAAAGCCTTTGACACAGTGCCACGGGGCAAGTTGTGGAATAGAATGGAGGAACTGGGAGTCCCAAGGGCTCTTAGGGCGGCTGTTCATAGGCTGTATGAGCAGGTCAGAGCTAAAATCAGAACTAATGAAGGTATGTCGGAGTGCTTTGGCAGTGACATTGGAGTCAAGCAAGGCTGCCCGCTTTCCCCAACGCTATTCGGGCTTTACATTGACAAGTTGGAAGAGTGGATAGACAAAGTTGGTGGGGAAGGTATTCAGTTGGCCAATTATGTAATAAAATTGCTCTTGTATGCCGATGATCTCATTTTGATTGCTAAAACAGCACATGAGTTAAGAAAGCATTTGAAAGCCCTTGAATCATTTTGTCAGGAAGTTGGGATGCAAGTGAATACTAGTAAAACCAAAATTATGATATTCTCTCTGAGAAGGAAAAAACAGCAAATTAGCTTTATCTTTGAGGGCAATCTGCTAGAAATTGTAGATGAATACAAATACCTTGGGCTAGATTTTCACTATAAGCTCAGTTGGGAAACTTGTAGAGCAAAAAGGATCCAAGGAGGCTGGAAAGCGCTCTACTCTCTACAAAACAGATGTAGAAATGCTGAGCTATGGGATTGGAAAACCAAGAGAACGTTGTTTGGCTTACTTGTGACCCCGGTGGTTCTATATGGGTGCGAAATTTGGGGCAGCAGCATGTCAGATCAGAAATGGAGGCAAGTGGAAAGAATTCAAAAGCATCTAATTGTTAGCAGCCTTAAACTCAAAACCACGATACCTTATGAGATTTTACTAGCGGAGTCAGGCACCTTTCCCTTGGAGGCTTTCGCGATGATTCGGTTACTATGTTACCTTCAAAAGGTTCAAAACATGGACGACCATCGGTGGCCTAAGCTAATCGTAAAAGAAAAGTTGGATAGAAGAAGGAATACATGGATGAAACAAAACAAAAAATGGATGGAAAAGTGGGGTGTGAATATGCAAGATTGTCCAAGTTCAAATGAAGAAATAAAAAAATATGTGAAACAAAAATTCAAAAAAGCTTTATGGACAAAACAATCAGGGCGAAAAAAAGACTATTATATCAAAGAATTCAATCCTAAGGGGGACCATGATGAAAAGGCATATATAGGAGCAAATATTAAATGGAGAGCAAAGATGTTGATAGCTCAACTCCGAACTAGCTCACATCGTCTTAGATGTGAGACGGGCAGATGGATGGTTCCTAAAGAAGAGTGGGAAGAAAGAATATGTCGTTTTTGCGACATGGGATTAGTGGAGACAGAGTGGCACTTTGTTATGGAGTGCTCAGCATACAAAGATATTCGGGTCACTTATGGGGACATCTTACAAGTGGACAACTTAAATACCTTGTTTGAGGAGGAAAGGTTGGTCAAATCTGCAAATTACATCATCAAAATTCACTGTCGTAGAGCTAATCTCGAGCGAAGATCTCAGGCTGTTTAGGGTCTTCTCTTTTCGGTGGTGGTCTTGTGCTGTTCCTGGGTCCCATAGGCTGCTGTGGCCTCGTGGACGTTATTAAAATATTTCATTTCATTTCATTTCATTTCATTTCATTTCCCTTCTACACTCACAATTTTTTTTTACGTGAAATCCGGGCCTGTGGATTACAGCACCATTGGAGGGGCCTAGAAAAGAATGGCCTCGAACTCGAAAATATAACCAACAGCTTTCCTAAGTACCAGGATGCTGAATTGCTCTACATAACTGCATTTATTATGGTTTGTGATTCAACATCTCCATGGCAGAGTAACCTTCGTAATATCTGTACCAGTTTCACTTCAGACTTATCATGTTCTTCAAAATAAACTGAGGCCTATGCATCTATTCAGTTTAGTGCTATCCCACAGAACTTACAATTTGATAGAAACCCTCATGATATTTGATCAATATATGCAAACAAGAATATGTCCAGCCTCATCAATCAAGCTTTCTCTGTCTCTGCAACAAGTTTGTCAAAAAAATGCAGACACAAGATTATGACATTAATAAACAAGGGCTTGGCATCAGACCCTCGCAAAAATCTAACCACCACCCTGTAGAGACAAGCGATCTCGTAAAGTGTCAAAAAGAGCAGTGGCTGCCGTGTTCTGCCCAAAAGTTAGTTTCAATCGCCCAAGAAGCTCACCATCCTTTGCTTGGGAAGCAGATTCAGCTGCTTCCTTGGCCATACCTATACGAGCATAGGCCTGAAGAAAAAGTATATTTCAATTTCAAAGCTTAGGGATGGTAACAAAAACACGTTTAGAATAAACTTAGAATAGGAGAAAACAAAAGCATCCAGTTGAAGGCTGCTATGCATTGTCACATAAATAATATAAACAGTGTCACGAACCTCAGCACGTTCATGAGGATCCGCAAGTTTTAAAATATATTTCAATGCCTCATCCTTATTTCCGGCTTCAATGCAAGCCTCTACAAATGGCTTGTAGCCTGCACGATTGTACTTGTTCAGTAATTGGAAAATTGAATTTAACACATATAAACAGGTGGGTTATTTTCAAGAAGTAAATATCTAAGGCCAATGTCCTTGATGGGGTGCTAAAAAGAGTCGTGGAAAAATACATGGCACGGGGATCACCTGTAGGTGGCTTTTTCTCCTTGGAAAACTTCTCTAAAGCAAGCCAATTATTTGTAGTTGCCAAGGCAAATACTTTCAGCCAGTACCAGCGTTTATCAGAAACCTGTCACAGGAATTATATTTATTGAAATATATTACTGAAGCAGACTTGGTGAGAAGATAGCATTCAGTCAGCAAACCTTGAATTCGCTCTTTATCTTCTCAGCTGCACGATGATTGCCTAGTACAATACATGTCCGGATTGTGTCGCTAACACTTGAGTCAACAAATATAGATTGTTTGGTGCTTGCTTCTAGCTCATGTTGTAGCCTACAGAGAGTCAGATCATGAAGAGTTTTTGTAAACACGAAATTCAGTTAAGACGAGAAAATATCTGAAGAGTTTTTGTATAACATAAAATTCAGTTAATATAGGAAAATACCAATGTCTTTCCACGGGGTTCATACCTGAGCAATTTAGCATGTTCTTCTGCCACCTTTGATTCAAAGGCATGTTCCTTTGTCTCAGAGAAAAGTTTGTGCACTTGCTCAATAAGCTTAATGCGAGGACCTTGAAGAGGAGAACCTCTTTGTGCCAAAGGACTCTTAGTGTATTCCCACGATTCCTTCCATAGCAGAGAGGCTAACTCCTACAACAGGACAAGCTTTCATAATTTCAAAGAGCACCCCTTAACAGATCTATATAAAGGTAGCCACATATGAACACTTGTGCAAAAATACGACTACTACTCCTTTAGGTAGAGACAAAGAGAGGTTCATAGAGACCAAGGTTGCAGTATTTCTTACATAAGGCATACAGAATTGGCACTATAATTAACAAAAGAACAGCACACGTTCCATAGATATATGCATGCCATGATTGAATTTGAGATACAATCAACATAAGGAAAATACCAAAAGCTCTGTTAGTGAGTTCAGCCAGAACCCTAGCTGAGCCCCAATTGATCCAAACCAGATACAAATCCCAGTTTGGTTCCAAACTTCCAGCCTTTGTTTGACCAGGGTTCTTCCCTGAGACTGGTGGTACATCCCAGGTAACAATCAGACATACTGAGGCCCAGGATACAACCCCAGGGAAAACCCACTCGAACAAATACAAAATGTCGAAAAAATTATTTAAAAAGCAAAAAATAATAATTAAAATAAAAGGCATGCCTTCTAAGTCACTAACAACACAAAACAAAAGCAGCTAGAGGGAGTGGCGCTGGTGCGGCTTGTGTTTCTAACGAACCAGTAGATGATGTTGCTGGTCTCAGTGAAAGATGAATATTATGATTTGTATGGATTTTCCAATTGCAGTTGCCCTAATATAAACCATGTTTATCTATCTTTAACAATCAATAATTGACATTGAATAATCAATTATCAGCTGTGTTCTGTATTTAATTTTGTATGTTTGGGCCAATTACAGTTTTTATATATATATTTTTAGTATTTTATAAATAATTTACAGCTGAACCCATCCATACTGAACCTAAACCAGAACTCTATCCCAAACCAGCAACATAGGACAAAAGCATAACCAGATGACTAACATAAGATAAAAAAAGCTTCCAATAAATTAACAGTTGTTAGGTTAACATTGCAAGAACTGTTAGTTACACATAAAACTTACTGACGTGAAGCCATATGCATCTCCCTAAGAAGAATGATGCTTTGAAAAGAGTGACAAGGTCAATACCTCTAGGAATTCACCGCTTATTCACCTAAAATTGCAAGCTGAATTTTCAATGACAGTTATTCAAAAAATGCCTGGCTGCTTTTAACTTTTCCCAATAAATTTGTGCTAATAAGCAATTTTAACATCATGAGAACAGGGTAAGTGGCCTAAGTGGCGTTCACATTGTATAATATCCCTGGTTGGAATTCCCAATAGAATTAAAAAAAAAAATCCAAAGAAAGTGGCATTAGGTAAGGTAGCATTACAATTATGATATGCATTGACCATCCAAAAAATTGTGTCAATAAACAATCTGTCAATCAAAAAAAAAACCAAGAATTAGTCTAGAGAAGACACTAGATCATGTACTCTGTTTCCCATTCTAATCACAAAAAGATATGTTGCATTCTATTTATACTAGACCCCCTATCAGCGATCTCCATTTTTACAATAATACTCAACTATGAGGGTCAAAAAGGACCCAACCAAGTCAAACAACATCAGCACTTAAAAAGTATAAGCTGCATCTATCGACACATATTAGACCCGATATCATATGGGTATGGTCTAATTTAGCATAGAAACAATAAACAGTACAAAATTACAAATAGCTATGACACACGAACAAATGCACCAAACTCAAAAGTAGCCAGATACGGCCCTGTTCCTCCCCAGGTGCCCGGATACGGATACGATACGGCATGGATACGCGTTGGATTCCGTACCCACACGTGCCCAAAAGACTCTGCTTTTCCAGCTGTGCCAGATATAGTGTGATTTGATTTTCAAATAATTTTACATGAATCCTCCTAAACTTCAATCGTGCAATATTTTTCTTTTGTTTTGTATGTACAAAACTTTACACCGAATGATGAAGACAAATGAAACGTTTTTCTATTTCAGCAAACCATTTTTCTGGGTCTTTTTGCAGTGCAACTCTACTGTTTTTTTTGGTGTTAATTTTTATAGAAGAGAGAGTTAATTGTTTATAATTTTATATTTATATTTAATATCTATATTACGTTGTTTACATGTTAGATATTTTTTTAAAATTAAAATTTATTATTCAAATATAAATAATTTATTCATATATATTTATTATTTAATTGTTTATTCTTTACTAAATTATTAATATTTATATTTTAAAATTATTTTAATTTATATTTACTTATTTGCTTTTAACTTAGAAAATTGTGTTAAATATGTGTGTTTGTTTTTTATGAATGTCGTATCCAGCCATATCCATGTTGGGGGTCTTAAAAAATGGCCGTATTTGTATCCATATCCATGTCCATGCAACTTTGACCAAACTCTTACAAATGGCCTGTTGAATAGAAAAGATACCAGTATTACAAGAATTCTACCTAGAACCATCAAAAAAAGCATTACATTAACAACATATTCATGATTGTATTTCAAAGCAAGATAAGCCATCACAGTTTTAGCTACAAGGGAAGGATTACACAACTAAACAGAAGACATGACAGTTTTATATACAACTTACAAGACATGGATAGCAACACTAAACAACTCTCCAACATGAGGAAAATACCCCAGCTTATATTAAAAACGGTGCACAATTAAGAGGCTAATAATCACTTGGGTTTTCCACTCAAACTGTATGCATTTTTTTTCCTTGTGAAAAACACACATTCTTAGTGTACCTTTCAAGAATGTGTGTTTTATCACAAGGAAGACAATGCATACAGCTACATCACTGCATCCTAGACTTTCCAATTCCTCCCAAAAACCCCAACCACGAGTGGGGTTGTCAGACCTTTTCCGACTACTTATTTTATGACTAGAATATTCAAAATGAACTCCTGTATGTAACTGTGAATGACCAACTTTGTGAATTAACAAATATGTAATCAATTCCTAAAGTTGCAAATCAGTTTTATTAAAGAAAAAATATACTGATTACAGCTCCAGTGTATCCAACATTTTAGACCAGTAAGAAGATGAATATTGTTACTTGTTAAAGAGCTAACAAAATAATCAGATCCTTCCAGTCAATGGAACAGGATGAGCCCCAAGGAAATAGAAGAAACTAAAACTATTAGAACTGGCAGATAATAGGAGTAAAGAAATTCCAGAAAAAATACTACTCTCATCCCAGCCCAGCAAACTTGTCAGCAATGGTAAGGAGAGATGCAACATATCAAGATCTTGCACTGTTGTCACTGTCGTGGTGGATCAACAGGGACAAGAAACGCTGAGAACATATTTTGCTTGAGTCTCACAGGCCACTCAGATCTAGTGTTGAGTTCTCTGCTTGTGCTCTGATATCAGCAGGCTTGTCTCCATAAGGCTAAATACCCTTCCATCTTTGAGGGAACTCGTGGGCAGCCAGCAGAACAAACCACATCTATCAAACAAAGGAGCCAGTCAAAAACTACATTGAGCTTGCTGATCAGCTTTTTGACCACCTCCAAGTTTCTGTTCATACAACCCATCATTTGCTGTTGTCCTGAGTTTGCAGCTATCATTCCTTTTGGCTTAGCCTCACAGGAATGACCTGTGGTATGTGCCAGCTGGGGCAGAGCTTAGAAGGCATGGTGGAACACAAGAATTTTAGACATAAGGTAAATCATACAGGGAAAAGCAACAGATTGTGGGAAGTGGGTTGGTTTTCCATTCGAGGCTCTGTCTTGTGGCAGTCTGAACTAGTGGTCCACAGAGTTTCAGGATGCCAGGACATAGGCACAGATTTTGGATATGGTGAGGGGGCGGCAGTGCAAATGATGTATCAGTATAATTATACTATTTGAAAAATTATTTAGAAAAGATAGTAAAAGAAATTTCAATTAAATAATTCATCATTAAGTTATTAACAATAAATAAATAAAAATAAATATAGATATTCATGACGCATCCTCTCACTAGTGACTCTTATGTAATTCTTGGCAATTGGATTGCCGAGTTTGAGGATCCTGTCTTCAGTGAGGATCACCTTGCATGGTTTGATCAGGCTAATCTTGAGGTAGAGGCAGTGGCCATGGCAAAGGAGGATAAAGCATGAGCAAGTCCCTTGGATTTGATGTTGTTAATACATACAGATATCATGGCTGCATCAGCACCAAGGAATCTATCTCAGACATGGACATAGGACCCACCATCAAGCTACAGACCTTGGGCCAAGTCATGCAAGCTCCTCTCAACCATAGTTGTACTTTTGACTTTTGTTTTTGATGTAATGTATATTATAATCCATAGTTTTTGTACACCTAAAACAGTTGAGAATATTTATATAATTAAAAATATTGTTTCCTTCAACTCAAATTCACTTTTGCACTCATTTGATCAATGTATAAACTTGTGTATGTGACCAAAGTAGCTTGTATTTTATTAGCTTAACATGTCTTTAAGTTGATTTAGTGAAGGGTGCATAGTAAAAGACTAAAAGCTTTAACTCCTTAAAAGATCTCTATATTTCATGGTCTTTTCAATTTGCTGAGTACGAATCTGAGTAAAAAGTCAGCCTATCAAGCTCAAGCCTTGTAACTATGGTTAGATGTATACTTGTGTATGTGACAAAAGTAGCTTCTAAGTGATTAGTTTAATGTCTTTAAAATTGATTTAGTGAAGGGTGCATAGTGAAAGGCTAAAAGCTTTAATTAACTCCTTAAAAGATATCTATATTTCATGGTCTTTTCAATTTGCTGACTCTAGGTGCTGAGTATGATCTCATGTCCAAGTCTGAGTCAAAAATCAGCCTACCAAGCCCAATTTACCCACTTCTTTGGCCCCTCTCTTTAGAAAGTTTCAGGTACCACTATGCCATCAATTGGGGTCGAATATAATAATTGTTTTTTTTGCTAGTTCCTCCATGGTGGATAATGTATGTCAACTTCACAGAATGACTTACAGTGCTCAATTCCTACTAAATAATGCCTCTTGGTATAATAAACATGGGATTGCTGCCCTTGTTTTAGCTATCAAAAGATAGCTTATGCTCAGTACCAAGTATAATAGGTATGATCCAACAACAAAAGTTGGTTTTTGGCACTCAAAATGATGAGTTCAAGGTTACCCAGACCACCAAAAGTTGAAATATTGCAAGAATTCATATAAAAGGATTGTTAGGGTTTTCTAGATGCCAAGCATCAAGAGAAACTGGATGAAGACGCTTACTAGGTTGTGATGAATGAATCCCATGAAGCAGGTTCTTCAAAGCTCTATTCTTTGAATGCAAAGAAAAGAATGTAAATTGTCTAAATCTAATCGAAAGTCAAAACTTGCCAAGATGAATGAAATACAAGTTACAAGATACTGAATGCTTTGAGCACAAACTAAATGATAAAGAAATGACTCTGTCAACTCAAAACTGCATGGCAACATGAAATAAGTGCACCAAGACATGGATTCATGCTCACGGAAGCCTCTAGTTACTTAAACTTTTATAAACATTGTCCATAAAGAACTTGACACACAAGAGAATAGTTAATCAAAACCAGTACAAAAATATGAGAAGTTGTGCCCAATACAACATGGTACACAGCAGTTCTGCCATAGGGTAATTTCTATATTCTTTGTAAATTGTAACAGGTCCATGGGAGGTTAAACAGTTGTGACCATAGTTCTAAAAACTTGGGCAGTTATTCCCAAAAAAATTGCTGCAGAGTTATCAGTGAGTACTCACCAAATTTTGCCAATTACTTTCCAAAATCACTCCAGCTGGCTGAAAAAAATTCAATTCTTTATTCCTCGGGAGCATTACATTTACACGGCATTAACATAGCAAACTGGAAATGTAAATAGAATTCAATTACACAAGTTTGAAGTGGGAAAAAATAAAGTAAACTGAACCCTAAACAAAGTTATTGACTAACTTGTGTTGTTAAAATATTTTCACGTTTTTATAAACTGCTGGCTGGGTAAAAGAAATGCCAGTTTGAACTGGCACACCCCAACTGCT
This sequence comes from Sequoia sempervirens, assembly GCA_007258455.2. NCBI lineage: Eukaryota > Viridiplantae > Streptophyta > Pinopsida > Cupressales > Cupressaceae > Sequoia > Sequoia sempervirens. Next base: position 234,739,469 of record VDFB02353493.1, on the reverse strand, counting down.
GGGCACCATTGACTCATGATTACTCATGTGTTTGCTGTATTATGCTTCTTTGCTTTTTTCCATTTTTTGAATTCTTTCTATTCAATTTTTTTTTCATTGCTGTGGGTTTGGGGGAAAAAAAAGTAAACAATTTTCCTAGCTGTGCAAGAATAAATTTATTTCTTACACATTTTAGTATATTTTGCATGTTATTTAATTAAAGTCAATTTTTTGGCCTGTCAATTTTCAGCTGAGTCTGACTCTCTTAACTATACATGTGACTACCCAACCCCCATGCCCTTGTGTGCAAATATTGGAACTTAATATGAAACCAAATTTAAAATTACCAATTGCTTGATAGCTGAGAACATTCTTGTACAGCTGAATTAACTTTAGTTAAAGTTTCCACTTAAGAAATATATTTGGTATTGCTTAGTGGATTTTTTTTTAAATTACCTTTTATTAACAATGTTGTTAATAACATGATTGAAATCACTTACAAAACTGCATAGAACAGCAAAAGAGTGTTTCCCTGAGATTAATATTTGTGTGATTTCAAGAAAAATTAAAATATATTTACTTGCAAAAAGATCAATTAATAACAGAAAAAATGAGATAGGTATAACTCACAATGATGCCACAGAAAGCAAACAATAAGAGAGAAGCCGGTATTTACATGCATAGCATTGAAGATAAAAAAGTATAGCTAGATCACGTATGAACCTGTCTCCAAATGTTCTCATTTCTGCTACTAGTTTGCACTTCTTGAAAGAGAATAGCAATGACAAATGTAACTGAGCTTCGAAGGACATGTACTCCTGCATTTATTTAATGCTCAAAACCCTCTTATTTGGAGGACTGAAGGAGCTTCCTCCTTGGGCACCAAAATTGATGCCATTCTTCATTTGCAGGATGAAATTCTCTTTCCCATTAGATGCCAGTACCTGTGTCCATCACTCAGCTCACATTGCCCATGCAACTGTCTGTCCAAAACTCAAAGAGTCGATCCTATTATCTAGGCTTTTAACCCTATGGGCCCATGAGTCAAGTTCCCACCACAGTGATCAATGTTATTAACCCTGTGGTTCCAACTAATCTTTGTTGGCCTTCTTCACTCTTGAAATCCCATCAATGTTTAGGGCTGAGAAGGCCAGGCTCAGATAAATCCTAAGAGGAAAGTCAAGTAGTCACCCTAGAGCCTCCCCAAACATGCAGGACCAAGGAAACTTCAGTTACAAAGAAAAAGCTAGTAATGTCCATCTGTCTCCATGATCCAATTTGTACACACACAGAAGCAACTTTGCTCCACCTAGAACTGGACTAAATTTTGCAGGGATGTTCTGGTAGTAATATGCTATAAGAAGTTCCATCTAACTAGTTTTTCCTCCTCTGTGTGTATTGGCTGTATCCAAAGGCCATTTAATGTCTCCAATGCTTGTAGTGGGCAAAATGGGGTAAACAGCTTAACAGTTATAGGGGTCCCTTATAGAAAATTATGCCTGATAAGGGTAATACGGCCTGACTCACTAATAGGAGATTGGTAAAGAACCAATACACAAATAACCATATCTCCCCCTTATCTCACAGTCAATACTATACCTAAAAATAATATGATTGTCAATCTCAAACTCCAGCAGGAGGTACAAATGACAAACTCTATCATCCCATGGCATATGATGGTCAATCTAAAGCACAACTAGTGAGAGCAAACCCTCAGCCAGCCAAGGGGAATCCTCAAACCACATAACCAATAATGTTGGAGATTATTAGGTTGAATAATGATGCCATCTACATTTCATATGATATTCTTAGTGTAGAAAGAACATTGAGGCTGTGCATCTATGAAGGACAAGTCTAGGTGACTTAAATGTACTGTTAGTAAATATCCTCTCCGACCACTCTATTGCTGACCTCCTTTGAGGGAAGAAAGCAAAGAGAGACATCTAAGTAATACCTCAATGGAGGAAGCCAGTGAATAGATATGTTATTAGATTTAAAGGAGCAGAAATGTCTACTGCAGCTGAAAGGGGCATTGCCAAATAGGCGTATCTCTAATGAGCTGAGGCTGATTCACCCAAGAATGTTAGTTTGGGAATATAGAAAATGATCCCAAAGATACACTCAAGGTAAAGAGGCTGGCCAGAAAACTCTTTTTGGATGATACACTCAGGAATTGTCCTGAGACTGAATTACCCCATGATATTAGTCTGTGGGTGTAGAAAGTGCTCCTGAAGTTACATTCAAGGCCAGGGTGCTATATAGTAAACTCTGCTTGGAGGATGCACCCAGGATATGTCTGTTTGCAACAAATCATACACTGAAGCATGAGTTTAACTCTTTGAGATATTTGCCATCCTAATTGGGAGATTGAGATTCAGCATGTTTAGTTCTTGCTTCATCCAATAGATAACTTTCTTGCCTCTTGCTGTATTTAAAGTTCAAACCATTTCTGTGAAGAATAATGCCACTATTCAGGCAACCACAAAGAATATCTGTAAATAAGTGAGACAAATTTGAAGAAGATTGGCCATTAACTACATTAGTAGTTGATAGCTTTTTATAAAACAATAGGACTACAGGTAAGTAGAGCATCCAAAGCAGAGTGAAACAGATAGATGTGCTGTGGTCAACTTATTCAAACATTCAACTCTACAAAAGTTTTTAGCATCATTTCCTAAGAAAATAGAAAACCCACCTGCAGTTGACCAGCAGACAAATAGAAGTCTTTTAGGAACTCCCGATCATTAATTCTGCACAAACAAGAGCAAATAAAAGAATTGTTTGAGTATAATTTCTGGATTTGATTGTGACAATGTTTTTCATCAATGTTTCGAATCACACTATGTGATCCATCATCAGGATGAAAGAGAAATTAAGGGGAAGATAAATTCAAATAAAAGGATTAGTAATAAATTCAATCATGACCAGTAACTAAACTTACTACTAGAATTTTAACTGCATATGGGAAATCATTATGTATAGCAGTTACCTTGCATATCTGATAAAGAGATCGCGAGCTAGTGACTTTGCCTGAATCATACCAAAAAATTCCAAAGGAGGCTTCTGCAGTCCAATCATAATGACACTATTAAGTTTTGATATCCAATATAATATGAAAACGATATCATCTTGAATACCAGCTTCTGAAACATCTAAGTTTGAAATCATAATTAGTTGGACACAAAAATAAAAACAAGAAGAGTAATCACTTTAAGTTACCCGCTGCCAGGTATGAAAAATCACAAGATAAACAAGGTCAGTGTCCCCACTTTCTGCTGCCTTGGAAAGGGCTCGCTCTTCCTCACCCATGCTTAACAGGAGTGGTACCTGCAAATGCTTGACGTAAGTTACAAGTGTGTTGCTTAAATCAATCATTCACTAAGCATTGTGCAGTTGACAAAAAACAATGCCTGATCAGGTATGAATAGAAAAGTAATTATATGCTTTCTTGAAGTCATGAGCTGTAAGGAATCTAAACCTGTTCAGAAAAGCGTGGTTCATATTCAAGAAGCATTGCAGCTAGTCTCCGCCGACCTTTCCTATCTGCGTGTGCAGCAACTGCCGCATAGGAACTTCCTTTACAGAACTTTAGCTGAAAGTTCACATAAACATGCCTTAGAATTAGCAAGTTGAATAAGAGTTGCAAATTTGTCTCTTTGATTTGCTCAGCAATCAAATAATGTCAAGGAATGGAGATTGATATAAACCAGTTCAGGCTCAGAAGGGTGAAGAATAAAAATTAGACCTTCTCAAGCAACATTTCAAGGAGAGATGCATCTTGAATTGTTGATGCAGCCGTGATTTTAGCACAGGCCCAATGCATAACAACAGGTTCCTGTTCAATCATATTGGGGAAATAGACAAATGCACATGAAATTAAAAAGGCTTTGTTATAAAATATCAAAAAATTGAACATGAGAACTATAATCTAATATCTTGAAAAAGTTGCCCTTTCATTGTTCATTTACAAAAATAACAAATGCAGGAATCAATACCTGGCTCAGGTTGATGTACTCAGATATTCTTAATGCCAAAAGATGTCGGAATGCATTTATCAGCCTACCAATCAGAACTGGTGCTGTCAGCACCTACCATACCCAAATCAGACAAGATGACTATCAGTTTTTATAAAGCATTTCAGTTTGTCATGCAGCATGGACAACTAATCCAGATTTAGACTACGATGAAAAGAGGTTTCAAGCACTAGAATTTGCTAACAGGTTAAAGAGAATGACTTTGTACTGCTGTATGCTGAGCGGAATACCAATCTCATAATTATGAACAGCATTCAGTATTCTCAATGTTTTGCAGATCTCCTGAATACGATCACGTGGAAAACGACTGCCAAGCAATTGAAACCCATTAGAATCCACCATGATCATAAAATTGAGTCTGGGATGCATATCAAAGTCAAGAAATAAATAAGTAGAAACAAAAGGAGCAGTGCAAGCAACCAATATGTGCTAAGTCATAAGGATATTGCTTTAGCTGGAAGAGTATCAAGACAAAAAACAATGCATTAAAATATAGGGTAAAAATTTGGAAATTAATGGCTATACTCCAAAAAAATACCAATGAGATTGCAGTAGCAAGGGTCCAATTATTCAAATATGTCTACGGCTCCTTGTTTCTTTGAGTGGTCTTTCCCACACAGGACTATCTATACTTGTGCAATGTCATATAGCTCAGGGCTTAGCCACTTTAAGCTAACCCCTCTTGCATTGTTCATCTTTCACTTTTACTTCATATTGAGTTAGTTTTCAAAACCTTGGATCGTTTTGCCCTAGTATCTCTCTTTTACCACTGATTGCACATTTTGAGTTCCATTGACCTATTTTCTTTGCTTGTGGAAAGTAATATAATTTCCTACTTTCTTCCATTCTGTCTACTATGAACAATTCATTTTAGAAATGGACAGATCAAACCATAAGAAAATGAACAAACCTGCAAAAAGCTTTTCCATAGCTAGCAGCTCTCAAGAGTGTACGTTGTCGTGAAATGTCATACTCATGACCTGCAGCATCTATGCAAGCTTCAACAGCCTCAAAGAGGGAAGAGCGAATCAATCTTAGGTTCTCATCAGCCTGCAGTGCAAAGTCATTAGAAAATATAAAATATTCAAAATCCATAAAACAAACATAAAAGAAATAATAACAGGTAAGAAATAGAATAAAATAGTTCAGACAATTATCAAAAAAGCCTCAGAAGGTTTCTTTATTAAATAATAAATACAGGGAAAACTTGTCATAACATTACTGCAAGATATAGCCAAAAAAAACAGTAGCTATGACACAACTTGTTATGAAGCTACTACTCTGAATCATATATCGCACTCTACATTGTTAGACACCCCTCAATCTACTTCTCTATTTTGAAACTTGAATTCCTCAGAAATTTACAATGAAGACACATCCTTGTAATTAGAACAAATATTGCATGTAACAAAAAATAAATATGCAACAGACTTTAACAATCAAACAGATACTTACGTGTTAACAGGTTATGAAGGAATTATTTAAGGGCCAATTTGATTTTTTTTTTTTTAAATCAAAGAAGGTTAAGAATAGCATTTCAGCTAGGCATAAATATGAAGCTTAGCAGCCCTCTCCCCCAAGCTTCATTAAGTTGAAGTTTGATAGTGCCTCACAAGGGAATCCTGGGATTGCAAGGGCAGGTTGCTCTTTGCAAGGAGGATGGAAGTTTTATGGAAGGTGGATCTTTACTCTTGGGGATCAAGTTGAACAATGAGGTAGAATGGGAGGGAGTCGTGGCTGGGATGGAGTTAGCCTCCTCAAGTGAAGTTGAGAATCTTGTGGTAGAAGGAGACTCACTTATCATTATCAATGCTCTTAAAAAAGGAAGTTGCTCCACTTGGAATAATTTTTCACAAATTTGTTAATTCTGCAGCTGACTGAATATTTGGCCAATTGAGGCATAGCTCGGGATCTGATCACGCATTGAATAGTAATCACACATCCTCATGAGTTGAATTAGAATTATTTTTTAAATTATCTCACTCCCTAATGGTTCTATTTTTGAGGGGCATGGCTATTTTGGGATCTGTATATCAAATGTCAGTGGAGGTTTATTATTGGCATTTATGAAGTGTGTTTACATAGTGATAAGTGTCTAATATCTATCAGGTTCATATGTTATATGCGCCTTTAAAGTTTATGTGTGTTTGTGTGTGGTTGAAGGTGAATATCTAGGCATGTGGTGGTGGTTTACTAGTTGTGGCATTTGCTAGCTTTCTGGCACCTAGGAGCCGCTGAGGTGTTGTGTTTGTGCTCAGTATATTATCCTTGCTGCCATAGATTGCAAGAAAAATTCTGGTATAGTTAGAGATCCCTTGTGAAAAGGCCATGTGGCGGACCATAGGCAAAAAGTAGCTTTTGCATAAAATAATTTAGGGGGTCTAGGGTTCATCAACAGAGTCCTAGGGAAGTAGGGAATGGGCTTAACAGGGACTCTGAAGTGTAAGGCAACTATACAAAAAGATTTTTCTCAAATTTGGTAGAGGTGATTCCCAATGCAAAGATCTAGCTTTGGCTTCTATGTCTGTTCCTTCCTAATCAATTTGGCAATATGAAGATGTTGATGGAAACAAAAGGCATAGGTGCTGAAGAAAACACGAACAAGGCAAAGGGGTTGAGGAGGTGTCGATTGTGAATCTGTGTCAACTTTTGGAAAGAGAAGGAATCTTTGGACCTGTTTGTGTTCATCAAGAATTAAGGCTTAAATTAAAGACATTAGATTTCCACAGTCCATAATATTGAACTTATGTAGTTTTTAAACTCGACTATGTAAAATTTATTTTGCATCAATGCTTCAGATCACACTCCGTGATCCATTATCAGGATAATGAAGAGCTAGAGGAGAAAAAATGGGTAGTTGCAGACCAAGACAAGTTAAAAAGAGAGGGGATGAGGGGGGGAAGGTTGCACAGATTCAGGCACAAGGTATTATTTTTGGAAAATAAAATTAAAAAAGCCAAAAATGGGACAAGGAAAGAAAAAACCGCAAGGAAAGGTTTAAGTGAGGAGACAAATAAGAATCTATATGCAAATATAGAAGTATCATAAGACTAGACAGGTTTGATAAAGACCAAAATATGAATAGAAGAAATTATATATAGATATATGACCATATTTAGAATAGGTATAAAGAGGCTTAAATATTTAAAATTATAATGACCTAATGATCTAGGAAAAGAAATTTTATACAGGGAAACACATCTCTATATGCAAAGCCAAGAAAAACACATACTCACATTATATATATGTATATATATATATATATAAACATTGAATATTTTAACATTTTAAATTATGAGACAGGCAAACCCAATAAGTATGAAAATATGCAAACCTACAAAGCTGTATATATACATTATGTGAAGCATATATGTTCATCTATATATATATACTACAAATTTTCTAAATATATGAACAAATGACATACACAAGTTCTTAACATTATATACATTTACACATGAAATGTGTGACCAAATGCCATATACATATAAATGCAATAGGGTATATTCATGCGAAATGTAACTAAAAAGAATTACTCATTCTTCATTATATTATTTATAAACAAACCTGCTATATTCTATATACGCTAAAAATCCTCTGTATTCAAACAAACGTACTATATTCAATATATTATTGCATATGACACTGCTAAATATTAATAAAAGTAAGGGAATATATATATATAATCTTCCATGGTTGCCAGGTAATGGTATTGGTATGAGAGACTGGTACAGATACCAGTACATCTATTTTTGAAAAATAGGAGACAGCGGTACTTGGAGACGCCATTTTTTAAAAATAAAATGTAATAATTTATTAATTTGCTAACATTAAAACTGAAAATATCATGACAGAAAAGTTGAAAGAATGGCCTTTGAAAGATGCCAATGCTACTCTTCTGGAGCGATTTGAGTCTCCACATGCTATGTGGGACCAAAACTAATATTAGAACAATTATAATTAAAAATGTCGTTTATTTATGTGGTCCTATGCTGAAGATATTATGAATTTTTATGGAATGCCCCCTTGACCATATACAAGTTTCTAGCACACAATCTGTCTGAGCATGGTGGGTGTATGATATACATTTCTTTATCTCTGTTTCTTTCGAAATTTTTAATTTCTAGACTGTGATTGCGAAACCAACTTTTACTGCACGAGTTTGAATGCCATGATCATGGAAAGTGGATGGGATTTTGAAATTAAATTACATACAGAAATGATCAATCATGCACCGCATCATATGTCTGCTCATAGTGCTGCAAAAAGACCTCACATGACATGTTTTAGTTTTTCCAGCATATGACATAGGGTTTTTTTACAGCATATTTTTGTTTTTTTTAAATTTCAAATTGAAGGAAACATCGACGGGACGTTTCCTGCAAGCAGGGAAATCTCCACACACGTTTCTGGTACAGGAAACGCATCCCAAGGGGTCGGAGACATGTCTCCTTGCAACACTAATATCTTCTTATATTTATAAACCTACCTGCAATTTTCTTATATTTTGTGAACAAACGATAAACAAATATTCTTAAGAATATATATATGCACATGTGAAATAAATAAGCAAATGACATTCTTGTGAATGCCATATATATATAATTGAAATATGCATTCTTCAATAAATGAAAAACACATGAGGACAAACCCATGTATGTTTGCAAACAAATGAGGTTAGGAACAACCTAACCAAAAATATGTTTGCAAATTTAATGCATTCATGCATAAATGTTTTTGGTTAGGTTGTTCCTAACTCATTTATTTGCAAACATACATGCATGTGTCCTCATGTGTTTTTCATTTATTAAAGAATGCATATTTCTATTTCATTAAACATTGAATATATATACCCTATTGTATTGCATTTGTGTATATACGGCATTCACATAAATGCCATTTGCTTATTTATTTGAAGTGTGCATGTATAACATTTGTTTGTTGTTTGTTCACAAATATAAGAAAATTGTAAGTAGGTTTATTATATATATATATATATATATATATATATATATATATATATTCCCTTACTTTTATTAATATATGGTAGTCATATGCAATAATATATTTTTTTTGTTAATTTAATAGCTGGTATGGGTCAGCTCCCTTTGTATTAATATCAGAAAGATCATTACATTGCCTTCCATCGATGCTGTAGAATATCCCCCTATAGCATCCTGGACTCCGTAACAAATTGGGACCGGACCAATACATCCTACTATTATACTGAGCTCCACAGACAATGTGGAGCCGAAGCTAAAAATCTATACCAGACCAAAACCGACTGACACTACAAAATTCCACCAATATACCAAAATGTGGAAGAGACAAGCAACATATGCAATAATATATTGAATATAGTAGGTTTGTTTAAATATAGAGGATTTTTATAAAGTATATAGAATATAGCAGGTTTGTTTATAAATAATATAATGAAGAATGCATAATTCTTTTTTGTTACATCTCGCATGCATATACCCTATTGCATTTATGTATGTAAGGCATTGGTAATTAAGGCATTAGCTTACACATTTCATGTGTGAATGTATATAATCTTAAGGACTTGCATGTGTTCATGTATAAGAACTTGCGTTTGTTCATATATTTAAGAAACTTGTAGGTATGGAATATTCCCTTTCTTTTATTAATATATAGCAGTGTCATAAATGGCACTCGCTTTTATTTTGCTTGTTTATATGTACATAATTTCTAGAACTTGTGGCTCATATTTATAAGAATACAGTAGGTTTGTTTACAGATATAGAATATACATATCTCATATGTATGTATATTTATAGCATATATATACATATGTTCACATATGCTTCATGTAAAGTATATATACAGTTTTGTAGGTTTGCATATTCTCATATTTATTGGGTTTTCCTGTGTCATAATATATATATATATATATATATATATATAATGTGAGTGCACATTTTTCTTGGATTTTCATATATGGGGATGTGTTTGACTGTATAAAATTTATTTTCCTAGATCATTAGGTCAATATAATTATAAATATTTAAGCCTTTTTATAACTATTCTAAATATATTCATATTTGTATATATAATTTCTTCTATTCGTATTGTGGTCTTTATCAAACCTGTCTAGTCTTATGATACTTCTATATTTGCATATAGATTCTTGTTTGTCTCCTCACTTAAACCTTTCCTTGCAGTTTTTTCCTTCCCTTGTCCCATTTTTGGCTTTTTTAGTTTTATTTTCCAAAAATAATGCCTGGTGCCTCAAACCATGTGCAACCTCTTCTCCCCTCCCCCCCTCTCTTTTTAACTTGTCTTGGTCTGCAACTACCCATTTTTTTCTCCTCTAGCTCTCTATTATCCTGATGATGGATCATGGAATCTGATCCAAAACATTGGTGTAAAATATATTTTGCACAGTCAAATCTAGAAACTACATGCATTCAACTATTCTAAATATGTTCACATATGTATATATAATTTCTTCTGTTCATATTGTGGTCTTTATCAAACCTGTCTAGTCGTATGATACTTCTATATTTGCATATATGTATATATCTAGAAACTACATGCATTCAACTATTCTAAATAAGTTAATATATGTATATATAATTTCTTCTTTTCATATTGTAGTCTTTATCAGACCTGTCTAGTCTTTTGATACTTTTATATTTGCATATAGATTCTTATTTGTCTCCACACTTAAACCTTTCCTTGTGGTTTTTTCCTTCCCTTGTCCCATTTTTGGCTTCTTTGGTTTTATTTTCCAAAAGTAATACCTTGTACCTCAAAACATGTGCAACCTCTCCCCCCGCCCCTCCTCTCTCTTTTTAGCTTCTCTTGGTATGCAGCTACCCATTTTTTCTCCTCTAGCTCTCTATTATCTATGATATAATATGTTGATGCAAAATAAATTTTACACAGTTGACTCTAGAAACTACATGCATTCAAGAATTATGTCTGTTCAAAGCTTATTGTGGGGATGTAAGGAAGGTTCTAGAAGGCTTCATGATGATCCACAATAAGGGTCACCTTGAGGTCTCTAGCAATTCCCCATCCTAGCAATCTGTGGTAATGGCATCCACCGTGCACAGTGGAGGAAGCTGAATCGTGTCATGCAGTTTCCAATCCTAGATGTATTTGTTCAGGCATAGCAAGTTCTGCTTGGTGAGCAGCAAAGCATAGTCTGTGTGAAAGAAGTGGTGGGCAAGGGAGGTGAAGGCAGCTCTCGCATGAACCACTGGGTGCTTATTGGGAGCCCTGATATGATGCTTTTGTTGGATTCTATCGTACGCAGCACGTCTCCAGTTCTGCTAGACTTTGGCTGCTATCTTTTTAACTATGCTTTGTACGGTTTTCTGGATCTTTATCTTATTCAACCATTAGGGTTTGTTTTTGTAACAGACTTTGTTAATATTTAATTATGTTTTTTCTGGGCGGTGGAAACGGGGCTGTGTGCAATAGAGCCTCCAACTAATTAATCAAAAAAAAAAACACAATCAAATAGATAGCATCCTTTGTTTAAAGAACAGCATGAAATTTTCCATGAATGTTTACTCAAATAACATTCCCTTTTCCACATTTTGATGTCTCGTACTAAAAATATACGATTCCTAAGACAGAAAACATACAATTTAAATGCTTAGAAATTTAGAATAAAAAAATTAGACAAAAATCATGCAAAGTATACCTTTGCACTTTGCTTGTCATAATGATCCAAGGCATCATACAATAGGGCTGCAGGAGACGTGCTTCCAATCTTGAAAACAGATGCAGTAGAGTCAGGTACACGCTGCAAAAATTCCATGTTGGAATTTGAAAGAATCCTTACACCATCACATTCAGGTATCAGAACTATAGGTTCATCATACATATATCTGACTGAGCCACCATAAGGTCCCACCATCACCAGCATATCTTCCCAATATAGCAGTACACTATCCATTCCACACCAGGCTAGTTGTTCTGGAGGTAGAGATGACTGTCCATGAAGCACAGTAAACAATTCAGTTTATAAAACCAAAGTACCTAGGATAGCCTTTAAGGAAGATCAGCGTCTGTTTTCATCCATATCAGAAGTAAGTCATATTTGCTAGTTGATACAAAATAAATGGAAAACACCTAAAATATTCCAGAGGACATTGTTACCATACAAAAGGACAGTCACAAAGGTAATGCACCCACAAAAATTGCATTGGCTTAGACATTCATGCAACTGTGGTTTAATTATTATTATTGCATCATTTTGGTTATGATAAATTACACTTGGCATTTTCCTTTTCAAACAGACTGAGGTTGACAATAAACACAGATTTTCAAAGTGATCTAAATTCAAATGTTTGCACTGAAAAATTCAGAGTTAGTCCATGGTCTAGATGTTGAACTCTCAGAAACATATCAAATATCATAACCGCAAAGCACAAGAAAGCAATCATAAGCCATTGTCTGTGAGGTGGAATTCAAACCACTATGAGCACTTATTTCCCCACTTTGGCATCTTGAATTCACTGAGTACATGCTAGCATTTAAATAATATGTCGGTGATTAACAAAGAAACATATCACCCTTTGATAGATTATAAAAATCAACTATAAATGCCTAACTTGAGAAAATGTTTAAAATGAAATTAATTACAGCTCACAAATGAATTAATCAATGACCTAAGTTCTGTTTCATATCAATAACAGATAGAAATTTAGGCCATTCAGGAAGTCATATTGTAGGGCAAGTTTGCTGCAGACCACATAAGACAAATGGAGGCTATAATGTCCAGTCCTGTGAACAGGATCAAAATGTGGTTTAAAGTTATTAAGTTATGATACAAAAAGATGAAAATCAACTTGCCAACAGATTCCAGACCAGTATGCATCGATTGGAGAATAAATTTCACATACCACTTTCTCAGTTGCTAAGCTTATTATGGTAGTGTAAACCTCAAGAGAGAAAATAATGGTGTGTATAACATTAAACAGGAAACCATAGAGAGCAAAGAGTGTGATGATTATGTTCCAGATATCTATTACTGTCTATATGCAAATACGACTGTCTTTACAGTTAGTTCTTTGTACTCTTTTTTTGGAGAATAAATTTCACCTACCACTTTCTCAGTTGCTATTCTTATTATGGTAGTGTGAACCTCAAGAGAGAAAAAATGGCAAGCATAACATTAAACAGGAAACCATGGAGAGCAAAGAGTGTGATGGTTATGTTTCAGATATCTATTACTGTCTATATGCAAATATGACTGTCTTTACAGTTAGTTCTTTGTACTCTTTTTGGTAAATTCTACAACATTCTCTTTTCGTTCAACCAAAAATTTAAAAATACCAATTATAAATGAACCATTTAAGTTACCAACAAACTGCATGCAGATTTGCAGTGAAGTTAACAAAAATGTAGCCAGAAAAATACTTACCTCACAGCTGAACTCAAAAAGAACTTTAGAAAAATCCGTGGACAACACCAGAAGCCTTCCATCGTGAGTAAAAGATGCAAGAATATTCCCATTTGGCGAAACAGCCATCTTCTGCAAGGGCCCAATGCCAAATCCTTGTTGCTGAAGACCATCCTCGTCCACAACCAAAACATAATCATTCACTGCAAGAAGCACTTCTACATTCCCAGACATCGTATACTGAGGCTCAATTACTGTCATACACAGTGGAGGCTCCTCGAGATTAGGATCGGCAAGCCTAATTGCCTTTGGACTCTTCAAATCAGGAATGCAGAACAGCTGATTTGCATCTGTAAGACAAACCAATCCATTTCCCCAAATAATGCATTCCACCACATTCTGCTCCCAACACTCCTTGCCCATACTTATCTGAGGCTGCTGAAGCTCCCCATGGATGTTATACTGATAGACGGACCCATCTTGCACAATGCAAATCAGAGTTTCCTCATCATTCCATCCCAAGCCAATCAATCTCCCCCCGGGCCGATCCCACACTGTAGAGGCCAAAATAACTCCAGCAGAATTAAATATCTGTAGCTTACGTCTCGCTGACTCAGCATACAGCTGGACTATCTTAGAATCATCCCTTATGACTGCAATAGGCCCTCCAAAACGGGCACAGGCAACCTTGTGTCGAGTTAAATCCATCTTCTGCCAGGACATCGAATAAATTTCTTGTTTTCGGTAATACCGATTGTCTAGAACTTCCCATTCTGCAGCTACAGATACTGCCATTATGGTTAACCAGGGTTTGGATAACCTCAGCGGCCAAATTAGATATAAAGCACTCTTTAGAAAGTTGATTTACAAATATACAGATTAAATTCAATAACAAGCGCTACATCGAAATTCAACATCTCTGATCATCTAAATTTACTATAGAATCTCCAGCTGTTTGCAGCCATACCCAAGTAAACCTTTCACTCTGGAAGTTATACTATTGCATAAACTTATTCTGCAAATATCAAACCCTGCATATAAATTCCGTGCCTCTGACCAATGATCTAATTTTTAGTGTAAATTTTCAGCCCGTTTTCCGCACTACAGCAATTTTACAATATCTGAGCTTCGCCGATTGTAAAATACACCTGATGCCAAATTTTCCATAAACCCTCTAATTATAAAGGATTTTTTATTCATTTTAGAATTCTTTTACAAACAGATTTGATTCAGCATATATGTTCAAAAATAATTATCTGTAGAATTAAACTCAAAAAATGGACCAAAATTTTTTATTTTGGAAAAGTTCTAAGCGATGACATATCGCAGCCAATTGTTTGACAAAATGCTGACATCAAAAAATAAAAGTAAACTTAACTTTAACAGTATTAATCGGCGTACCTTTAGTATGGACATCACTAGAACATCAAAATCGGTTGAAAACGCAGATTGGGTAGATCAATATAGCAATCAACATTTTCACAAAATTCTGCCAACGAGAAGAAGAAAACAGAAATCGATCGTTTAATTTTTTTCTTCTGGGTGTTAAAAATTGCCTAGTTCAGCATTTTTACAAAGTTGAAAAGAAAAGATGAGAGTCGATCATCGTATTCTGCGTTTTCTGATCTATGCAATATTTCAGTAAGCATAGGAGTGTATGTTTATTTTAATTATTTTAATTATAAGGCACAACACTTGCTGAAGGATTTGCAAATGGGGTAACAACTCAAGCGGGCTTAACCTTGGAGAAAACTCCCTGGGTAAGCGCGCTTGAGTTGGAGCAGTACTGGGATGGGTGACCTCCCGGGACGGACCAATGCTTCACCTCTGTGAGCATCACCTAGATGCAATGAGTGCTAAGTGGACCATTCGATATCATGAGAGATGGGTTTTTGTTGAACCACTACTCATGGAACATGGGTCAATGAGTTTGACTCGAAACTACACGGTTGAATCCTAATAGCAATATCATAATCCTAAAAAGTTGTCAAAATCTGAACTTTTAAAACTCACCCTAAGGTACCAGTCCATGGAGGGGGCTTCCTAAAATATTCAGTTAAAATAGTATTTTACAAATAGGTGGTTCTCTAAAATTTTATATGGATCATATTTTTATATATATTTACACAAAAAAATAGTTGAAAAAAATATTCCCTTCAAAAAATTATTTTAAGATTTATTGGTCAAAGATAAAAAAAAAAATTAGATCCATGATATGTAGGAAACTATAGCAAATTTCTCTTCATCTTATAGGACCTTTCGTTCCATTAAAATAGGTCGTGGTGTTCCTTCTATTGGACCACTTCCTAAAAGTTTATAATGGCGAAATTAGCATTCTCTTTGTATTTCTCATTTAGTTATGTGTCTCCCTTGATAGAAATACCTTAACACAATAACATCTTGTATTAATATTGACTCATGGCCTAATCTTTATCTTTATTTCACTCCCATGTATACTTATCCCCATACATTTGCTATATGTTCATTCCTATCCCATCCTTAATCACACATATTTCCATATATTTGTCTCACTTTGAGATAACCACCTTATCCCCCCTCCACTTTTTAACAACAAAAATCAACCGAGTTCAATCCCTAAAAACACAAGAATGAGCCCCAAATTCAAATTTTAACATTCTTTATCTCTTCTACTAGTTTTTTATGAGTTGACTTAGAACATGTTTGTGCAATGCATTGTTGTATCATGGCACTTAAAGGCATTCAATGTGCAATTGATTCAAGAAGGAGAGCACATGCTAGAACATTTAAAGAAAAGAGAAAATCATTAGAACACACTTTGATTTCTAAGGGACAGTAAAGAACCACATTTGCATGATCATATAGGGCATTTGCATGTGTTTGTATGTTGTCTTTGATATTACAAATTATCATTAATCTAACCTACAAAATGGTTTGACCTGGGAGAAGTTATCCACCTATTGAGTTGGCAAACTCATAAATAGTGTCTCTAAACACCACCTTGATAGATTTACATACTAGAAAGGTGAAGGCAAGCAATTTTCAAGTGTGTATCATGTAAGTTCACTCATACACATAATAGACCAATTCCACACGATAATCAAGATCAAACTCATGACACTTATGATCAACCTTCGCCATTTTTGTGCTAGTTTAGATTCTAAGACAATCATCAAACCAAGGCATTTTTTTCTAGTTGTTGAATCAATTCAACACATCAAATTAGCATCATTCTCCATCATCAATTTCAAATTTGAGTACACCTTAAATGCTTTCATTTAATTTCTACATATTTATTGTAATTATTTATCCTAACTCTATTATCTATATTAAATATTTGTTGATTTATCATTTACTTAATTAACCTAGAAAATTTATATAAAAGCATTTATGTTCCTTACATGGTTAGTGAACCCAACTCATCCTACACCCCCTTAGGTTCTTCCTTCTGAATTTTTTTTTTTTAAGATTTACTTTTTTCTAACTATTTTATCTTATTTTTAGATCTAACTAGGGTTTAATCATCCATTTCATATTCATGCTTCATGACTTTTTTTTATAAGTTTTATAATCCACAATATAATCTTGCTTTCATCCACCCCACTCAACCTTGTTGTGCCTCTAGGGTTCAATGTTTAGATCTAACCATGTTGAGTGATTTTTTATTTGTATAAACACATACCCCATTCATTTATTATTTATGCATCAGTAATGGGGTTTGGGCCTTCTATTGTCTGATCTACATTTGATTCACATAGACCCACCTTTACATTATGCTTCATTACTACATATTTCACCATGGATTCTCATATCGTGTTATTTTTAACCTCTATACATGATTTTATTGCAAGTTTTGATGCATTTATATGATTTGTGATATTTGATCCCATTATCCTTGATTGACTTGTGACATTTTACCATAAGAATGGGATTACATTGTCTATGGAACTATTGTTTCATTATGTATTCATCTTCTCCTCTTTTAAGGACCTAATCATTACTTTTTCTTCTCTATTAGATACATTTACTTCACTCATCCATGAGCCTCGTTGTGTTTGTACTTTTCCACAAATAGTGAGAGTGATATATTTAATCATAATGATACTTTACCTTTGGGCACCTTTCCATAACTTTATTTAATTCATGATATAACTTTTATGGTCAATACTTGTGATCTACACCCTCTAGTGATTCAATTATAGATGATACTTTATGTGATGATGTTACATCTCCGATAGTTCCACATGACATTGTTATGACTTGTGAAATCATTCCTTCTACATGTCATGATGGTTTTGTTAGAGTCACTCAAGGACTCAAGCCTCCGGGATCACCTACAAAAACCAAAAACAACCTTCTATAAGAGGGAAATATGAGAACATGAAATTGCAATAATGGATGCAAGATATGGTCAATATGCAATACTCAAGATTGCAGTGATATATTGGACTTACAATGAATTGAATTGGTTAGGATGTATAAATGATGTCTTGCTTATAAAGGAAAAATGCGGAATAGGTTTAGATAAGATCTTGACATGTGTCTTAATCTTGTATAATGAGATAACTATCCCAATAAATATTAAATGACCTAGGACACAAGCATTATATGTCAAAAGATCGGTGACAACTAATACTTAACTAGAAAGATCCTCCCCTAATTAATGCTAACTATAAAGATTCCCTCATAGGACCTAAGTGGACTTAACATGTAAAGAGGACCTAGATAGGTAAAAAACCTATTTACACCAACACCCCCTTTAAGTACAACATAGGGAGTTGATTATTATGTAAAGATGCAAGGATGGGTCCCAACTATGACTACGAGGCCATGTTAGGTACCCATGTACATATACATAATGCAATCTCTCACAAAAAAAGAAAAGGAGAAAACCTAGTGGGACAAAACTCCTCCCTAAAAGATGAAATAAAAAATACTCTCAATGATGCATGGGAGGGACAAAACCCTATCTAAGGAAAAAGACCCCCCATAAGAGAGAAGAGAGACCATGCAACCTCCCCTCAATAGTGAGTCTCCTACAATGGAAGATGCTCGACATTGAATGCTAAAGATGATCCAATCTCGTTGAACAACATTCCTCCCCTTAGGAAGAAAGAAAACCATGATGATATATGTAGGATGTCTTCCCATTCTTGAAAGGAAGATGTGAGAAGAAGAATGATATGTGATGTCTCTAAACTATGCCCAAGTGTCTCCATGTTGATGTTGAAAGTTGACAAACTCCAAATAGGTGTTTTAGGCCACCAAGCTGAAGAAGTCAATTTAGAATCTCCTAGAGATGAATGTAGAACCCAATCCAAAGACAAAGATGCCTCCTTTGAAGATAAATAATCCTCCTTCAAATACTATCCAAAAGTATCCACACTCACATCAAAATTTGAAGAATGATCATGTAGAGAATGAACAAGAGGGTCAGATTATTCCCTCACAACAATTGAAGAAGAATCATCTTCATTAAAGAGAAAATGTATGTAATCAATGATGTCTCCCATTTATCTGAAATGTGGGTCTCAATAAACAACTGACCAATGTCTGTAAAGCATGCATCCGAAGTAGATGTAGCTAGAAGACTATGCAGATCCTCTTATAGTGAATCACAAGAGGACAAATTTATGTCAATATGATCATCATCAAATGCAATAGAAGATGGAGGAGATGAAATGCAAGGATCAAGAATGGGATCTGATGTGAGAACCCCCAAGTTCAAGAAGCCAAATGTCTCCTCTGAATCATGGTTCACACTAGAAGTGTGATCAATAACTGAAGGAACAAGGTCACCATCAAAAGTAAAATCTGCAAAGGTGTACAATCGAGATGAATGATCAACCATCCCAGTAGTAAGAATCTCTCTACTCTCCAAGTCTCGAATGATGACTAAATCAGGAGTGAACTCCACAGTCCTCCCATCTCCACCATGTGTAATCTGATATATGGAAATGAGATTTTTCATCAAATGAGGTACACACAAAACATCTTTGAAAGTGTTTTCCTCAAAACTAATAGACCCCTTCCCAAGTACACTCGTGCATGTATTGTTTCCCATCAAAATAGGAGACATAGTACAAGGCTCAAAAGAAGATAATATATACTATGAAGATTACATATGATGAGATGCTTCTAAATCTAGAATTCATCTCCATGTGATCCATGACCTTAAAAAGCACAAAGAGTGGTACCCTTATTTCTTGATCTAGAAGCCAAACCAGCATGACGTTTTCCCTTATTAGATTGTTTTGAAAAATAAGAAGGTGATTTAGACATTCTAAAAGGTAAGTCAATTCAATTATTTTTGAGAAGATGTTTCAACTCATCAATACTCTTCTAATAACAAGAATGTTCATCATGCCCAAGCTTCTTTCAATATGAACAAGTAGACTTCTCATTGTTAGATGATTTATCTATGGAAGAGGATTTATTCTTTGGTTGATCTGAATGTGGATTATTTTTTATTTCTTCTATTTCTTATCAGTATGTTTTGATTATTTCACCTGGCTAGCCAATAATGCCTGAGATTTAGATGACTTGATGAGATCTATCAAGATAAGATTTTATTTCTCATGTATCAACATGTCTCAGAAAGTGATGCAAAAGAAGGTGTAGTATATGCAGGTCCCCCATAGTCAACCTATGAGTATGAAAGCTAGAAATAAAAACAACATAATCAAGACCAAGTTTGTTCAATGAATTTTAGACCAACTTAATGTCGTTCTTATCAATTCCACATTCTTTGCATTGCTCTCTTAATCATTAACCTTAGTTATGTAGTCTTTTGTATGTTGTCAAAGTTCTTGTGATCAAGGCTCATTAATTCATTATCAATTTGATAGTCTCTTACTTCATTTGTAGAACCATATAATGTTTTCAATTTGTCCCAAGCCTTGTGAGAATTATTGCATGATTCAATTTGGAACAATAAATCTTAAGAAACTAGTTTACCAAGACATCCAAGAGATTCGGTATGTTCAATAATCCATTTTATCTAAATTTCTCATCATTTGTAGGTTCAGGTACCTTGTTTTCAATATATAGAGAGTGACCTTCATTCATTAGTATACTCCATGCATGTTGATGTCATGTTGAATAGTTATATGATGTAGTAAAGGAACCTTAGAATGATCCATGGAAACAAAAAGAGCACAAGCAAATAGATCAAAATAATGCACCAACAAACCCCCCAATCAATCAATCAATAATCCCCCCAATAATATGTTTGATAGTTTATATGTGGTGTGTTTACAATGCCAAAATTGTGTTCTAGATTTACAATGCCAAGATGGATCGAGGATGGAAAAATTACAACAATATCTCAGAATGAGATCTTCAAATTGAAAGTAATCTTTCTTAATACGATCTCAATTGAAAATGAAGCCTTCCCAAGTGGACAAAACTTCTCCAAGTTTGAGGGTCTCCCTTCCCATTATATTTTTGAGCCTTAGCACCTCAAAGCCTATAGGTGAAGGAGTAGCAAGGATGATTAATGAGAGTGGGATAATTCTATAATATGGAGCGATTAATGGTTTCAATGAATGCTCTTTAAGGTGGTTAGTTGTTTGTAATTTACCAATATTATGCATTAAGTAATTAATAATGGGATCAATGGAACATGTATGAAAGTTGGATGTTTGTTAGCCAGTGGATGTGAAAGTAGTGAAGCCTTAAGACTAAGAGGCTCCAAGAGTTCTTCTAAAGAAATTGGAATAAAGAAGAATATATAGCCCCCCAATTTTTTTAGGTAAATAAACTTTTTCCCAACTTATAAGGGCAATTCTCAAATGTTCTTCATTTTCAGTCCAAAGGAACTTCCTTTGTATTTGCTCAATTTTATTAGCAATGAAAGAAGGAATCTTGAATAATGAAAGGAATAAAACAAGAATATCTTGAAGAGAAGCATTAAGGAGATGAACTTTTCTAGCTTGACTAAGGAGTTTTTCTTTCTAGCTAGTCAACTTCTTTTAAACCCTTTTAATAATACTATTCCAATAATTACTAGAAGGTTTCTTAGAAATTAAAGTGATTCCAAGATAGGTAGCCAGAAGAACAAAAATTTGGCAACCTATAGTACTCATAACTTTTTCCTTAAATAGCTAAACCATATTGAAGAAGTAAAGAATAATTTTATTATAGTTGATATGTTTCCCTAAAGCCCTACTAGCATAATCCTATGTAATAGACTTCTAATGACTTGCATCAACCACCAAAGCTTCCCCAAAAAGAATAGTGTCATCCACAAATTGTTGATGAGAAACAAGAGGCAAAGAAGAGGCAAATTTAACCTCTTTGAGTAAGCTTAGGTCAAACCTCTTCTAAATATTCCATCCAAGAACATCAACCACAATAAAAAATAGATATGGAGAGAGAGGATCACCTCGTCTAAGCCCTCTACCACATGAGAAATATCTTTTGGGGACACCATTGACCATAACAAAACACTTCAAAGTTGTGACACATGCTTTGATCAAATTCAAAAATCTACCTTTGAAACCAAACTTCTACAGAACAACCAACAAAAAAGGCCAAGAGACTCTGTCATAGGCCTTAGAGATGACCAATTTTAAAACCATGCCTTTTTTTTTCTAAACTCCATAGAGTGAACATATTCATGAGTGGATAAAGCTACATCCAAAATTTGTCCACCTTTGACAAATCCTTTTTTATTGGGACAAATCAGTTTATGAAGGATAAATTTTAGCCTATTAACAATAAGTTTAGACAAGGATTTGTAAACAGTATTGCATAAAATTATTTTTCTATAGCCTTGCAAAGAGGAGGCATCATCTTTCGTGGGGATTAGAACTATAAAGGTAGAATTTAGCTGATTTTATAGTCTACCAAATCTAAAGAGGTCCCTAGGAGCATTTAGAAGGTTAATGAAAATAACATCCTAGAAGTCTTGAAAGAAAACATGAGGAAACCCATCATGCATACGAGACTTATACACACAAAAATAGAACACCACACTTTTGACTTCTTGTAGTAGGATTGGTTTCCCTAGATCCTTGAGGTCCTAATCAATCAACACATTGAGGATAACATCAATGAGCTCTTCCAAGCCTAATAAATCTAGATTAGAGTCAACAAGAGTTTCTTTAAAGAAGGAAATAGCAACAAAAATAATGTCATTTTCATTTGATAGAACAATACCATATTCTTTAAGCAAAGTACTTATTCTATTCCTTCTTCTATGTTTCATTGTGGGTTGATGAAATAATTTTGTATTCTTGTCCCTCTCTATTAACCACTAGATCCTAGATTTCTATTTCAAGAAGAATTCCTCCACCTTTGATAGCTTAGTTCATTCCATGTGTAACTCATGCTCTTTAGTATAGGTTTCCATATTATTATTTCTTTCCTCCATTCTCCCCTAGACCTCCTTAAGGTTTATAGCAATGATCTTTTTGTGGAAAATATTACCAAAGGAGGTCTTATTCCAACCTTTAACCTTATCTTTAACCCTTTTTAATTTTTAAGCCAGATAATACATTGGAGTACCATATAAAGGAATATTCCACGATCTTTCAATAGGTTATTTGAAATTAGGGTGAGAAGTCCACATGATTTCATATAGGTGAAAGGAAAAGGGTCCCTTAGTTGCAACCTCATCCCAATTTAGAAAAGTAGCATTATGATTAGAGCTCATTCTAGGAAAAGAAAATAAGGAAAGTTTAGGGAGAATAATCCAACTATTAGAAGTAAAGAACCTATCAAATTTAACTTGAATATGATAACTTCCTTGTTTCCTATAAGACCAAGTAAATAGAGAACCTTGTAAATCAGATAAGCCCCAGAAAGGAAAAAAATCAATAAGACCCACCATACAATCAAAGAAATCATCTAGACCCCCCAATTTTCTAGAAGGAAATGGGGGTATGTCAAATTCAGCACCAAGAATCCAATAGCTAATTTATCTACTAGAGATTAGAGAGGCTAAGAAACCCTTGAGCTAAACCCTTGTGGACCTAAAATTAGGAGCATAAGTATTAATTTGATTCTATTTTACATAGGTTACAAATCTTCCATAGAGGTCATCAAGCTATTTTTGGAATGATTTCTTTTAACACCTTTATTTCTAGTAGGGTTCCACATAGTAGCTGTGTGCAAGTGTAAATTCTTAGTCTAAGATTAAAAAAAAGGAATGCGAAACAAGAAATACACTACAACACCTCGAGATTGGCCTAGTTAAATTCAAACAAAAATATAAGAAAATGACACTTTTTACCTTGTTTGAATTGTTGAGTTGGTTGTCCATTTTGATGCTTGATTTATGTACTACTTTGTTGAAAAATTGGCATGTAACCTAGTGCAAATTGAAGTTAAGGTGATGGAGAATGCAATGGTGGATGTGGGTAATTGATTTGATGCAAGATAATGGCTCAAAGTGGATGCACCAATGGTGGTAGTATGCTTGGTAGTGGGAGTGCTAGAATTGGCTAAGTGATTGCTTGATTGAATGATTCCCAAAATGAGGACAAATCCACAATTTTTACCTGGGAAGTGTCTCCAAATGAATGGAGGGCTGAGACTCATCCAAGGTGGGGAAGATCAATGGCTAGGGTGAGTTGAGAACTCACAAGCCATCTCATGATGACATATGTTAGATGAGGTGGACAAAAGGGAATGAAGTGGAGCTGAGGTGGAGGTACAAGGAAGTACCTTGGGAATGGACAAGATCTCCTCATAGAGGAGGTCTTTGTCCTCATGTAAAAATGAGAGGACCAGTGAGGAATTAAAAATTCCTCACAAATCCTCATGGGGATTGAAAAAAAGGAATTAAAAATTCCGTATGGGGGGTTGTGAGGAATTAAAAATTCCTCACAATTCATGGGGGGAATAAATGTGAATTATAAATTCACATGGGGAAGAGGATGGCTTCTCCAAAAGGAGAAATCATTTAATAATAGTTGTCTAAGGACACATGTCATAAATGGCATGAGGATTAGGTTAGGTTAAATTAGTGATTAAGGTTGTGCAAATGCAGGATTATATAGGCTAATGGGAGATTAGAAGCAAGTGGCAAACTATGGAGGATGTGACCCTAATGATGATTAGGGATGTGCACACCCAAATCATAGATTAATTAGATTAATATGGATTAGAAGGGATAATGGAGGATGTTGGCATGAGGAGAGAGAAAAAGGTGAATTAAAAATTAATTTAATTCATTTGTACAAAATGACTAAATTAAATAAATTGAACTATTTATTTAATTTAGAGAGGAATAAGGTAAGGTATTTAATTGATTAATTGAATACCTTAGGGGACATTAGGTTAATATGAAATATTAACTAAATATTAAATTATTTAATTAATATGGCTTAGGGATGTGGAATAGAGGAATGTAGGGGTGAATTTGACAATATGGAAGTGGTCAAATTCAGGTGTCTACATTTTTCCCCTCTTCGAAATATTGTTAGAATAACAATGTTTCAAAGAAAAATAAAGTGCAGACGACTCAATAGAAGAAAAGAATATTAGACAATGCCCTGGTATCGTAAGAAAATGGATAGGAAAGAAGAATGCAGAAATATGGTAGGGTGTGCCTCCTCAAGAGGGTGGGATGGGGAAGAAAAAGGGGCCCTGGGCGACTTCTCGATATGGAGAAACGAAGGGTACCACGTGATAGAGGATGAAAAACCATGAAGAATGGATTTTGAATAGAGGAAATAGAAATACGGGGTGTGAATGGCAGCCCTTGAAAGAAAAGGGGGAAATGAATTAAAAAAGGTTAATTAAAGGGTTAAAAATACCCAAAAATTAAAAGGCTAAACACGGTCAAAAGTGAAAATTACATATAATAAATTTGAAAATTCACTATTCAACTAATTTTCATTGTGACACGTGGCATTGAGAGATTGAGTGAGAATGAGTGAGTGCTAATTGGATGAGCGATATGGAGGACAATGACAAGATGATCCACTAAGGCGACGAGCTTTGAGCATTCTACTACGAGCAAGTCGTACCCCGCCAGGTAGGACCCGAATCCTTTCCTTGTGATTTTGAATATTTATATTTTTGATGCATGTGTTGATTTCAGGTCGGGTAGATAGGGTCAACAAGTTTGCCACAAAAGGGCGGATTCACCCTTTCAGTGTAGCACATTCATCTGTCCAGTGAGTTGGAAAGGGAAGGGGCGGGTGCATATCCATAAGGGCAGATACGCTTGGAGAGGGGCTATTGTGTGATCACCTCTCTCCGAAATGGGTGAACATGCACTCGTAGGGGCAGATGAGTGAGGGAACAATCAATTGTTGAATAGCCAAATTTGGAAAAGGGTGGGCTCGCAAATATACAGGGGCGAATTTTCCCCAAATAGGCAATTATGAAATCACCTTTTGGGAGAAAGGGCAGACAAGAATCTGCCCAAAAGGGGATTGGGTGGATGTGAATCCGTCCATTAAGGAGAAAGGTGAATGTGAATTTTCCATTTCGAAAGAAAAAGAACAAGGGCGAGAATGCACTCGCCCAGGGGGAAAAAGGGGCAAATGCAAGTTCACCTCTGGGTTAAAAAGGGTGAATTTGTGCCCAAACGAGGAAGGGTTGGGTGTGCTTGGAAAATAGAAAACCCACAAAAAGGGACCATAGGGGCGAATGCACGAACGCAACAAGCGAACGCGCTAGAAAAGGGAAGAGGCGAACCTACCTTACACAGAGGCGAACTCGCCAAACTGGGGCAAGGATGAAAAAGAAAAAGGTAGGAATAAAGTGTTAGAAATTACTGACAAAATGATTGAAATGGATACAGATCTTCGAGACTTTGAGGATGCGGGAGAGGAATTCAGGCGTCGGGTGGGCATGGCAGATTATGAGGCTTTCAATAAGAGGACACATGATTAGTGCCATGCCCACCCGACCAATGGAGAGGAGCCTACGGGTGGTGTTTGGAGATGTGGACCTTCCCATCCAAGGGAAGGAGTTAGATATTGACTATTTCCAGCTAGGCACAATGACAACACCTTTACCTCTATAAATATGTGGACTTATCAGCGGGATCCTCCTTCTTGATAGGAGTGGTTGTTTCTTCAGCCTTAAGATGATTGAGGTTGTCAGATACATTGTGGAGAGGAGAGATGGGGCATTTCCTAGGGTCCATGTGTACTTGCACAATTGTATCAGGACCTACATGTTGTATGTTACAAGTGGGCTCTAAGTGTTACTCATGTGACATTGCTTCAGATATTGGCCTGAGAGCACATTCGGGTGGCACGACTAGACATTCTCATGGTAGGTGATAGGGATGAGAGTCTCCTAGTAGCGTATTGGTGGGGTAGGGAGTACAGATGGATGCTCCACTACAATGAGGTAGGGAGCTTGGAGTTTTGGCGATGATTGATTGATGGGTTGAGAGATAAGGATATTATTTGGAGACCTTATGTAGATTAGCAGTTTCGAGGGTGGTGGGAGGATGATAGGCTATACAGGGCCTACTTGTACTAACGATGCTATTTGATAGGGAGAGATCCCTTTATCATTGAGCTACATAGGCCTGACAGGGCCACTCGCTAGTATGGGATACAGTAGGACATCCTCGTAGGGCCCTAGTTGTTTAGGAGGATCAACAAGGAGTCTGGGCTGATTTGGGGGTAGAGGATCATAATAGAGTATGTCAGGCAGATGTAGGAGGCGGTCTCAATTACCATATGGCCATGGGGAGGGGTTCCAAATGACATAGGCGCCACAGTTAGATATTCGGTATGGTGGGCCAAGCAGAGGCCTACGAGGATTATGACTGTGCATTCAATTGTACCAATGGTGGGGTTTAGGGATGAGGAGGAGGAGCAACTGAGGCCATGGAGGAGGAGGAGAGATGGGAGACAGAGGGATGCAGAAGAGGTGACATAGGAGGAGGAAATTCTTGATGTGCAGGCCATGGAGGTAGATGCCCCTGTCATGGATGAGAGGGCCATAGTGCCATATTAGGCACCTCCACTAGAGGATCCAACAATGTTATTGATAGGAGCCCTAGCCAGATTGCACATAGTACAACATAGATTGAGAGAGTCAGAGGTCAATAGGGATCGACTCTAGACAGAGGTGGAGAGGCTATAGGTGGAGGTGCAGTGGCTATAGGAGGTAGTAGAGACAATGCAAGAGGATGGAGACCAGTATGTATTTAGGATGGCAGGGGAGCTCGGGGAGTAGATACTGGAGTTGCGGAGGGAGAGGATGAAGCTATAGGGGGAGAGGGATGACCTACATAGGTAGTTGGAGGAGGCCCAAGGTGTGAGGGAGGAGTTGATGGAGATGGTTGAGGGAGCGGTGGGACAAACAAATGCTATGAGGAGCGAGATAGATGATTTGGTGAGATAGTTAGAGGAGGCTTAAGAGAGGGAAAAGATCATGGAGGCTACCACTAGAGAGGCAGGGTTGCTATTGGAGAGAGTAGAGATAGTCGAGGCCCAGGTACAAAGCATACAGGGTGAGCGAGATGAGGTAGTGAGGAGGATGGAGTAGATGGAGTCAATGAGGCTAGCACAGGAGGCTTGGGAGTTGGAGAGGAGGAGACTGTAGGGACAACAAGATAAATACCGCTTGGAGAGGGAGAAATACATGGCAGGGGAAACAAGAGAGGCAGATGCACAAATGGAGGCAAGATATTGGATGTGTGCATATTTTGGGGCAGTGCCGGATCTAGCGCAGAGAGTGCCTCCCTATGTTAGAGCAATT
The DNA here is from genome assembly GCA_007258455.2 of Sequoia sempervirens. Classification (NCBI taxonomy): domain Eukaryota; kingdom Viridiplantae; phylum Streptophyta; class Pinopsida; order Cupressales; family Cupressaceae; genus Sequoia; species Sequoia sempervirens. The sequence goes on along the minus strand of VDFB02353493.1, from coordinate 234,711,416 downwards.
ATATCGAGGCCGGCAGGACCCTCCCACTCAGGAGCCACCCATACTTGTGGATACAACAATTATAGAGAGACCCCTCCTCATGGTCGAGGACCTGGTGCAGACTCCCCACAACGTTCAGATGCAAGGAACAATGGCTAGATGGATAGGGGGAGATACAAGATTCTCATTTTTGACAAGTGTAGGGTGGATACATGTATATACAAGCGGAGTTTACATATAGATGCTTATGGAGATATTGATCAGATTGATTAATTAGATTTGTTCATTTGTGATTCTTTATTTATTCAGGACACCTTGACGTGTCAGATGCATCTGTATGTATTTCATTATTTCCCTGCACTTGTATCATTATTTGATGGACCTGATGGACTATGGGCATGGACTGTTATAGATGTTTATGGACTTTTTATGATGGTTGATGGAATGTTTATTATGGACCTTGGATGGATTTGTGATGGCCACTATATTTTTGATATTATATATTATGTGATGGACATTAACGATGCTATGTGATTATTATGTGATGTTGTGGATATTTATTGTGTTTATGTGTATGATTATGATTATGATGTATGCATGTGATTATAATGATTTATTCCTATGTCTATATGGGTGATATGAATGATATGCATTATGTCTAACACTTTTTGATGCTTGATGTGATGTGACATGATTTATAATTGTATGATATATGCTATGGACACGATACTAATAGTGTGTGATGCAAGTGGTGAGGTTATTGCAATTTATGATGCATACCTATGGAATATGATATGATGATTAACTATGTATGGATGATTACATTGTAATGGTTAATTATGTATGTGTGATGTGACATGAAAATATGTAATGGATGCAGTATACATATGCAATCATGTTATGGATAAATGGAATGAATGTGATGTAATGCAATGTATATAATGAAATGAGCTAAGATGTTTAGAATAATAACTCTAAACAACTTCTTAAGCTGCTTAGAATAACAAATCTATATTAAGCTAAACAACTTAAGATGATAATGAAAAATGATAATGCAATAAAATGATATGGAATGAAATGAAATTAAGTTGTTTAGAATAATAAATCTATATTAATCTAAACAACTTAAGATGATAATGAAAAATGATAATCCAATGGATAATGAGATGAAATGATGATGGGTGTGATAGTGCACCTGTCAAAATTATAGGAATCCTAATTAGAAGAAAAGGTGGGAGAAGAACATTTGCACAACCAAAAATCACTAACCTTAGGCTAGGGAAAGAATGGATGGGGATAAATGAAATGCAATGGGAGGATAAATGAAATGCAAAGCTAGTGTCATTTTTCCATATTATGAGCACTAATTTTTAATATAGCATAGGACACGATACTCTAGGGTATGGAGAACCAAGGAAAATTAGTGTCAAATGCATAAGACAAACACAACAAACAAGAAGGCTATCCCAACACCCCAAAGTTGTAATGGCTTTGGTTGAGCCTGATGTTGGAATAACCACAAACATAAAGGATGTCCCAACATAACACAAGACCATGAGGATCTTTTTGGGTACTATGTGGGACAACTAGGAAGAAAAGATCACACAAAAATAAAGATGTGGGCACCCCTATGTTTACCATTCAAAGCACACCATGATATGATGGATCATGGCGACCACAACAAGGTATAATAGGAAGCTCAAAAGATAAACAAAATTCAAGAGCACCACAAGATCTCAACAAATTTCAAATATACTTTTCCATAGGACCAATAGGTGGATGGGATTGATGTGGTCTAATTTAAGGAAGGATACATCATGTTAAGACCAAAGATGGAGGGTAGATTGGGTGATCAACATGACTCAGGATACTCAAAACAGACTCAATCTCTTAGGCTAATGGATTTTGTTGTTAGGAACAAGCTGGATAGGGACACACTTGACGACATGATATAGGACCAAAACACACCCTAAGGAAAGACCTAGGGTCTCGATGGCTCATCGATTGATGGCCTTGCCTATGTGAAAGTGCAGAGACCTCGTAGTTTGATAAAAAGACTGATAACTGACCATGGATAAAAGTGGAAAGAGGACAATTAATACTCTGATGGATGATGAAGATTGACATGACAAGATGGATGAAAGCCTCAGGGGCTGATCAAATGATTAGCCTTGCCTACATGAAAGCACAGAGGCATCGTAGTTCGACAAAAGAGATGAAAGAAGACGTGAGACTGATGATGCGACACTAGATACAGGCAACGAAAAACTCAAAATTTGGGATAAAAAGCTTAGGATTTAGGATAGCCAATCAAGATCGTCCAATGCTCAATCAAAATGTACCAAGCGATGTGGGATGGGAGATGGATGGAGGATGGATGTGATAGGATGTGAGGATAGGATATGCTGATAGGATGGATGGAAGCATAAGGAAAAATAGGAGGCAAGGTAGATAATGATTAAGCCCTCTACGAATGGTGCCTATTGCTAGGTTCTCACCAAACATACTTATCCAAGGCGCCACCAAGGGTGATTTTCACCATAAGACGCATTATTTCTCTTTACTATTTTTTGATTTTTTTGACTTTTTGATTTTTTTGTATTTTTGCTGATTTTTCTACATTTTTGGTATTTTCTAGGTAGGGTAATCTAGCTGACTTAAGTATAAAACCATTTCTGATGCATGATGTTGATGGGTTCTTCCAAGGGTTCCCCCTCAAGTGTTGCAAGTTGATATACCCTAGAACCATATTTGGCAATGACTATATATGGACCCAACCAATTTGCTTCAAATTTTCCTTTCTTTCCCGATCCTGTTGGGTATGTTGATTCTCTTTTAGGACTAGATCACCAATGTTGAATTGGTGGTAACATACCTTCTTGTTATAACTTCTCCTAAGACGATGTTGATATTCTTGGAGATGATTATAGGCCTTGATGTGTTTCTCATCCAGGAGTTCAAGTTAACTTAAGCGTGCAACTTGACCATCTTCATCACTGATTAAATTCTTCAGAGAGATACAGAGTGATGGGATCTCAACTTCAATTGGCAAGATGGCATCTACGCCATAAATGAGGGAATATGGGATAGCACCAATGGGAGTGCAGATGGAGGTGTGGTATGCCCAAAGGGCGGGATTGAGGTGAAGGTGCCAATCTCGACCAGTGTTATTAACAACCTTTTTGAGGATTTTGATAAGGGTTTTGTTGGTTGCTTCAGCTTGTCCATTACCTTGGGGGTAATAGGGGGTTGACCAATGATGTTGGATATGATATGTTTCACAAAGGTGTTTCATGTACTAGTTTTTGAAAGGCTTGTCATTGTCAGTAATGATGGTGGAGGGGATACCATATCTACAAAGAATATGGTAGAGGATGAATTTAGAAATTTGAATACCATTATTTGTGAGAGTGGAATTGCTTCCACCCACTTAGTGAAGTATTTAGTGGCGGTTATGATAAAGGTATGACCATCGAATGAGGGGGGATAAATCTTTCCAATTAAATCAAGACCCCATTGTGAGAAATGCCACGATACAATGATAGGTTGGAGATCTTATGTAGGAGCATGAATTAGATCTATGTGTTGTTTACATGGTCCACATTTCTTGACGAATTCACAAGCGTCATGCTCCATAGTTGGCCAATAATATCTTTCTCTAAGAATTTTCTTTGCCAAGGCCATCCCATTAGAATGAGACCCAAAAATACCACTATGCATTTTGTTTAATGCAACATGGGATTCTGATTCGCTTAGGCATTGAAGGAGAGTGCCATCATACCCTCTATGATAAAGTGTATCTCCTACGATTGTGTAACAAGAGGTGCGTTGAATGAAGGATTTACATTGGTTATGAGTAAGATTGGGTGGTTGGATGTTATCATGGAGGTAGGTGTAAATGTCATGATACCAAGGTGATCGGGGAACCACGATATCACACACCATATCATTATTCAGAATATCGTATGTTGGGATTAATAGTTGTTCTATGAGGAACTCACAATCCGTTCAATCTGTAGGAATGTCGATGAGAGAGCCAATTGTAGCCATGGCATCAACAACTTTATTCTATACTCTAGGAATCTATTCAAACTGAATATGGGTGAAGTATTTCTTGAAGTCATCCACCATGTGTTTATAAGGAAGCAACTTATCATCCTTAGTTTGAAATCCATCGTTGATCTATTTGATTATAAGCTTAGAATCACCAAAGACACAAAGATGAGTGATATTCCATTGCACTATGATTCTTAGGCCTGTGATTAGAGCTTCATATTCAACTATGTTGTTTGTGCATGGGAATTCCAGCCTAAATGACTTCGGGATGTAGTCACCTTGAGGAGTGACAAAGAGAATACCCGCACCAGCTCCATTGTGAGTGTAGGACCCATCAAAATATAATGTCCATGTATCTGATTCTGAGACTATGAGGACTCCTTCATTAGGGAACTCTGCTACTAAAGGATATGCATCTACTAAAGGAGCATCAACCAATTGATATGCTATTACTTTCCCTTTGATTTCCTTACAATCCACATATTCTATATCGAACTCGCTAAGGAGCATAACCCACTTGGCCATACGACTTATTAATGAAGTTCTTGATAACAGATACTTGAGTGGGTTAACTTTTGATATGAGCTTGATAGGATGACTGAGCATATAGTGATGCAACTTCTATGAATTGAAGATGAAAGATAAGTAATCCTTCTCCATGGGGGAGTAGTTAAGTTCATAACCCACAAGTGTACAATTGATATAGTAGATGGAACACTCTTTGGAAAACTCATCATGTTGGGCTAGCAATGCCCCAGTGCAACTGAAGTAGCTGAGATGTATAGCAATAGTGGTTTAACAAGAATAGGAGGGATTAGGATCGGTGGGTTGGCTAGACACTCCTTGATCTTGTCAAATCCTTGCTGAAACTTTGAATCCCACTTGAAAGTTATGTCTTTACACAAGAGGTATGTAAATGACTGCATTTATCAGCAAGGTTGGCAATGAAACGTCGGATAGACTGTAATTTTCCTTGAAGACTTTGTAATTGCTTGAGATTTCTAGGTGGGGAAATTTCCATGATAGCCTTGACTTTTACTAGATCTACTTCAATATCCCTTCTTGATATGATGAATCCTAGTAGTTTTCCATATGTGATGCCAAAAAAACACTTCTTTAGATTCAAGCACAACTTGTACTGTTCTAACCACTCAAAGATTTGCCTCAAAATCTTGGGATGATCTTCTCTTGTTTTGGATTTCCCTAGTAAATCATCAGCATAATCTTCTATTATAATGTGGATGAGGTTGTGGAAGATGACTGCCATTACACGTTGATAAGTTGCCCCCACATTCTGAAGACCAAAGGGCATGACATTGTAACAAAAATTTCCCCAAGGGGTAGTGAATGTTGTCTTGTGCTAGTCGTCAGGTGCAATTCTAATTTGATTATAGCCAAAAAAATCCATCCATGAGGGATAGCATGGCATGCCCTGCTGTGAGATCTACCAACATATCAATGGCAGGAAGTAGAAAATAATCTTTTGAGCAAGCTTTATTGAGGTCCCAAAAGTTTGTACAGATTCTAATACTCCCATTAGGTTTAGCAATAGGTAATATATTAGATATCCAATTAGAGTAATCAATAGGTCTAATGAATCTGACCTCTAATAGTTTTTCCAATTCTTTCTTGACAAGTACAACCACTTGGGGATGCATTTTCCTGAGCTTCTATTTAATTGGTTTGGCATTTGGGTGGACATCAAGATGGTGTACAACTAATGCAAGATCCAATCCTAGCATATTTGAATAAGCCCAAGCAAAATTGATAATGCTCTCTTTGAGTAGATTGACAATGATAAGATACTCTTCTTCAAATAATGACTCTACCACATAAGTGATCTTGGGTGCCACTTTCGTTCCTAAATAACTTCTTGAGTCTCTTCAATAAGAACCGAAGACTGTTCAGATAGATGAGTTCCAATGAAGGGAAGATGAACATCCCCATCCTCTAGTGCCTTATCAAGGTTTTCACTAGAGGATACACCCTTTATTTTTACTTTCGATGAGTCAAGAAGTGTCTTAGCACTCCCTCGTAGGTCCCAATCAATAAAGTCGAGATGACAAAGTGAAAGGCTAATGGAAAAGATGGAGGTGGAATTAAAGAGGGAAGGGAGATCTACATCATCGTATGAGAGTATGATTGCTTCTTCTTCAGGTATATCCTCCAGAAAATTATTATCCAAGTTAACATTATTGGAAGTGCTAGTGGATGATGCAGGTCCCTTTTGCTTCTTGTCATAGCCTAGGCCTACATGTTTAGGTCACACTGTTGTCTCAATGGGTTGTAATATGCCATGTTCCTATACACCAAGCCCTCCCCCTTGATAGTTGTATTTTTCTGCAAGCTTAGAAGCATGGGGATAAACCTCTTGGAAGTATTCAAGAAGAGGAGGAGAAGGCTCAGGTTCTTCCCTATAGAACCACTGACCGATATCTTTGTCCATTTGGTCCTACAGAGTTCCTGGAGCTTGAAAGGTGGTAGAAACCATATTTTTAGAGTTGATGGTTTTGGTCTTCACTTCTTCTTTTGGTGTAGACTGGGAAGGTTGGTTGTAGGTGTGAGGAGATGGAGGCATTGTGGCCATATTAAGAGTTGTACGCATCTCATATTCTTCACATCCTTTATCGATGATCTGGACCTTGGTGATGGTGGAATTAGATGTATTGGATGGAGTGGATGATGTATGAGATGATGGATTGGAGGATGAATTAGATGCTGGAATGGAAGAAGGGATAGATGATGATGCCTGAGAAGTTCCCACTTCTAATCCTGGACAATATCATGAGTGCGGGAAAGAAGCTTCTAGAGCATGACAATACTCAAAAGGCAAGGGGTCTGCATGAATAGTTATTTCGACCCCATTGTATGGAAATTTTAGGCATTGGTGATAGGTGGATGGAATGGCCTACATGGCATGGATCCATGGTTGGATGAAGAGAAGGTTGTAGGGAAAGTCTAGATCAAGGACATGGTAGGTAGTGTATGGTACTATAGGACCAACCTAGATAGGAAGGAAAATAATACCCTCTAAGTCCCTTTCTGCATTATCATTTGCCTTAATGGTAATGGTTTGATTATCTGATACCCTACCTATTTTATGAACTTTAATGTACATAGGTTGAGGGCAGAGCCATTATCTACCTAGACCCATTTTATCTTATGGCGGGTGACTAGGACCTCAATGTGTAAGGCATGGTTATGGGATGAATCGATCGGTGACATATTGTTTTGGCTGAATCCCAGTTGGTAGGTGGATGAAAAATATCCTACTAAGGCTTGGAATTGGGTAGGATCAATCTCATTTGGGATGCGTGTATCCTACAAAGCTTTTGTAAGGATATCTTAGTGGATTGGGGAAGAATTTAGCAAATCTAGAATGGATATTTGGGTAGGAGTCTTACCAAGATGATCAAAGATATTGTACTATGAGCTCACAGGAGTTGGTTGAGATGAAGTGGAAGGACTGAGAACTGATATGTGGGTATGATGTGTGGTGACAACACATTGAGGGTCCTTTCCTTTAACACGGATCATAGAGACACATGGCTCTCCTTGGGTGATGCATGTAATAATGTTCTCATAGTTGTATGGCTCATTTTTATAACTACTATTATTAGTGTTGTTATTGCTAGGCCTAGGGTTTACGCTCGAGGTACTAGGACGTTGGTTATACTTAGGGAAGATATTTTGATATAATTGCAATTGAGCATTGTACGAAGTGGCCTGATTTGCATCCACTACAATGTCACCGTGATCTATGAGATCCTGGATATAGCCTTTAAGACCTTGATATTTATTAGTGGAGTGACCTTTGATCTTGTGGTAATCATAATACTCATTCTCTCTATACCAGGTAGGTTTTGGTTTTGACTCATCAAAGGGCTTCATTAGAGGATAAGTAACCACATAGTTCACTTGAAGCAACCTCTTGAAAATGGTGTCTAAAGATTCTCCCAAAGGAGTGAATGTACACTTATTATTCCCTTGATTGTATTGATTGGACTATGGAGGAGGACGAGGTGCACCTTGGGGTATGGATATGACATTAGAAACTGATTGTGGGGGATTGGAATATTGCGATCTTTGTGAAGTTCTAGCTACTTGGATGTGTTTAGTATCAGTGACACCATCATTGATAGCATTTTTATTCTTGTTCCAATAGTAGGATTTATCTCTAAACTGCTTATCTTTATCTTCCTTGAAGATTTTGATTTGTCCCTTAGCGATGACGACCCTCTCAATAGTAGTACCCTTCTCAATGACCTTTGCAAAGGTGGTAACACACTGTAGGTGTAGGTTATGGGCTAGTTTAGGGTGGGCATTTGCAATAAATATGGTTACCAAATCCTTCTCATGAAGATTGAATTTAAGCCGACTAGCCAGGGTTCACCACCTTTGCAGGTAGCTTGCAAATGTTTCTCCACCACGTTGCTTATCTTTCAAGAGATCTAAAGTGTCTATGTCCTTCTCTAGATTGAAAGAGAAGTGTGCAACAAACTTTTCTAACAAATCCGCAAAGGAAGAAATTGATCCTTTTGGTACACCCATGAACCAATCTAGAGCTTGACCTGTTAGGATCCTAGGAAACAGTCGTAGGAGATAATTGTAATTATGTAGGACTTCTTGGCAATGTGTGTAAAATTATTGCAACTGATTTCTTGGATTGCCCTTTCCCTTGTATTTATCAAATTTTAGCATTTCAAAATGTTTAGGGAAGGAGACAAGTGAGATGGAGGGATCAAACAGATAAGGACAAATCTCCTCAAATTTGAAGGACTTCTTGGACTTCCCTACTTGCAAGTCTTTGAGGGTGGCTTTCATATCTTCCTACTCCTTATTAATTGGTAATGAGGAGGAAGGACTTGCTAGATTGGACTAGTCGTATGGGACATATTGTTGATATGATGGCAGTGGAGGAATAATGGACTGATCATACGATAGTGGAGGTGGATATGAAGGGATTTGTTGATATTGATAGGGGTATGTGGATTGAGGGTTGACATGACCTTGCTGGTATGATGGCGGGGTTTGGTAGTATGACGAGGAGGCACCCTGCTGATAGGATGGTGGCTAGTAGGAGTAAAATGGATTGGATTAATAATTATATGTAGCTTGTTGTTGGGAAGCATATGGAGGCAGTGGTGGGTTGGATTGCTAATAGTAGGTGTTTTTTTGCGATTGTTGGGGATTAGCGTATGACAACTGTTGCTAGGATTATTGTAGATTATAGTAATAATAATTGGTATTAGGGTTGGATGTAGGGGGTTGATGATAATAAGTGCTTTGAGGATGGTATAGGTATTGTGAAGTAGGGTTGCTTGGAATTTGTTGAGAGGATTGTTGTGATTGTGATGAAATTTGAGTATGAGGTGGAGGTTTTGAAGGGATTTGGGAATGATGAGGAGGCTGAGATGGGATTTGGGATTGCTAAGGTGGTGGTTGATAAGATGGGATTTGAGATTGTTGGGGTGGTGGTTGATAAGATGGTGGTTATTGAGGGGGGACTTGCGATTGACGAGGAGGGTGTGATGAATTAGCTTGAGATTGGTGTGGTTGTTGTAATGGATTACCCTAAGGTTGATGTAGGGGTGGTTGTTGATGTTGTGGTAGGATTTGAGCATGATGCAGGGGTTGTGAAGGGATTTTAGTATACTATGAAGGTTGTGATGGGGGTTGCTGCGGTGGTTGGTGATGAGGCAGTTGCGATGGTGGCTACTGCAGGTTGCCCTGAGGTTGATGTAAGGGTGGCAGATTGCCTTGGGGCGGTTGTTGAGATATGAACGGAGGTGGGGGTAATTTCGAGGTGTGTGTATGACCAGGTATGTGAGGAGGAGGAGCAACATAAGGATTATATGTAGTGCCCCTAGTATTCCCTGGTGACTGACTGAATTGATTTGGCAAAAGAGGTGGTGGAGATAGTATGGGGGTCAGACCTTGCAGAATGTTTATGCCTTGTGGATTAAGGGGATCAAGACCTTAAGGATTTTTTGGATCTTGATGACTGATAAAGCCATGAGAATTGTTAGGACTAGGGCCTTGGGGATTGTTGGGATTAGGCGCTGCATCCATAACTAAAATCCGAACTAGAGGGGGCGGGACCTGATAACAAACATCATGGCCAAATCCGAGTTGATACCATGTATCCTATGGTGTAACTTGAGGAACTTGTGGGATCGGCGAGCTTGGATTCACTTGAAAATTTTGCAGATTTTGTGATTGAGGGGGTGCGACATTTACATACTACAACATATCAAAACCAAGAGGTGGCTTGGTACCCCTCATAAGCAATTGCGCAAGGATTTTGTCTCCCTGCTCAGTGAGAAGACAATCAGTCATTTGTAAGTTGGTGGGATCACTAAGGTACTCATCAACGGTGAGCTCAGGTTGGTTAACCATGCTTTCTTTTGGGGCAGATTGTGCGGGGGTTTCTATGTTGGACTGTAAAGAACTACCATTGGTGGGAGGATTTGGAGGATACTGAGGCTGACCACTTTGTAGTTGTTGTTGTTGTTCCATGAGTTTCTTTTGCTGTGATCGGGTAATGAGCATGAAATGAAAGGGATTAGGAGTCTAAGATGACACTAAGTCCTAAGATGCACTTAAGTGGTGTCCTAGATAATGACTTAAAATATTGCTAGGATGATAGATTGATTGATTGGAGGATTTTTAGGATAATGATAGATTGATGACTAGATTTTATTGAGCTGGATTGATTGATTGGATAGGACTGATAAGATTAACTCTAAACTAAGTCTAGGAGTGTGACTAGATGATGTAGGATGATAATGACTGGATCAAATGATGAGGATGATGATTATGACATAGAATCTACCTCGAGATGGAAATAGATTGATTAGGTTGTGAGGGATTACTGACTCAGGATGGATGACAATCCTAAGTAAGCATGACTGATAATGATTAGGGTCAGTTGCCTAACCTGATTGGATAAAAGAGCCCCAAAATAATTCATAAGGGACTCAGATTGATGGATCGATGATAAATATGCAGTCTAAGGATGTCTTAAGATGCACCTATGTGATTTGATTGAAGGTTCGAGGACTTCTGAAAAATGCAAATGGATTAAAATGATGATTATGGGTAGATGGATGATGATAAAATTTTTGATCACAGGAATAGATTTAGGAAACAACAAGCTTTCAGTGGTTAAGAGGGTTCAACCTTGGGTTCTTTGTATGGGAGGAAAATTCGCCTTGTGTATCACAAGTTCTCTCTTCCACTTAATAGGATCGCCTATCTAAAGGATCACATGATCGCCTCTGTGTGTCACAAGATCACCTCTCCAGGGTTCACAAGATTGCCTATCACTTGGACTATATGGATATGACTCACAGGATTGCCAAATTGGGAAACAAGATCGCCTATCTAGGTTTCAAGATCACCCCTTTCTTTAGATGTAAGGATAGGGAATGGAAATTCCTATCGAGATAATGACTCTGCCTATTTCCTCGAATGTATGGATTGGATGCAGTATGGACTAGACGCAAGATCACCCTGTTGACGATGCTTTTGGCACAACAACATGCAAACAAAATATTGCTACTCTGTTTCTTCTGAAAGAGAGAGATGATCACATGGATATCTTAGCTCCCAAGGTCTATGTAGTTGGTTCTCAACTGTGCTGATGTCCCTCAGTGGTCAATGTAACAGTAATGTTCAAGGGGCCTGTTGGTGTTGAGCTTCTGGATTATTATGAGATCAAACATAAACTTAAAACCTATTCTAACTAGGGTTTTAAAGAAATATAAAAAGATAGATCAGGGCTTTGAGACAGAAAAGAATGACACTTCATCCGAATTAACCAAACCTATCACCTTCCAAGGAATTTCTAACTAAAACTGTGCATAACAAAATTAATTTGTGACTAACACACATTTTCATTCATTCACAGTGTTGATTTCAACAACAGATTGCAAGTTACCATTTAAACAAAACATAAAAAACCAAACTTCATTCCTTGAAAGCTTCCCAAATCAGATGATTAATTCAAGAAAAACACCATTCTGGAACACAACATGAAGTAGATTAAGATCTGGTTGCTTCTACTGTCAATGAGACAGATAAGCAACATTTACAAATCTGGCACAATCACCAGTGTACAAAAAATTTGTGGCTCCAAATTGTTTCCATTTACACTAAGAAAACTGAAAGATACATTGGTCTTCTACTTAATCTAACCCCAACTTCTATCAGTTCTACTCTACAAGTTCTGCTCCTACTACTTTGTTTTCTAACCTACCCCTTCTAATTGTACCAGGTCTAAAATTTCTTAATTCTAACCTAGAAGTTCTAACCTAGAAGTTCTAACCTTTACAAGAGGCCAGAATGCCTTATATACAGAATGCATCAAAAAGAATGCACTGTCCCCCTATTTTAGGGTTTTATAAAATATCTACTTCAGGAGAGCCGGCCCTCAGATCTTTCTGAAGGGAGTCAGTTGTGCATTCAATGTGAATCCTCGTTGTCCATGCTAATGAAAGATTTCCAGGAAAGATCTATATAAATCTTTTGCTGCTACAACATTAACTCTTCTGCCTCCGTGTCCATACTTGAAATCCTTCATAGAGCTGCCTTGAATGCTCCAGAATATCGCCATTAATAATAATCTGCCGCTGTCAGTGGTCTCCACAGCTATCCCTATGAGTCATAGTTCTTCGCCCTTCTTCATGTTCTCACTCATGTTTTAGACTTTTTTGCTCGTTGACCATCTTTTGGAAGCATCATCGGGCCTCCTTGCAGATCTGAACACCATCGCCCAAGCTAATCCATCGTCATCTGTTCTCAGAAGGAATCTATTTGGTTTGCATTCTGTCAGTCTCCTTCAAGATGATGGTCAATCGGTCAATGGGTCATCTTCTTCTGATTGGAGGAACAAAGGCCACACAGGATTCCTTGGCAGTCAAAAGTGGTTTGTATTGAATCACATGTCGGTGAGACAATCATCGTGTTTCCCTGATGTGATTATCGCTCTTATCAACCATCAGCATATCATAAGACAGTTGGCGAGACCTTCTGGCGAGCTACAGAAGTCATACCGAGCTCACAAAGACCATTGGCATGACAATCGCTAGTCGGTAGGACATCATAGCGAGGCCAGATCTTTTGCCCCGAGCTCATTTTCCATGTCAGGGAGACTGTCGCTTGTTCCTGTGACCTTATGGTGAAGTCTTCTTTTTCTCCCCGACCTCTTTTTTCTTCTTTGGGCTTGAGCTCCTTTTCCCTTTCGGTAAGACACTGGCGTAGTCGCCCAGACCTCCTGGCGACTTCCTCTTTCCTTCCCACTCGCTCATTCTTCTATTAGGGAGACTTCATCACTTCGGGGAGATCTTACCCTGAACTCCTCTTTTCTTACCGAGCCCCTCTTTGTTTCGATGTGACTTTCTTTCTTCGCCAAGACCTTTTGGCGAAGGCCGGATCCTTTTCCGAGCTCGATTTCTTTCGGTGGGGGTCCCCTTTCCTTTTATTCCCCATGCTCACTTGATTCTGTCGCCAAGACCTTTTCAGGTCGCCAAGACTTCCTAGCGAGCTCAAATTGCTACGGTGATGCCGCTTTAATCTTCGGCATGCTTTTGCATGTCGACGAGACTTCTTTTTTTTGCCCAAACCTCACACCAAGGTCCTCTCTTTCGGCGAGTTGCTCACTGGTTGGCAGGACATCCCGAGGTCAGGGAGACATCATAGTGACCCTTTTGTTTTCTCCTCGAGCCCTTTCTATATTTTTGATATTGCTTTACTTCGGCAAGAGTTCACCCCATCGGTGAAACATCTTGCCGAGCTCACTTTTCTCTCAGCGAACCTCCTTTGTGTCGCTGAGACTTCTTTCGGTCGGTGAGACTTTACACCGACCAAGGCCTGCTTTCGCCGAGGGCTAACTTTCTCCGCCCCCCTCTTTACCTTTTCGGTGAGACATACTGATTCTCTCACCTAAGACCACCAATAGAATCTCCTTGCACTATGTCGATGTGAATTTTCATAGTCGCCAAGACTTCTCTCTAAAGAAAAGTCTCGCACTGAAGATGAACATCTCCGTGGCTAGTCGGTGAGACTTGAAGCTTTCGGTAAGACCATCAGTGAATTCAAAAACTCATGCCGAAGTGCTTTCTCCCTGCCGTCAGTCGGTGAGACTTGAAGATCTAGCCGAGACCTTTCTCTGAATGAAACCCCCTCATTCCGATAGGAGATTCCCAGTCACTAGGACTCTGGTTGATGTCTTGCCGATTGATGCCTGCACATGAATTTCACTCACTGTGACATCTCTGGGGTCTTGCCAACCTTTGCCTTAGCTAATTTTTAGGACCAACTGGATTGAGGGATGCCTTCCAACTGAGCTCGCCTAGCAAATATCATCATGCATAGGATTTAATCCTGCAAAAGAAAGGCCTGCATTAATCCTCAGAAGAAAATAAGACCTATCATAATAAATCCACCATTTCTTATAATTATTTTACTGAATTCCTAGCAAGAAGAAAACCAACTTAGGCTAAGATAGGACCAAGATTTAAATTAGGTAGAACAAAAGAAAAAATTAGGAGAAAAACAAAAGAATTCCAAAAAGAAAAGAAATTAACAAAAAGCAAAGAACCAAAAAGAGAAGGGGGGACCCATTTTGTTCCAAATCAAAATGGGGGTGGTTATGCAAGGCATAACACACCCCTGTGGATAGCAGATTCTCCTATTCAAAAGGGTGTACCGATGGGGATGGTATGGACTTGGCACATGATCGCCCTTGTGGAAAATAGATTCAACTATTCAAGGAGGTGTATGGATGAACGACTGGGAGACGTGGACATGTAATTTCTTATGAGGATGATAAGATCACCTATTAAAGGAACATGCAGATCTGGGGTCGCCTATCTAAGGGACCCATGATAAAATTCACCCCTGACAAGAGCGAGTTTTCCTATAGGATGTCCTGACTGGACTATGACATGGAATTTCCCCTTTCGAGGCAAGATTGCCTATCCATAATGCAAGTTCACCCCTGGGAGGAGCAGACTCACCACTGAGGGTAGGGACAGACTATGGCAAAGGACTCAAAACATTGCAACCAAAAAGTAATAGGATAGGACTGACTTAGACTGATGACAAACACTGATATATCACAAGAAGACACTCCAAGCAACACAAGCCTAAAATTAGTAGTAAAGGTTTGCTAACTCAATGTAGGCCCACACCTAGAGGGGACACCCCAAGGTTAGTATTCTATGATATCGGGTGGTTCTCTAGATCACCCTTTCTCCCGAAGATGGATAGCTAGAGATCCAATGACACAGGGTCATCAATAGATGCCACGGGCTCACCTTCTCTCTCTCCTCGGGAACTATTGTAGCTCACCATGAGGATTTCTACCTCAACCTAAGGGAGTACGTGGTGAGTAACTTTAGGGTACAATCCACATCCCCTGTACTACACCAAGCCATGGATGAAACATGAGTCTCTATCTAGGCTAAACAGGCTCTCTTGTGAGTCCTCAATACACTAGGAGGGTGCATGAGGCACAACTGTGAACACCAACCCATCACAAGCGTAGATTGGGAGCCCCAATGGGGTACTAGAAAATTGAACCAATCCTGCACGTCTTATCTAGGTATCACCCTAGCTTTGACACTTCGCTAGACACGACGTGACTGGATTGGGGTACAACTTTAGTTCTCTCCCCTTTATATACCTCCCTGGTAACACGTGGTTGAGATCATCCCCTGGGTGATGAAATCCTAGGTAGGTCTCCTATAGGGAAGGAAGTATTAGATGTTTTTGTTGATCCCCAGGCTTGCACGTAGCACAAGGGTAGAGCGTACGTGCACTAGTACTCCTAGGTAGACTCAATTGGACCGGAACAAGCTACAATTTCTTATCACACATGATCATTGTATGGTGCAAGGGGAGAGCATACATCAAAAACACACTCCCAAACACAACAAACAAGTAAATTGACACTTTAATTAAGTCTACATGTGCCTAGCTAGTATGAAAAAAACAACAGACACACCTAACTAGGTAGCTTCGACTGCTCATCCGGCAATGCATGAGTAGTATTTTTGACCTTTGATCTTAGGCATATGATTAGCTACACACACGTTAATAAAATCTCACAAGCACAAAAAACAAGTTAGCTAATTAGTACCCAAATCCGAAATCAAATAAAAGCTCAAATTGAAAAGTTTAGCGTTCTGGATTACCTCAATTTCGCCCCTGCATGAAGCAAATTCACCTTTCTCTTCTATGCGAGGTTTCCTTTTTGAGAAATGGGTGGGATCGCAGTCACCTATTGGGTTGAGAGGTGTATATGTATCCACCTTTGCGATCAAATCGGAATCGCCCTTATCTCTAGCAAATTCGCTCGTTTAGTTCTCCCAAGCATATTCGACTCTAAAATATCCGTTTTTGGTTACTAGATGTAGGTTCACCCTTTCTCCGAAAGGGTAGGAGCGCATTCGCTTGTGTTTACTATAGGTTCACCCCTGTGTTAGGTAGACTCACCCATTTGGGCGGGTTCGCCTTTGCATCTAAAACCTGAACTTGCAAAATTCAAAACAACACAAAAACGTGAAAGTAGATCCATGATGTGGGTCCTACTGGGCGTGCCAGAAATGTGTGCAAGTGTAAATTCCTAGTCTAGGATAGTAAAATGAAAGGAATGCAAAACAATAAATACACTACAACACCTTGAGATTGGCCTAGTTAAATTCAAACAAAAATATAAGAAAATGACACTTTTTACCTTGTTTGAATTGTTGAGTTGGTTGGCCCTTTTGATGCTTGATTTTTGTGCTCCTTTGTTGACAAAATGGCATGTAACCTAGTGCAAAATGAAGCTAAGGTGATGGAGAATGCAATGGTTGATGTGGGTGATTGATTTGATGCAAGATAATGGCTCAAAGTGGATGCAACAATGGTGGTAGTATGCTTGGTAGTGTGAGTGCTAGAATTGGCTAAGATTGCTTGATTGAGTGATTCCCAAAATGAGGACAAATCCATCATTTTTAGGTGAAGTGTCTCCAAATGAATGGAGGGCAAAGATTCATCTAAGGTGGGGAAGATTAATGGATAGGGTGAGTTGAGAACTCACAAGCCATCTCATGATGACATATGTCAGATGAGGTGGACAAAAGGGGATGAAGTGGAGGTGACATGGAGGTACTAGGAAGTACCTTGGGAATGGACAAGATATCATCATAAAGGAGGTCTTTGTCCTCATGTACAATGAGAGGACAAGTGAGGAATTAAAAATTCCTCACAAATCCTCATGGGGATTGAAAAAGGAATTAAAAATTCCTTATGGGGGATTGTGAGGAATTAAAAATTCCTTATGGGGGATTGTGAAGAATTAAAAATTCCTCACAATTCATGGGGGGAATAAATGTGAATTTTAAATTCACATGGGGAAGAAGATGGCTTCTCCAAAAGGAGAAAGCATTTAATAATGGTTGACTAAGGACACATGCCATAAATCCATGGCATGTGGATTAGTTTAGGCTAAATTAGTGATTAAGGAACTGTGTAAATGCAGTATTAGATGGGCTAATGGGAGATTAGAAGCAGGTGGAAAACTATGGAGGATGTGACCCTAATGATGACTAGGGATGTGCACACCCTAATAATAGATTAATTAAATTAATCTGGATTAGAAGGGATTATGGAGGATGTTGACACAAGGAGAGAAAAAAGGTGAATTAAAAATTAATTTAATTCATTTGGACAAAATGACTAAATTAAATAAATTGAACTATTTATTTAATTTAGAGAGGAATAAGGTAAGGTATTTAATTGATTAATTGAATACCTTAGGGGACATTAGGTTAATATGAAATATTAACTAAATAATAAATTATTTAATTAATATGGCTTAGGGATGTGGAACAGAGGAATGCAGGGGTGAAATTGACCATATAGAAGTGGTCAAATTCAGGTGTCTATAATAGTTATTCCACTAGAAGCACCTTCTGCATTATTAACACAATAATTAGTAGAAGGACAAATATTCTTAGCAATAGATGGTGAAAAATAGACTATTTCATCTTAGTTTCCTAGCTAATAAGAATATCAATTTTTATATCACCTAAATAACTCTTAATAAGATGCTTCTTAAAAGGGACATTCAACCCTCTAATATTTCAAGATATAATCTTCATAACTAACTAGAGAAAAATTCAATACCACCTTGATACTGACAATAGGAGGCAAAGGCCTACAGAGCCCATCATTATCAAAAGGCTATCTAGATTTTTTTGTTTATCGAAAGAAACATCATGTGTTGCATCACAAGCTCGAGTTTCCCTTTGGTCTTTCTTATTTTCTCCCTTAACATTTTTTTTTTCTTTTTTTTCTTTTTAGGTTTCCCATTGACTTGAGTCCATTCCTCTTTTGATGTACACCTTCAAATAAATTCATAGGAGGAGTTTGAGTAGTATTAGCACAAAATCCCAACAATGAAATTGACTCTTGCAAATATTTACTTTGACCCCTATACTTGATCTATTAAAAGGACCATCCTCCATATTAATAACCTTCATATTAGGAGACAAAAAATATTCCACTTGTTGAACTTCCTTCATATTTGTATAAATTTCTCTATCTTCTAAAACCCAATGTTACTAGTTGGAGGGGGAGAGTTAATAGGTCCCTCCTTAAGAAACTCATCTTTTTCTAGAATAGAAACAATCTGTCATATGAAATAAGTAGGTTCCTTCAAATGGGCCCTTTAATTCTCTTTTCTCAAATATTTTGTACCTAAAGTCTAAAGATCATCTTCCAAACTTGTACCATTAACATCCCTAACATTTTTTTCGTGTACATCTTGTCCTTTATTTCTACCATATCATGATTATTATTAGATTCATCATCATCCCTTTCCAAGAATTCCTCAACTTTCTTACCTAGCTACTGAATTTGGACCAATAAGAGATCATTCTCTTCTAAAAACTCAACATGGTTACAAATATCCATCTCTATTGCTAGGGACTTTAGAAAAACATTATGTTTCTTTTGGCCAAACACCATTTTATTTTTAGCCAAAAAATGTCTCTTGCACGAGTCACTTAAATGATAACTCTCTTATAGGTTTGACAAAAATCTCTTGCATTTTCATACTCAATTGTTTGGTTCCACAAGACAAATCTCAATTTTAGAGATATATAGGAAGGTAAATCCATGTTAACAACCACATTAACACAAATCCATGCAAACACTAGTCTAGAATTCTATTCGGTAACTTTATCAACACGAAGAAAATGGCCAAAAAAATTAGCAATATCTTAAAAAAAATTGTAATTCTAAAACTCTAGAGGAAGTCTTAGAAGGTGGATCCAAGTAGGAGCCATCAAATCAAGATCAGTTGACCAATCAAACCCTAAATGCAAAATAAATTCTTAAAATTCTTATCAAATGCCCAAGGACAAAGTGAACACCTTTATTAGAACTTTATAAAACATAATGCTAAAAAGAAATAGGCCATTAGCCATTGCACTAATATTGACACTATCCTCGAGTTTCCAAACAACTTCTACCCATTTCTTAACTTGATTAATGTTGGGATGAAAGAAAATAAACTTATCGATGAGGGAGAGTTGAAGCCTAGCAATCGCCTTATCCAATAACTCATCAAATACAACAACCTCCAATCCTTCCATAATAAATGAAACCTTTGAAGAATTTAAAACCCTAGGTTTCACCATGTTTGGAGATCTAACACTCACCAACTTATCCACATAAGATATAAGGTCCTTGGAGAAAAATGAGTTGAGTCCAAATGGAGGGGAAACAAGTGCCTTTTCTAAATCTCGATCAAAAACCTCCAAAGAGGATGACACCTTGTTCACCTTCAAACCTTCCTTAGCTACCAAAAAAGAAACCACATTGGATAGGGGAGCCCAGAGGCCCCCCCCACCTGCTAGCTTGATGACCCAAATCCTTGGATGACTTCAAAAAATTTCAAAATTGTAGTGCACACAGATTCCTTTGTGTGTGTTATACATTGCATATGCATTAAGTTTTACAAAATTAAGTATAGAAAATAGCATGAGTGTGTCTTTTCATATTGATTTTGAAAAATAAATACAAAATATTTGCATTATATTTTTGTAAAATCAATGCAAAACATAATGTGAACATATTATTTTTTGTAAAATATAATGTGTAAATGTTATAAAGCATATATGTAACAACTTGAATCTAATCCGAGGCATAACACATAGGAACTATGCATTATAAATGTAAATGTTATGGTTAGTATGGATTTTACATAACACATACATGTTTTACATAACATGCACACATTTTGTAGAGAATATTAAGGTTAATTTCTTTTTTGTCCCCAATTTCCATGCAATCACCCTCCTCTATACTTCTACTTTTATTTTAACTAAAATTCTACAATCCTTGTTTTCATGACATATATTTTTATATTTTTTTCTTCTCAATATGGGTAGGGATTTCTCTAAATTTTCTACATATACCTTTCATGACTCAAACTTGAAGCCAAATTCAAATATATTTTTATTAGGGTAGGGAATGAAAGGTATATGTACAAGCACAATCATTCATGGATATTGTCTTATCCATCCATAACATTATTATCAACCTTTATAAAATATTCAAGTGTGTTGTTAATGTTAACTAGAATTCCTAAATCCCATTACTTTGTTGGTAGATTGTAAAGATGGAACTACATTGATACTTTTTATATTATGAGTTTTATGGAATCAAAGTTTGTCTCTCATTCTCTAAGGAAAAAACCAATCCAATTCATCATCCACTACCCCCCTTCCAAAATTTCTTGATTCCACTCCTTGTTAGGGAAATCAACAAAAAAATTCCCTTTTGTAATTCTTTATATTTTATGTTACTATCTCAATTATCATAAATCCATTATCTAATATGTTCCTTCATTTTCCAATAATCAATAAATTTGGCAAAAAAAAAACCACAATCTTCTAGATGGCTCTTTGTAGGGTCCAATAATGAATCCTCAATTTTTATCATTGGACCTACTAGATTAGAGGATACTTCTTTCTTCCTCAATTTAACTAGGTTGGCTTCAAGGTACCCAAGGTATGGGCTACTGGGCCATTGGGTTGGGCTACGGGGACACCCCTATTGTAAAGGAAAAAAAAAACTATATTGGCTTCAAATATAAATTTTGGGGGCTTGATTCCATCATTTTCTTCCACCCAAAGATTTTTCACCTCCTTTTGAATTTGATTTTCCTACCAAAATAAGTTAGTCGCTCTATTGGAGGTTTTGTATGGTTTCAAGTGATATTTGTTGCCTTGTCAATAGTGTCCATGCAAGACTTTCATATGAGGATGAACTCTAACCTTTGGTCATTGATCTATAATTTTCTCTATTTAGGAGCAATCATGCCTTTAGGTACACTTTCCCCATTGATGTACCTCTTTATTTTTTTTGCACCTCCAATCTTTATTGTTCTTTTTGATAGTCCTTTGTTTTCGTATATTATCTTGGATTCCAAGGTTTTTCACTCTATCTTTTACTGGCAATGTTTTCATCCTTATTATTCAATATGCTCCTCTTTTGTAACAATCTACCTTTCAAATTCAATCACAAGTCTTTATTAAATTTGACATAATTAAACATAAAATTATTCAAATACACTTTTTATTAAATTTTAATATCATCATTTCTTATTGATTAAAAATAAAATAAAATATCATATTTAATTTATTTAAATTTTTATGCCGAAGGCGTGTCCTATTTGAGAATGGCAAGCTAATTAGTGAAATCCATGATGAGAAGACCACTTAAACCAATGCATTACAGTCGGTTAAATCTCCTCCATTGAATTAGTATAAGGAAAAAAAATAAGAAAAAACAAACAAGCATCATGGGTTCCCTTCTTAACTAGCATGTTTTCTTCAGGCTTAGCATAACAATTGGGGAGCTTTGTACCAAAGAATGTGGCTGCCCGGGGATTGGAGGCAATAGACATTCCGATTACAGGGGTGATTGGAGTTCCGTTATTTGTTATTTGCATATTTATTTCCCTTTTAGTTGTTCTTGTTTGCATTTATCCTCTAAAACGTTGGTGAAGGGATGTCGGCTGTTGGATTTGGTTAATTAGTTCTTGTGTTTTTAGGTGAGTTGCTTCATTTTATTTTGCTCAATTTTGGTATAGATTATGTCACACTATAAGTTCAATTCTTTGACTTTACATGTGCTTTTATCAAATTCTTTTTGTTGGCTTTTGAGAATCACGGTGAAAGGTACATGCATGAATTCAATTCGGTGTTTTAAGTTTTCGTGGATTGTTTGTTGATACTGTTATTTTTGGCTTGTTTTTTTAGTTGGTAATGTTTGGTTTGGATGCAAATGCAATTTGTGATAGATGAGATCATTGAAGGAAAACTAGATAAAGTGGGAGAAATATGAGGGAAAACTGTCCAGGTGTAAGGAATCCTAGGATCAGAAGGAACATTTACTTACATATTAGTGCCCCCATTTTTATCTCTTTAGATGTTCTTTACTGAATTTTTTAGCAGAAGGGAGGTGATTCGAGAAAAATGGCAAGCAACATAATTCTGTTAATTGGAGGAACTGGATACATTGGTCGCCATGTGGCAAAAGCCAACATTGCTCTTGGCCATCCATCACTTACGTTCTTGACAGAGAGTACACAGCTTCAAATCCTGTTAAAGCTGAACTTCTGGAGTCCTTCAAGGCATCATGTGCTCAAATAGTGCATGCAAGTACTTTAAATTGATCTTCTGAATTGGTATTTTTGAGATGGGTATCTGCCCATATCTGACTTCTTGTAGGTACTACATCATGAGAAGTGATCAACATGCAGTTATGGTTTTGGTTTGATTCTACCCATATCATGGTGTAAAGCGATCAAAATGCACATGTTTATGATTTGGGTATTGCTTATATGGCAGTAGATAATAAAAATGATTAACTTCTGGTTATGATTTTTTGGGATTGTTTGATGTGGGGTGTTGCTTATATGGCAGTTCTTGTTTATTGGATTGTCAGATAGACATATGATTAACTTAGAGATATGATTTTGATTTTTTTTTTTTTAAAAACACTAATTTAATATTTAATTATATTTTTCTTATGGTTTTTTGTTTTTTGGATTATAATACAATTTTTGATGTGGGTATTGTTCATATGGTAGTTTTCAAATAGTTCTTGTTTGCTAGACTATTAGAAGTGATCAGATATTTACTCTCTTTGAATTTTTTTTGGCACACTGTTTGATCATTATATAATGGTATACTGAATTCTTTGTATCGGTTTAGTCATTTCTGTAATGAGCTGTGAGATATGCGAGGGGAAAGTTTGTGTTTGAATTCTTCTCTTGTGACAAAATCTTTGTTTGCAAAAGCAAACAGATCAATCATTCCAACATTAACAGTAGATTCATTTCTAAGAGTTATTTATTTAACTAAAATTAAAAATTCATTTTTTAAATTTCATTTAATGAAATTTTTAATTTGTCTATAATAGATCTATAACATCTTCACCAACTCCTTAAAGATAATTTCAACTAGAGAGAGAGACTACCTAATATTCATCTGTAGTATTCTAAAGGAATAATTTTTCTTTATGTTAACTTCCGCCCTTATCTGCTATAAATAGCTTTTCTATTTACTTGGACACAAATTTCTTCACTTCTTATTATTACATCATATTCTTTTACTTCATCAAAGTAATCTTGAACCACTTTTTTTATTGAATAAAAATAGTATTGTTAATTGATTATATTGAGCTTTGGTTTTTAAACATAATTTATTTTCATTAAATTTGTAACTATAAAGATATATAATAAATTTGATAAGGAAATTTCTTTAGTGAATAGGAGATACTTGAAATTTATTAACCACATGTAATAAACAAATATATCTCAATAATAGATCAATATTTTCTCAAATTGACCTTCTACACATCTTCCGCCATAATAATTTTAAAAATATATTTACTAATTTTCAAAATCTCCTCTCAATTGATCTCATGTACGAAACAAATATATACACAAATTAAACCAATCTTTTTTTTTAATTGACCTTCCACAACTCTTCGGCGTACCCATTGCACATCAAAATGCGATTGCTAGTATAATTTCATTTTCAATATTTATTATTAAGAGTCCCCATTATAAATCTTAAAGTTATATCAGGCCTAAATTAATAGAAATCTTTTATTTGCATTACTTTAACTTGTGATATATTTATTTAGATGGAGAATTTTCATTTCAATGTTAGAGATAATATTATCTATTCATGAAATAGATTCAATCAGGCAGTAAACATATCCTCCCCCACGCAAAATAAAAAACAGAAAAAGTAGTGTTACTATATATACTGAAAGAGCCATGCACTTAACAGTCCATTAGAGGCCACCTTTCACATGATGTCCTACTTCCACGTCCGAGCCATATTTTGCTAGAGAACTTCTGTCACTTGCATGACTTGTTATATGTACGGA
The DNA here is from genome assembly GCA_007258455.2 of Sequoia sempervirens. Classification (NCBI taxonomy): domain Eukaryota; kingdom Viridiplantae; phylum Streptophyta; class Pinopsida; order Cupressales; family Cupressaceae; genus Sequoia; species Sequoia sempervirens. The sequence continues at coordinate 234,686,915 of VDFB02353493.1, read as the reverse complement.
TTTTCATATGGACATTGAGAGTTGGGGACAGCTTATCCTCAGGACTTTAAATTGTAAGGCATCTATACAAAACATAATAATAAAAGCAGTTTGGATGCGGGAAAAAAGTTTGAATTGGCTGATTGGATAATGGTATCCACTTTGAAAAGTAGCAGTGAACGGCAAAGAAGGCCCCGGCCTGCTTGACCAATGGATTGCTTTTAATCATTATTCTTCTATCAGTTCACGCAATTCATGGAAAGAGGTTTTCATATCTATTTTCTAAAATTTATGTCCCTCTCAGCAAGCTTAGATATGTCGCTTTATTCTTCCGGAATAACAGACATGTGGAATGAGATTTCCACAGTCCATCCAAAAGGATAATCTCATAAGTGGAAGAAGAGGAATATCAACAACCATTAACAGGAAAAACCACCCAAAACATCATAAATATTGAAGCAAGCCACCTTAAATGGAGTCGGCCTAGCCATGACAGAAGTAGGAGAAAGTGGGAATAGTTCCTTGAGTACAAAGGACACTTTATACGATGATACTCCAGCAATTGAATGATCATTTTTTACATTGGAAAGCTATGGCAGAAATCTAGTTGTGAGGTGATGTACCCAGTACCTGCACTAACATCAAAAAGCAATGTTAGGAAAATACGTATGGGATCAATAATGATCTGCTGAAATAAATTTCATATCTCCAACCATGAGGTGAGGATGCTGAAAGGAAAAGACATTATGCAGGGATATTTTATATCACACCAATCACAAAAGGTCAAAAACATTTCTCATAATCATTAATTTAGCGATGAAGGATAAGCCCACTCAAGAGAAGTCAAATAATAATTGCTTCATAATTATACTTCTAAAGTCTAAATCATATATATATCAAACAAAAAAAAAAAATACACGTTTGAAAATAGAAATTTAAACTTATCCATGTCTAATCTCATCAGCAAGACAACCCCCAAATTGTTGAATCATCGAAGCTACCTCATAATTAGCAACCCCAAAACCAACAAAATCAACTTGAAAGAGGAATTATTACCCCATGCAATAATTTAGAACAAGAGGTCCAACATTGCAACCCATTCTAATCAACGTGTACGAGTAAACCCAAGTCATGGCTTTTAATAGTTCCTTTAAAATTAGATTAATCTTACATTTTTTTATTTTTTTTTAAGCAATACCAAATAAGTCATTCCTTAAAATATCATTAAGCATGAAATCCATGCAATATATATGTGCTTTCTTTGTAGAAGAGATTATTGTTTAGGGCCCAATTTGCAAGTCTATTTTCAACTCCATTAGCTTCTCTAAAGTAGTGAGTACATTCAAAGTAATTAAATTTATCAAAAAAACTCTAAAATTTATCCATTTAAAGGTAGGACAGTTTTCTAAAGTTTATTTGGTATTTGGTTTGAAATGGTCAACTTGAACAAAAATGTTACAAAATCAATTTTGAGAATAATGTTTGCAGCATATTTGATGTACCTCTTAGTAACACATGGTAATTGCAAGGGTTGAAATGATAAAGAATATCGAGCTTCCACTTTGAATGAAAAGTGAAAAGGTAGGAGAAGTTGAAGAAAATTTCAAAGAAAACTTATCTAGATCAAGCATGGGTATGACATTTGAGGTATGGTGATCTTCACTTCAAAGGATTATGTTTATTATAGAAAAAAAAATGGTAAAAGGATTACCCCTAATTAAAGAGCCACTGAATTCATGTGAAAGTTGTATTTTGGAGAAACAATGTAGAGAAAGTTTTCCATAGAAAATTTCATATAGAGCACGGGCACCCTTAGAACTTGTGCATATATATTTATGTAGTCTAATGCAAACACCATCGTTAGGGAGGACCATTTATTTTCTAACATTCATTGATGATTTTAACAGGAAGACATGGTTTTATTTTACTAAGTGTAAATTTGAAGCATTTTGAAATTTCAAAGAATTTAAATAATTGGTTGAGAAGCAGAGTGGTCTATTCATCAAGGTATTGAGATCATATAGAAGAGGTGAATACAAATCAAATGAGTTAGATATTTGCAAGTTTTAGGGAATAAAGAAGCAGTTCACAAGAAGTTATAAACCTCAAAAAAATAGTATTGTAGAGAAGAAGAATAAAATAATAATGGAGATGACAAGATGCATGTTGAAAGGAAATAATTTACCTAATGAATATTGAGTTGAAGCAGTAGTTTGTGCAGTATATATCTTGAACAAGAGACCAAAAAAAAGTGTGAAAGACAGGATCCCACAACAAGCATGGAGTGGTAAGTATCATAGTGTACCTCATTTCAAAAAATTCAGTTGTGTTACATTTGCATATATGTCAAAAGACTTAAAGAAAAAGCAAGCTGGATGACACATGTGAGAAGTGCATCTTTATTGGTTATTGTGAACAATCAAAAGCTTATAAGTTGTTTAATTCTGTCACTAAGAAAGTTATTATTAATACATATGTTTTATTCAAAGAAGAAGAATCTTGGGATGTAGGTATAGATTAAACAATTACAATTGTTGCAACAATTTACCTCATAGTGAAAAAGAACAAAAAATCAAGGAAATCAAGGTGATCAGTCTAGTATGCAAGAGGCTACTCCATCAAGAATTCCACAAAGAGATACTTCAAAAAGGAATATTAAACAAGGTGAATCATCAAGTCATTCTTCTCCTTATTCACAAGTAAGTTATGATTCTATTCGTACACTTGCATCATTGAGATCAAGAATTAGAAGTAAGAAAACTAGAATTTTGCAAGAAATTTATGATCAAGGAGAAGGAATAGATTCACAATCAAATTTTGATCTATTTTCTCATGGCCTTATATATTTTGAGGATGCACTTAAGGAAGAACATTAGATTAATGCAATGGATGAAGAAATAAAATCTATTGGAATACTGACACATGGGAGTTAGTAGATTTATTGAAAGAAAATAATGCATAGGTGTGAAATGGGTTTACAAGACTTAGTTTAATGAAAATGGAGATGTAGAAAAGTATAAGGCAAGGTTACTAGTTAAGAGATTCACACAACAATATGGAGTTGATTATAATGAAACATTTGCACCTATAGTAAGAGTTGATATAGTTAGAATGATATTAGCAATTGCAGGTCAAAATAATTGGAAGGTCTACCAAATGGATGTCAAATCAACCTTCTTGAATGGTTTTATAGAGGAATAAGTTTATGTGCAACAACCATTAGGATACAAGGTAAGTGGATATGAATACAATGTATGCAAGTTGAAAAAGGAACTTTATGGACTTGAGTAGACACCTAGAGCTTGGTATAGCCAAATAAATTCATATATGGTGAAAAATGGTTCAAAAGAAGCAACAATGAGTCTATACTATACATGAAGTTCAACAAGCAAGGTAAAATTTTAATTGTTTGTTTATATGTTGATGATTTTATGTTTACTAGAGATTTTTTGTAGATATGTTTAAATCAGGCATGAAAAAGGAATTTCAAATAACAAATTTGGGATTAATGAGATATTTTATGGGAATTAAAGTTGTACAAAATGATAATTTTTTTTTAATTTGTCAAACTAATTATGCAAAGGATGTATTGAAGAGGTTTAGAACAATGAATTACAATCCAAGAACAACTCCTATAGCAACATGTAGAAAACTCAACAAAGAAGATAAAGGGTCCAATTTTAATCCAACTATATTCAAAAGACTCATTGATAGTTTGATGTATCTCACAACAACCATGCTAGATATTATGTATGTAGTTATTCTAATATTTATATTCATGGACGCACCCAAAGATTCACATTGGTAAGTTGGAAAAAATATATTGAGGTATATTGCAGGGATTACAAAATATGTGATATTGTATTCTGCAACAAATAAGTTTAAGTTGATTGGATATATAGATAGTGATTTTGCAAGAAGTATAGATGATCGAAATAGTTCTTTAGGATATATATTCACTTTGGAACAAGAATAGTTGCATGGGATTCAAACAAACAACCTATAATGAAAATTTCATATGAAGAAGAATGACATGAAGCAGGTATATCGACAACATGTTAAGCAATATGGATGCAAAGAGTTTTGATGGATTTAATGTATGATAAAAGAGAACCAACACCATTCTATTGCAATAATAAGTTTTCATTTGTATTATTGAAGAATCATGTATTTCATAAGAGGAGTAAACACATTGATACAAGATACTATTTTATTCGAGAGTTGGTGAAGAATGCAAAAATCAACTTAGAGTACTACTGGTGCAGGAGCACCTAAACATTTTTTTGTCAAAATTTGATCATTTGAAGATGTCATGAGTTGGTTAGTAGGTGGTCAGTAGGTTAGTATGGGTGTTTTAAGTTTATCTATGCTAAATAAGGTCTAAAAAGATCATTTTCAATGTAATTGGGGGTTTTGTGGTCATTTGTGTTTAATTGGGAAAAAGTTACAAAAAATGCAGGGAATATGAAGAGATTAGGATTTTAAAAGGACGTTAGGAAGTTTTTTTGGTTATTCTTTGGAGGGAACAAGTTTATATAGCCTCTTGAAGGCTCAAACAATGTTGTTGAAGAAAATATTGAGGGATTCCAAATCAATAAACAACATTTTTCTATTGCAATTCTCTAATTTATGAACTTTGTTTCCTCTGTACGGACCCATACAGACTTCAAATGTTCTGAGTCTTGTTGTGCTATGTAATTAAATGTTTTACCTTTCATTTGATATCATTTTGAGGGTCTAATTTTGTATTTGGAAGGAGAAATCAATCATTCTCTATAACTGCTTTGTTTCCTTAGATTTCAGGGTTGAGGGTCTTCTAAAATGCTTAATTGACCCATTCCACTTTCTGTATCCAATGTATCTTGTGGAATGGGTACAAAATACTCCAATTTTGGTGTTTCAATGTTTTGGTAGGTAGTGGGATTGAATTGTGAGGAAGGGAATGAAGCCCTAGGGCTAATAGTGCAATTTTTCTTGTGAAATGATGGTGTCAAGTTAGTGTTTTGATGAAACGGTGAAGGAAATAGTCTTATGATGGATTTGTGACCATGTACAGAGTAAATGAAAGGTGTTTGATGCATTATTTGTGTCAAGAAATCCCAGGTATTGTGAATTCCAATAAACCCTAGTGATTTGGCTTGAAAAGGAGGGTTTCATGGTACAACGTCCTAGAGAATTTGGGTTAGTGTTTTTATCAGTGAATTTAGTGTTTTGTAACATAATTTAACTTTGTTGATTGAGTTTGGGTCAGAACAGGGGAATTTAAAGGTACATCCTTTGTTAAATTGGGCTAATTTAGTAGCATTTGGGCATGGTAGTCTATTGAATCTCTATGTTGTGTCAAAGAAACCTTGGGTGATCAGTTGGAATAATGTGTTTGGGTATGAGTCAATGCCTAATTGATGTTTATTTGGCCTTTGTACAGTCTTCTCCAAAAGATATATCCATTTGTTGATTTTTGAAGGCTAGAAGCCTCTAGTGGTGTCTTAAGGAGTAATTGGGTGTTTGTGTGTTCAAGGGCAGATTCCCTTCTTGTGTTGGGTTTTTTTGAGTTGGAAAAAAGGTTATCCACCACCTTGCTTACATCAACTACAAATCCAAGTATCAATTGATAGACATATTCACAAAAGCTTTAGCAAAGAAATGATTTAAATATTTAAGAAGAAATTTGAATATTGTAAATATTGATGTAACTAGCAATTGCATGTAGTGACATGCAACGATGAGCTGATAGGCTAAGGGGAGTGAAAATGGTGGGAATGCAATCTGAGAGAGAGTAGAGGATGCTTGCATATCTGCAAGTAGCAAATGACAAGCTATATTGTAAGTGTTATTTGAAACATTGATTTTGTTGTGTTTTATCTTATTACCCCTATGTGCAGATATGTATGTATGCTATAGCAGATTCAAACAAGATTAATACATACCAAGAGAGATGAAGTGACCACATTTAAGAATCCTTATGGCATCATTAATAACCCTTTTATGATACCATTACACTAAAATGATAGGGCACAAATAAAGGTACTATTACATGTAGGTTATGTCAAAAGGATAATAGAATTATTTGAAAGCTTAAAATATTATTGACTTGCAATAGGACATACAAATGTCAAATAAGTATATTTACATAAGCCATGGACAACCACAACAATAAAGAGATAATTGCATCCATAGGATTTTGTTAATGTTAATGGAAAAGCAGATTGGTACAAAAATTTTGAACTACATTTTTTTGTTTTATTTGGGAATTTGACTTTACATGCAATCAAATATATCTCTAGAGATTACAAGTAAACTTTTTTGGGTGCAAGATTTAAAAATAGAAATTTTTGTCTGAATGTAATCAATGCTCAAAGAAATGTTTAATATTACACTTAATATACAACCTATGAAACATATGAATCTTGTTTGAATCTTAAGTCAAAAACATAGAGATCTGCACATAGGAAATATAAAATGAAACACAAAAAAATGAGGCCTGCTCTCCACCCTACCATATTGGGTCATGGAGCCTCATGGGCTCTCACCAAACCCCTGAGAAAGAACATACATCATCCACCACTATGATCAATGGTGAAATAAATGCTCCTTATTAAACTTAATATAGAGCATATGAGGATCTAATTGTTTATTTGACCATTGTGACTAATTTTGCAGTCACTATGATTATTCTCAAAGGTCGTTTATAACAAATTACTTCATCAAAATCCCCATTATGGATGGAGTATACTCTACAAGAATGACATCAAAAAGTGAAGTTTAGTGCAATGAACATCTGTCATTGGTAGACAATATCTAAATCAAGAGATATAAAGAGTTCTATAATTTATAATAGATAATATGTAATGCACCTATAATAGAAAGGATGAAATAAATAAAATGTAGGCACTAGGCATACCTTCTACACGTGGTGGAATTTAGTATGAAGACAAAAAAATAAGGCCTGCTCTCCACCCTACTATATTGGGTCATGGAACCTCATGCGCTATCACCAAACCCCCGAGAAAAATAATAATTTTTTCACCACTTTGATCAATGGTGAAAGCAATGTTTCGACACTTGCTGACTTCATAGAAGATCTAATGGCGTCAAAACATCCACGAAGGAGGATTGTTTGGCTTGAGTATGCTTTGCAAACATGAAAGGATAATGTGAAGCTTAGTGCAATGAACACGTGTCATTGGTGTTAAATAGGTGTAGGACAACTGAGAGGGGGGGATGAATCAATTGTCACACAAATTCAAACTAAAAACTTTATCACTTATCAAATCTTCAACCAAACTATTCTATTGTTAAATATGAGCATGGAACATAGATAACAAAAATTAAATCAACACAATGAACACCATATTTTTACGTGAAAAACCCAATAAGGGAAAAACCATGGTGAGGGTTAACTCACAATATAAAGATTATAAAACTGAATAAAAAGGATCACTACCCAAAAGAGGACTCACTATCCAAATACAAAGGCTCACTACGTTACAAAGGACTCATTGTCCAACAGAGAGGCTCACTGCCTACAGATATAAAAGAGAACAAAAGATCCACCACAATAATTAAAGCACATTGACAGGATTACAAAAACTTTCAGCTTACTGAAAAATGATAACTCAACTCTTTCCCACTCACTCTTCTGCTCTTATGATTTGTGGCTCACTTTCATCACTTTGCATCACACTATCATACATCTCTTCACAATTCAACTTGCTCTTATACCATCTGCAACCTTAGAAACATTCTCTAAGGTTGGCCACAAGAAATCATTTCATAAATTCAAATTAGGTCGGAAACTCAAAATTCCCGTGGTGGAAAGGAATAAGAGTGGACCAATAAAATTATTTTCTTGAATCTTCTACATGCTTCTTCAATTAAATTTTATTCTTTGAATGAAGTGTGAACACCAGGTCAACCAAACTTAATGAAAACACAGATAAACATTGATGCACACGCTTCCCAATAAGAAGATGACATGCAGACGCCACAACATGCTTCATTATACACGAGAATACATCTCAAAACCTTCCAGATATATTTGTAGCAAAAAAAACAAGCTTCAATTGCTGAATTTATTTCACCAGTCTATCTAGACTATGCAGACACACACAAAAATACTGAAACATGATTTTCGGATCACCAAACTTCAAACCTCTTCACCTGAGCATAGAAAAGATCTTCACAAAGCATATCCAAGATCTGCAAGATTTGAAACAAAATAGCAAAGAACTGCAGAGCAAACATATTTCTCCCAGTCCACAAAACATTGACTCTACCGGTAGAACACACATACCGGTGGACACAACTTTCACGTACCATCTCACCAAAAGCTAAAACTCAACATATATCACCATCAAATCACCATAATTAAAAATTCACAACCGCACAAGCATAGGATCAACATAGGAGAAATGCAGAGCACATACCAGAGCACATTCTAAATACTTCTATTATTTTGATTTCACCTCTTTATTAATTTTCTCAAAAGAACTTGGAAACTCATCAAACCAACATATCTGCAACACTATAAAGATAGCTCCATGTACTCACAACATCTCACCAGCATCTCAACCATACATGTACAATTTGCAACATACTGAACTGTGTTGACATTAATGACAACACTACCAAACTAGCTCATACTTGCAAAAATTGGTAGACAATATCTAATTCAAGAAATATAAAGAGTTGTATAATTTATAACAAATAATATGCAATGCAACTATAATAGAAGGAAACAATTAAATAAAATGTAGGCATACCTTGTGCACGCAATGGATTGTAGTATGAACACAATAAAAGAAGGCCTGCTCTCCACCCTACCATATTGGGTCATGGAGCCTCATGGGCTCTCACCAAAATCTTGAGAAAAAAAATAAATTGTCCACCACTTTGATCAATGGTGAAAGCAATGCTTTGGCACCTGAGAAATTGGTTGAGTTGAAATCAATGCTATACATTTTTAATAAATTGACATGCAATTGTGAAATAAGAGATGGAATAAAAGATATATAGCTTTACATTGTATACAGATAGAATGTAGTTGAAGGTCGTACACCATGCAAACGTGCAATCGTAAAGCTATTTAGCATTTTGGAGATCTCTATACCTTGTATATAAATAGAATATAGTTGCAATCTAAAATGGTTTGACTCAGATATAGGTACACACAAGGAAAATGTGAACTTTAGTGAGGTGAACATGTTTCATTGGTAACCAATATCTAAATTATGAAATTTAAACAATTATATAATTTATAACAAAAAAATATGTAATACACCTGCAACAGAAGAGATCAAATAAAGAAGGTGCAGGAATACCTTTTGCATAGGGTGGGATGTAGTATGACCACGATTACATCTCGCATATAAAAAATGACAAGGAAGTGAATTTAGAAATGGTGGAAATTCTATATGCATGGAAATGAAGAGCAAAAAGAGAAGTAACACAAATATTGTAAAGAATAACAACATTTCATGATGATGGCAATGAACACAATTGTTGGAGACGATCCTCTTGTTTGATTCATAGTGCACTGTAATTGTTGGTATGTATCCTGCAGTATCTAGCAAAATAGAAAGGTGGAACTACACATAATGCTAAAGAACCCAGTTCGAGTGAAGAATCAAGTTGTACACATAGAAAAATAAAATGGAACACAACAAAATGAGGATTTCTCTCTACCCTACCATATTGGGTCATGGAGCCTCATGTGCTCTCACCAAAGCCCCGAGCAAGAACATACATTGTCCAACACTTTGATGAATGGTGAAATCAATGTTCCTTATTACACTTAATATATAGTCTATCATTCAAACAACTCCTTTTTGAGGCTGAAAGAAATAATAACATAGATACATATCTACACATAGGGAAATAAAATGAAACACAACAAAAGAAAGCCTACTCTCCACCCTACCATATTGGGCCATGGATCGTCATAGGCTATTACACATATATATCCACAAGTGGTCTTCAAACATATGAATCTTGTTTGCATCTAATGTCAGAAACACATAGATCTGCACATAGGAAATATAAAATAACACACAACAAAATGATTCCTGCTCTCGATCATACCTATATATTAGTGCAATTTTTTTTTCCCAAGTAGATATACAAGCATTGCATGCCTTGGATGCATTTGTAGGGATTTATTGCTCGGATATATATAGACACAAATACAATATGTGGAAATGTATGTATGTGGAATTACATGTAGACAAGAGGTAGACGATAGGCAATAAAAGTTAACGTGACAACTAAAAGGGATAAGCACCATTACAATAATCAAGCATGTGAGGACCAAGTATTCAACTTTGACATTATTGATAGTGAGCAGACAAAAATACAAATCAATTGTTTTGTGTTTTTTTGCATGGGGGGATGGTTGGTAAAGCAATAGAAAAGTATTTGTGATGATACCTTTGATCAGAGTGATGGACAATGGATTTCCCATGTGTGCAGATATGTATGTATGTCATAGTAGATGTAAAGAACATTGATACATACCGATCCCTATGTTTATTCTTTTGGGACATTCTTGCAATGATAAGCTATATTTTAACTGTTATATGGAACACTGATGCAACCATTGACCATAGTGATGAACAATGCAATGTGAAAATTTGGATGTATGTCATAGCAAATGCAAATAAGATTGATACATACTGACACATTTTTGGAATGATAAGCTGTATTTTGAGTGTTATATGGAATATTGATGCCACCATTGTTCGCAGTGGTGGATAATGTATTTCCCCTATGTACAGATATGTATGTATGTCATAGTAGATGCAAACACCATTGATACATACTGATCCCTAGTTTACTTTATGGCCTGACATTCTTGGAATGATAAACTATATTTTTAAGTGTTATATGCAAGATTCATTCCTGCAAAAAATGGGCAAAGAATTATCACAACTGACACTTTTGTAGTGCTTTTGCAACCATCACCCCATGCAAAGAACACAAAATTAAATCCAACCACCTTCACATAAATTCCACAATGACTAACTACACTTGCACCTTCACAAAAGCTTGCCCTCATCATAGATGTTCGCTATGTTTTCCGAGGTTTTAAATGGAAGGTGTTACTTACAAGTGGCTGGTTTTTTTGGAAGAACATAGATTGAAAGCTAATGGAAGGAAATCCACATCCAAGCACAATAAGGTATGTAATAGCTAGGTATAGTAACACTTGATAGAGATGAAGTGACGACATTTAGAAATCCTCATAAAGAACTTGAAAATCCTAAGCCTGAGACAATTACTTGACACAAGAATAGCCTGAACCACATGTTTTAGTTAACAAAAGCAATTTCAATAAATGTATGATGCTGGTCTCCAACAACAAAACTACAATTTTCAATTGAAACATATGTACCCATTCTTTTGGTAGGTGTCACGACAATTCTCAATGAATAGAGACAGGCCTACGTGATGGAAAGTAGCAATTGATTTATGTGGAGAATTTTAAGCAAAAAAAACAAACAACTACCTTATGAAAAGAATAAACATAGGAAGGAGTATATATGAATGTTCTCTGCATATGATCTCACATACATACATATTTGCACATTGGGATGAATGTTGGATGTGATGTGCAAAAGATGGGTAAAAAATTATCATAGCCAAAAATTTTGTATTGCTTTTGCAACCATTGACCCATTCAAAAAACACAAAATGACCTCCAAGCACTTGCTGCTCTTAGCTCTGATATCACAAAAAGCCAGAGAATGAAAAACAACAATAGCTGATCAAAAATTGAGCAGGCTTTCGCTATGTTTTCCAAGGCTTTAAATGATAGGTGTTATTACAACCATCACCACTTCATGAGAACCATAAAATAATTAATGTTGATGGAAACCAGTGTTTAACTTCACTAGATTTCTCTACCCACACGCTAAGGAGCCCGACATGTTTTCTCCCAATTGGTGGTTGGACGACCGGAGGCTTTAAAATTGGAAAGGCTGGTATTTCCTATCGATGTGCCAAACACTTCTAATTAAAAAATCAAAAACATCCATGACCTTTTTCCTAGCCAGGAGCCCAATGCTAGAAGGGTTGAAAATTTTGATTTATGGTTTCCATGTAGTGGTGATATAGTTGGGAAGCAATTAAATAGTCCACATATATGTTTACAAAGAAAAATATATACATGCATATATGCATCTAAAGTTTATAAGTAGACAACACACATATATAGCCATAGGTGGACCTATCAATATAGAAATCACAATGGGAGCAAAGGAAATAAACATTACTTAGCACAAGCTAGCATGGCAGTATCACTCATCTGCATCTGATTTTAGATATTTACACAATTTTTGCACATAGGGATGAATGTTTTTGATAAAGGAAAAAACAGGTTTTACAGGGACCCGAAACCACCAAGTTTTATAACAAAATAAAGAGGACTAAAAAGTCCAGCGTAAAAAAATAGGCTGCAATAAAAGAAAAAACCAGAAAAAGCCGCAGCCAACCAAAAAAGGCCAGAATGTAAAACAAAAAACTAGCCGAAACACAAGCCAAAAAACCAGTAGCAACTAACCCAGAGTCTTCATAACAGACTCCATCTCCACCTCTAAGTCCTGCATTTCCTTGACACCCTTCTTGAAAGTTTGAATCATCTGTGGTGTGGGGTGTGCCTTCCTCTTTAGATTAGCCCTGGTTCTCTTTGAAATCCCAATGTCTTCTTCCTGATTTTTATCTTTTTCCTCTTCCAAATCAACAACCAAGGACCCCTGTTGAGCTTCATCTAGTTTTTCAATTGTTGGTGGCTAACTTCACAAATATTCATATCTGCACATAGGGAAAGTAAATTGGAACAAAACAAAAGAAGGCCTGCTCTCCACCCTACCATATTGGGTCATGGAGCCTCACAGGCTCTCACCAAACCCCCAAGCAAGAACATACACTACCCACCACTCTGATGAATGGTGATATCAATCTTTCTTATTAGGCCTAATATAAACCCTATTATTGGAAGAATTCCTTTTTGAGGAGGAAACGAATACAAACTATCTTCCAAAAACAATAAATGTGGGGAGGAGTATATGTTGTCTACATCTAATTTGACATACATACATATCTACACACATGAAAAGAAAAATGAATCACAATAGAAGAAGCACATACTTTTTTGTGGCTATATATTTCCAAGCAACAGATTCCTATATATGCATCAAACACATGCAATAGATAAAGATGCAGTTGACAAAAAAAATGTACACTGATATATATGTATGTGGAGGTAGATGCAAATATATATGCATTGTTGATTGCTACCTAGTAGCTTAAAAACTGGGAAGGTTGATGAAAATTCTGACCAAAGTTCACACATATAGCCTATCGACTAAAAGTTTCCATATAGAGGCAATTGTTGCAAAGCAATAAATATTATTTTATTTATGGTTTCCATATGGAGGCAATGGTTGCAAAGCAATAAAATAGTCCAATAACAACATTATTTAATATATGCTTTCCATATAGTGCCTATGGCCACAATAATATTTAGAGTTCTAAAGTTACCAAAGCAATTGAACAGTTTATGCTATTTTCCATAAGGCATTGTTGACTATTGTTCTATAACTTTTCCTGCTATCAAGATTATGAGCCACCACTATGACAAGTGTTTTTTCAAACAACATACATACATATGGACACCCAAACTTGTCAATACACGTGAAAATAAATATAGATAAGTTTAAATGCACATATATGTGTATGTTCCCTAAGTAGAGGAAACAAACATCACATGGCACATCTTGTCATGACAACATTGTTTCATGTATGTGTTCCATATATTGGTGATGGTTGCAATAATACATTGCATTTAAAACTTACCAAAGTAATTGAGCAGTTTATGTTATTTTCAATAAGGCATTGTTCAGTGCTGGGCTGTACATTGAGCTGCACAACATACACCACAACCATTATAGCCAAGAACCATATGATATCCATATGCAACATGAAATTATGATTAGACATGGAAAAGTAGTAGGGAGAATATTTAAGAAGCATTAGATGCATATATAGACATACACACTAACACATACAAATGCATTAAAAACACATATATCTAAATAGAACTCTATCAAGATATGTATGCACTGCTCGAACATTCAAAATAAGATTAGAATGAAAATAATCAAATGAAAAAATTTCAATTGCATTTTGCATTTTAATCTCGTGCAACAACATATTTTAATAAGCTGGACTCAAGAAAAATAAAAAAAACGTTGCACAAGCTGTGGAGAATAGTCATCATTGAACATTACATAGAAAATATTATAACAAAAATAAAATTTTATGCAACTCTAAGAAAATGGAAGATAACCATATGTGATGTGCCTTTATGAATACAAAGGTAGGATGACATTTAATAGCCATGGATTCAATGGAGCCAACATTATAGCTAACAATAATTGTGGAGAGATAAGAGTATGCAACAATTGAAATAGACAAGAAGCAAATAACTATATTGATATTAAAAACAAGTCACAGATACATATAAAGATTGAAGTCTGCATGCATATACATATAAAAATCCATTACAAACACATATATATCTACACACATCTATATCAAAATGTTGTATGCACTTAGAAAATTGAATTACATGCATATAAATTTATGTATATGCATACGTAAATGTATACAAGCATACAACCATGTCCACTAGTATATATAAGAACAACTATAAATATTGATACATGTGTTAAATAGGGCGATATAACTATATAACCAAACAACATAAAATAAAATGAGGAACATACACTTAAAGCGAAACAAAACTATAAGCGACATAAACAATACAAAAGAAAAAAAGTGTATCTTTTTTTGTTAAACATTATAAGTTATACTTCATTGTCTTAATATATAACCAGTTAAATAAGCAACAAAGCAACAACAATAGAAATGAAAGGTGTTCTGATGTGACAAGCACTCCAAAGAAAGAAAAGGAAATAGATGTCCAGTCAACAGAAACTATAACAAATATCCAAAGTCACAATTAGGCATGGATGTTTGGCATTCAAGGTAGTACGACAATTATCTATGGAGAGTCTTACACGACAGGGGAAATTGCAGACAAATCTGATAGCAACAACTTGCACTCAGCTTCAAAGATAATTCTTTCAACTTTGACTATTATTGTTTTAAGCCTTGTTTCTAAATTATAAGTATGAGTTTTAATAAGAATAGTGAAAACAAATGAGGTGTAGGTGACACCATTGATAACAGACTCAGCAGTCATTGTATTAGAAGACTCATATTGCAACATGTAAAGCTCTTTTGCTGACATCTGCAATAAGCTTGTTGCAGCCTCATCAAAAGCAGTAGCCCAAATCTCACCCATGTGGTCTTCCATCTTTAGCTGCAACAAATATCGATAGTGACAATCAGGTATTGTTGTCTAGCATTTAGGGAAAAACCACATATTTTTGGTAGACTCTTCACACTTTTTCTCGCATTGTCTGCATTGGCCTGCAAGGGACATGCAACATAATAAAATGCATCAGTTTTAATATATTTCATTGTTTCCTTGACAGTAACCTGCAAAGTTTCTGGAAAGCCAAGAAAATGATCCAAGATATATCCAATAGTGACTCTCCCATTTGCCAAAGCAAACTTTTGAGGCACCGTCTGGGAGGGCTCAATAGTAGATGGCTCAATATGTCCTCATTGGATCAATGGCTATGCTTCTAGAATGTCACGATTTATGTATAGAAGAGTCCCTATAGTTGTGTTCACAACAGTTCCATTGAAATACCCAACACACACATTTTTAACAGCAAGGATGACAACCGAATGAGGGGTGTACAACCTTTCTAGCTCGCCACCCTTTTCTTCCCAATTTGAGCCCCACAAATTAATGTTAATGTAAGAGGATGAAAAATCATTAAGTTTAATAGTTCTGCAAATTATTTCAGGCTGATCCTTTCTTTGAATAGTCGATATCTTTCCTACATGCACCACAACCCCAATAATATCAATCAAATTGTTAATGCTGCAATTTGCAATTTCATTTATAGGTATGAATTTAAATACTTTTTCTAGCACAAAGGCCTCATCGTCACAACATTTCAACATCGAGTTTTGATCCAAAATAATTTCCATGTTGCTGTTCAACTTATTAAATTTCCTATTTGCTTGTCTCACCAAGCTTTTGACACATAATAAGTATGACCCACCTCAACCCAATCATAATGCAATTCTGCTATGTCATTAAAGCAAGTGATTCATATTTATGTTCCCTCACTATCAATAATGTCAAAGCTGAATACTTGGCCCTCGCGTCCCTGTTTATTGTAATGGTGCATGTCCCTTTTAGTTGTTACCTAAATTTTTATTGTCCATTTGGTTTGGTAAATATTCAACCCTTTAATAGGGCTGATATTTGCAGGAGCATTATGTTGTCTTTGGAATGTATGAATCCCAAATGTTGAGGCTTGTTTGGATGGGGGGGGCGACTTGCAGCCAACTATTTGTTCTTCTTGATCTCCAAACAAATATCTAGGTTTTCTAATTAGCTGGAAATCTAAGATTTTGACATCTAAGAACAATATGACAATCGCCCTGGAACCAAATGGAGATCAAATATTAAAAGAGGTGGGCCCCACAAACAAGAAAGCATAAAACAACAAGTGCATGTAGTGCAAAACAATAACCAACCTTGATTCTCGCAACTTCCTACACAAATAGTTTGTCAAGTACAAGATGAAACCTATTTTCAATGTCCCTGTAAACAAAAGGTCATTGTATTTTTTAGGCAAAGTCCCTATTTGCATGTGGGTTCCATCAGAGAGGACAACTTTGTAGTGGTCGACTGGGATTTGATTGCCTCATATTTTTTGAAAAGACATTAGGTGGAGAACTGAAGATGAGACAACATCTCCAACATCAATAGATTGTATCGCATGTGTTGTCAAGGCTGGATGTACATTTGTATCCTACAAGGTAGTTTTACTCAGCCAAGCGAAAGAAATTACATATTCATGGTTGTGACACAAGTCTAGAAACAAAAGCAAGGGAAAGAGGCAACATAAAATGAATCAATTATTGGTATCTCATAAAAAAGGAAGCATACAACAATGTTGACACATTTGAAAATTGCAACCTTTTTTTTCTAACACATAGGTCACTCCCAAATGGCTAGCAAATCGAAAGGAAAAGCAAAGATAAAGAGTTTGAATATAAATTAGTTAGAATATATATTACAACAACTGTTAATTCAAATGAAGCATATTCATAGTTTGCTAGATGCACATGGAAAAGTGTCAATATAATTGTCAACAACAAAAAAAAAACAAGGAACAAACTTACAAGATTGGTGCCTGAGGATTGTTCGTCATCCTAGGGAGAGCCAGAGTCCACCGACATTGTTGTGGATGCTCTTTTAAAAGCTGAGAGCTGCAACGTTGGTGGCTGACTATAAGCTCTATGACTTCAAAACACAACATGATCTCTCATTTTTTTTGCACACACATTAACAATATGACAACAAAGGATTAATTAAAAAAAGGGTTCAATGATTCATATAACACTTAATATACAATTTATTATTCCAATTTTTCTGTTTCATTTTTCTAATCTTTAATTTTTTTTCTAGAGACATCAACAATACGAGGAAAAAGAAATAATTAGAAAAAATGCTTCAATGTTCTAGATATAACACTTAATATACAGTATATCATTGAAAGAATGCCCTGTTGACACTCAAACAAATAACAACTATTTTCACAAAATAATAAACATCAGGAAGAGTACTTATGTATGTACATTGTTTACATCTACTTTGACATACATACATATCTACTCATAGGAAAATTTAATATTGTTTCATATATGGCTTTTGTTTTGTGTCAATGGTTGCAACACAATAAAATAGTCTATGTTGTTTTCCATAAGGCATTGTTAACTATTATTCTCTAGCTTTGGCTATATTGTTTCATTTTTGATATACAATAAAATATTAAATGTTATAGAATTTATGTCATTATCCAAAAGGCATTCTTGATTATCATTACCACTCATTTTATTTCCCCAATGTGAAGAAATCTACATTGTGATATTAGATGCAAAAAACATTATTATAGAACACTTAAAATATAACATGATTCCAAAGATGTCCCAACAGAATAAATATAGGGATCAATATGTATCAATGTTCTTTGTAGCCACTATGACATACATACATTCCTGCACATAGGGGAAATACATTGTCCATCAGTGCGATCAAATGTCCACAATTTTCGATAAGGAATTGTTAGTTGTCGTTCCATGGCTTTACTGACTATCACAACTATGAGCAAGGAGAGAAAGCTTCTGTGAAGGTGCAAGTTCAATCAGCTGTTATCAAGCTATTGCCAAGCTGGGAGCCTGAGGTTTTTTTGTGTTTTCCTGCATGAGGTGATAGTTGCAAAAGCAATACAAAAGTGTCGGCTGTGATAATTTATTGCCCATTTTTTTGCAGATGCTTAAGAAAGAAAGGAGCAAAGAGAAAGAAATTGCGAAGAGGTACACTTGAACCAAGCATGAAGAGGTGCAATTTGAAAAAACCCTTTGTATTTCCAGTTGTTCTTAAGTATATATACTTGTGGACATGGTTGTATGCATGTATACATCTACATATACATATACACAAACATATATGCATGCAATTCAATGTTCTCAGTGCATACAACATCTTGATACAGTTGTGTGTAGACAAATGTTTCTGTAATGCATTTGAATGTGTGAGTTTGTATGTGTGTACATGCATTTTCTACATATATCTTTCAGGTCATGCATCTATGTATATATAGATCTATTTCTAGTTTTTAATATCAATATAGTTATTTGCTTCTTGTCTATCTCAATTGCCACATACTCTTATATCTCCACAAATTTTATTCACTATTTTGAATGTCTATATGTATTTGTGGCTGTGTATGTGCCTATATGCATTTTCCACAATGTATTGCTAAAGCCACAACTCAACAATCACTAATGCCCTATGGAAAATAGTGTAGACTATCACCACAGGCCACACAAAGACAACCAACAATGCCATATTGAGAAGAGCATGAATTGTTTTATTATTTTGCAACCATTTCCAGCAGACAAAAACCATACAACAAACACTAAAGTATTTCTTTCTTTTGTTGCATTTCATTGTTCTTTTCCTATGTGCAGATATGTATGTATGTGAAATAAGATGTAGATAACATTCATATAAACTCATCCCCCTTTTTATTGCTTTTCTAGGATAGTTTTTATTTGTTTCATCATCAAGAGGAATTCTTACAATAATAGGCTTCATATTAAGCATAATAAGAAACATTGCTTGCCACATACAATGTGTTGGAAAGCTTTTTGAAGTTAGGAAAATAGCATATACTGTTTTATTATTTCAGCTCTAGCTATATTGTTTCATATTTGATTCGCAATGCAATAGTTAATGTTATAGAATTTATGTTGTTGTACATAAGGCATTGTTGATTGTTGGTCTATAGATCTGGCTATATTGTTTCCTTTCCAATAAGATGTTGAAAAATAGAATTTGCTAGGTTGTTGTTGAAACTAATATTGTGTTATTTAAGGCATGAGTGTGTATGTCTGTATATGCATTTTCTACATGTATCTTTGAGGTAATGCATTTAACTTATTAATATTTGAGATATTTATGTGTCATTCACCTTTTTGTTTGCTAGACATTTGGGAGTAGCCTATGTGCTACAAAGAAATGGTTCCAGTTTTCAGATGTGTCAACATTGCCATGTGCTTTCTTCTTTATATCCAACAAAAATATAATTCGTTTACTTCTTGCTACAACACCTTATCTAAAATGAAATAGTATAACCTATTCAACAGTCTCTTATAAAAAATGAAACAATATACCCTAACCTAGAGAACAACAATCACCAATGCATTATGGAATCAATGATGTTTGCATCTGCTATGACATACATACATATCTGTGCATAGGGGTCATACATTGTCCATCACTACGATCAATAGTGCCATTGCCAAGACTATTGTATTGCTTTTGGAAAGTGGGAAGAGGTGTATTTGAAGCAAGTGGGTAGAGGTGCGGGTGGAGGTGCATATTGGAAAAACCCTTTCCAGAGTATTTCAAAAAAAATTCATGTTATTTTCCATAGGCCATTGTTCATTGTTGTTCTCTAGCTTAGGGTATATTGTTTCATTTATGCACTCCATGTAGCCGCGATGGTTGGAAGGAAATATTGTTTGTTTTTGTGTTGGATTATTATTCTGAATTGTTGTGTTTTGTGGTTTTTTTCATTTGGGTCACTGTTGAAAGCAATATAGTTTCAAAAATACTTTATGCTATTTTCCATAGGCCATTGTTGATTGTTGTTCTCTAGCTTAGGGTATATTGTTTCATTTACGGTCTTCATGTAGCTGTGATAGTTGGAAGGCACTATTGTTTTTTTTTGCGTTGGATTGTTACTGTGTATTGCTGTGTTTTGTGGGTTTTTTCATCTGGGGCACTGTTGAAAGCAATATAGTTTTGAAAATAGTTTATGTTATTTTCCATAGGCCATTGTTGATTGTGGTTCTCTAACTTAGGGTATATTGTTTCATTTATGGTCTCCATGTAGCCATGGTGGATGGAAGGCAATTTTTTTTTTTATGTTGCATTCTTACTATGAGTTGTGTTTTTGTGGATTTTTTCATCTGTGTCACTGTTGAAACCAATACACTTTCATTTATGGTTCATGTTTTGTGGTGAAGGTTTTCAATGGGTTTGTCACTGTGAGTTTTTTTATTATTGTATGGTTTCCATGTAGTGGCAATGGTTGTAAGTAACACTTGCCATTTAAAACCATAGAAAACATAGCGAATGTCTATGCAATCTTCAACAAGGTATTGTTGGGTGTGGTTCTATGGCTTTACCTTCTATTAGAGGTGTGAGTGAGGAGTGAAATATTTTGTGAATGTGAAAGTACAATTGTATGTTGTGGAATTTCTATGAAGGTGGTTGGAGCTTATTTTGTGTTTTTTTGCATGGCACAATGATTGCAAAAGCAATGATTTTGTTTTGCAAATATCAGTGTAGATTTTATTTTACAAGAACATATGTAGGCATTGCATGCTTGGATTCATTTGTAGGAATCTATTGTGCAAATATATAGACACACAAAAAGTATGGGTGGGAATGTAATGATATACAAATTATGTGATTTCCATAGGGCATTGTTAGTTTGCGTATGGTGCCGATGGTTGCAAGGGAAACACTAATGAACAATGCCATGTGCAGATTTGGATGTATGTCATAGTAGTTGCAAACAATATTGATACATACTAAAACATTGTTGGAATAATAAGCCATATTTTGAGTGTTATATAAAACATTGATGCCACCATCTTTGTAGAACTTCTTCCTTAAATAACTTCTAAGAGCTTTTCAACACATTGTATGTGGAAAAATGTTTCTTATTATACTTAGTATAAAGCCGAGTATATATGAATGTTGTCTACATCTAATTTTACTTACATAAATATGTGCACACAAGAAAAGAAAAATGAAACACTACATCAGATGGAAAAACCTGTAGAGCACAAAAATTCATAGTAGCAAACCCATCCAAACCAATCCAAAACCATTAGGGCTTTGGTGAGAGCCCATGAGGCTCCATGACCCAATATGATAGAGTCGAGAGTAGGCCTCATTTTGTTGTGTTTGATTTTATATTTCCTATCTGCAAATCTGTTTGTTTCTAACATTAGATGCAGACAACATTCATATGTTTGAAGACCACCTATGGATATATCTATGTAACAACCTATGATGGTCCATGGCCCAATATGGTAAGGTGGAAAGCAGACTTTCTTTTGTTATGTTTCATTTTATTTTCCCTATGTGCAGATATGTATCTATGTGAAATTAGATGCAGACAACATTTATATGCACAACAACCTCTATCTTAACTCTAATAAAAAAACATCAATATTGTCATTGATTATGGTGGTGGACAATGTATTTTGGTCTACCACTATAATCAATAGTGAGACCAATGTTTCATCTCACACTTAATATACAACTTGCCATTCTAAGAAATCATTATTAAGGCCTAGACAAATAAGAACTATCCTTAAAGACACACAAAAACAACTAAAAATGCATTATTAGGAAGAACATGAATTGATTTATTACTTTGCAACCCTCGCCACTACACATAAACCATAAATCAAATAATTTATTCAAGTCCATAGAAGAAAAATCAACAATGCCCTATGGAAAATAGAATAAACTATTTTATTACTTCAACAAGTATTAAATGCAAGGTCTGGAAAATTGGAATGCAACATATCAACCAATAAGAGAAATAGGTATGTACCTTTGAGTCATTTTATTATGCAATAATTGAATTGTGAACATATTATTATAAGTAAAACTAATAATGTCATCTTGATTGAACCTTAAGGTCTTTATTCTGAAATTCCATGACTAAATATTTGACTCTCAACACCTTGTTATTATAATTAAGTATCATATTCAAACCATGAGTGGAATTCATTTTAATAAGAATTATATATTAAACAAAAAATTATTTAGAAAGGAAAATAAAACATTCATATTTATTATTTTGAGAAGATAGTTGTTATTTGGGAAGACAATTGTTATTTGTTTCATCCTTAAAAAGGAATTCTTACAATAATAGGCTTTATATTAAGCATAATAAGAAACACTAATTACCACATACAACATGTTCAAAACTTCATTAAAGCTATTCAAGGAAGAAGTTAAATTATTTTCCCAAGACTTCCTTATCAAAAATGAAACAATATAGCCAAAGCTAGACAAGAACACTTAACAATGCCTTATGGGAAACAACATAAACTGTATAGCATTAACTATTTGGTTACGTTGCAACCATAACAAAAAAAGGAAGCCACAAATGAATAAACAACATGTGTTATTACAACTATCACCAACACACACAAACCATACAACAATTAATTTTGATGCCAACTAGCGTTTAATTTCACTTCCTTTTCTATCCACGCAGCGAACAATCCACCACCCTCTTTCCAACGCATTCCAAGCGGTTCTTTTTGTAATTTAAAAAACATCCACCACCTTTTCCCCGACCGTGGGAAGGCTTAAAAATTGGGAAGGATGACAAAAATTCCAACCAAAGTTCACACATATAGCCTATCGGCTAATTAACTACTTGGTTTCATTGCAACCATCACCAAAAAATGAAGGCCACAAATGAAACATTATTGGACTCAATAGTGACCCAGATGGGAAAACCCACAAAATAGTCTTTTTTCAACAACACCCCATTGAAAATGAAATGATAACATCAACTATTTTATTGCCTTGCCTAAAATGAAACAATATAGCCAAATATTTGAAAAAATACCTTAGTGAAAATCACACAAACTATTTAATACCCTAGCAACCATCGACACCACATATAAACCATAAGTGGAACAATATAGAACAGTAACCTAGATGGAAAAACCCACATAACAGTCTTTTTTCAACAACACTTTATCAAAAATGAAAAAAGATTAGCCTAAGCTATTGCCTTGCAACCATCGGCACCACACACAAACCAACAATGACCACTACAAAACATAAGCCATAAAACAAACAATATTGGTTTCAACAGTGACCCAGATGCAGAAACCCATAAAACACAAAAATTCATAGTGACAAACCCATCCAAAACATATGAATGTTGGTTTGTTACCATGAATTTGTGTCATTCTACACAATTGTCATTCTTCTCAACATTACCTTATCAAAAATTAAAACAATATAGTCTTTTCAACAACACCTTATAAAAAATGAGACAATATAGCCCAAGCTAGAGAACAACAATCAATATACATTGTATAACATTAAACTATTTAATTGCGTTGCAACCATAACGACAAAAAAAAAACTTAAATCAAACAATATTGGTTTCAATTGTGACCTAGATGGTAAAATTGACAAAACACAAAAAATGCACAGTAACAAACCCATGCAAAATTATAGTCTTTTCTCAACAACACCTTATTGAAAACACAATAATCTATCCTTTTCAATAGAACCTTATCAAAATTGAAACAATGTAACCTAAGCTAGAGAACAACAATCAACAACACCCTATGCAAATCAACATAAAATGCATAACATTAACTATTTTATTAAGTTACAACCATACCCACAAAACACAAGGCATAAATCAAACAATATTCGTTTCAACAGTGACCAAGATGGAGAAAACCACAAAACACAAAAATTCACAGTGACAAACCCATACAAAATTATAGCCACAGAACACGAACCATAAACTAAACAATATTGCTTTTAACAAACAATATAGTCTTTTCTCAACAACACCCTATTGAAAATGAGACAATATAGCCTTTTCAACAACACCTTATCAAAAATGAGATAATTTATCCTAAGCTAGACAACAACAATCAACAATGCCTTATGGAAATCAACATAAACTGCATAACTTTAACTATTTTAAAGCTAGACAACAAAAATCAACAATGCTCTATGGAAATCAGCATAAACTGTATAATGTTAACATAAATTGCATAACGTTAACATAAACTACATGCGACCCACATGGAGAAACCCACAAAACACAAAAATGCACAGTAACAAACCGATGCAAAAATATAGTCTTTTCTCAACAACACCTTATCAAAAATGGAACAATATAGCCTTTTAACCAAACCTTATAAAAAATTAAACAATATAGCATAAGCTAGAGAACAACAATCAACAATACACAAAACCCATGCAAAACCACAGCCACAAAACCCATGCAAAATGATAGCCACAAAATGACAACCATAAACGAAACAATATTACTTTTAACAAACAATATAGTCTTTTCTCAACAGTGCCCTATCGAAAATTGAAACAATATAGCTTTTTCAACAACACCTTATAAAAAATGAGACAATATAGCCCAAGTTAGACAACAACAATCGATAAAAATTGCATAACGTTAACAATCGTAAATTGGAAGAAGTGGGAGCTAAGGTTTTTGCGTTAAGCAAGAAGGATGAAGAGTGTAATGAAAAAACTGCTAGTAAAGAGATCCAAGAAAATGCAGGTAAGGACAGAAGGATAGAAATTGATTTGGAAAAAATAAAAAATGTTGTGAAGATAATTACTGAACATAATAATAGAATGGCAAGACATAATGCTATCATTATCAACGCCATGACTGAAAGACTGGATAAAGCTCAACAGGGGTCTTTAGTTGTTGATTTGGAAGAGGTGAAAGATAAAAACCAGGAAGAGGACATTGGGATTTCGAAGAGAACCAGGGCTAATCTGAAAAGGAAGGCACGCCCCACACCACATATGATTCAAACTTTCAAGAAGGGTGTCCAGGATATGCAGGACCTGAAGGCTGAGACTGAGATTGTTCTGAAAACTCTGGATTAGTTGCTGCTGGTTTTTTAGTCTGCATTTCAACTGGTTCTTTGATTGTCCTTTCTGGCTTTTTTGGCTGGCTGCTATTTATTCAAGATTCTTTTTTTATTGTAGCATGTTTAATTCATTGGACTTTTTTGTCCTTTTCTATCTTTTGTTGTAAAATTTATGGTTTCGGGTCCTTGTAAAATTCATTTTTTCCTTTTTCAAAAACAATTTTATTCCGTTGCAAACATAGCCACATGAAGGAAGCAATAAAGAGAAACACACAAAAATTCACAGTAACAAACCCATGCAAAAATATACTATTTTCTCAACAGAACCTTATCGACAATTGAAACAATATAGCCTTTTTAACAACACCTTATTAAAAATAAAACAATATAGCTTAAACTAGAGAACAATAATCAACAATGCCTAATGGAATCAAACATAAACTGTATAACATTAACTATTTTATTTTGTTGCAACCATAACCACAAAATGAAAGCCATAAATCAAACAATATTGGTTTCAACAACAACGCAGATGGAGAAACCGACAAAACACAAAAATTCACAGTAACAAACCCATGCAAAACCATAGCCACAAAATGTAAACCATAAATGAAACAATATTCGTTTTTACAAACAATATAGTCTTTTCTCAATAGCACTTTATCAAAATTTGAAACAATCAACAGTAACTTATCGAAAATTAAACAATATAGCCTGCCACAAACCGTGAACCACAAATGAAACAATATCGCAAAGGATTTTTTCGATATGCACCTCTTCTTGCTTGCTTCAAACACACCTCTTTCTACTAGCTTTCTCCATGCTACCTTGTTTCTCGAAGCTTGCAAAAAACTGCATAATGTTAACAATTTTATTTTGCTGCAAATATAGCCACAAAATAGAAGCCATAAAGAGAAACCCACAAAAATTCACAATAACAAACCCATGCAAAAATAATCTTTTCTCAATAGAACCTTATCAGAAATTAAAACAATAAAGTCTTTTCAACAATACCTTATTGAAAATGAAACAATATAGCCTAAGCTAGAGAACAATATCAACAATGCCTAATGGAATCAAACATAAACTGTATAACATTAACTATTTTATTCTGTTGCAACTATAACCACAAAATGAAAGCCATAAATCAAACAATATTGGTTTCAACAACGACCGAGATGGAAAAACCCACAAAACACAAAAATTTATAGTAACAAACCCATGCAAAACCATAGCCACAAAATGTGAACCATAAATGAAACAATATTCTTTTTTACAAACAATATAGTCTTTTCTCAACATCACCTTATCAAAATTTGAAACAATCAACAATACCTTATTGGAAATCAAACAATATAGCCTACCACAAACCGTAAACCACAAATAAAACAATATCGCAAAGGGTTTTTTCGATATGGACCTCTTGGACCGCTTACTTCAAACACACCTCTTCCCGCTAGCTTTCTCTACGTTGCCTTGTTTCTCGAATGCCTGCAAAAAATTATCATAGGCGACACTTTTCTTTTGCTTTTGCAACCATTGCCCCATGCAAAAAATACAAAATAACCTCCAACCACCTTCACAGAAGTTGTACAACACTTGATCGAACTTGCACCCTCATAGAAGCTTACCCTCCTCGCTCACGACTCTGATAGCAAGTATAGCAACAGAATGAGACCCAACAATGTCTTATCAAAAATTTCACAGACATTCGCTATGTTTTCCAAGGTTTTAAACGACAGGTGTTATTACAACCATCGCTAGTACACAAAAACTATACAACAATTAATGTTGATGCGAACCGGCATTTAATTTTGCCGGCCTTCTCTATCCACGTGGCGGTAAATTTGCCAACCTATTCCCAACATGCGCCAAGCGCCTTTGCCACCTTTTTCACAACCGCCGGAAGGCTTAAAAACTGGGAAGGCTGACAAAAATTCCGACAAAAGTTCAAAAACATCCACCACGTTTTTCATCACCTCCGGAAGGTTGAAAAATCGATAAGACTAACGAAAATTCTGACCAAAGTTTACACAAATAACCTAACCTATCAATTAATTAATGATATAAATTAAGGGAGAGCGTTAGAATATGTCATTTCTAACACCACCACCAATCATTAAATGAGAAAGAAAAAAGAAATGGAATATTTTAAAATAGAGAAGATATAAAGATAAAAGAAGAAAAATATTAAAAATTTGGACAAGTCGATCTAGGATCTAAAATAGTCTGTGTAATGTCAAAGAAAACTGTTTTGCGAGCAAGAGAAAATACAAATGTATTTTTTATGTGCAGCAGCACATTCAGATGTTAATTTTCTGTGTTCTTATCTCTGTCCACGTACGCTACGTCCACGTCTGAGCCACTCATCGTTTGCTAGAACTTCTGTCACTTGCATGACTTGTTTGTTCTACGTACGGATTTCCGTATGGACATTGAGAGTTGGGAATAGCTTATTCTCAGGACTTTAAATTGTAAGGCATCTATACAAAACAGAATAACAAAAGCAGTTTTGATACGGGAAAAAAGTTTGAATTGGCGGATTGGTGAATGGTATCATCTTTTGCTTGGTGAATTGTATCATCTTTTTCTTGGTGAATGGTATCCACTTTGAAAAGTAGTAGTCAACAGCAGAGAAGGCCCCGGCCTGCTTGAGGAATGAATTGCTTTTAATCATTATTCTTCGGTCGGTTCATGCATTTCATGGAAAGAGGTTTTCATGTCTAAATTCTAAATTTATGTCCCTCTCAGCCAGAATAGATATGTTACTTTATTTAAAAAAAAAACAGACGTGGAATGAGATTTCCACAATCCATCTAAAAGCATTATTCTTAGAGATTAGTGTTTACTTTTATTTGTGATTTGTCCCTGCCATTCACTGTGTCGATGCATTCACCGTATCGATGAACCCAATTTCTTACAGAATACGTTTTCCCTTTCCCTATAAAATCCGATTCCATCCAGCCTAGGCAGTGTATCGCGTATCTTTATTATGGTAGCATTGGTGCAACCACGGTCTTAGAGAATTGTGTATTTCTTTTGATGTCTTAGGCTTTTACAATAGCAAGAACTTGTGAAATAAATTTGAGATTTTTGTTTATATGTGATTATTCAACCCATCTGCTAAGCATCTCAACCCGAAATTTTAATGTGACTGGCCATGGATGCTTCTTGTAATTGTTGTTCCTTCAGGTGGAAAAGAAAGCCCACAGAGATGCCACCAGCAGATCCTTCTATAAATCCCCGCATATCCTCAGCACAAGGTAGAGAGAATTCTTCCATAAATCCATCTACAGATTATCCTAATCACCCTCAGATTGTGATCTCCTCAGCACATCCATTATCCACAACACCACCCCAACCTTCTAATTCCAAAAAGCCACCACCCACGTGGGATGAAGTTAAGAGCAACTTCGAAAAAATCGACATTGAAAGCCAGGCAGATGGTTTTATCAAAACCATTGAAGATGTCTTAAAGAGGGCTCAAAAGGTTCGTATAAGCTCGATCTTCTTCCAATTCATAGGGTAACATTATGATGAGAGGTGTTTCATAGTGTTCATTTTTCATTATTGTTTTGCAGCATACCCAAGATACTCCCTCCACAAGTTCTTCTGATACAGACAAGCTCTCAAATTGGGATTCCATTATTCAGAGCGGAGGCAAATTTTTGAAGTTTGTTAACGATCACACAGAGAAAATGAAAATTGACAGTAAGGTTAGTTACTTGCACGGTTCATTTAATAACATATGTTGCTCTCGATACCTTTTTTGCCTATTTTTTAAGTCGTACGTTGAAATTTGACAGTAAGGTTAGTTACTTGCACGGTGCATTTACTAACATTTGTTGCTCTCGTCATCTTTTTCCCTGTTTTTTAAGTCGTACGTTTCTTGAATTACAGGATAATTTTTTTCAGTCGGGAGAAGCAACAAAAATTGTAGGAAATATACTCGAGCAAATTGGGCATATGCATTGGGCAGTTGTAGGGCTTTCCATAGTAGGGTATCTGGTCTCTAAATGTGCAGAAGTGTCCAAGAACAGGACTGAGTGTCTCGAGCTCTTACACGAGATGATTACGCTTGTATCTCATATTAAAGACTTAAACAAATGTATAATAGAAGAAAAGGAAAAATTTGAGAAAGCTTTTCAATACATTATTGAAGGATCAATAAGTTGTGCTTCCCAACTTCATTCCGCAAAATTATTTAGGTTAGTCTGTAGATCGTTTCCTCCACGACTTACGGCTTGTGATAACATGTTATGCTCTCTTTCTTTAATTTTATTTTGTTTTTTTTATATCGTATTGTTTACCATTTATGTTACAGATTCTTGAAATCCACTGTAAACTCTGAGACATTGACCGCTATTCGCACCAAAATAAATGGCCTTTATATGGATCTCAATTTGACGGCTGCAAGAAAAATGTTAAGTCAAGAGACAGAGGTTCTTGATAAACTATCAAAGCAGATGCCGACTATAAAAGAATTATTAGACCAGACGCCGGTTACAAAGGAAATATTACCACAAGGCTATCCAAGCGACGCAGGTAGCTCAAAACATGTCATTCATTTTATAGAACACAAAATTTTGTTTGCTATTTAGATTTTTACCCTTGATAGGGGTGGATGGATACAGATCAACACTAATAAACAAATATAAATTCAGCAATTCATGAATAAACACACACACAAATAAAATACGAGTTGCTGCTCCAAATATTTGTATTTTATTGCTTGCATAAAATGGTTTACATTTGCCTCTTATATAGATGACTTTAGATACATTTAGAATAATCTAGAATATAGGCTGACATATTATTTTACTTTGGCCGACATAAAATAAGTTTCTAGAATTTACCTAACCCTAAACTTCTAGAATTTATTCAACCCTAACCAACATAAAAAATAACTTCTAGAACTTACCAAACTTTATTCCTAATCTCTAGTTCAGCTGGAACCTCTAGAAACTTCTAATTTAATTAATATTTTTACATCTTATTTGAGGGAGAAATTACATTTCCCAACAACCCTGTACTCTTTTAGTTAATTTGTTAAGATAGTGTGAATGAAAGAAAAAAAATACCCAGAGAAACACAGCCAAACATCTATATTTTATTACTGAAGAGAAGAAAATAGGTTACTCTTTCGAGATTTACAGTTAAATTTCTTTTCGGATGATCTTGTTGTAAAAAATTTGGACATGATGAGCGTAAGTCTATGAAGAAGTAGATTGATAAGATGAAAAAGGTTCTGGATCTCAGCCTTTTTTGAATCTAACTCCAATGGCTGTTCATCTTATTGAAAGCCAAAAATGGGTAAGCGAAAGGATTTTAAAGAAATTACAACTCTACCCTCTAAGACATGGATACTTCATTGAGGTGCTTTATAATACCTGGATTCGTTGAAACATGAGTTATCATTAGAGTTATGTTTGATCCTTCAAATTTTTATAGTACTTGATGACCCTTCAATCAATATAGGTAGGAGAGGGCATGTTGACATGGTGATGGAGAATTTCATGATGTTCTATGTGCTCTTTCTTCAACTAATTTATTATCCGTATATCAAATAATTCATATTACTACAGATAAGAATGCTAAGTTCTCTCTAGTTTCAAGGCTGATATGGAAATTATACATTTATCCCATAATGGTAGTTGGGAAGGAAAACCATTAGTTTATGTCGTATGCCTTCTTTCACTTTATACTTGATCACTCATATGTAACGCTTCTTGTCACATAGATGATGTGAGAATATTATAGCATGAGTGATTTAGTCACTTCTAACTAAATTGCTATTTAGAATAGCTGAGCTAAAAAAATGCATGGTCAAAGATTTCCCAATCTCAACACTGTTTTATGGATTTTTCTAGGATTGTATTATATGAAAATTTCCTACGAAAATTCTTGACAAAGGCGAATAATTTTGGCCACAAATGTTATTGAGCTAGCACACAATGGTTTATCTAGTGCTTTATTATCCTTTATCATTTATCGAGGCTTGACATGTCCTAATGTTCATTGATGACTTCCCTTAGTATAGTTGGTTCTACTTCATTTTTTAGAAGAGTGAAGTTTTTGGGTACTTTTAAGATGTTAACGTCGTTGTAAAAAAGTAATTGCATGGAAAATTATATAAGTACTTTTGATAGACAATCGTGGTGAGTGTAAGCTTCTCATTTGAAGAATCTTTTACTAATGCAAATGGTAATGAATTGTAGTGTATAGTTTCATACAACCATTAGAAAAATGATGTTATTGGTCAAAGAATAAATTATTGAAGGAAATGGGAAATTGTATGACCCACATCAAATCCCTATCACTATACTATTATTGAATAGAAACTATCAACTATGTAAACTCTTTATAGAATCATGTACACTATAAAGCCTTGAAAGAAGCTCTTTATAGAATCATGTACACTATAAAGCCTTGAAAGAAATCATTTTTTTTTAAGTTTAGTACTATTTTAAGCCATCATTGAAGAACTTAATGATTTTTTGGCTTCTTTGCTTGAGAGTATATTCAATATAAGAACATAGATCCCATGAACTATATAGTAGGTGTTGTATATTTTTGGGATACCTAGATGGTCTTAAGGGTTCTCATATTTCACATACTATAACTTATTAGTTTTTGATTCATAGGACTGTCTAATTTGAAGATATATCTCCTATTACTTCCTCACATATTCCTTCATCCATTATATTGGGTTCTCTAATCAATAACAACACATCTAGGTATTTCGATCATACCACTTTAAGGAAAAGTTTTGATTATAAGGACTGCCCTACTTCTACACAAGATAAGAAGAGTGATTCAAGTAATTTTCCTTCTTCATCTCTAAGTTACTATTCTAAGGCATGGTATTCTCCTACCACTTCTTCAAAGTCAACATCACACTTGGCTAGGAAACACTAGTACTTTAGTTGGAGATACTTCGATCTCTAAAAGGACAAGATCATAGTTTCAAGGGAACACACATGTATTTATTGCCTTTGAAAGTTAGATCCATTATATTTTCATGATGCATATGGTGTTTCTAAACATGATTGAATTATTAAGGGAGAATACTAAATTCTTTGATTATGAATCATACTTGAGACACAATTCGACTTTCTAAACAAAGAAAACTAGTTTGTGTGACTAGATATATCAATAAAAATCTAGTTTGTATGGATCACTTTATAAGTTCAAAGCATGATTGGTTATAAATGGTTTTTCATTAGATGCCTAGTACTTTACTATCCTTGTCATTTATCAAGGCTTGATATATACTAATGCTCATTGATGACTTCCCTTAGTATAGTTGGCTTTACTTACTTTTCTAGAAGAGTGAAGTGTTTGAGCACTTCTAATCTTAAGGCACTTGAAAAGAAAGTAATTATGGATAGTTATCTAGGTACTTCAAATAGATAATAGTGGTGAGTGTTGACCACTTCTTTGAACAATCTTCCACTAGTGAAAAGGGTAATGAATTATAGTATATATTTTTTTACAACCATTAGAAAAATGATATTATTGGTCAAAAGCACAAATCATTGAAGGAAATTGGAAACTATTTGATCCACATCAAATTTGTACCACTATACAAATATCCAAAGAAGCTATCAACTATGTAAATATATTTAGAATCATGTACTATATAAATCCTTGAAAGAAGTAAATTCTTTTGAATCTTGGTAATATTTTAAGCCAACATTGAAGCACTTAGGTTTTTTTTCTCCTCTACTTGGAACTACATTCCATCTAAGAAACATAAGGCCATCAAACTATACAATAGGCATTACATGTTTTTGGGATACCTAGATGGTCTTAGGGGTTGTCATGTTTTGCATAGTATAACTTATTATTTATTAATTCATAAGAGCATCTAATTTGAGGATAGATATCCTATTCTTTCCTCATAAAATCCTCCATCCTTCATATTGGGTTCTCTAAACCCCAACAACACATCTAATTATTTAGATCATACCCCTTCAAGGAATCATTTTGATTTTGAGGACTCTCCTACTTTCATACAAACTAAGATCTTGATTTATTCTAGTAATTTTCCTTCATCTCTAAATTAATATTCTAACACATAGGATTCTCCTACCACTTCTTGTAATTAAACATTACACTCGACTAGGCAACACTAGCACTTTAGTTGGAGATCCTTCAATCTCTAAAAGGACAAGATCATGGTTTCAAGGGAACTCACATGTATATATTGCCTCTACTTTAGATCCATTATATTTTCATTAAGCATATAGTATTTCTAAATGGGGATTGAATTATTGAGGGAGAATACCTTTCTTTGATTATGAATCATACTTGGGACTCGATTCACCTTTCTAAAGGAAGGATACTAATTTTTGTGAGTAGTTGTCTCATTTAAAATTAAGCTTGGATGGATTACTTTATAAGTTCAAAGCATGATTGGTTATAAAGAGTGTTTCGTAGAGTTCTAGTTTTGACTACATAGAAACATTTTCATGTGTTGTTAACAAAATGGGTGACTCTACTGGGGAGGGTTCAACTCCCACTCTTGACACTATTTCCATCTTGTAGGAAATTGAGTCTGTTGAAATCTTGGTCAGGGGGTAAAATATATTCACTTGGAACCCTCAACCCTCATTAGTACCCCTTAACCTCTCCAATGTCACCCTCATTGACAACTCAGGCTTTTGGTGTAGTGGTAGTCTATGTGTGTTAACAAAACTGGTAACTCTACTAGGAAGGGTTTGACTTCTGCTTGGCACTCTTTTCATCTCACAATTGACTGTGTCCATTGGCCTCTTGATTGGGGGGTAAACTATTGTCACGTGGGACCCTCAACCCTTGTCAGTACCCCTTAACCTATTTGATGTCACTCTCACTAACTTAGGCTTTTGGTGTAGTGGTAGTCGGTTTGTGTTAACACTTCTATTAAGCCATATTCAAAAGCATATAATTACTCAATTTGATCCTCATAGAGCTCAACACGACTTCCTCATTAGGGAATTCTTCTTTTCTTTTAATTAAGTGACTACATAGTTTAATAAATAATGAGGAAGGAAAAAATATTTGAACCATGATGCAAATTATTGGATGTTCACATGGTCCCTCCTTAATGGGTCTAGAGTAACCTTTTGTCATTGAATAAGACTTGTCTATTTAGGGCCATTTGTCTATCATTTTATAGTGGTCTCCTAGACCAATTAGTATTGTAAGTCTAACATTATGTATCATTTTTTATTCATTAAAATAATTTTCCAAATTATAAGGTGGTAGCACCTTCTCATTTCTTTCTACCTTATAATATAGGTGCTTTATAACACCCATCAACTTATCCAAATTTTCTTTATCTAAAAGTATCTTACTAGGGAAGCCTTACCTAGTTGAGAGATCTTCACATCTAACCTCTTAATGTGTTTCTCTTAAGCTCTCATATTAATTTTAATACTGATGGTAATAACATAATATTCCTTGAGTGTCTATGGATTCTTGTTCCATAGACAATAGGTAATATTTGAATCAATTATGCCATAATAAAGAAAAAACACATGTAATCATTTGTCTTAAGGTGAGGTGGTACCTTTCTCATTTTAATTATGAAATTTCTATTGAAATTCACCACAATTTCATTGAAATATTTCTTTATGGTCATTAATTCATGAATTACAAACTTGGGGTCAATTCTATCCCCATACTATAATTTATAAACATAAATTAAGTCCTCCCAAAAATTGAGACTAGATTTTCCAAGACTTTTATACAATTATTTAGCACTTTATTCTAAATAATGCACAAACAGTTTCATCATTACATCCTCAACATCAATCCCATACTCATATGTGATGCTAATAAAGAATCTTAAAAGTTCTTCACTTGTCACTACATTGTTACCTTGAAATCTAGAATCTTCCCTCTTCAATCTTGTTTAGAATGGGGTTTGAGTAATTAGGTTTATATTTGTGAAATACAATTTTTTTATTATCTTTTTTCCCTAAAAGAGTTTTAGAAAGGAGAAAATTTTTGAGCTTATCTTCAAAATTTCTATCTAGGATTTGATACATTTGTAAATTCCTAATTTTGTTATTGATAGTATTAGTGTTTGTTATGATTTTGTAAAGCTTGATTGTTATTTTTTTTACATGTTTCTAATTTATATTTTATGGTTTTTTATTATTATGTTATTATTGGGTTGCTTGAACATGAGCTTGAGCCATAACTTGGGAATAAGAAAGAGACCACTAATTTTCTTTCTTTAAATTCTATCGTTTATACCTTAAGTTCTTGATTTTTTTTATTTGACAAGGTTTAATAGAGCCAATTTCCCATTGATAATTCTCTCATTCTTCAACATTAGGAATTTGATGATTTAAATTAGGAATTTCTAAATCATGTAGGGATCTTTGAGGTCTAGCAAGAAAAACCTTATCTTGTTCAAAGACATAATTTTATACCTTCATCCGATATGACATAAATTCTCATATGAGCATCCCTCAATCTAGCTGAGACTGAGATTGTTCTGAAAACTCTGGATTAGTTGCTGCTGGTTTTTTAGTCTGCATTTTAGCTGGTTCTTTGATTGTCCTTTCTGGCTTTTTTGGCTGGCTGTTGTTTATTCAGGATTCTTTTTTTATTGTAGCCTGTTTAATTCATTGGACTTTTTTGTCCTTTTCTATTTTTTGTTGTAAAATTTGTGGTTTTGGGTCCTTGTAAAACCCCTTTTTTCCTTTATCAAAAACAATTTTATTCCATTGCAAACATAGCCATAGGAAGGAAGCAATAAAGAGAAACACACAAAAATTCACAGTAACAAACCCAATGCAAAAATATACTCTTTTCTCAATAGAACCTTATCGACAATTGAAACAATATAGCCTTTTTAACACCTTATTGAAAATGAAACAATATAGCTTAAACTAGAGAACAATAATCAACAATGCCTAATGGAATCAAACATAAACTGTATAACATTAACTATTTTATTTTGTTGCAACCATAACCACAAAACGAAAGTCATAAATCAAACAATATTGGTTTCAACAACAACGCAGATGGAGAAACCTACAAAACACAAAAAATCACAGTAACAAACCCATGCAAAACCATAGCCACAAAATGTGAACCATAAATGAAACAATATTCGTTTTTACAAACAATATAGTCTTTTCTCAATAGCACTTTATCAAAATTTGAAACAATCAACAGTAACTTATCGAAAATTAAACAATATAGCCTGCCACAAACCGCGAACCATAAATGAAACAATATCGCAAAGGGTTTTTTCGATATGCACCTCTTCTCACTTGCTTCAAACACACCTCTTTCCACTAGCTTTCTCCATGCTACCTTGTTTCTCAAAGCCTGCAAAAAACTGCATAATGTTAACAATTTTATTTTGCTGCAAACATAGCCACAAAATAGAAGCCATAAAGAGAAACCCACAAAAATTCACAATAAGAAACCCATGCAAAAATTCACAATAACAAACCCATGCAAAAATACTCTTTTCTCAATAGAACCTTATCAGAAATTAAAACAATATAGTCTTTTCAACAATACCTTATCGAAAATGAAACAATATAGCCTAAGCTAGAGAACAATATCAACAATGCCTAATGGAATCAAACATAAACTGTATAACATTAACTATTTTATTCTGTTGCAACCATAACTACAAAATGAAAGCCATAAATCAAACAATATTGGTTTCAACAACGTCCGAAATGGAAAAACCCACAAAACACAAAAATTCATAGTAACAAACCCATGCAAAACCATAGCCACAAAATGCGAACCATAATGAAACAATATTCTTTTTTACAAACAATATAGTCTTTTCTCAACATCACCTTATCAAAATTTGAAACAATCAACAATACCTTATTGGAAATCAAACAATATAGCCTACCACAAACCGTGAACCACAAATAAAACAATATCGCAAAGGGTTTTTTCGATATGCACCTCTTGGACCGCTTACTTCAAACACAACTCTTCCCGCTAGCTTTCTCTACGTTGCCTTATTTCTCGAATGCCTGCAAAAAATTATCATAGGCGTCACTTTTCTTTTGCTTTTGCAACCATTGCCCCATGCAAAAAATACAAAATAACCTCCAACCACCTTCACAGAAGTTGTACAACACTTGATCAAACTTGCACCCTCATAGAAGCTTACTCTCCTCGCTCACGACTTTGATAGCAAGTATAGCAACAGAATGAGACCCAACAATGCCTTATCAAAAATTTCACAGACATTCGCTATGTTTTCCAAGGTTTTAAACGACAGGTGTTATTACAACCATCGCCAGTACACAAAAACTATACAACAATTAATGTTGATGCGAACCGGCATTTAATTTTGCCGGCCTTCTCTATCCACGCGGCAGTAAATCTGCCAACCTATTCCCAACATGCGCCAAGCGCCTTTGCCACCTTTTTCACAACCGCCGGAAGGCTTAAAAACTGGGAAGGCTCACAAAAATTCCGACAAAAGTTCAAAAACATCCGCCACGTTTTTCATCACCGCCGGAAGGTTGAAAAATCGATAAGACTAACGAAAATTCTGACCAAAGTTTACACAAATAACCTAACCTATCAATTAATTAATGATATAAATTAAGGGAGAGCGTTAGAATATGTCATTTCTAACACCACCACCAATCATTAAATGAGAAAGAAAAAAGAAATGGAATATTTTAAAATAGAGAAGATATAAAGATAAAAGAAGAAAAATATTAAAAATTTGGACAAGTCGATCTAGGATCTAAAATCGTCTGTGTAATGTCAAAGAAAACTGTTTTGCGAGCAAGAGAAAATACAAATGTATTTTTTATGTGCAGCAGCACATTCAGATGTTAATTTTCTGTGTTTCTTATCTCTGTCCACGTACGCTACGTCCACGTCTGAGCCACTCATCGTTTGCTAGAACTTCTGTCAGTTGCATGACTTGTTTGTTCTACGTACGGATTTCCGTATGGACATTGAGAGTTGAGAATAGCTTATTCTGAGGACTTTAAATTGTAAGGCATCTATACAAAACAGAATAACAAAAGCAGTTTTGATACGGGAAAAAAGTTTGAATTGGCGGATTGGTGAATGGTATCATCTTTTGCTTGGTGAATTGTAACATCTTTTTCTAGGTGAATGGTATCCACTTTGAAAAGTAGTAGTCAACAGCAGAGAAGGCCCCGGCCTGCTTGAGGAATGAATTGCTTTTAATCATTATTCTTCTGTCGGTTCATGCATTTCATGGAAAGAGGTTTTCATGTCTAAATTCTAAATTTATGTCCCTCTCAGCCAGTATAGATATGTTACTTTATTTAAAAAAAAAACAGACGTGGAATGAGATTTCCACAAT
Source organism: Sequoia sempervirens (assembly GCA_007258455.2). NCBI lineage: Eukaryota > Viridiplantae > Streptophyta > Pinopsida > Cupressales > Cupressaceae > Sequoia > Sequoia sempervirens. The sequence goes on along the minus strand of VDFB02353493.1, from coordinate 234,648,196 downwards.
CCATCTAAAAGCATTATTCTTAGAGATTAGTGTTTACTTTTATTTGTGACTTGTCCCTGCCATTCACTGTGTCGATGCATTCACCGTGTCGATGCATTCACCGTATCGATGCACCCAATTTCTTACAGAATACGTTTTCCCTTTCCCTATAAAATCCGATTCCATCCAGCCTAGGCAGTGTATCGTGTATCTTTATTATCGTAGCATTGGTGCAACCACGGTCTTAGAGAATTGTGTATTTCTTTTGATGTCTTAGGCTTTTACAATAGCAAGAACTTGTGAAATAAATTTGAGATTTTTGTTTATATGTGATTATTCAACCCATCTGCTAAGCATCTCAACCCGAAATTTTAATGTGACTGGCCATGGATGCTTCTTGTAATTGTTGTTCCTTCAGGTGGAAAAGAAAGCCCACAGAGACGCCACCAGCAGATCCTTCTATAAATCCCCGCATATCCTCAGCACAAGGTAGAGAGAATTCTTCCATAAATCCATCTATAGATTATCCTAATCACCCTCAGATTGTGATCTCCTCAGCACATCCATCATCCACAACACCACCCCAACCTTCTAATTCCAAAAAGCCACCACCCATGTGGGATGAAGTTAAGAGCAACTTCGAAAAAATCGACATTGAAAGCCAGGCAGATGGTTTTATCAAAAGCATTGAAGATGTCTTAAAGAGGGCTCAAAAGGTTCGTATAAGCTCGATCTTCTTCCAATTCATGGGGTAGTATTATGATGAGAGGTGTTTCATAGTGTTCATTTTTCGTCATTGTTTTGCAGCAAACCCAAGATACTCCCTCCACAAGTTCTTCTGATACAGACAAGCTCTCAAATTGGGATTCCATTATTCAGAGCGGAGGCAAATTTTTGAAGTTTGTTAACGATCACACAGAGAAAATGAAAATTGACAGTAAGGTTAGTTACTTGCACGGTTCATTTAATAACATATGTTGCTCTCGATACCTTTTTTCCTGTTTTTTAAGTCGTACGTTGAAATTTGACAGTAAGGTTAGTTACTTGCACGGTGCATTTAATAACATATGTTGCTCTCGTTACCTTTTTCCCTGTTTTTTAAATCGTACGTTTCTTGAATTACAGGATAGTTTTTTTCAGTCGGGAGAAGCAACAAAAATTGTAGGAAATATACTTGAGCAAATTGGGCATATGCATTGGGCAGTTGCAGGGCTTTCCATAGTAGGGTATCTGGTCTCTAAATGTGCAGAAGTGTCCAAGAACAGGACTGAGTGTCTCGAGCTCTTACACGAGATGATTACGCTTGTATCTCATATTAAAGACTTAAACAAATATATAATAGAAGAAAAGGAAAAATTTGAGAAATCAATACATTATTGAAGGATCAATAAGTTGTGCTTCCCAACTTCATTCCGCAAAATTATTCAGGTTAGTCGGTAGATCGTTTCCTCCACGACTTACGGCTTGTGATAACATTTTATGCTCTCTTTCTTTAATTTTATTTTGTTTTTTATATCGTATTGTTTACTATTTATGTTACAGATTCTTGAAATCCACTGTAAACTCTGAGACATTGACCGCTATTCGCACCAAAATAAATGGCCTTTATATGGATCTCAATTTGACGGCTGCAAGAAAAATGTTAAGTCAAGAGACAGAGGTTCTTGATAAACTATCAAAGCATGAGACGCCGACTATAAAAGAATTATTAGACCAGACGCCGGTTACAAAGGAAATATTACCACAAGGCTATCCGAGCGACGCAGGTAGCTCGAAACATGTCATTCATTTTATACAACACAAAATTTTGTTTGCTATTTAGATTTTTACCCTGCACTCTTTTAGTTAATTTGTCAAGAAAGTGTGAATGAAAGAAAAAAAATACCTAGAGAAACACAGCCAAACATCTATATTTTATTACTGAAGAGAAGAAAATAGGTTACTCTTTCGAGATTTACAGTTAAATTTCTTTTCGGATGATCTTGTTGTAAAAAATTTGGACATGATGAGCGTAAGTCTATGAAGAAGTAGATTGATAAGATGAAAAAGGTTCTGGATCTCAGCCTTTTTTGAATCTAACTCCAATGGCTGTTCATCTTATTGAAAGCCAAAAATGGGTAAGCGAAAGGATTTTAAAGAAATTACAACTCTACCCTCTAAGACATGGATACTTCATTGAGGTGCTTTATAATACCTGGATTCGTTGAAACATGAGTTATCATTAGAGTTATGTTTGATCCTTCAAATTTTTATAGTACTTGATGACCCTTCAATCAATATAGGTAGGAGAGGGCATGTTGACATGGTGATGGAGAATTTCATGATGTTCTATGTGCTCTTTCTTCAACTAATTTATTATCCGTATATCAAATAATCCATATTACTACAGATAAGAATGCTAAGTTCTCTCTAGTTTCAAGGCTGATATGGAAATTATACATTTATCCCATAATGGTAGTTGGGAAGGAAAACCATTAGTTTATGTCGTATGCCTTCTTTCACTTTATACTTGATCACTCATATGTAACGCTTCTTGTCACATAGATGATGTGAGAATATTATAGCATGAGTGATTTAGTCACTTCTAACTAAATTGCTATTTAGAATAGCTGATCTTAAAAAATGCATGGTCAAAGATTTCCCAATCTCAACACTGTTTTATGGATTTTTCTAGGATTGTATTATATGAAAATTTCCTACGAAAATTCTTGGCAAAGGCGAATAATTTTGGCCACAAATGTTATTGAGCTAGCACACAATGGTTTATCTAGTGCTTTATTATCCTTTATCATTTATCGAGGCTTGACATGTCCTAATGTTCATTGATGACTTCCCTTAGTATAGTTGGTTCTACTTCATTTTTTAGAAGAGTGAAGTTTTTGGGTATTTTTAAGATGTTAACGTCGTTGTAAAAAAGTAATTGCATGGAAAATTATATAAGTACTTTTGATAGACAATCGTGGTGAGTGTAAGCTTCTCATTTGAAGAATCTTTTACTAATGCAAATGGTAATGAATTGTAGTGTATAGTTTCATACAACCATTAGAAAAATGATGTTATTGGTCAAAGAATAAATTATTGAAGGAAATGGGAAATTGTATGACTCACATCAAATCCCTATCACTATACTATTATTGAATAGAAACTAAACTCTTTATAGAATCATGTACACTATAAAGCCTTGAAAGAAGTCATTTTTTTTGAAGTTTAGTACTATTTTAAGCCATCATTGAAGAACTTAATGATTTTTTGGCTTCTTTGCTTGGGAGTATATTCAATATAAGAATATAAATCCCATGAACTATATAGTAGGTGTTGTATATTTTTGGGATACCTAGATGGTCTTAAGGGTTCTCATATTTCACATACTATAACTTATTAGTTGTTGATTCATAGGACTGTCTAATTTGAAGATATATCTCCTATTACTTCCTCACATATTCCTTCATCCATTATATTGGGTTCTCTAATCAATAACAACACATCTAGGTATTTTGATCATACCACTTTAAGGAAAAGTTTTGATTATAAGGACTGCCCTACTTCCACATAAGATAAGAAGAGTGATTCAAGTAATTTTCCTTCTTCATCCCTAAGTTACTATTCTAAGGCATGGTATTCTCCTACCACTTCTTCAAAGTCAACATCACACTTGGCTAGGAAACACTAGTACTTTAGTTGGAGATACTTCGATCTCTAAAAGGATAAGATCATAGTTTCAAGGGAACACACATGTATTTATTGCCTTTGAAAGTTAGATCCATTATATTTTCATGATGCATATGGTGTTTCTAAACATGATTGAATTATTAAGGGAGAATACTAAATTATTTGATTAGGAATCATACTTGAGACACAATTCGACTTTCTAAACAAAGAAAACTAGTTTGTGTGACTAGATATATCAATAAAAATCTAGTTTGGATGGATCACTTTATAAGTTCAAAGCATGATTGGTTATAAATGGTTTTTCATTAGATGCCTAGTACTTTACTATCCTTGTCATTTATCAAGGCTTGATATATACTAATGCTCATTGATGAATTCACTTAGTATAGTTGGCTCTACTTAATTTTCTAGAAGAGTGAAGTGTTTGAGCACTTCTAATCTTAAGGCACTTGAAAAGAAAGTAATTATGGATAGTTATCTAGGTATTTCAAATAGATAATAGTGGTGAGTGTCGACCACTTCTTTGAACAATCTTCCACTAGTGAAAAGGGTAATGAATTATAGTATATAGTTTCTTACAACCATTAGAAAAATGATATTATTGGTCAAAAGCACAAATCATTGAAGGAAATTGGAAACTATTTGATCCACATCACATTTGTACCACTATACAAATATCCAATAGAAGCTATCAACTATGTAAATATATTTAGAATCATGTACTATATAAATCCTTGAAAGAAGTAAATTCTTTTGAATCTTGGTAATATTTTAAGCCAACATTGAAGCACTTAGGTTTTTTTTCTCCTCTACTTGGAACTACATTCCATCTAAGAAACATAAGGCCATCAAACTATACAATAGGCATTACATGTTTTTGGGATACCTAGATGGTCTTAGGGGTTGTCATGTTTTGCATAGTATAACTTATTATTTATTAATTCATAAGAGCATCTAATTTGAGGATAGATATCCTATTCTTTCCTCATAAAATCCTCCATCCTTCATATTGGGTTCTCTAAACCCCAACAACACATCTAATTATTTAGATCATACCCCTTCAAGGAATCATTTTGATTTTGAGGACTCTCCTACTTTCATACAAACTAAGATCTTGATTTATTCTAGTAATTTTCCTTCATCTCTAAATTAATATTCTAACACATAGGATTCTCCTACCACTTCTTGTAATTAAACATTACACTCGACTAGGCAACACTAGCACTTTAGTTGGAGATCCTTCAATCTCTAAAAGGACAAGATCATGGTTTCAAGGGAACTCACATGTATATATTGCCTCTACTTTAGATCCATTATATTTTCATTAAGCATATAGTATTTCTAAATGGGGATTGAATTATTGAGGGAGAATACCTTTCTTTGATTATGAATCATACTTGGGACTCGATTCACCTTTCTAAAGGAAGGATACTAATTTTTGTGAGTAGTTGTCTCATTTAAAATTAAGCTTGGATGGATTACTTTATAAGTTCAAAGCATGATTGGTTATAAAGAGTGTTTCGTAGAGTTCTAGTTTTGACTACATAGAAACATTTTCATGTGTTGTTAACAAAATGGGTGACTCTACTGGGGAGGGTTCAACTCCCACTCTTGACACTATTTCCATCTTGTAGGAAATTGAGTCTGTTGAAATCTTGGTCAGGGGGTAAAATATATTCACTTGGAACCCTCAACCCTCATTAGTACCCCTTAACCTCTCCAATGTCACCCTCATTGACAACTCAGGCTTTTGGTGTAGTGGTAGTCTATGTGTGTTAACAAAACTGGTAACTCTACTAGGAAGGGTTTGACTTCTGCTTGGCACTCTTTTCATCTCACAATTGACTGTGTCCATTGGCCTCTTGATTGGGGGGTAAACTATTGTCACGTGGGACCCTCAACCCTTGTCAGTACCCCTTAACCTATTTGATGTCACTCTCACTAACTTAGGCTTTTGGTGTAGTGGTAGTCGGTTTGTGTTAACACTTCTATTAAGCCATATTCAAAAGCATATAATTACTCAATTTGATCCTCATAGAGCTCAACACGACCTTCCTCATTAGGGAATTCTTCTTTTCTTTTAATTAAGTGACTACATAGTTTAATAAATAATGAGGAAGGAAAAAATATTTGAACCATGATGCAAATTATTGGATGTTCACATGGTCCCTCCTTAATGGGTCTAGAGTAACCTTTTCTCATTGAATAAGACTTGTCTATTTAGGGCCATTTGTCTATCATTTTATAGTGGTCTCCTAGACAAATTAGTATTGCAAGTCTAACATTATGTATCATTTTTTATTCATTAAAATAATTTTCCAAATTATGAGGTGGTAGCACCTTCTCATTTCTTTCTACCTTATAATATAGGTGCTTTATAACACCCATCAACTTATCCAAATTTTCTTTATCTAAAAGTATCTTACTAGGGAAGCCTTACCTAGTTGAGAGATCTTCACATCTAACCTCTTAATGTGTTTCTCTTAAGCTCTCATATTAATTTTAATACTGATGGTAATAACATAATATTCCTTGAGTGTCTATGGATTCTTGTTCCATAGACAATAGGTAATATTTGAATCAATTATGCCATAATAAAGAAAAAACACATGTAATCATTTGTCTTAAGGTGAGGTGGTACCTTTCTCATTTTAATTATGAAATTTCTATTGAAATTCACCACAATTTCATTGAAATATTTCTTTATGGTCATTAATTCATGAATTACAAACTTGGGGTCAATTCTATCCCCATACTATAATTTATAAACATAAATTAAGTCCTCCCAAAAATTGAGACTAGATTTTCCAAGACTTTTATACAATTATTTAGCACTTTATTCTAAATAATGCACAAACAGTTTCATCATTACATCCTCAACATCAATCCCATACTCATATGTGATGCTAATAAAGAATCTTAAAAGTTCTTCACTTGTCACTACATTGTTACCTTGAAATCTAGAATCTTCCCTCTTCAATCTTGTTTAGAATGGAGTTTGAGTAATTAGGTTTATATTTATGAAATACAATTTTTTTTAATCTTTTTTCACTAAAAGAGTTATAGAAAGGAGAAAAATTTTAAGCTATTCCTCTCAAAATTTCTATCTAGGATTTGATACATTTGTAAATTCCTAATTTTGTTATTGATAGTATTAGTGTTTGTTATGATTTTGTAAAGCTTGATTGTTATTTTTTTTTACATGTTTCTAATTTATATTTTATGGTTTTTTATTATTATGTTATTATTGGGTTGCTTGAACATGAGCTTGAGCCATAACTTGGGAATAAGAAAGAGACCACTAATTTTCTTTCTTTAAATTCTATCGTTTATACCTTAAGTTCTTGATTTTTTTTATTTGACAAGGTTTAATAGAGCCAATTTCCCATTGATAATTCTCTCATTCTTCAACATTAGGAATTTGATGATTTAAATTAGGAATTTCTAAATCATGTAGGCATCTTTGAGGTCTAGCAAGAAAAATCTTATCTTGTTCAAAGGCATAATTTTATACCTTCATCTGATATGACATAAATTCTCATATGAGCATCCCTCAATCAATCTCTATTTCCTCTACTAACTTTAGTGTACTATTTATTTTCAAATCATACTCATTGTACTTTCATTATTATCCTTGTCCTAATCAATTTATTAGCTAAACATTCTAAAGTTCATTGGTATGGAGTTTTTAAATTTCTTAATATATTATCCATATTAGATGCAATTACTTGATCATAGTCATTTAGTCTGGGAGATTGACCAACATATTTGTTTCTCCATCTACTACACTAATTCCTTGCAAGAGATGAAGAACCATCTTGTGTTGACAAATAAAATTTGTATCTTCTTCTATCCATAGGAAATATTTTTAAAAATATTTTTAGTTTTCAGGTTGATGAAAATAGATTTATTACTCTTCATAGTGAAGAGATAATTTTTTAGCTTCTTAAATTTGGACTATTATAACTATCATTTAAAAAAAATTGTTGGCCAAAATCACCAGAATCTGGACAATGATATGATAATAAAAATGGTCCCTAAAATTGGCACCATTCTATTGGGTCCTAGAACTATTGCTCCAAAATTCTAAAACATAGTTTTACCATCAAGGCCAAGGGTGCCTTCAAAAATTAAAACCGAGGGTCACTGAAAAAATTGAGGAGGGTTTAGGTCCAATTGATGAGAGTGGATATTCTCTCCTATACTTTGGGCTCAACTTAGACCTAGGAGGGTATTCCTAAAAGTCTCTTAAGCAAGGTTGAAAATGTTGAAATATGAAGCAAAGCTTGACATTCATAATTGCATCTAATGTAAGTTTAACCCTAAGGGCTATCATAGGGTTAAAGATAACCAATTGCTTAATGTCCTCTCATATAGATAATATTGACACCATT